>CM070775.1:149705021-150305021 GCA_036346955.1 Dipus sagitta
ACGTCTCTGTTTGTGCCAAGGAGGCAGGCTGGAATCCATTCCTAACTGGACATCTTCCTTAAGTCGGCTCTGCCAATGCAGGCCCTGACCAGAGCTGCCCATGGATGCAGCATGAGGGGACTTGAAGCGAAGATGTAAGGGCAGGTGGTGGTGAAATCTCCCACAGATGCTCCATGCTGAGGAAACATTGATGGCTCTGGGGACTGTCCCCAGGATGAGCAATAATACCATCAAGGCATTGGCACATCCGCATTCTGATGTGGGAAAGTCCAACCTAGGCAGTGCAAGGAAAACCCATTAATGTGCACCGTCAGTTGAGTGAGGGACAAGAGACAGCTCCAGACCTTGGTAATCTGCTCCTGTGATGTGTGTGATGGTGGGGAAAGGGGCAGATGTTTGCCATTCCCAAGCCACAAGGGACAAGGGGGAGGTACATAGGGAAGAAGTAGTGCTTTGCTTAAAAACACACAGCTTCCTGACTCAGGATTCTGTTTGCTTCTCCCCCACTTGATGTACATGCATTTAACACCAGTGCCTGCCTCGCTCTTTGACTCTGAGGTGTGAATGGGTGAACCCCCCTCATCCGCAGGGAGTCCACCCCCAGCAGCAGAGAAGGTGTACAGAGCAGCTTTTCCCTGGCATATGCAAAATAAGTCCTTAATTTGAGTGCTTTGTGAGAAACTACAGCTGATTTCTGATCTATTAAAATGTTATATAAGTAGAGATATAAATACACATCGATCAATATTTTCTTCAATTATCTTCCCCCTCTGAGCCCCCTTCAAGGCGGGTGGCTATTCAGAACAACGGGAATTATAAATGCTGGCTTGCAGCTAGTACTTAGGGACTTAATTTCATTCCCTGAAATATTGGAGGTGGGTGGAAAGGTGCTATTCTCTTTCAGGGAGGTAATCTGCAGATGAATGCAAGATGGGGGGGGGAGAGCTAATGGAACACGTTAATAATATAGCGGGTTAACACTGCCAGCTCCTTACAGAGTGGCTGCCAGGGCCAGAAGGCTGAGCTTCCAATGGACCCTTTTCCAACATGCTTACCCTTGGACGCTCCTTTCTCATGCCACGGGTACGCTGAAACCTTCTGGTCTGTATCGCAGCACAGCACCCAGCACAATACAGCACCCAGCAGCCCTGCCTTGTCCTGCTTTGAATGCCCAGTTTGACCCTGTGCATTCTGCCGGTTAATAAGTCTTATTCCACTTTCTCCTGATTCATGCAAAGACTAAAGAGAGAGAGAGAGAGAGCAAGGAAAGTGTCCACAGGAGATTTCTGAAGTACAGGCTGCTCCAAGAAGGAGTCCAGGTGTGAATGTAAGGCTACCTCTCAGTCCATGAGTATACACCCCATTTACTTATACCCACTCAGCAGGGATCATCTTGTAGAATACAGTTGCAGTGTATTCGAAGACTTGGTAAGTGGTAAAATATAGAATAGGATATACCAAGTAGTTGGTACTATACCAGCAGTAGATGTGTGGGAGGAATAAAATTTATTTATTTTATGCTCATCCTTTGTAGTTTGTTTTTTTTTTTTTTAAATTCATGTGATATGTGTGTGGTGCGCATGTATGTATTTATGTGTGTAGACAACACATGTGTGTATGGAGCATGTTCAGTATGCTTGCAGAAATAGAGGTTGATGCCAGGTGCTCCTCTCAATTGTTGTCCCCCTCATTTTTTGAGACAGGGTCTCTCACTAAACCTGGATCATCTCACTGATTCAGTGAGACTAGCTGGCTAGCAAGCCCCAGAGAGCCCCTACCTCCACCTCTTCAGTGCTAATGTTACAAATACACATCCCACACATGGCTTTAACACAAGTACTCATGTCTTCACGTCAAGGACTTTTCTGGGAGAACCATCTTCATAGTCATTTTGTGTCTATACCAATGAACAACCTTTTCTCTTAGCACAAAACAAACAACCTAGGGAGGAGTTGTATGTGTGTGTGCATATGTGTTGTTTGCTTATGTGTGTGTATGTGGGTAGGAAAGTTTAGTGATGGCACTGTCCCTTCAACTACTTTATCTAAATCAAATCGCTCAGGCCGGGCGTGGTGGCACACGCCTTTAATCCCAGCACTTGGGAGGCAGAGGTAGAGAGGTAGGAGGATCTCTGTGAGTTCAAGGCCACCCTGAGACTACAGAGTGAATTACAGGTCAGCCTGGGCCAGAGTGAGACCCTACCTCCAAACACCAAAAAAAAAAAAAAAAAAAAAAAATCGTTCATGTCTCTCGCTCATTAGCATGATCCTCACTGGTTCAATCTATCCGTTTGGCAGCTGTCTCCCTTTCCTTCCTGAAGCTATGTTCAGGACTGAAAGAGTTTTTGACAACATCAACACTTTCTCTTCATTGTGACTATCCTGATAGTTGCAAAGAAGAGACAAGAGGCTAAAAGGAAGCTTGCCCTCTCCCTAGATTCCTCTATTCCCTGAGCCTGTCCTGATCCCACAGCCTTATGATAGTCAATATTGATTTCAACTTGATGGAATTTAGAGTCACCCAGAGACCAGCCTCTTGGTATACTTGTGAGGTTATTTTTGGAACGGTTTAACTAAGGATGGAAGACCCACTCTTACTGTAGTTAGCACCATCCCATGGGCTGTGGCTCTTGAAGTGAAAAGGAGGAATCCAGCTGAGTACCAGCATGCATGGCTTTCTGCTTCTTGGCTGTAGACACGATGTGAACAGTTGCCTCACACTTCTGGTGTCATACTCTTACTCCGCCCCCAACACACAAGGATAGACTATATCCTCAAACTGGGAGCCAAAATAACCCTTTCTTTCCATAAGTTGCTTTTGCCAGGTGTTGCATCATGAGACAAGTAATTAATACAGAAAAAGACCTCTTTGTAAGGCCACACCCACACAGTTTCTGTAGGCCACAGCTCCTTGCATGTTGGTGACCCTTTCCTCCCAGAATAAATGCGAAGAAGAGGCATTGGGAGGTGTGTGTACTTATAGACTTAAGCAAAGAATTATGGGGCCAGGAGTAAGGAGAGTGTGATTGACAGGAGGTGAGAGGGCACTAGATAGGTGACCTCTTTGGCTTCAGGAAATACTGCCATTGCTAGGAGGATCATACAGAATGCAGGACCTAAGGCTGAGTCCCCAGAGTCCTAGGTCATCCCCACCTGAGAAGCATCCAATAGGCCTTCTCTAAATAGTAGGCTAGGGTGGATCTACTCACAGCATTCATGGTTCTAGGAATGACTTAAGACATGCAGGTGAAAGTTTCCATAAATCCTCCTTGTATATTCTGAGCATGAGAAAACTGAAGCTGGGAGATAGAGATGCTCTGAGATTTGCTAATGGTCACACTTGTTTTGGTGTGTGTACATGATTTGTGTGTGTGTGTGTGTGTGTGTGTGTGTGTGTGTATTCATGTGTGTGGATTCATTTGTGTGAATACTGCAGCTCATACATGCAATGTTATGTATGTGAGGTCAGAGGGACACTTTAACTGTCAGACCCCACTTCCACCTTGCTCGAGTCAGAGTCTCTAATTGGCCCACAAGCTTCCAGGTGATTCTCCTACCTCTCCCTCCCTTCTCACTGTGGATGCACTAGTGTTACAGATGCTCACACTATAGTGCCCAGCAGAACTCAGGTTCTTACAGCTGTGTGGCAATCACTTTATCTACTGAGCCATCTCCCTAGCCTGTGGTCACACGTTTTAAGTGGTACTGCTGACTTTAGGAACTAGGTCCTCCAAGTCAAGTTTTAGGAGAGTTCTTTTACATTAATTATACAGAATCGCACCTAAAATACTATTTAGACTAATATTAAAATTATAACATATGGCTACGTTCCATGCTGTATGCCAAAAAGGAATCTGTTTCTTGTTGGAAGTTTAATTACAAGGGGTTTGGGATAGAGTAACAGTGGAAATCTTGATGTTAAGAAATATGGTAGAATTAAGGAGAAAAAAATATCCTCAGAACATCTTGGAATGCTCTTTTCTCTGGCTCCTTAAGTTATAAGGGGTGATCTTGGAAGGAAACAGTTTATCACACTCACGGTGGCAGGACAGACATTAATCACCTGCATTGCCTCAGCCTCGTAGGAGGAGAGCAGGAGCTGTAAACCGTGCACACAGGAGAAGGCCAACTGTTGCATTCTCAGAATTCATTGAAGCTGACGCGAAAAAGTTGTTTGGATGCTTTATGATGTGTGGAAGGGTTGTAAAAACCAGGCGGAGCCACCAGGAGAAAAGTGCGGTCAAAAGATAAGGGCTGTGTGAAGGGATGCCGCTGCGATTAAACTGGAAAAGTGCTCTTTATAGACACATTAAAAGTCATGCTCAGACCAATAGAATGACTAAGCGGCCTCAGCCAGGAGCCCACAGTCCTGGAAAAGAAGGTCTTCCTTGTTTGTTATCTTTCTGTTATGAAATGACGCTGCATGAAATTTAAACACCATTCACATGCCAGGTAGACTTCCTTCATTGACTTCACAAACAGTCATGAAGTGTCACCTAGACTGCTAGCTCTGAGTCGGAGGCTGGAGCCAGAGCAAGGATGAGAGTGAGAACGGCACCTCAGTTCCGGAGCAGCATTCCTGGCCATCCCGTGTCATCCTCTGCGTCAGGGAAAACCACCTGAACACCCCCCTGGGACCTACCACAGTCCCCGTCCAGTGTTGGTATATGCTGCCTGGACACTGCTCATGGACGAGGACTGAAATGGCCCGGAGCACGGAATGTGCAGAAGCCTGGGCATGCCAACCCCTGCTCAAGGCAGCCATTGTGTACTGTTCTTACCAGAACTGCAATCAGGGACGTCTACTGCGGCTCTGTTAGACGGGGACGTGGTGGTAGTGTCTACAGGCAAGACCAGGAAAGGCTGAACTCCAATCAAAAATGTTTGCTAGGAATCCTTTTTCTGACCCTGCAGAGCAAGATTCTTAGGAATTCTGGACCACAAAAGCTATTTCCCTTCATCAAGCTGGTAGCAATGCACAGATGCGACAGCTGTCCCCCGCTTAGAAATCTCCCATGGACTTTTCTCCTGATGTCCGATAAAACCCCTGTTGCTTTGCATTCTGAGCAAGCCATATAAATCCCCATCCCACTTGCTTGCTGCTGGGTTTGTGTGTTCAGTGTATGTTGTCATCCCTGTGTGCTTAATGTTCCCTAGTCATGAAAACACTCTATAATTTTGTAATCAATAAGAAATTGAACTGGCAAGAAGACAATTACAATAAGTCAAATTCAAGGGAGCATGCCCTGGACATAATTTTTCTTTCTCTGCTTTTTATTTTAATTGGACCTTCCCCAAGGACTGGACGAGACCATTTGTACTCATAATGAATAAAAATGCCCCAGAATCTGTAACTTAGTTACATCATGGTGAGAGATGGAAATCATCAACAGTCACAACTAGCGAGTGAAGACTTGTGGGCTGGCTTTAGGAGGATCCAGTGGGAAAAACGCATCAGTAAGTCATAGTAGAGGGGCTGGGGTGAGCGGTGCTTCCTCTGCCAGCCCCAGCATTGCCAGCACTCGTGTAAATCTGAACCCACGGTGGGACACGCATCTCTGATACCAGTGCACCTACAGCAATAGGAGGTGAAGTCAAGAGACTCTGGAAGGTATCAGGCCAGCTATTCTGTCCTTTCCAGCAACAAATACCAGTGCGGAGACCCTGTCTCTAGGAAGGAGAGGATGGACTCTACCCCAAGGTTATACTCTGACCTCCACATGCATGCTTATGTACATATATTTCTAAAAAAAATCATATTATATTGAACTTATGTTTTATCAGTGGAATGTACACTTTAGATGTATACACATAAGTACTGATCTATGATATCAAATATACATATATACACATATACATATATATGGCACCTAGTAATTGTTAAGTAAAAGACTCCATTTCCTGTCCCTTTTGTTTCACTTGTTACTGCACATAGAGACTTGTGCACTAGATTTCCTTGCTGGGGTATTCATTATTAAAGAAGAGAGATTGCTTCACAGTGTCTCTGGGAGTGGACACTAATGTATTAAATGTTGATGATAAATAAAACAGGCAGACAAAAGGCATGGACAACCCAGAAATGGAAAAAAAAATCTCTATTAAACTATGCAACACTGGAATGTGGCCAAGCAGAAGGAAGGAGGGGAGTTGTGGTGGGCAAGGGGCCACACTGGGAAACATAAAATGACTGAAGCTGACGGGAACCCTCGCAGAGCATGTGTGAGAGGCCATGGAGGAGAATGCGCTGTCTTTATCCGTCAAAAGGCTTCGGCTTGCTTGCTCTAACTTCGTGCTACAATTCCACAGTGAGCGAGGGACAGACAGCGAAAAGGGATCTAAGCAGCCCACGGCTCTCTGGATTTTTAGTTCCTTCAGTAGAAATTAAGTAAGGGCAGGAGAGTGAGAATGGGGGGAGGTTGCTTGACAAATTGCCTTGGATTTAGTTTTCATCATTTATATTATATTACATAGGACGGAAGTATAACGCAGTGGATGGATGGCATAATAGCCTGCACGTTTAATACGATTTGTGCTGCAGGCAAACGGTACCAGATAAAGCATTCATATCTTAATGATGGGTAAATAATCCTTTCATGTCACCAATGGACATGCGACAGCCAGGCATTCTCTATTCATGAAAACACCTTTATTTTCATACCCCATTACCACAGGGATATTACTACCTTGGTGGTGATATCCCTATGCTGATAGACAGAATAAACAATTCACATGCACACACCACACACACACACACACACACACACCAGCAAGATAATGGTAGTGTAGTCACACTGTAATAGCCCCCTTATAGATGCTGGCCAGTATCTCCATGTTGCTTCCGTTTGACAAGGAGCACTGTGAGGCAGGAAGAAAGCCAGTCCTCCATCATACTTGAGGCAGGAGTCCCCATCGCAGGTGCTTCCCGACTACCTGTGCACTGATGGTGAGCCCTGGTTTTCAGACTGTAAGGGGACCTGGCACTGGTTAAAATGATTCAGATCTCCAAGGCTGGGCTGGGCCTCTGTGTCTCTCATGAACCTCACTGCATGGAAGAGAGGGGTCTTAAACTTTACCCAGCACTCTGCCAGGCCTCAGTTTCTTCATTTGTGCAGTGTGAGAGGCTCATGTTTAATCATGCAGTGAGGGCTATTCCAACAATACTCCTCAAACCCAGAGCAGAGAGCCTGGTACACACTGTGCTCCTGGGTGAACACGGTGGCTATTATTATTAATAACGTGCCCACAAGAACAGTGCACAGATTAGCCACCTGAGGGGAACCAGGTAGCATAAACCGGGCACGTGTGGTGACATCACCTTTTCTCCTTCCAACTAATGACACTGTTACAGATTGGCTTAGCCCTTCGAATTCCTGCCGCAACGGCTTGTGGATTCCCACCCCTGTCTTCCCCTAAATAACAAAATTTGGAGGGCACTAAAGGAAGAAAAGCTGATTGCCTAAGAAAGTTTTCTCAGCACAGCAGAGCCTGGTGGGTACTGGATGGAAGCTTCATTTCCCAGGGCCCACAGAGCCGTAATCCAGGGGAAAGGAACGCAGGACCCTGCAGGACGCGCTTCTGCCTTGAGCTGCTAACACTCGCAGCTCTGCGTGGGGCCTCCAAGCTCGCTTTGATAAGTTGCCCGACCTGAGAAAGCTGAAAATGTGTCCATTATTGTGGAGGCTGCTGAGAGGCTATGGTATTAGGGGTGGAGTGGATGACAGAGTAGGGATCCTGGAGTGCTGAGTAGCTTCGTGCCTTGTGAGAGAAGGAAAAGACTGGGCAGGTTTACACGCTCTCGGAGCCATGGCCAGGCAGGGGAGGAGGCAATTTGGGTTGCTTTCCACCTAACACACCTGGGTGTCATGAACGAGATGTTAGCACCTGTAGAAAGGTGTGCTAGCATTGGCCAGCTCTGTCTGCCCCCACAGAAGGGAGAGAAGTGCACCCCAGTGTTAAAATGGAAAAGCTGGAGAAAAATGGTACCCGCAGCAGCAGAGGCTGCAGGGTGCTCCGCCTGGCATCCTGGCTTGGGAAGGGATAAATTGTGTCTGCTTTTCTGGAGGGCAATTTGGCATCCTGTACCAAAAGCCTGAAAAACATGCTTACCCTTGGACCCCACAGACCAACATCTGGAAAAGTGTCCCAAGGAAACGGCATAAATATGTGGGAAATGTTGGCCTAGGGTGCCATGCCTCCGAACGAGATGCAACGTTCCGCGCTTGTTCATTGATCTTGATGGGTAAGAGAAGCAAGAAAAACTAAAATATCAAACAGGGACATTCACAGAAAGCAAACAACATCAGTTTTCTCCTTCCAGTGCTGCAGATAACTTTCCTCCCCCCAGAGCAGGAGGCTGGCATGGGCCTTTGAAGGAGTGCCTGGAAGCCATCCTCTACCTGGGGAGGCATAGTAAGTGAACTCCCCTCACTGTGTTCCAGGCCAATCTGAGGATGCAGGTGTATTCCCCTCAGAAGTTAAGCATGCTGTTTTGTTAGACAAAGTATTAAGTTTTGTTTTCAGCAGAAGTACATTTCTGTAGATTGGGATGTTCCTTTACAGCACAGTTTCTCTTCAAGCTAAGGATTCAAGCTGGTAGCAATCTGCCTACAGAGTGGCCATTAAGCTGCACATTAAGTGTGTAGATGGTCGGAAGGAGGGGCCTCGCTCACAGCAGGAGGACCTGCCCTTGGTTCAGCCATGGGCAGGGGGCTGAGACTCATGGAAGCAGGTGCTTGAGCAAGTATCGCAGGCACCAACATGCCATCGCCACCACTACTGCTGCGTAGGAAGAGACAACACAGAATACCGGGAGACGAGAGAGATAGGAGATGCTTGGCCATAGCGTCTCCCACAGGTGCTCTGAGCAGGTGACATGTAAAGTTCCTTTATGGAAAGATAAGGGAGTGGAGAAGCTACTGGCGGTACTGGATATGAGAAAGAATGGAGGAACCATACCCCTGTGAAAGCAAGAAGATAGGTGTTATGGTTTGCCTATAAAACACCCCACCCACACATATACATGAGGTACATTTGCTGAAGCCATGGTCCACAATGAAGCAGCAATACTTAGAGGATGGCTTTTAGGAACTGATTAGATCTTGAGGGCTCTGGCCTCCTCAATACATTAACCAGTGGATAGCACATAGCTGAGTGGACTAAGAGGTAGGAGAGAGTTGCAGGCAGGATCTAGCTGGAGGAAGAAGGTCACTGGGGGACAGGACCTTGAAGGGTATATTTCTCTCTCGTTCTAAGTTGAGCACCCTCCTCTATGATATATGACACATGTCCTTATCATGAAACTCTTCCTATAAACACTAAGGTCCACAACTATGGTACCAGCTAACCATGGACTAATGCCTCTGGAACCATGAGCCAAAAGCAATCCTTCCTCTGTGCATTGATGTTTTTGGGTATTTCTCTCAGCACATTGATGTTCTCATGTACTTATCACAGTGCAGGAAAGCTGACCAGCACAGTAAGGGACCCAGAGCCCAGGGAAGCTGCTAGTCTGAGGCTGAGATGGAGTGATAATTCCATGAATGAGGCTGGAATCATGGCGTGTGGACAGGCACAGACAGACGAGAGCCACTGGGGGGTTTAAGATGGACAGGGTAGACTGGACTGCACGATGAGGTGATCAGTGAGTGAGGAGGGGCAGAGATGTGAGAAGAAAGTAACTAAACCTCCTCAGAACACAGGAGAAGTTCTAGCTGGAACAAGTGCTTGTTTCAAATGTGTGGAATCTTACAGACAGGCAGCTGATAAGCCAGTCAGATCCTCCAGCCCTAGTCAGATCCTTGGGAGCAGAGACAGAGGACTTAAGCAATCAGTCCCACACGGCTGTGGTCGTTAATTTCATGTCAGTTGGGCTAGGCCTCAGCACGTAGAAGTGATATTATCCTAGATACTTCTTGAAGATATTTTTAGATGAAATGAACATTTAAATTGGTAAAATATTAAGTTATACTGTCTTCCATAGTATATGAGTGGGCCTCATTTAATCACTAAGAGACCTTAACAGAAAGAAGAAGGTGAAGACAAAGATGGAGAGGAAGAAGAAAAGAAGGAAGGAGAAGAAAAAGAAGAGAAAGACAAAAAGAAGGAGGGCTTATTTCCCTAATCTTCTGGCATGGTATACAAATGTTGGCCATTTCAGCATGCAAAATTGCACATGACAGTGTCTTAAATAAAACAGTTTTGATAGGTGACTATCCCATCATTTTTCTTTGTTGATCTCTAACTAATGAACCAGGTGTGGAGGGGAGGTACTTACAAAGAAAGTCTGATGAATAAACAGAGGGCAAAAGAATGAAGCTTTCCCCCCCCCCCCCAAGGTAGGTTCTCACTCTAGCTCAGGCTGACCTGGAATTCACTATGTGGTCTCAGGGTGGCCTCCAACTCATGGTGATCCTCCTACCTCTGCCTCAAAGTGCTGGGATTAAAGGCATACGCCACCACACCTGGCTTGTTTGAAGCTTTTTTTTTTTTTTTTTTTTTTTTTTTTTTTTTTGGTTGTTTTGAGGTAGGGTCTCACTCTAGCTCAGGCTGACCTAGATTTCACTATGTAGTCTCAGGCTGGCCTCGAACTCATGGTGTTCCTCCTACTTCTGCCTCCCGAGTCCTGGGATTAAAGGCATGCACCACCACACCCAGCAGAATGAAGCTATTTTTAATAGATAATTACAGTCATAGTCAGGGAAATTTTACACTGCGAGAAGCCATGGTCATCAGGAGAGTCAAGGTTGTGCTGAGATAGGAGCAAATCCCACCCAAGTGGTGCAGTGGTGTGGGCGTGTACAACGGAAGTTGATTTTGCGTGAATTTGGAAATGATCTCTGTTCATGGTAACTAACTACCCATGCCAGACAGATGAACGCTCCACCCCAAGGTTGGCTACCACATACTACAACATGAGGGAAAGAGTCCATCACTTGCAGCAACCATAAAAAGCACCACATGTGTCTTCTGCTCACACTTCATTTGCCCAGACAAATCATAAGGGACCACCTACTTTGGCTAAGCTAGATCTCAGTATACAGCTCAGGCTGGATTCAAATTCATGCAAACTTCCTGCTTCTGCCTCCTAAGTACTAGGTTTCCAGGTGTGATCCACCATGCTCTGGCTAACCAACTTTAAAACTATAACTTGTTCCTATCCATGAGCATGGTGTATATTTAGATTTATATATGATATCCTACTTGATTTCTCTCCTTGATGTCTTACAGATTTCAGTGTGAATGTTGTGTCATTTGGTTTAATTGCTCCTAAGCATGTCAGTGTTTTATATTAGTGCACATGAAATTTTTAATATTTCATCATTCACTCTAAATGTATAAAGTAAAACTAATTCTTGCATTCTGAACTTATATTCTATGATCCTGCTAAATTTTCATTATATGTTACATATTTTGTTTTAGCTGAGTCCATTGGAAAGTCTACGTAAATAATTTTATCATTCACAAATAAAGATACGTTTATTCCTTTACTTCTAAACTTTATGTGTCTTTTTCCTGTTTTTCTTTCTTGCCTTAGTGCTTTGATAAGGAACAATGTTGAATAAAAATGAAGAGTTGATATCTCAGCTTTATACTGTCTTAAAACTTCAAATATTTCAGTGTAAAGTGTGATTATACAACAGGCTTTTCTAATAGATGGAAGTTCTCCTCCTTCTACAATTTACACAAAGCTTTGATCTCTGCTAAGTACTACATGTTGTTAAATGATTCTACTTCATTTGTTGAAATAAACATTTGGTATTAGTCTCTGCACTGTTAAAACAGTGAACTACACTGACTATTTTATGGTCATCTTTTCAGTCCTATAATGAGCTCAGCTGGTCAAGATGCATTGTCATTGTGTGCATTCTTAGACTGGATTTCTTTCTTTTTTTTGGTGAAGACTTTTATATTAATGATTATGAAAAAAATTTGGCTGTAGTTTTTTTGTATGTTTTCATATTAGAGGATTTTTAATCTTTTGAATATACTTGGGAGTTTTGCTTCTTCCTATATTTTTCTGAAATATTTTAATAAAATTTATCAAGGATGCTATATGAACCTGGAAGTTTCTTTGTGGGAAGGTTTTTTTTTTTTTTTTTTTTTTTTTTGGCTTTTCAAGGTAGGATCTTACTCTAGCCCTGGAATTCACTATGTAGTCTCAGGGTGGCCTTGAACTCATCTGAGTGCTGAGTGCTGACATTAAAGGCATGTACCACCACACCCAGCTTATGGGCAGGTTTTTAACTGTAGATTTAATTTCTTTGACTAGAGAAAATGCTATTCAGAATTTCTACTTGATTTCACTTTGACTTTTATAACTTGCATATTTTAAGGAGTTTGTTCGTGTAATTGGAGTTTTCAAACTTACCTATGTTAATTTTCTTTGGCTGTTATATCCTTTTATTTTCCCTTTAATTTCCTTAGGATCCTCTACCATTCCTGGCATTAGTCTTCAGGATATCCTCTCTTCTATCCTGGGTGTGATTCGTGTGATTCTTTCTGTAGTACTTCTCATTGCGAGGACAGACACCTGACCAGAAGCAACTTATTACAGTTTCAAAGAGAAATCTCATCACGGGGAAATCATGGCAGGTCTGAGCAGGGTCATATCTTCACAGCAGCTGGAAAGAAGTCATCTGAGTACTGGGCTTGGAGCTGGGCTATATTATCTCAAAGCCCTCATCCACTGACACCTTCTCCAGCAAGGCTCCACCTCACACAGACTGCACCAGCTGGGGACTCACTATGAGGCTTAGCCATAAACTCATGAGGCTACAACAGACATCCTACATCAGACCACAACACCTTCTTAATTCAATCCAAGCTTTAAAGGCTTTGAAGAAACAATGCATTTTTCATTGATCACCTCTTTTTGTTTCTGTGTTATTCATTTCTACTTTTATTTTTACCAATCTATTATTATGGGTCATTTGGTTTTCTTTTCTCCAGCTTCTAAATGCAAAAACATAGGCCAGTAACCTAGAACATTTCCTCCTAACATAATTCCTGACAAATCTGAGTCCTCTCATAACATTGCTGTACTCTTGTGGGTTGTGAACGATTACTTCATTTTTAATCCATGGGAATCACTGTCCCTTATCTAGTATGGTTTCTTCTTTGGCCTATGGACTATTTAAAAATATAAGGGTTAGTAGGGAACTTTACTAATTCTTTTTAATTTAATTTTCATATTTAATTCAGTTTTCAAAATTACTAAGATATGATTTGTAGTCAGGAATATAATTTATTTTGATAAAAACTCTGCATTTTGTAAGTAAAAATATATCAGTTCAATGGGATCATAAGGCTTAATTGTTTTATTCTACTGAGTGTTTGGTCTGCTTATCTGATAAGGATGGAGAGTGGAGGGTGTAAGGGCATCTCTAACTATAACTGCAAATTTGTCTCTTTTTCTTTTACTGACTCATTTTATTCTTCGTGAACTTGAAAGGTTTACTTTTTAGGTAAATGTTCAATATTGACATGTGTTTGGTCCACAGGAAGTTGGTTCTGAGGTTACAAAACCCAGGGATGGTCCAAGTCTGGTGGCACAGGGCTTTCATAATAATTTCTAAGGAACCTGAAAGAGGAGAATACTAAGTTCAAGGTCTGCCTAGGCAACTTAGTCAAACCCTTTCTCAAAATACAAAGGCATACAAAGAGCCAGAGTTGTAGCTGACAAGTACCACTTTCCAGGCATGTGTGAACTCCAAAGTCTAATCCATACCCCAGAAAAATAATGAGCCACAGAGAAGGCATACCTGAACCTTCATAGCAAAACCTAGACCAGGGTCTTAGAAAGGATTGCCTTCATGCTGTCGAGGATACCTTGGGGATTTTGGAATGGTGATACCAGCTGGAAAGAGCCTCAAGGGGTCTCATGAGCATGAGCTCATCTATTTGCATACTTTCAGGCTCACCAGCCCTCAGCTGACCCCACATACTTAGCTTGATCCATAGCAGCTCCATCCATTGGGCAGGGAGGGAGAGCATGCATATCTGTTCTGTCATCTGTCTCTCCAGATGCTTAGCCAAGGAAACCTGACTCTGCTGCCCCACTTCCCACAGCCTACCTGCTATGAATAATCACATGCCTTTGTAGAATCCCCAAGATCCTCTCTAAAGAAGTCTAAATCAAACATATATTCGAGTTATGACCCTTCAACCCTGCAGTTAGACTCCCTGATTCCTTTCTTGCTCCCTGCTGGTCTTTATGAGGCCAGTAAGAACAGAGCTGTACATCCTGTGTGTGCATCTTCCTCACCTGGAACACTGGAATGCTTGGTGAATACTGATTTGACCTTACTGTACGTGCCGCCATTTTGGTGATAGTAGATGACGGTTTATTCTGACTGTTATGATCATTTCTATGATGATAATTTCTCAGTGTGATTGTCCAACATGGCTTCTACATATACACTGTAGACTCATAAAGATCAACTGGAAAATAAGAGAAGCTACACTTATCTACCAAAGGCTGCTTTGATATCAATACTACCTCTAGGAAGCCCTCCCTTACTGTGTCAAGCTTTGACATTCACCCCTAAGCAGAGCCTTTTAACACTCAGCACTAACACAATGACACATGATGTCCCCAGCTGAACATTAATCTTCGTATTCATGAAACCCACTTTGCCCTACTAAATGCTAATTGGTTAGGTCACTGGCATTCGAATTAAAGGTGTGTTCAAGTAACTCTGAAAAAAAGGAAAAAGAATCAAAATGGTAGTCACCACTTCTGTGTGGAGCATATAATATTTTCTGATTGGCTCTTGGTGGTTGGAATTCTAATGCAGTGGGGCCCTAATGCTATCTATAGACAGACATTCAAGGCATTATCCAGATTATCCAGAGAGAAGAGTTCATGTCTATTATTATTTACAGAATTGGAATATATTATAAAATCATTGTTTAACTTCCAGGTTCACTTCCATACTGACATGAAGCTAGCCAAGCCCCAGACGGGATTTTATCCCACTTAGAGTTCCCTCTACTCCCCATCCCCACATGAAACCTTGTTCTTCAAATCCTGGTCCTTCCAGCCCTACCTGGCACTGGGAGATCATTCCAACCTTGGGAGAACAACAGTGCTCCCCAACAACGTTCGTATATATGAACCTCACATCTCAGCAAAAATGTGTCAGACAGGAAATTGATGTCAAGGCACAGTGCACTCCAGCAACCGAAGTAGGATAAAATTAACCTCGTGCAAGTAAGCCCTTCCCAAACGCAGTCATGGAGGCTAATAAACTGAGGGCTTATCTTTGTGAAACCTGCAAGAGCCCTAGATGCAAGCTCCTCTTCTGAGTAAGAGGCCACCATACCCCAGTAGGTGTGATTATCCTGAGAGAGGAGTGCTCTATTTATTTATTTATTTTCCCCCCTTAGGATATCAGACCTGCTTGTCTACATTTCCACGGGTCCATAATCTTTCAATTAGATACTCAATTGAATATAAATCATTTTGCAAGAGACCCTTGCTGAGGAATGTTTGGAAAGCAGGAAACAAGCGCTGCCAAGGAGAGGGCTCACCAGCTCAATACCACACTTTAGCATTAAGGACATTGACTCTTTTCATTCATTATTCAGCCCAACTTAACAGCACTGCAAGTCTGAGAGCAAGAGCAGAAAGGGGAGGAAGTGAGGGATGGAAAGAATGTGTTTATATTAGAAATAATTTTCAAATAGTATCTTCAAAGCGTAGTGAGAATAAATATTATTTTCACTAGTTAAATTCAATTATATGCACTGTGATTCTGCTTCTCTCTGCCATCATAAAACGCTCCTGTAGAGCCTTCCGTGTGGCGGTGGTTTGCACAGCCTATGTATGTTTTTCATTTCTAAATTAACTATCCTTCAGTGGAAAGCTTTTTAAGGTGAAGGAGGTTCATTTTTAAGAGACACTTCAAGATAGGAAGAGAATAGCTCTTAAAATACCAGCCTGGGTTTTCCCCCCCTTCTTTTATAAGCACATACCTCAAGCCCAATATTAGCAAAAAAGTTTCCAGTGTCACAGACAAACCACACACAGCCAAGGTGAACAGTTTCTTCAAGGGAGTGGGTCTCTGGTCAAGAGGCCAGCAGCAAGGAAATGACACAGGCCTATGGCTCAGATGTGGTCAGTCTGCTCAGCACTGGTAACTGAATGCCCAACAACGCTGGTACTGGTATTAACAGAATGGACTGTGACTGTCTACAGTGTGCATTGTGTGTGTGTTGGGGCAGGGGTTAGAAATGATCAAGTTTAGATAAGGTCATTAGAGTGGAACAGCCATGATAAAATCCCAATGACTTCATGATAGAGAGAAAGCGAGAGGGTGGGGAGACAGCAGACACACAGACAGACATACACACCTCCTGATGCCATGTGCCACCTCAGTCTTCTGACAGCAAGAAGCTGTGACCACAGCATGGACCTAGGGAGAAGAGAGGCAGAGGAGGCAGCCCCAGCATGGCAGCTTGTGAACTGACACACGTGTGGCCAGCAATACTGAGAAAGGCTTAAAGGCACAACATGAGCACAGATAGACCAAGGTTGTCCAAAGGGAGGATTGGCATCTATACAGCTGAGGGAGATAGACTGGTAGAACCTGTGCTTCCAAGGGCCTCACATGATTTCTACAGAGTCTGAATTGAGTAGCGTGCCAGTATAAAAAGTCCACATAAGCTCTGTGGCTCAGCTCATGGTATGAAAAGAATAGTTACTGAACAGTAGCAATGTCAATTTTTTGGTAGTCCTTGTGCAGGAGGCTGGTGAGCTGGGAGAAAGGGCTTATGGGTATTTATGAAACTGGTTTCCAATTTTGCGTGATTTTTCAACTTCACCAAGGAAAGTTGCTGGTGAGTTTGTGAAGACATTGGTTAGAGATGCGTTTCCTAACAAGAGCGGGTTTGCTCTTCCATTGCTTTGCCACCTTCTTTTCTTTTCCAAATGAACTCAGAAATCTAATATATGAACATACATCAGTCTTATCATGTCCCCCCAAGAACCTTCCTCTTTGATGGCTGTCCTTCCTTTATCCTGTCTTGGTCCTTTTGTCCTATTCCATCTTCCATGTCAAAATGTGGATGGGCTCAGGACTGTGCTGTGTTGAGGGAGTATCAGTAGCCACTGTGGGGCTGTGAATGCACTGGTCAGTTCATGCCTGGAGGACAGCATCACAACATCTGCCTACTGTGGACATTCTTACTGTCCCCTTGACTCCAATGCTCCTTTGGTGTTAAGCTCTCAACAGCCTCTTATTTTCAGCTCTGGTGAGTTGTGTGTGAGTTTCCTTAGTGACTTCCACCATCTCCACAGAGGTGTTCTCGTGCTGGCTGTGAGAGCAACGCTTGTATTCTTTCTGTGTCCTGTGTCCACCTCTGCAGTGTTCCCCGAGTCCCGGCAGATGAGGCACAGATGGTTCATCCAATGCTGAATCCTGGGTTTTCTCTTATTTTTGTCATTCCAATGAGTCTTGGGTCTCCCTGGTATTTGTCATCATCTATAAAAAGAAGGTCCTCTAACCAAAAGTGTGAACAGCATTAATCAAAGAGTTTAAATGTACATGTTTAGAAGATTGTTTAATGGACATGTCTCTGTTTAGCCAAAGGACAGTGTGAGCTTCCCTCTGGGATCTGTGACCTTCTAAGCCATTAGTTTCTGGCTTGATTCTCAGTACCAGGAGTGAATTCCCTCCCACTGAATGGAGCCTCTTATCCCATTAGAGAGCAACTAATTACATCCATAGTTCATGTGCCACTACTGCATCATTGGGTACCTCTTGCCTGGCTGGTTGATTTTGTAGCTTGCAGGATCCACCACTTGTTCAGAGTGGAGATGGCTTTTCTCCCACAGCAGCTTTAGTGCCTCTAGCACCATGCCAGCTAGCGTCAGGGAGCTGTCTTGCATCTCAGTTCCATCTTTATGTCTCGGTGTCCAGAACCTGCAGCTATCTTAAACCTTACTTTCTTGAGAAAGGGACTTCAAAGATTTTCCAATCCCTTCTCCAATTACACAGGAATGAAATAGATAGGACTGCCTAGTCTCACATGCTGGACTGGTAATTGAGCTGTTAACAGGCTTGTTCATTGGGTTTGCCAATTGTTTAATTTTATTCCTGTTTTTGCTATGTGTATGAGTATGTGATGTGTGTATGAATACCATGTGTCTGTGTTGGGTGATGTGTGTGCACATGCACATAACTGCCAGAAGTCTACATTGGGGGTCTTCCTCAGTGACTTTCCACCTTGTTTTATCTTGGGGGGAGCAAGCCCAACAGACAGGACTTTTTGTGTGAGAGAGTGAGAGCAGGAGAGATAGAGAGACAGAGAGAGACACAGTTGGCATGCCAGGGCCTCCAGCCACTGTAATTGAACTCCTTGAGATGTGTGTGCCAACTTGTGTGCATGTGCGACCTTGTGCATGTGTCACCTTGTGCATCTGGCTTACATGGGATCTGGGGAGTAGAACATGGGTCCTTAGGCTGCACAGGTAAGTGCCTTAACAACTAAGTGGTCTCTACAACCCACCACTCTAGTTTTGAAGACTGGGTGGTTCTGGTTGATGGAAAAAAAATTACCTGACAGAACTCAGTGTAAAAGGGGAAGGGTTCTTTCAGCTAACAGTTCTAGGTTACAGTCTGTCGTGTTTGGGAAGGCATGGTGGCAGCAGCGGGAGGCAGCCGCTCACATTCACTGAGTCCGCAGTGAGGAAGCAGAGAGCGATGGAAGCTGCTGCTCAGCTTGCTCTCCCCTATTTGCAAACGCGGGACTCCAGCCCATGGAATGGTGCCACCTACGGTGAGGGCAAGCCTGCCCATGCCAACTAGACCCATCAGGATAATCCTTTATAGGCATGGCCAGAGGCTCATTCCCCGTGGGATTCCAGGTCCTGTCAAGTTGATGATCAATGTGAACCATCACACAGGGTCTGACACCGAAACCAAGCTCAGTGACTTGGCTACACAAACTAATAAATAAGGCCTATGGATCACATCTTTCTGTCTTCCCCAGCACAGAGATTATGTACCACTATACTAGGTTTGTTTACTTGTATGGCAAACACTTTACCTACCAAGCCATATTTCAGCCCCCTGCTTCATATTTTTGTTTATTTTTATTTATTTATTTGAGAGTGACAGATATATATATATATATATATATATATATATATATATATATATAGAGAGAGAGAGAGAGAGAGAGAGAGAGAATGGGTATGCCAGGGCCTCCAGCCACTGCAAACTCCAGATGCAATGTGCCATCTTATACATCTGGCTTACGTGGGTCCTGGGGAATTGAGACTCGAACCAGGGTCCTTAGGCTTCACAAGCAAGCCTTAACTGATAAGCCATCTCCCCAGCCCCATTTAAAAAAAAATTAGTTATTTATTTGCAAGTAGAGAGAGATAGAAGAAAAATAGATTGGAAGAGAATGGGTGTACCAGAGCCTCCATGTGCTATAAATGAACTCCAGATGCATGTGCCACTTTGTGCATCTGGATTTATATGGATGTTGGGGAACCACACTCAGGTCCTTTGGATTTGCAGGTAAGTGCCTTAGCTGCTTAGCCATCTCTCTAGCCTCCCTGCTTCATTTATAACATTTGCTCACTCAGAGTAACTGCACTCTCAAGAGCATGATACTTAGAGATAGGTGGTGTTGCCTGAGCGTTGCTCCGGGCCATGGCAGTTGTCTCTGCCTGTGTCCCGAGGCGGCTAAGACAGTGTGCTCTAGTCTCCTGCTCAATCCTGACTCCAGTTGTGTCATCTGGGATACTGGGTCACTTGGGTATCATGTCCCTCATTTGTAAACTTTGAGTGAAGAATTATGGTACCTACCAGATGGGTTTATAGCAATTAGCAAACTGTTACACATGTGGAACATTCTTTCCATGTGTTGTGATGTGTGAGGGTTCAATAAATGCTGTGTGTTGTTATTGACAGAGCCTGCACTCATTATGTAACCTTAATTCACTTCCAAGCTCGTGTCTATAGGATGGAGAAAATCATATTGAATTAGCAAAGCCATGAGAGGATCAGGAAAGATGACATATGTCACAGGTCTGGAATAGAGCAGACGTTGGCCCATATTGGCTTCATTCTCCTTGGTGTCAACTTTTCTCATGCCACTTCGTGCCCAAAACCATCATTAACTTGTGGTTGCGCCCCTCTGCACTCCACTCACAGCTCAGCCTGGGCCAGATTCTGCATAGATCATTAGTGTTGTAATTCTGGGGGACTTTATATATATATAATATACAGTTGTATATGTATATGGGGTGTTTGCATATGCGTGATGTATGCATACGTGCATACCCCATGAGCCCATGTGCAGAGGCCAGAAGAAGATGCTGGCTGCCTTTCTCTACTCCTCTTTCACCTTATTTTCTGGAGACAGACTCTCTCACTGAACCCAGAGTCAGTGTTTCCTGGTTAGACTGACGACCAGAAAGCTCCAGAAACCCCGGAGATACCACTGCTCTCTGCTTCTCGTGGTGCTGTGGCTGCTCTTGGCGCTTTACGTGTGTGCTAAGGACCAAACCCAGGTCCTCATGCTTGAGTAGCAAGTGTTCTTACTCACTTAGCTGCCTCCCCAGCCCCATAATTCTAATTCTTTGAAATAGATAATTATCATAATTAAGACAAAAAAAAAGTATAAAGAAGAAAAAAAGAAAAAAAAAAACTTTCCTCCAGTTTCATGTGTCTAGAGTCATGTGCTATGAATATTTTGGCACTATTGCCTCCAATTTCTTTCTACATATTTTTACACAGGTGAATTTATTCAGAGAGAGACCAATTTTTTAGCCTCTCATTTATTGAGATGTGTGCAAAAAATGGAGCTAAAAGTTTTTTTTTCCTTCATTATTCAATTTCTTTGGTGTTTCATAATGTGTGCATAATAGTCCTAGGATGTGTGTAAACATATAAGAAAGAACAGAAGACTCTTAACGTGAGTACCTACATACATGCTTAGACACATACATGCCTCAATTTTGCTCATGTGAAAAATGTCACAGTGATGAACACATCTTCACTCAGCACTTGGCCAGTGTCTGGGCTTTCTCACATCTTAAGTAGTTTCAGTCTTGCCTTTCCCCTAGATTTCTTCAGCCATAGTTCCAATCCGGGTTTTAGCATCTGATTTTCTAACTCTCCTTGGGGTGGGATAGTAGCTTCTTGCTGGGCTTACTACTTGCCTCCTTCTCCTTTTGGGGTGCCATGCTCTTCCTTTTAATGCTTGACTCTTGCCTCGTACTGATCAGATCTGGGGTCCTGCCCCATCTTACTCTATTGGAATGTATAGCACTATTCTTTATTTGTGAAGACATAATGCAGAAGACTTTTGAATGTTTATTTTTATATATTTATTTGAGAGTGACAGTCAGAGAAACAGGCAAATAAAGAGAGAGAATGGGCACGCTAGGGTCTCCAGCCACTGCAAATGAACTCCACACATGTGCTCCCCCTTGTGCATCTGGCTAACGTGGGTCCTGGGGAATGGAGCCTTGAACCAGGGTCCTTAAGCTTCACAGGCAAGTGCTTAATCACTAAGCCATCTCTCCAGCTCTGCAGAAGATTTTTGAAAAAGCAACAGTGGACTCTATCGGGTGGCATTTTTGAAAAATCTTTTGGTCCCAGGTCCTTTAACTTGATTTTGAATGGAAAAATATCAGGTACTTGCCGAGGCCAGAAATGAAGCAGAGTAGGCTTTGGCTTGAGTGGTTAGCTTGAGATGACCATTCCAAGGTAGAATTCTAGCTCACCCAGCCCAGAATCTTGAGTCTAGCAGGGCTGAGTTCCAGTCTCATCCCATCCACTCCCCAGGTCATGATGGGAAAGCAAGGGGTGCTGTAAGGGGTTCACTTTACCTTGAGGAGCACTTAGGAGACATGCTGAATGGTTCTGGCCAGTGGGTTTGCATGGAAACCTGAGCTTTCCCAGGACTCGTCCAGGCTCACAGACAGTAAGGATGTTAACAGTGAGAGTTAGAAACTCACAAGCTTCTGACGTGCAGCTGTGAACGCAGACAAGGTGCTCACCCTCTGCAAGCCTCAGTGTGTCATATTTGTTCATTTGGGGTTGTTGTTCCAACAAGAGATAATGCATTTAAAGTGTCTGGCATCTGCCAGGGACTCAATAAATATTCATGTCTTCTCACCCTCCTCTCCTCTGAGTACCATCTTGGATGCTGCCCCAGGCGTTACCAAGCCGGGAAGGTCATGGGGGAGAGATGGGCAGTGTGGGACTGCGCTTCCCCCCAGCATTTTGGAAATGATTGAAAGTTAAACTGGGCCAGCAGTCTGGTGACGTCTGGGTGAGAGACAGAGTTAAATTAAGGTTTAATCTCAGCCCTTCCATGTGTTAGCCAGGCTGCACAGAGCAAAGAGTTTGAAAGAGATTCAATGTGGTTTCCTCACTAATCTGAGGGAAAGAGGAAGAGAGAGAGAGAGTTAGAGTTCTGATGGCTAGTTTTACAGCCAGCATCAGGAAGGCTTCCTTTAGAAGAGATTAAAAAAAGAGACAAAGGTCATAACTAAGGGGGTCTTTGTTGGACAGAAAAACTTATCCTTCTGCAGGGCGGAGGGCAGGGGACAAGGGCAGAGATGGACATGGGCATGGGTGTTCACCGGACAGAGCTGATGCCAATGTTGTGTCAGTTTGGTGGCTACCTGCACACTGAAATGAGTCAGAGGAAAGTATGAAAGCATCTCCATGTCTTCTGGCTTCCCCAGCTCAGGGGACATGCCAGGTAGGGGTGTGACCTTACACTGTTTCTCTGAGAAGTCACTTTCCTTGTCAAGTTAGTCTCAGCATCAGAGGAAGTAAGATCATTCATTCCTTTCCTGGTCCATTTCCTCCAGGAAAGCAAAAGTTTCTTTAAGTGGAAGCCCTAGACAAGTTGTCATTTCCTGGATTCCCTGCCACCCCTCCGCCCCACCACACAGAGGGTGAGACAGGGCTGTCTGCTCTTACTTTCCTTCAGCCTCTCCATCAAGTGAATACTGAATATGTGTCTACCTGGACCAGGGCAGGGTGTATTGATGTACTGACAAAGTGGCAGGGTCTTGCTTAGGGTAGCTGAGGCCCATAGCACTGGCCACAAGGGCTCCTCTACATGTGAGTCCTCTGTTCCTGATGTCTGTTTCCCAGCCAAACCAACAGAGCTCTTTAATTCCTTCATAATACAAATAACAAGGAGCCCTTCCCCTGACTTTCAGAAGACCACTGATTTCTCAACATCGTGACCTAATTCTGTTACCTAAACTTCTCTGTCCTATGTTATCTGAAGAAAATACATTCTCAGCACCCCTGATGTACAAACTAAGTCTGAATTCATTGATTCATTCATTTATTTATTTATTCATATTTGTCATATTTTGGAGAATTCTCCAACATGATGTGAATATTCTCAGTCCCATATGTTTTTTCAACATTTTGTTACTTCCCACCAGGAGGTGGGGGCTTCATGCCTTCTCTTGAACTTAGAAAACATTTCTCACTGCTCCCCTGACCATCGAGAATGGGACTGGAACACAATACAACCTTGGACTCTCAGCAAGTAAAAGTGATACCGTCTTTGCCTGGCCCCTCTTCTGAGATGTCATTCTTAGAATTTCCTTGTGTGAGGAAGCCCAGGCCACGTGGGAAGCAGATGGTGGGTGTTCCCCTGCTGACAGCCTAAAGCCAGTTCCAAGCGCTGGCTGTGTGAGCGAGCCCTCAGATGGCCCAGCTGTGGAGTGCTTCTCATTCAAGTAGCCCACCTGGGACCCTGGGCATCCTGGAGCCAGATAACCACAGACTCGCCTATGAGTAAGCTGCCTTGAGAACTGTTGACTTTTTTCCCCTCTCTCTTCCTTTACTTTTCCTTTCCTTTCCTTCATTCCTTCCTTTCTTCCTTCTTTACTTCCTTCTTCCCTCCCCTTCTTCCTTCCTTTCTTTAGTTCTTTCTTTTTTTTTCTTGCAGTGCTGAATGTGACTCCCAGAGTCTGGCTTACCATATTTGAGACAGGGCCTCAATATGTATCTCAGTTTGGCATGAACTCAGGACCCTGTCTCCTGAGGCTGGGCTTATAGGTGCCCTAGCATACTTGACATTCAAAGAATATTATTCTATGAGTAACTCTGATTTCTTTATGGCTCTGGTCAGTGGGGACCTCGTAGTTACTTCCATTCAGGAGAGTATCTGTCTCATCCATTGTTCCCAAACCTCACTGAAAAGAGCTCCTGACTGATGCTCCCATAGCAGAAATGGAACCAAAAGGCCCAGAACTTAGAACAAGCCACTTATGCCTCCCCAGGAGGGCTTACAGGCAGAATAAAGATGATGCTTCCCACAAACTCTCCACTTTGATATTTTAAAAATTCAGGAAATGGTAAGATGCCTTAGCAGTTAAGGCATGCTTGCCTGCAAAGCCAAAGGACCCAGGTTCGATCCCCGAGGACCCATGCACAAGGTAGCACATGCATCTGGAGTTCATTTGCAGTAGCTGGAGGCCCTGGTGTGCCTATTCTCTCTCTCTCTTTCTCTCTCTCTCTCTCTCTCTCTAAAATAGAAATAAAATATTTAAAAAAAATTCATGCTTTGAGACCTAGAGAGATGTGAAGCTGAGTTTGGGGTGGACAGAAGAGCAACTGGGCCATGCTGAGCTATGTCCTGGTAGAGAAAACCTTTGAGCTGGGCCCTGCTTCGTTCTATGAGCTGAAGGCAGGCCTCAGAGAGGCGAGGTCCAGTCCTGATGGGAACATTCCCTGATACGCTGGATGATCCTCACAGGCAGAGATTTCATTTGTACCTCAACCTTTCTGAGGCGAGTCTGTGGGCAGCGGTCAGAGAAGATGGATGAAGCAGCTGTTTACTTGTTCGAAGAAATTGTGGTCTGGTGGTGGGACTTCCATAAGATTTCCAAGAACCTCAGGAGTTTCTGGGTAGCACATGTGGATCTGTGGCTGGAGAGCAACTCCTTCTGACGAAGCCTTTCCGTGAGCATCCAGGAAACAGTGGGAGTCAGAACCCTAGCATGATGCAATGACGTCATGAATACTCGGCCTTGTGTTATAGAGGCTGCTGCAGAAACAAATTCATTTTGTCAAGGTCACCTTGTTGTTAAGGACTGCTGCGAGCAGCTTTGAATTGATTCTTAGAGCCAGCATGCTGCACAAGGTCCCAGCTCCTCACACCTCACCTGGGTTCACTTACCTCATCCCACTGGCTCCTGCCCCCTACCTCCCAGGCCCTGGCCTCACTGTGCGCCTCTGGCTCCAGGCCTTGTTCCATGCACAGTGTCCTCCTGCTGCTGCCACTTCCATAAAAGACATTAAGGCAGGGCTGGAGGGATGGCTTAGCAGTTAAGGTATTTGCCTGCAAAGCCAAAGGACTCAGGTTCAACTCCCCACGACCCACATAAGCCAGATGCACAAAGGGGCGCATGCACCTGGAGTTCATTTACAGTGGCTAGAGGCCCTGGCGTGCCCACTCTCTCTCTCATTCTCTCCTTATTTCTCTATCAAATAAATGAATGGATGAATAAAATGATGTTCAAACACAGAAACCCAAAACATGGCAGGAAGTCTCCCACAGGGACAGAAGGGTTCCAAATGGGTGAGAATCAGTCAAAATCAAACAAGTAGACCCTGCTGGGTGAAGAATGCAGCTGCTTCTGGGAACCCAGTTAGACAGGCCGTTTTGCTTGATGGGCTGCAGAGAGGTGGAGGAACTGGGAACTCGGGTGCCCTGGGAAGGAGCTGATGCAGAGGACTCAGCGCAGCACTGTGACCCCTGTCAACACCAAGGACTGTCGTGACTGTCCCGCAGCTCTTCACAGAGCTACCTTCTACTTCATAGATTTCATGGGATACTCAGAAATGGAAGGAGCTCATAACCAAATAATCATGGATGCGTCCCATACTGGAGTCACCACAGTGCACATTTGCATTGGGAAGCCCTGAAAAGTACAGGAAATAAATGAACCTGGGTGTAACCTGGTGTATTCCACCTTCCCTTCGTGGCTGGAGCACACCCAGTTGAAGTCATAATCCTCTTTGACTTTCTTGGCTGTAGAATTCCGTTTTGATTCAGTTGGCAGTACCTACACCTGGCCAAAATAATACACTTCTCTGCATCTTCTTCAGCTTCCCATGGTCATGAGACTACCCTGCTATCCATGATACAAAATCTAGTAGCATAAAGGGATGTTGCAATCAGGTTCGCATTGCTGGCAGAAGTCACCCAACCAAGAGCAGCTTATGGGAAAAAAAAAAAAGATTTATTTTGGCTTATAGACTCAAGGGGAAGCTCCACGATGGCAGGGGAAATGATAGCATGAGCAAAGAGTAAACATCACCCCCTGGCCAACATAAGGTGGACAATAGCAACATGTGAGTGTGCCAAACACTGGCAAGGAGAAACTGGCTATAATACCCATGAGCCTGCCTCCAATAATACACTGCCTCCAGGAGGCTTTAATTCCCAAATCTACATCAGTTGGGGAACCTAGCTTCCAGAACACCTAAGTTTATAAAGGACACCTGAATCAAATCACCACAAGGGACTTCAAGAAAGACTATTGAAGCCGGGCATGGTGGCTCACCCCTGTAATCCCAGCACTTTGGAGGGAGAGGTAGGAGGATTGGTCTGAGTTTGAGGCTAGCCTGGGCTAATAGGGTAAGTTCCAGGTCAGCATGGGCTAGAGTAATATCCTACCTCGGAAAAAAATCAAAGAGGAATGACTGTCTTGTAATAACTTGCCCTGAAGAAAGTTCAGAGATCTGGTGAGAACTACCTTTAACCCTTTCTAAGTATAGCACCCCTCAATGATCTAACGCCTCCTCTCATAGGACCCGCTATCTTCCGGCAAGCCGTGGAGGTGCACTTGAACCAGCCCCGGTTCACGGGACCAGGCCACAGCTGCTGACTGCTATCCCGATGTTAGTTTAGTGACAATGGATTTCTATGCTATTTAAATCACTGACCTTAGAATCTTTTAAAAAATAAATATTTTATTTATGAGAGAGAGAAAGAAAGAGAGAGAGAGAGAGAATGGGTGTGCCAGGGACTCTAGCCACTACAAACGAACTCCAGAGGGATGTGCTACTTTGTATATCTGCTTTTACCTGGGTACTGGGGAATCAAACCAGAGTTCTTAGGCTTTTTAGGCAAGTGCCATAACCACAGAGCCGTCTCTCCAGCCCTAGACTCTTTCACTAGTACCAAAACCAAACTGCAGATTGGATTCAGAGCTAAAACCCTCTTTTCCCTAACTTGCTGTCAGAGCCTTGAGGACATACATTAACTAGCCTTGCATATCTTGCACCCAGCCTTCCAAATCTACATCTGAGTATAAACTGAGGCCTGAATAGACTGAGGTGTTCTGTGAGCCACACGGCTGTTGACCTTCACAAATGGACACTGGCTCCTCTCATTCTTACCGCCCTCCTGCCGTCTCCCTAGACCAAGCTGGGGTCATGTGAACTACGCAACACACAGGAGCCAGGTACGGATTACTGACCTGTGAGCGCTTCAGAGAGAAACTCCAAGTGTCTAAGAGAGACAGGAAGTCACTTTAGGAGACCTTGCGCTAGAATGTTTGCCACTGGCCATCTGAGGGGGACTTGAAATCCCCCTGTCACTAAGGCATGGTGGACAGCTCTCCGAGAGAACTCAAGGGCCCGCCAGCAAGAATGATAACTTTTGTCTTCTCTGCTTTCAAAGCCACACAAGTCAGGGCTGCTTTGAAATCTGTCCTGTGGGAGTGAGGCCGCGGGTGGCTTGTGGTAGCCCATCAGCGTGTGTCAAAGTCCACGGGCTGATCAAAGCACCCTCAGGAACCTACAAGTTATGACAGAGGCAAAAATGCAGCCCTTGTTTCATGTTTGGGATAAATACAGAATCCTCAGCGCCCTGCCCTGCACAGCCCAGGTGTGTATGAGCGAGCATGCGTGCATGACACCCACACGTGCGAGCAGGCACACTCTCAGTCTACTTGGCTGAAGTGAATGCAGCAGGGAAAGGAAAGGCGACATCATTAATTACTCGCCTTTGTTAGAAAAAACATCTAAATGATGATACTGTTACCTGAGGGCTCACTGACAAGGCTCCTTCCGTCCTCTTCCACCTGGCACAAAGCCAACACTTCTAGTCTCCTTCTTTCTTTTGAATTCTGGAATGCAGACGGGAGAACTTTCCATCAGCAAACGAATGTGTCTAAACCCCAATTATCATGCCGTGTCACGCAAAGGGGCCCTTCGCCGTCAATTCACTCCACTTGTAAGCAACAGAGTACTGAGCCCTTGTCACCGCAGCCTGTGTCCTCAAGCATTCCCTAGGCATCTGGGAACCCTCTCCTGTGAACCCTTCATCGCTTTCGCTCTTAGTAGAGTGTTTAAATTACTCGGGGAGGGGGCATTTCGCATCCTAAATCCATCAGTTGTCGATTATCATTGAGGAACATGGGGTAGTTTTATGGCCTGTCTCCTCTCCCTTTTGCTGTTATAGGCGAGGAGCTGGCAAGCTTCAATGCATGGCACACTCCATCTTGTCGCTTGTTTTGTTTTTATTAATAAAGTTTAATGGGAGCACAACTACACCACTCTTTTACATATTGGCCATGACCTCTTCTGTACTACTGTGTTAGTCAACTTTTTGTCATTATAACAAAACCCCAAGTTAATCAACCTATGAAGAGAAAAGGCTGATTTGTCCAGCACATGTTCTAGCCTACAGTCAGGTGCACTCACTACTTTGAGGCCTCGGCCTCGAGTGTGTGTTTGGGGTGGGGGAAGGGCAGGTTGTAATGGGAGAGAGCTCGTGAAGGAGCAAAGTGCTCTCCTCAAGGCCAGAAAGTAAAGGAGAGGAAGGGACTGGGATCCCACTATCCCTCTTGGGGTTCTCTCTTAATGACCTAAAAGACCTCTCACTAGGCCCCCTTCCATGAAGCTCCACTACCTCTCCATAGCATCTCTCCTGGGACCAAGCCTTTAGCAGAGCCAAACCATGGCTGCAGCCACTGTGGAGGTGGGTAGTTGGGACAGAGACGTAAGACTCACAAAGCCTGCAGTGTCTACTACCGCGTCCCCTGCACAAAAGGTCAGGTGACCCTTTCCCTGGGCAGCTATCTAGGCATGCTCTCCCCTGCTGGCTTGTGGATCTGCTCTAGGGACTTCTCCCTCTTCCTGTTGGGTGCTAAGTGGAAGTGTAGCTCACAAGTCAGCATCTTTTTCTGTAAATTTTTATTGACAACTTCCATAACTGTATACAATATCCCATGGCAATTCCCTCCCTCCCCCAACTTTCCCCTTTGAAACTCCACTCTCCATCACGGGAGCATCTTTCTTAAGCGTTCTCCTTTGATGTAGGGCTCAAGAACCACTACTATTCTGCTGGCCAGCACTCAATCATGTACTCACAGCGACCCGTCAGCGATGCTGGAAAAGGAACCTATGTTTGTGCTCTGGATAAGATCCCAGACAAGCGCCTCCAACGCTGTATCCAAGACAGCCACTGTCCCCACAGCTTCTAGTGCCGCAGTGCCTCCTGTCATTGTTGCATCCTCCCTCTTCTGCCCTTGCCCAAGCTCAGGGCCCTTTCTATCCTGTTGTTGGAGTCACACCCTGCTGCCTTCGTAGCTCAGGTATCTACCTTTCTTCTTCCTGTCTGGTGGACCTGTAATGGCAGGCTGTTTTGGATGAAGTAACTTTCAAAGTTCCTTATCTGGCAACCAGTTCCCCCACTCTGACCTGCACGACCTGAGTTCAGCCTCTCTGCATCATCTCATCAATTTTTATGCCATTGAATGGACATTCTTCTTGCTGCTATCCAGTCATATTCTACCACTCTGAGACTGTGCACTGCACTGATCTGTCTGCCTGCCAGACCCTCAACTCCCCAACCTCCCACTGGGGGACCCACTTCCGCACACTCATCCCATCCCAATAAACCGTGTGCATCGTGTGGAGCAGGCTCGGCTTTACCCATCCATATGTCCTAGAGTGAGCTTGTTTCCTAACGTGTCAGTCGGTGGCCAGTGTTATTTCACACGGACGGATCAGAGTAACTACTGGACTATATGTACCTTTGCAAGCCCATGAGCTAGGGTCTTTCCTTCCCGTTGTAACACTGGTCTTTATTCTACATTATCAATATGTGTGCATTCGGCATTGCTTTATGATGTCACCTAGTTCTCCTGTGAGAACCCGCTTTATCCATCACAGTGTGGAGCCCAGAGCAGACGCTCAGTGGCTCCAGCATCTGTCAAGAAGTGGATGAATGAATTACACGACACTCTTCCTTGGAGATTCTGGGCCATACATAAGCTCTCCGCCTCCCATGACTTCCTTCAGGTGGGATATTAATTTTAGAACGAGAAATGCCATCCTCTCTTAAAAAAAGAGTTTGAAAGGCTTTAAATCAAGAGCCGAGAAGATCCAAGGTTAAGCAAGAGCTTAAGTCCCTAAGTAGTATGGCTCTGCCTGCCTTTTCTGTGTGTAGCCAGGAATTAAGGGCCTAATTCCAGGATGAATAACTTTGGACTTAGTTAAAACATGCAGTGACAACAGGAAGGGAGGAAAGGACTGGACTCCGGATGGAGAACTGGGGGAAGGAGCTACCAGCTCTCAGGCTGGCAGTGTGCGGCTGAGTGGGAGTGACGAGCCCTGTCCCACTCTCCTTCTGCACGCAGTGGGCGTCAGCTTATCAATAAAAGCTCAGCAAAGGGACAATGTGACTTTAGATCTCATTTGTGTGGGACTCAGGCGCCCACACGGCGGATCATGTCTCTGGAACAGTAGGTTGGCTTCCAGCTCCAAGAACTTCGGCATTGACTGCCAACAGGAGAACCCCTCTTCAGGGCTTGAAGACGTTCAGGGTTGATCTGACAGTGGGCTCCCTTTGTGCCCTGCTACATTTCCTACTTGTCCCTACTCTGATGATGGATGGTCTTCAGTTTCTTTCACTGCAGACCCCAAGAAAAGGGTCAATAGCTAGAAGTACCCTGAGACGATCCCAGCTGACATCAGTGGGTGAGAGGAAAAGAGTGGAGGTCATAAACAGTGCAGTGTCACACCAGCGTCATCAGGAGCTTGGTGCACTTGGGGCACCCTGGGGTCCGAATAAAGAGATCTCAGTGTACCTCAGGGGAGGGGTGAGGAAGCCAGGATGCTTACCCACTACTCTACCTTCCATCATCAGCTGAGGTCTCATTCTCCAGGTTCCCCTTTTATTCAGCACATGGGGAAAGCCACCCCATGACAGAACAGAGGAATTCCCAGCACGTGGCACTGAGGGCAGAGAGATGAGCTTCATGAAGACACTGAGCAGACCATCAACACGGGGACTCAAGTGCCAAGTTCTGCTCAGTTGACTGTGACAGCAAGCAAAGGGTGACCCACTCCTGACTCTCCTACCTCCACATGCCAAGTGCTGAGGTTACAGGGTGGGCCACAGCTCAGTGATAAACTTACAGTGTGGATGCGTGAAGTAACATGCCCCACCCTTGATCCCCACAATCGCTGCTGAACATGTGGAAGTCAAAAGGCCTTCTTGTGTTAAGCTGCTACCCTTTCAAGCCTGGGCTCATACGGCCACTACTACCATTAATCACTTTGGTCAAATTCTAGTATTATGAATTCCATCTCAATATAGTAACACTTGGCCATTATTGGGTTTGTACTCAGTACTGGGTGTAATCCCAGAGGCAGACATATTTGCTCAGTCATTTACGTAGCACAGCTTCATCAGGTGAGTCCTGCTCCATGACTGAAGAGGAGAAAACCGAGCATCAGAAACTTAATTAACCTACATAGCACAGCTTGGGCACACAGGTTCAGGCAATACGCTGGCATCATAGTGTAACCCATTCTGTGCCTCAGCTAGAGGACTGCCTCTCCCTGCTGGCTACTATTAGGCACTAGGAGGTTCAAAGATGGCTAAACCAGCCTGGGCCTTATGTACCCCATGGTCATGTGGATGGACAAGCAGTCAGGGAGGGGATGGTCGTTGACAGTAGTGTGAGAGGGCCATAGTCTGGAGAGCACAGCCGAGAGGCTCAGGGAAGGTAGAATTATATTGAGCCACTTTCTGCTTGCTTCCTCATGCCCAACTACTGACTTTCCGGCTTTCCGTTTGTGTGGGTCAGAGCTGCTCAGCACGTACCTGTACAGGGACTCTCCAAACCTGCCGGCTCCGTGATACAGTCCAAGCATCTGTCGCCTTAAGCAAATGCTGCACATCCACCTCCTGCCTAGAAAGTGAGCTCTTAGCCAGTAGAGTCCCAACACAGCCCAATGATGCTCTTAAAAGCACAGAGTTTTTCTCAATGGTCCAGCTAGCCTGGGGCACTTCCCAAAGACCCCAGGTGAAGATAAGCAGTCAAGGAGCTCCATGGCTTTGTCCAGCTGTTGGAAGGAGCCAGAGTTGAGGCTCATGGAGAGGTGACTCCAGCTGTCCTCTGCAGTCTTTCTAGGCACTTTGACATTGACCCCTAGTCTGAAGTTGCCAGCCATGGCCTAAAGGATTCACCAACAAACTTAAGGATGTCGATGGTCAGTCATATTTGCCCACACAAGCTAAAGAGTCTCCAGTAACCCAGCTCTCTTCCCTGGCCTCCTTCCCCTCCAATTCTGTAGCATAGCCTGGGGTCTACTTGCCAGAACTAGTTTCTGAACAGGCAAAATGCTGGTAAGGAGCGCCCCAAGGGAAGTAGGGCACTGTCTGCAACAGCATCAGAGCAAGAGGGATGTGAGAAGATTCACTGGCTTTACTGACGGCAGTTATTTGACCTCTGAACACAACTCCCTGAGTCTCAGGAAGCAGGAAGGGATGTCAAAAAATGCATAAGTTCCCTGGTGCTTTTCAAATGTGCTGGTGGAGTTTTCCGATGCATCAGGCAAGTAAGTTTCCTCTGAAGGGGGCTCAGGCCTTCCTTACTGAGCAGTTCACCACACCTTGCCTCCTTTTGCTGATGGATGCTGAAAACACTAGTATGACTGTAACTTCTCCACACATCACACTGTGACTTGTTCCTTCACTGAGCTGTGTAAGCCCTTTGGAAAGACTATTCTTGATCCTGAGACTGCTTTACACACCAAGCGTGCTCAGCCAGCGTTTAGGTGATGAAATGGATGGATTAGAAATTGGGTGAGTTGAGTGGGTAGGTAGGTGGCTGGGTGGATGGATGGAAGGATGGATTGATGAATGGAAAGGACAAGTTGAAAGATGAATGTTTGGGTTTATAATGAGCACCTGGATGGGTAAACTGATTGATGGGAGAGGATAAATGGACTGATGGATGGATTGGTAGATGTGTGAGTGCATGCATGCATGTGCAAGGCATGCACATGGAGATCAGGGGGCTGCTGTCAGGTGATGGTCCTAGCCTTCTACCTCTTTGAACAGATAGGTGGGGGGCAGTGAGTGGATGGATGAATGGATGGGCGGTTGGATCAATAGAAACATATATTCATACAGTGGTACACAGAAAAGCAAATGAGTGAATAGACAAAAAGATGGAGAGATCAGTGGATACCATACTGGTTTGCTGAGCAGATAATGAAACGTGTGATTAACAAATGAGGGAGCCCAGAGTCTTCAATTCATTTCTGCTAGATTCCTCATCTTCCCAGAGGTTCTCTTTAAAAAAAAAAATAAATTAAATTAAATTTAAAAAGAGCCTGCCTTCCAAGACGCAGAGATGGGAGGATTGCTGTGAGTTTGAGGCCAGCCTGGAACTATGTAATGAATTCCAGGTTAGCTTGGGATAAAGCAAGATCCTACCTCAAAATAAATAAATAAATAAATAAAAAGTTGCCATGTATAAATTAATAGTGAAAAACAAAGAACTTCAGCAATTAATTTTCAAACCTATGGTTCATATGATTTCAGGCACTTTTGGAAGATAAACAAATATTTTTTTTGGAAATCTTTCCTCCTTTGATATTTTGGTAGCAGAATTTAGAAGAATTTGGAAAACTATTGTAGTTTCTGGCTACCAAAAGAAGACTTAAAAAACCTTCATCCTGCCATCCCCCCTTTTTACCTCTCTTTAAGGGGTATGTGTGTGTGTGTGTGTGTGTGTGTGTGTGTATCTCTTTCTCCTAATCACTTTTGCTGTTTTCACTATAGCCAACTCTTTACAAGTCAGCTCTGGCAAAGCAATTCCTCAGTGCCCTTGTCAACCTACCTGTATGCTCCTCTACCCACATTTACTCACTGTACCTACTTGAGTAGATCAAAGCACATTTGCTTATTGCAAGTCTAGAATGCCCTTCCTCCCACCTTCCAGGGCAAGCCCTAGCCTATGCTCCATGTTGGCTTCTAGAGTGTCCCATACCTTATAACCACTATGCCAGTCTATGCCACCACTCGAATGATCCCTCACCACACTACTGTGCCATTTATAATATCAGTATGGCCCGGTGGGGTTTTCTGACCCACCAATATCCCACCGTAATAATGAGAATCAGTGTTCAGTGAGTACCGAGGTGGGCCGAGCCCTATTTATACATGTAAAGATACTAACCAGTTATATATTCACAATTGTTTTGAGAGGAGAATATTATTCTCATTTTATAGATGAGAAAAATGAAGGTGAAAGATAACATTGAACAACTCCAAACAAGTATTTGTACCTGTTAGTGTGCTTGGCACACACTATATTTTAACTATAGATTCATTAAACAGATGCCAAAGGATGTTATCTCCATCACTTGATGCTGAGCAGAGACTGATGAGTGAAGGGTGACCATCTTCGCGAGTCATTTTCTGTGTGATATGACACTGGTCTCTGTGGATCACCATTTATTAAGTTTCCCATCTTTATTTCACTTAACAATGCATTCCCCTTGCGTGTTTTACAATATTTTTAAGCTAAAAATACAGTGGTTTTGCTTCTAGGAATCCTAAGATTTCTTTCATATTGTTGCTAGGAATCAGCCAGTGTTATCTGTCACTCAGAAGGTCTTCCGCTAAGTCCAGCTATAGCTAACCCATGCACCTCACTCTTCTGATGGACTATCCATTCCTTTGCCTGGAGCTGAACCTGAATCTGAGCTTACTCGCCCCACTGTCATACACACCTCAGAAAATGCTCCACAGACAACCACCCTGCCTCTCTCCCGAGCTTGGACAACTCAGAACCTCTCATTGTAAAGTGGGCACAATAAGAGTGACCAGCTGACGTTCTAAGGGATGTCTGGGACAAGGCTCGAAACTGAGCTATGTGCATCATGGTGGAGATATGAGCATGTGATCTGAGAACAATGGTTCCGACATGTCTTCTGACTAAAACTTTGTTCAGAGTCTGAGATTTGATCTGGCATAGGGTCTGAGCTTGAACTTGGCCCTGTAAGACCCAATACCCTCCCCTGTAACATGTAAGCAATGGAATTTGTTTCATCTTTAGCAAACAACAGTAAATATTCCCAGGTATATTTATATTTCAGATAAACAGCCATGTTTTAAGAAGATGTGTGTGGGGATATTTAGGAGGAATATAGGCATATATTTGAAAATGTTGTTGATCTGAAATTAGAACTTACCTGGTGTACTATCTGTCCTGGGGATTAGATATAAGTGCCTGCAACATACTTGCATGTGAGGAGCTCTCGGTAGTATTCGCTGTTATTTTATAATGCCTGCCTGGTGAGCAGTAACCACCCCCTCCTCTCCTCCTCTGGAAATCATGGGCCTTGCTTCCATCCACCTCCCTGCCACCCTCCCCCAGCCCCTCTCTGCCTTTTCATGTACACTGAGATGTCAGAAGGGGTCTTCGATGTAAAATGGAGCAAACAGCCACTGTGCAAAGCAGTTGCTGTCAGTTCCAGTGAATGCTGAGCTAATAGGCCTATTAATAATGAGCTTTATTATAGAAGGCCACTTACGTTAATAATTCTCCATATTGGGAGGTTGATACTGTGACATTTATGCTGAGCTGAATGGTGGCTATGTGCGTGTACGTGTGAGTGTGCGTGCATGCATGTGTGTGTGTGTGTGTTTAAAGCCATTAGCTCACTTATATTCTGAATACAACTGCAACATTGGGGCCCAGGATGCACCATATCTAACACACACTGCACACTCACATCTCATCTTTTACCTGGTGTGTCTCTCAGCTCCTAGTGCTTCGGAGACACTAGAGAGAATGAACATGAGATGAACCAGGCAGAGGAGGAGGTTAAGGACCAGTTTTTACCTTTTCACCCTGAGATTGTCAATTCAGCTCCCCACTCCTACCCTGGCAGGCCTGGGAAGCTAAGGGTACTTTAATCTGATTTGCATACTGTGACTTCTGACAACAGTAGCTGGAATTGTGACAGGGCTTAATTAGCATTTCCACCCTCCTCTCTTTGCCTCTTTTATATATGAGGACAAGTGCCTCCTGGAAGGGGAACTTTAACTAGGTCTAGATTAAGAAATCACTCTGGCTGTGCAAGTTAGAAGGGTTGTTTGACAGAAGGGGTTTGGTCAAGAGAGACAAGTTATTCATATGGCTGCAATTCCAAGGGAAACCACGCTGCAAGGAATATGTTTAAACGTCTCCATTAGAACATGCCCCAATCACCTTCCTCCAGGACCCAGTGTCCTTCTTCCAATTCAAGGCACTAGAATTTCCTTTAAGGGGTTCAAGAGCTCAGCTCAGACTGCCCAGCTAGAAAGACAGAGATCTGAGTTCACACTACCCAGCTAGAAATGTAAGAAGGCTCAGCTTACACTGTCCTTCTGGAAACACACAGAGCTCAGCCTATGCACCATCAGGGCTATGTCCATTATAGTCTGTGAGCTTGCCCTCCAGGAATACTATCACAGAAACCCCACCATTATAAACATATGTGGTCCAGGGGGAGCCTGGGGCATCCCCCATGTCCCTGGGACTCACAAAAGTGACACTGAATGGTCACAGGGCTGTAACAGAAGTCAGAAATGGAGAATCCTAGCCTAGATCAGAAATTGTATTTTTACCAAGGACCTGGTCTTTGAAGTCTGCATTAAGATGTGAGAAACTAAGGCCAGTGAGATGGATCAACAGTTAAAGGTGCTTGCTTGCTTGCAAAGCATGACAATCTGGGTTTGATTCCCCAGTGCCCACATAAAGACAGATACACAAAGTGGCATATGTATCTGGAGTTAGTTTTCAGTGGCAAGAGGCCAGAACATCCTCTCTCTGTTTCTTTTGTCTGCTTGCAAATACATAATTAAAATATTCTTTTTTAAATGTGAGAAACTATTTTGGAACTTTCTGGATCATAACACTGGCGGCTCATTGAACATGAGCTGGTGTGTGCAACTCACCTTCTCATAAGTTCAGCTGCCTTTTGCTAGGCACATCTAAGTAGGGCAGATGCCCAGGATCCAAGCTTCCCTGCAGGTTCAGAGAGGAGCTCAGCACTTGTCTAAATCCAAGGCCATGGTCTCCACCCCAAGAAACATCTGCACCAGTGGCTGACCCTTCAGGCTCCACCCACACCCAACACACCCAACCTTGCTTGCTAGAAAGCAACCAGCAGGTTAATTTCAAGGCCAAGGTTGTATATACAAAGCACTTGCAATTATATATCTTTCTAATATAAAAGGTATTCAAGCCAAATGGCTCATAAAAGATCAAGCTAGATGGATTTTCTTAATAAGTGGTTAAAACATCTTAAGAATTTCCAACACTATTTTGCTCTTCAATGTTTTCAGTCAGATGCACTGATGATGGAAGAACCACTTTTATCAAATATTAAGCTACTGTAAATTTACAGTAATTGAATAATTTGCCTCTTAGCTTTGGTTCACTAAGACTGCAGCGAGGTTTTCATCCCTAAGTGATCGCTCCACAGTCGATTTCGATATATGTCATGTCAGGCAAGGCTCATCTACGGCGCCACCGGAGATTTAGTCATTTCAAAGCCAAGGGACCCTGTAAATGGTCTGCATGATTGACCATAAAGTCTGTACATATTTAGTTATATTAAATCGTGATTAGGGTTTCGACTTCCATATTTAAATTCTGAGTCGTTTGTAGAGCCTCTATGAGTTTTATGGAAGTGTTAATGTGAATTCCACGGGGCTTTTTATAGCAATCGAAGCCAAGGCAGACCTTTCCATCCAGGTTACATCAATATTAAGACAAAAAGAAAGAAAAGCCCAGACAGCCGCCGGAAGCAGAGTGAATCAATAGCCCCAGCTATAAATTACGACGTAGGAGAAGGAGAAGCTGCAAAGTGCCCGAGCTCTGGAGACGAATGCCTGTTCTGTCCTCGCCTTCAACAGGCACTGACTTAGTGGTTTTGGCAAACCTGCCTCCGAGCCCCGGTGGACTTCTCTGCGAAGTGACATCAGGGTGTGTATAAGGGAAAGTGGAATTTCTGCACCAGCCTGGCTAAAGGACCCACCAATGTTCCCAAAGTGTTAGCCTTGGACCAGCTGCATTTTCCAGGTCGGAGAGGATATTGGAACACAGATTCCTGGCTGTGGATCTGGTTGCTTTATCCATATTGGAAATTTCAGATGGACTCTGGCCTTTAGGACCTATGAAAGTGAAGAGTCTTCTAACTAGTTCCCTGGCTCCGGAAGAAGAATGGCAGGAGAGTTTGTAACTTTTTAAACCTGTTATAACACACGGTACTTCCAAAGCCCAGGAGGGTCTACTCCACCTTTCCTTTTATCTTCCTATTTTCTTTATTTTGATTTTTTAATTAGTTTACAAAGCAACAGGTTCTGTCCCTCCCTTGCAATTCACGCTCTCCTCCCTTTTCCCCATTGGACTCTTTCACCCCTGTGTTTACACTGCATTTTAATATCTCATGTCTATTGTCTTTGTGCTCATCTACTTTAAAGCCTCTTTTCTCCAGTCTCATGGGCCCCTTTCTATTTTCCTGGACTTTCTCACAATTAGTCCTTCTTAGACACATATATTTAACATCTAAAAGCTAAGAACTTCATATGAGAGAGAACATGTAATATTTGTTTTCCTCAACTTGGATTTTCTTGATTAATATAGTTTTTCTAGCTCTATCCATGTTTTTTGCCAATTTCATAATTTCCCTTTTCATTTTGAACTCCTATTCATCTGTCAAAAACTAAGTCAAAAAGAATCTTTGTTTTAAAATATGTTTAGACCCCTTGAGAGAAGAGGGCCCAGAGGGTATGTGCACAGGAGTCAACAGGAATGAAAGGTGAGGAAAGAAAAATTCCAAGATTTGGGGCTGGAAAGATTGCTCAGTGGTTAAGGCACTTGCCTGCAAAGCCTAAAGATCCAGGTTTGATTCCCCAGTACCCACACAAAGCCAGATGCACAAAGTGGCACATGAATCTGGAGTTTGTTTACAGTGGCTAGGGGCCCTGCCCTGCCCATTCTGTCTCTCTCTCTCTCTCTCTTTCTCTCTTCTTTGTCAAATAAATATTTTTTTTAAAAAAAGAAAAATTCCAAGATTCCCTATAATGTTCTTAGGAGAAAAGTAGATCTATGACTATGTCAAATGGACTCACTGTTGTTTGGACTATCCCTTGTGAGATTAAAGAGAGAGATTTCGCTGGATTTCTGCCTGCTAGGGCTCTAAGGAGAGAACCAAGCAGGTCATACCACATTCCTGACCCACAGAAAGTGAGGGGATAAACTTCGTGTAGTTTCAAGACCCTAGGTGTGGTAAGCTGGTACATGGTAATGACCACAAGGGGGGTAATAATGACAACATAGAACAGTTGGGGTTCTCCATGCTCCAGAGCCCTTGCTATGGAAATGTCTAGAAAACCTGCAGCCTCCCTCTTGAGATACAAACAATGGGCAGGATTCAAGTGTAGTCCACGAGCCGCCAGTCATGCAGAGGTCAATTCTTCGTGAGTGGTAGAGTGCAGCGCCATCTTTGAACAACCATGTTGCACATGTAGTTCCTGTCAGGGAAAAGGCCATTAGGAAGTCCACAAGAAGCCAGCAGTCAACTCTCCTTTTCTGCAAACCGCGGCACCAGCTTGCATTTGGGGAGTCCTGTAGAGTGTTTATCAGTATTTTTAATCTTCCAGCTTCCAGAGAAACTGCCTGGCTCCAGGGACACTGAGACCTGGGTGCCAGGCAAATGCAGCTTTTGTAGTATGTCGGAAAGTTGCTTCCTCCCATCACACATTCCCTTTCATCCAAAGAGCTCCCAGTGTTTTATTCATAAATGTAATTATCCACATTTTACAGATGAGGAAACTGGGTCATTGAGATGTGAATGCTCTGAATTAATAACTACAACAGAAGCACATCTTGCCTCCGTCAATGGTCAGTGGTCTCGCTTCTGCTACCATTGCCACCATGTGGGCAGTTGCCACAGACAGACCAACAGACAGATAGTTTTGCAGGCCTGGGATCCAAGCTCTGTTTTTCCCAGTTCCTCCTACTGTACCCCGTCAATAACAGGGGATGGAAGCGTAGGTAAAATTCAGGTGTGTGTGTGTGTGTGTGTGTGTGTGTGTGTGTGTGTGTATACACGGACATCATTACACTCAGGAAATGGCTTCTGGGGCATGCCAGCCACTGGGCACTGTCTCACTCCACTTCAGAGGCAAGATGGTAAAAATGGGACCCTTTTCTACAGACATCACCACTGCCACTGCATAGCTGCAAGGCCGCAGGACTTTGCTATGGGAATGCTATCCCTGCTGCCTAGGGGACCTGCTGGTATTTACTGGGGTTGTGAAGATGGAGAAAATCAGCCTGTCGCGGGAGGTGAATGCTCAGTGGTTAGTGTGCCTGCTGCACAAGTATCAGGTTCTGAATTTTGATCCCCAGAACCCACATAGAATACTGGGCGTGGTGGTGCACATGTGGAGTCAGGCTCCCTGCGGCTTGCTGACAGACTTCTAGCAAAATTCATGAGTGCTGGGATCAGTGGAAGACTTCATCTCATAAAATCAATATCGCGAAGACATAGAGGAAGATGTTGAACTCCGGCCTCTGCACACACGTACATTCACATGCACATGAACATTCATATGTGCACACACACACACACACACACACACACACGCACAGCTCTGCTAGATACCAAAGCCTTTACTGTGGCCAGGGCTGACACTGTCATGTCTCCATTACTGGGGACCAGGGACTAGAAAAGCCTGTTCTGCCCTCAGCTCCCCATTCATGCCAGAGATGCCATCTAGGCTGGTGCAGGGCCATGAGGGGCACCCCCTGAAATGCCACAGGGCTCTTCTCTGATCCTTCACCTTGACTTTGGTGAAGGATCCTCTTAATGCCTTGATGGTTTCTGTCACCCAGGGGTGACGAGCTGGCTATTCTGTGAAGCTCGACGAGGTGGCTAAATCCACTTCAGAAGGAAGTTCAGTGTGTCAAGCCAATGGCAAGGCACCGGTTCCAACCAAGGAAGAAGCCACTCAGTAGCTGGTGCCCCATACAGTGTCCTTGATGCCATCCCTCCACCTCAGCATGGCTTGTGGCCACCTAAGTCAAAGCTTCTTAGCTCCCAGGTCCTTCCTGGTTTGTCCTCCCACAGGAACATGACTGACACATGAATAGCACATTACCCTCCCTTCCCTCTGCTCACCACCTGTCAACTCTGACCCCCAAGAAGGACAGGACAGAGCACCAGCCCCTTGGCATGCAGATAGGCCTCAAACTGCCTCTGGCTACTTCTTCCTCGCTTGTCTGACCTCCAATTAGTATCCTAGGAGCCCAGCATCCCAGGACGTTCCCTTGGCACACACACAGGGCCACCCTTCACTTCACTGCGTGGCTGCACAGTTCCCGTGATCTGTCTTCCCTTTGACCTCTGCCTCAAACCTCACCCTGCCACTCCATTTGTCTTCAGCAGAAATTCTCCTGGACGCATCAATCAGCTTGGAAACTTTGCTTCCAAGAGGTTGACTCGCCTCTTTCCTTCCTGACTTCAAGTTACACTCTAAGCGCCTTTGTATCCACTCTGGTAGGCACAGTCACCCTTGTCCACTGCCATCTGTATGCCCCTTGTGGAAACGGTAAGTAGAAATGCCATCATACTCCCCACTGTGCCCGTGGCCAGCATCGAGGAAAAGGGATTCATGGATGTGTGTCTGCAAAAGCCTTTTCGGAGTGTTTGTCCTCCTCTGCTCAAGGGGGTGATGGCCACTCGCCTGCATTAAGACCACTCTCTCTGTGGTGTCAAAGTGCATTTCTACTCCCTTCACCCCTGTCCATTTGACACAGAGCTGGGCAGATGGGGAGAAGCACCTATCGCACAATGCGACTGATGGACGTTTCAGAAGGAACCTCGTGGCTAGAGGTCAAGATGAAAGGTTGGCTCCAGGCAGTTAGGAGGGGAAGAAAGATACATAAGTACAGATGGCCCAGGTGCCGAGTCCTGAGAAAGGAACAAAAAGATTGCACCACAGAGGCCTTTTCATGCCCCAGGACTCCAGGTGGGTACCGGGACATCTGGAAGGGACACTTTGCTCTCAAAGCTGGGGCACCAGCTGCTCCGTCTCTCTTCTCTCTCTCTCTCTCTCTCTCTTTCCCCTGCCCCTACTAAATCTAGCCAGGCCAGGACCAGCTATGTGTACACTATTTTTCCATATCCATGCAAAGCCCAAAGAGAATGAGTGACAGGACCTGGTTCCTGGGTGGGCTTTGCCGTCTGGTCAAGGTAACATGAGGACATGTTGGTAATTCCAGGACCAGGTTATAGATCAGATGGACATTATGGGTGCAATGTCCCCAGTTGCAGGATCTGCCTGGACAAAACCAGGAAGCAGAGAGAAAGAGGAGGTGGCCTGAGCTTCCCACAGAGGCAATGATTTCTGGGAAAGAGATAAGAGAGTCCTGTCAATGACACCCCACATGGGCAATCTCCTCCGGACCCCATGAAGAGGGGTTTGGAGCAGGAGAGTGCCTGCATGGTGAGACCTGATACAGAGTTTTTCATAGGGAGTGAACACAAGAGGTAGGTGGAATCCCTGGGAGCAGGAGCTCTATTCAAGTTTTCTCTGAAAGATCCCAGGGCCCTCAGAAGGAAGCATGGGGATCTGGGTGGAGCAAAGGGAAGGATGGGCCAGAGTGCATTCACAGTAGTGACTCAGGCAGCTGGGCAGCAGGAGAGGGCTGAGTTGGGTGACCTTCCCATATGGTCAAGTTGAAACTGGAGGGGCCTGTAATGAGCCATGTGGAGCAGGGCTGCCTAAAGAAGAAGGCTATTGCTAAGGAGATGGCTTAGTGAGTTAAGTGAGTAAAACACAAGGACTTGAGTTCAGATCCCCAATATGTACTTAAAATGCCAGGAAAGTAGCATGTTCCTGCACTCCCAGTGCTAGGGAGACAGAGACAGTGTCCCTGGGGCTCACTGGCTAGCTAGTCCACATAATTTGTTAAGCTCTGGGATCAGTGAGAGACCTTGTCTCAAAGAATAAGGAGGACAGTGATTAAAGAAAACACTGTGGTCTATAATCACACATATGGTATATGCACACTTATATGCACATGCACTTGTACACATGGATGTCTAAACACATATCAACACACACACACACACACACACACACACACACACACACACAATTAAAATGAAAAAAGAGGCCTTTACAAAGGCAGGATCTTATTGTGAAGCCTAACTGACAATTTTCCTTAAAGAGAGAGGACATTGTCTTTCTGAAACTAGCTTAATTTGTTTAATATCATTTTCTCCAGTTGCATGCACTTTTTCCATAATGATAGAACATTTTTCTGCCCTGTAGCTGAACACAATTCCATCGTGTATATGTGCCGTATTTCTCTGTTGTTGGCTACTCAGGCTGCTTCTGTAGCTTAGCTGCTGTGAATAGAGCTGCAGTAAATACCAATGCCATGTGCAAAGAATCTGTGATAAGCTCACTTGAGTCCTACAGGTAAATACCCTGGAGGGGCATTGCCTTGCCGGGTAATGTGGTAGATTTAGCTGTAGTTTTTTCGAGAACCCCCTTGCTGATTTCTGTAGTGGCTGGACTGACTTACATTCTTACCAGCAGTGTATAAGGTTCCCTGTGGTCTGTATGTTCCCCAGCATTTGCTATTGTCTGTGTTCAAGATGACTACCATACTGACTGGGGTGAGATGGAATCCCAACACAGTTTTAATTTCTCTGACACATAGTGATGTTGAATATTTTTTTCACATGCTTATTAGCTATTTTCACTTTAGCTTTTGAGAAAGGTCTGTTCATTTCATAAGTCTATTTATTGATTGGGTTGCTTGATTGCTTATTTTTTCTGAGTTCTTTGTATATTCTAGATATTAATCCGCCATCAGAGGAATAGCTGGCAAAGATTTTCTTCCCTTCTATAGTCTGACTCTCACCATTCCATTAATTGTTTTCTTTGCTGTACAGAAGCTTTTAATGCCATGACGTCCCACTTGTCAATTGCTGGCATTATTTCCTGAGCAACTGGAGTCAGAGTCATAAAGTCCTTGCCTTGCTGGTAGCTTTTTACTCTATTAGGGAGCTTTATCTAATGACAAAATCAATTTTAAGGAATTTCACTTGGCATATGGCGACTGGTCATTTAATAGTGATGACTGCTATTGCTTAAACAGGAGGTATTTTCAATGGGGATATCATTTTGAGGGAGATTTCTGGCTTGATTTTTCTTTGCATTTCAATGAATGACCGCTTTAATCAAAACAGAAGAGCCTATTGGTTTGGTAACATGTCTCTCCTGTAACTGAATGGTTGTTGCTATGGCTTGAAGGTTCTCTCCAAAACTCATGCTGAATTTTAATTGTCCTTATAAAGGTCCTAGGAGGTGCGGTCTTTACAAAGAAGGATTAGATCTTAAGGGTTCTGACCTCACGAGTAGGTTGATGCTATGGTCAGGAGATGGAGTCAGTAATCACTTAGTGAACTCCTATGAAGGGGTCAGTGCAGGAATACCACTGTCCCTCTGTTTCACCCTATTATAGCACAGCAAACCCCTACCCTTATACCATACCATTTGATCTTGGTTTTCCCAGCTCCACAACCACAAGTCAAATAGCCCTCTAGTGCTTATAGTCTGTGGCCTCCTGTTACAGCCTTGGAAAACAGACTAGGATAGACGCAATAATAAATGCCTTCACTGACGTGTAGCCACAGTTCTTCTCTCTATCAACTTCTGCTCTCATCCTTCCCCACAGAGCCTGCTAGGGAAGTTTCTGATCACAGAGCTCAAATGCAGATAACACCAGAGCAGTTTCTTTCTTCTGTATGACTTTCTGAAGTATCCACCTTGTCTTCTCATCCCTACCTGCTCCTCCCTTCTCCCTCCCCCTTCTCCCTATCCACTGCCCTTTCCTCACTCTCCAGAGGTTATCTTTCTTCTCCACTCTCTTTCCACCTTCCAAGTATTGTTCCTCTTAAAGAAAACCATATGACCCACAATACCATTCCTGGGTATGTATACCAACGACTCTACATCAAAATGCCACAGAGATGTCGGCACATCCATGCTTACTGCAGCACTATTCGCAACTGTCAGGAAGTTGAGCCAGCCTAGATGCCCATCAACAGGCCCACACCAATGAGACCTGCCAACCACAGGCTGAAACCAATGGCCAGACAAGTCTTGTCTCGCTTGAAATCATTTCTCACAAGTATTTTGCCTCAGTGGCAAAGAAAAGATAACAAATGTTGCCTCACCCCACATACATGCATTCTCTAGTGTTCTTCAGAAGTGGTGGGTGTGATGGAAGTGAATAATCCCTAGGGATTATAAAATTAAGCAGGTAAATTATGTCTTTTGAGGAGGAGCTGAATATTTTCTCTCTCCCTCTCTCTCTATCTCTCTTTTGTATTCTATCCTTTGACCAGAAACTGCTCTAAAATCCTCTGGTGACCCAAAGTACAGCTCATGTGCCTGCAGAAACATGTCTAAGAACCCCAGATGGATTTTCTTCTCTATGTCTATCTTTACCATCCAACTTAGGAGTTATGACAAGAGTCTCTCTCTCCCTGTGTGTGTGTGTGTGTGTGTGTGTGTGTGTGTGTGTCTCCTTATCCTGGAGGCTATAGTGAGGTTGGAAGCCTTTGTATCCAAAAAGTATGTGCTTCTGCCTGGGTGAGAACACAGCATGGATATAGTGGATGCCTACAGAAAAAAAATGAATGTAAAACCAGGTTTGTAGATTAATTAAGAAATGGCTGAGAATGAACTAAGTCCTACTTAATATATTTTTATTGACATCTTCCATAATTGTAAAAAATATCCCATGGTAATTCTCTCCCTTCTCCCACTTTCCCCTTTGAAACTCTACTCTCCATCATATTCTCTCTCCCTCCCAATCAGTTTCTCTTTTGTTTTATATTGATGTCACAATCTTTTCTTCTTATTATGATGGTCTTGGGTAGGTGGTGTCAGACACTGTGAGGTCATGGATACCCAGGCCATTTTGTGTCTGGAGGAGCACATGATAAAGAGTCCTACCCTTCCTTTGGCTCTTACATTCTTTCTGCCACCTCTTCCGCAATGGACCCTAAGCCTTGGAAGGTGTGATAAAGATGTTTCAGTGCTGAGCACTCCTCTGTCACTTCTTCTCAGCACCATGGTGCCTTCTGAGTCATCCCAAGGTCACTGACATCTGAAAAAAGAAGGTTCTCTAAACAAAAGTGAGAGTAGCATTAATACATGGGTATGAACATTAAGGGAAGTTCTTACTGGGCAGTTTGGTAAGCATAGTATATACATTTAGCAGGACAGCAGCAGACATTACACCTCTAGGGCTCATGACTACCCCTGCTGTAAGTTTTCAGTATCAGGGATGCATTCCCTCTCATGGTGCGGACTTCCAGTCAAACTAGAGGGCAGTTGGCTTCCCCCATAGCAGACATGCCACTATTGCACCCGTTGGCTCATTTGGCCTAGCTGGCCAAATATAACGCCTGCATTGTCCACTGTTGAGTATCTTCACTGGTGATTTCTGTCTCTCCCATTGAACTGCATGCAGCATGGCTTTTTCCAGCTTTCTGTCAGCTGATCTACATGGAGGAGGCTTTCAGCTCAGCTCCAGCAGGATTTCTCAGTGACCTTGCTGCCCATGTGTGTGGAGTCTTCAGCAATAGGATCTTACCCTCTATTCCTGGTAGGAAACCAAGGGCCTCAGAAATGGCCTGCAATTTTTTTTGGGGGGGGCATCAGGAACCTCCCTGGCCAATAACTCACTGGAAGGTACCCCATCCCTGGCACTGAACATTTTCTAGTAATAATCTATGGCTCCTGAGTGTTCCATTGTCCTAAGAAGTAGGTTTCAATATGACTTATGTATATCCCCTTAAGTTTTGATTATCCTTCCCTCCACCTTTCCTTTACTCAATCTCTTCCCCTGACCTCACTTAGGCTTTTTCACCCCCATTAATCTGTTCTTCTACATATATATATATATATATATATGTGTGTGTGTGTGTGTGTGTGTGTGTGTGTGTGTATGTATATACATATATATATATATATATATATATATATATATATACACACACACAATACCATCTTATTAAGTCCCACCCATCCCTTTCTATTCCCTTTATATCTCCTTTCTGGCTTACTGGCCTCTGCTACTGAGTTTTCTTCCTACTCACACAGAATTCCAATCATCTGTAGCTAGGATCCACATATGAGAGAGAATATGCAGTGCTTGGCTTTCTGGGCCTGCGTTACCTCACTTAGTATAATCCTTCCCAGATCCATCCATTTTCCTGCAAATTTCATGACTTCATTTTTCTTTACCACTGAGTAGAACTCCATTGTATACATGTGCCATATCTTCGTTATCCACTCATCAGTGGAGGGACATCTAGGCTGGTTCCATTTCCTAGCTATTGTGAATTGAGCGACAATAAACATTTTTGAGCAAGTATGTCTAAGCTAGTGAGACAAGTCTTTAAGATATATGCCTAGGAGTGGTATAGCTGGGTCATATGGTGGGTCTATTTTCAGTTGTCTCAGGAACCTCCACACTGATATCTGCAATGGCTGGACCAGATTACATTCTCACCAACACTGTAGAAGGGTTCTTCTTTTTCTGCATCCTTGCCAGCATTTATGGTCCTTTGTTTTAATGATGGTAGCCAATCTGAAAAGAGTGAGGTGGAATTTCAACATAGTTTTCACCTACATTTCCCTGATGACTAGGAATGTAGAACATTTTTTAGATGTTTATATGTTATCTGTATTTCTTCTTTTGAGAGCTCTCTATTTAGTTCCATAGCACATTTTTTTTTCTCCATTTTTATTAATATTTTCCATGATAACAAAAAAATCCCATGGTATTACCCTCCCCCCTTTCCCCTTTGAAATTCCATTCTCCATCATATCCCCTCCCCATCTCAATCTTTCTACTTACATATATACAACACCAACCTAATAAAAGCCCTCCTCCCTTTCTTTCTCTTTCCTTTCTATCTCCTTTTTTAACTTACTGGCCTCTGCTACTGAGTTTTTTCCTTCTCACACAGAAGCCCAATCATCTCTAGCTAAGATCCACATATGAGGGAGAACATGTGGCGCTTGGCTTTCTGGGCCTGGGTTACCTCACTTAGTATAATTCTTTCCAGATCCATCCACTTTTCTGCAAATTTCATAACTTCATTTCTCTTTACTGCTGAGTAAAACTCCATTGTATAAATGTGCCACATCTTCATTATCCACTCATCAGTTGAGGGACATCTATTTTTTAATTGGGTTGCTTGATTTCTTATTATTTAGTCTTTTGAGTTCTTTATATAGCCTGGATATTAATCCTCTGTCAGATGTATAGCTGGCAAAGATTTTCTCCCATTCTGGAAGTTGCCTCTTTGCTCTATTCAGTGTCCTTTGCTGTACAAAAGCTTTGTAATTTCATGAGGTCCCAGTGGTTGATCTGTGGTTTTATTTCCTCAGCAATTGGGGTTGTATTCAGAAAGTCTTTGCCAATATCAATATGTTGAAGGGTTTCCCCTACTTTTTCCTCTTGCAGTTTCAGAGTTTCAGGTCTGATATTAAGGTCTTTGATCCATTTGGACTTAATTCTTGTGCATGGAGAGAGAGAAGGATCTATTTTCATATTTCATCATAAGAAAAAATTACACTGTCAAGATTAGCATTCAGAACCATCTTAGAGATGTCGAAACTGTCTCTAATCTCAACTTGTGAGAAAATCTTTGAGCCTAAAATGATTGCTAGGCCATGGAATGACATGAGGAGAACATTTTATCTTCATGTGAACTAAAGAAGATGGTGCATCTAGATAGAATGTTGATGGGGGATCCTGAAGTGGTAACACTTTTCTGACGATTCTTAACAAAAATCAAAAATTAAAGTGCAATTTCTGGGCTTGAGAGATAGCTTGGCAGCCAAGGCTCTTGCCTATAAAGCCTAAGGACTCAGGTTCAATTCCCCAGTACCTATGTAAGCCAGGTGCACAAGGTAGCACATGCATCTGCTGCTTGCTTACAGTGGCTAGAGACACTGCTATGTGCCATTCTCTCTCTCTCCATCTCTCTCTTTCTCAAATAAATAAATTAATATTTAAAATGTAACTTCCATTGATACATTACTAAGGATACATCAGCTAGAAGTAGGCAATTAAGAGCTCAGTCTTTTTTCCCCAGATTTTTTAGGGCAGTGTATCATGTAGCCCTGGCTGATCTCAACTTGCTATATAGCCAAAGATGACATTGAATTATTTTCTTCTGTAGTAAAGTCTTGCTGCAGCCTAAACTGACCTGGAATCCACTATGTAGTCTTAGGCTGGCCTTAAATGCAAGATGATCCTCTTACCTTGGCCTGCAAAGTGCTGGGATTAAAGGGGTGTGCCACCACACCCAATGACCTTGAACTCTTGATATTCCTGCCTCTACCTCCCAAATTCTGAGAGGGGGTGAGAGAGAGAGAGAGAGAGAGAGAGAGAATGAACAAATGAACAAGCCAGGGCCTCCAGCCACTACAAACAAACTCCAGATGCATGCACCACCTTGTGTGTGCTGGGGAATCAAACCTGGCTCCTTAGGCTTTGCAGGCAGGTGCCTTAACCACTAACTAACTCTCTAGGCTGGGCTCATCCTTTAGTTGGAATAGAAGGAAGTCAGTGGAGGCAGTTACACCCCCGAAGCCTTGTGTATCACAGAACTCCACAGCAAGAGTGCAGTCCCTGAAGGTTTGCCCATGCCGGCCTCCCCCCAGCTTCCATGGACACTAGGGTACTAGGGTGCCTCTTTGTGCCATCAGACAAGCTCTGTCCATGGCTTCTGAAGTCTCTTCCTGCTCCCACCCACTCCAACACTAAGAAGAAAACACTCCATTACTTGGGCCCAAGGTACTACCTTTTTAAATTTTATTTAATTTTATTTTTTTATATGTGGAACACTTCATGAACTTGTGTGTCATCCTTGCACAGGGGCCATGCTAATCTTCTCTGTATCATTCCAATTTCAGTATATGTGCTGCCAAAGCGAGCACCTTTTTTTTTTATTTTTAAAGAGTCATTGAAGGAAAAGCTTGTGGCTCAAAGAATATTGCACATCTTTGAGCATAAGATGGACTGACTGTGCAAGCTTGTGTCTTTAGTTCATAATGAATATGGACCTGAATATTAGCCTTTGAGATCTATAAGGGCCCCGAAGTTGCCCAAAGCCTTGCTTTCCCAAGATAGAACTTGAACTAAGGACAGCACTGTGTGATTTTACAGCAGCAGGCCACCCTGTTCCAGGAGGGCCTCCACCTCTTAGTGACTCATCCTTGGGCATTGAAAGCCCAGCACTATGCCCACTGTCTGACCACTCAGTGGACATACGCACATCAGAGTGGTCACTCTGTTTTAGATCATCTGTTTCCATACGCGTGTCACCCTGAAGGCATGTGGTTCAGGCTGTGTAGGAAAACAGGCGGAGACTCGCTGGGTCCTCAGGATTTACTGGAGCCCCAGGAGAAGCAGGTGCATGGCAAGTGGGGGTGGGTGGGCTCATTCACACTTTCTCTAGGGAAAAGTGGGCATTGATGTAAAGAGAATGGCATTTGTGGCCGGCCACTTCAAGGTAATTCTCTGCTCCATATCAGGAAGATCTTCACATTCTCAGCTAGTATGGGGGCTCCCTTAATTAATACCAGTCATGTACTTAAAAAAGAAGAAAGGAAGGGAGGAAGGGAGAAAGGGAGGGAAGAAAGGAAAAGTAAAAAAAAAAAAAAAAGAGGCAGTGAAAGAAAAGAAGAGCAGAGAAAGGAGAAAGAAGGAAGGAAAGGGAAAAGAGAAGAAAGAGAGGAAGGAAGGGAGAGGGAGGAGAAAGAAGGGAGGGATGAGGGAGGACATAAAGAGAGGAAGAGAAAGAAGTTGGAAGAGGAAAAAGGAAGATGGAGAACTAGGCAAGGAGAGAGAGGAGTCAGTTCTCTTGGTCTCTTTTTAATTTTTTCTGTCTTCACTGTCATAACTTCAACACCTTCTCAAACTCATGTCCTGACTCCCAATTGCAGGCTTCTGTGACTCTCTTAACATTCTGAGCCACATTGCGCAGAGTGTGGGAGAGGGTGCTTTCCCCCCAGGAGTTGCGGGGAATGTGGGCATTCAGTGACTTCAGTGCCACGCCGTGTGGTTCTGAAGGGCTGACTGGATATTGCTTTGCATAGTCTAAGAAAACTCTGATTTCCCCACAGACCTGAGCTCTGCTTACAGGAGTTTCTTTTTCCTTCAGCAAGTTGAGATTTTTTTTTGAATGTGATAAGCTTTTATTAATTAACAGGGAAAACAATTAACAAACACAGTAAATAACTGAATAGCAAATGCCAAGTGTGATTACTTTGCATATATTCACAGACATTAGTAAATAATGCAAATATAAAGGGGTGGAACTTGCCAGGAATTTATGGGAACCAGCCAGGCAGAGGAATCAAACCTGTCTAGGTGAGTAAACACACGAATAGAAGGTCTGAGTGTCCAAATCATAAACAGCTTGTGGGAAGGTGTGGTAGTTTGAAACTACCATGAATGACCTCATGGGGTCATGTTGGTTGAACATTTGGTCCCTAGCTGGTGCACTGTTCCTGAAGGTCCTGGAACCTTTAGGAAGCAGACCCTTGCTGGGGAAATGTGTCACTGCGGGGGTGGGGGATGCTGAGGTGTTTTAGTCTGGCCCCTGGTGCTGTTGTCTCTCCTTCCTGTATGTCATGTCATGGGATGCTGACTTGCTGCTCCCGCCAGGCCTTCCTTGTCATGAAACTCCTCAAAACTGGAAGTTGAATTAATCCCTTTCCTTCCACAAGCTGCTTCTGGCCACGTATTTCATCCCAGCAATGAGAAGATGACTGAGAGGGGGTCAGTGAAGCTGATCAAGGAGAACATACGGGATCACAGCAGATGCATCAAATAGCTTCATGAGACCAACAGCGCAGAAGCAGAAGGAGCCAAAGGTTTTCCTGTGTGTCCCCACCCAAGACTTGTCTCCATTTCCACATCTCCAATTCCAAGGAAGACAACAGCACCTTTAAAGAGGGGACACTAAGTTGGGGGCTTGTCTGTGTGCAGGCATAGCGGGTGCTGGGATGCAGTCTGGAACTCAAACGCCCCATCTCCTTGTTGGTCTTCTTCCTCCATCACTGTCTTTCCTTCCACTCCTGGACAAGGTCGTCTCAAAGCATGGGCTTTCCATGTAGAAAGTTCAAAGGTTCATCACACGCCCACCACTCACCAGACAATGGAGACTGGGGCAAATCACGTATTATGACTAGTTCACCCAAAGTGTGGGGTTATGGCAACCCCTAAATTTGGTTTTAAAATGATTCTCCAGATAATGGGACAATTCCTGGCCTGTGCCACAGAGAGAAAAGAAGAGGAGGAGGAACCATCTAACTAGGATCTCTGTGTCTTAGTATGCCCCACTCTGCCCCAGATCATGTGACCTTTCCCTCTGTTTAAACTTCGTTTTTACCAAACTACCTTCTTCTAGGGCTGGGTCCTTCATGCCAGCAGCTCTAGGCAATCACTTTCTCACTTTACAGGAAATCCTCCCACACCCATTTTTTCATTAGAAAACTCTGCAGTGAGGCCATATGCTCTCCAGGGGATCTAAAGATAGTGCTCTGGTCAGATCATCATTGGAGAAACTAGTGGATGCATGTCCAGACCATTTTCCTCTGTTCAAATGTCCTTACAGACTTCTTCAAACCATGTAGGATGGAAGTATCAGACTCTTGCATACACAGAATTCCTTGCAACTGCTTTCTGGACAGTAATGAGTTAGTAAAGTGTAACAGAATCTGTAAGGAAAGATTTTCAAGCCATCTAATTGTACTAGAAGTCTTACAAACCTTGTTGCCAAGAGAATGGGATCCTCGGCACTTTGGTGCCCACTGTGGAAGCATGAGGCGTCCACACAGTGACTATGGTGGAGGGAACACAGCAACAGCTGGGTCCTAGTGACACTGAGAAACAGAAGATTGGATCCTGGAATTCCTACATCCAGATTTCTTGTTGGTGAGAAAAAAATCTTGCTGCAAAAAAGAAGTGAGTTCCTCTTGGATAGCCATCTATTTCCCCAGCACCCTCCTCTCTCATGCTGATTTCTGCTTAAACCCCTCACCTTCCACTGAAGACATTCTACAGGAAACGAACCCCTGGCTTCCCAGCCTACAGAACAAATTGAGGGTACAGATCTGCAGGGAAACAGGAAGGGGCAAATAAGATCAGTGCAGCTGATCACTGACGCTTGGCGGGCCTGCCAGGGAAGCTTCGAGAGCCTGGCTCTATATGGTAGGAGTGCAATTAACTGTAGAGGTAGCCATCACTGGCTTTCTGGGCACTTGAAACTATCACGTGAATGTTCATCAACCCTTGTGTCTCAGCCCTTGGTATTTCTTAGGTGCCTCATTTAAAATGACAAGCCCTCTCTGAGTTTGATCATCCCAGAGGCAGAATGGAAACAATTCAGCTAGACCACAGGGGTTGGCACTGGAACAGAGGTGACATGAAATGACAGGCACAGGGGCATCAGGCAGAAGACTGCCTCTGTTCCTGGCATTCATCTTCTTTGAATGAGATATACTGAAACTTAGTTTAGCATCTCAGTACTGAATTCCATAGTCTTTGGAATAAGGAAAACAGTACCTAATTCATAGACTTCCTCTGAGCACAGAATCAGCAGTAAATGCAGAAGTCATCTTTACGGAGCTAAGGAATACATGATCATAGTAACTGGAAACAACACAAAACTGGGAGACATTTCACCAAGCTCATGGCCTTTGCAACTCAGGACCATTACCTCTCAGGAGGGTTCCTCACTGTCAGAGGATGGCACACTATGCGCCTGCTGCCTAGAACAACCCTGGCATGCTGACTGTGTCGTACTGGTGTATGTCTTGTGATGTCTGTGTTACTGAAAGTACAGCTTCCGAATCGCCATCTAAGTATGGGAATGAGCCCTGTCCGCGCAGTTATTTCTTGGAAAACGATCCGTAGAGGAGAACACGAGTGTATGCATCACACATGCGTGCACACATGGAAGTCAGGCAGGGGTATGGCTGTGTGGTAGAATGGTGCTTCTGTAGTATTCACAAGGCCCGGGGTTCCATGTCCAGCACCCCAGTAATACACCACCAGGATCTAAAGAGCAGGGAAGTAAATTTAGCAAGCATTGTTCATTTTTATCCTCCAGCTTTAGACTTTAATTTTTGGTGATTTTTATTAAAATGGATTTTTCCTCACTTCTGGGGATCAGTGCATAAACCTGCTGACTGAAGCCCAGATCTGTCATATGAGAGCAGTAGTGTAAGAGAGGGATACTGAAGCCAGCCTGGAGATCACACCTAAGCGACAAACCCCTCAGATCAATGTAGCACACAGCACCCTGCACACAGTCAGCACTCATTCGGTGTTATTCTGGAGTTAGTGCTGTGATGAATGGCTGGAAGGTGACACAGGTGTGAGGGAGGGAGGAAGTTTCCACCATGAGCAGCAACCAGCTTTAAATATGGTGGGTGAAAATTTTAAGGAATTGGGACTGGAGAGATGGCTTAGCAGTTAAGGTGTATGCCTGCAAAGCCTAAGGACCCAGGTTCGATTCTTCAGGTCCCACATAAGCCAGATGCACAAGGTGGCGCAGCCATCTGGTGTTTGTTTGACTTGGCTAGAGGCCCTGGTGTACCCATTCTCACTGTCTTTATATCTCTCTCCCCCTCTCTCTGTCTCAAATAAATAAATAAAATAGATAAATAAAATGTTTAAAAAATTTAAGGAATTGTCTTGTTGTTTTTTTTTTTTTTCTTTTTTGAGACAAGCTTAACAGAGTGGCCCTTTTTATGACAGAGAGGGAGAGAGAGAAAGAGGGGATATGCCAGGGCCTCCAGCCCCTGCAATCGAGCTCCAGGCATGTGTGCTACCGTGTATGCATGTACACCCTAGTACATATATTACCTTGTGCGTCTGGCTGACATGGTATCTGGGGAATCGAACATGTGTCCTTAGGTTTCACAGACAAGTGCCTAAACTGCTGAGCCATCTCTCCAACCTTATATTGATTTGTTTGTAGAATTTCTGTATGATTTTTTGGGGGGGGCATGCATATACCTGTGCATGAGTGTGTATGTATGCATGGAGGACAGAGGTCAACAGGAGGTCTTTTCCTCTACCACTCCCCACCTTACTCTTTGCGACAGCGCCTCTCACTGTCCCGGAGCTTACCCACTCACCTAGAGGAGTTTGCTAGCAAGTTCAGTAGTGCCCCCAATCTCCAGCTCCTTTAGGCACATGACTCTGTGTCGATTGTTCTACGTAGGTTCTGGGGGTTCCAAGCCAGGTCCTTCTCATGCTTGTATGTCAAACAATTTACCCGCTGAGCCATCTTCCCAGCTTAGTCTTTGGAGAAAGTGCGACTCAAAGCCAAAATGAGGAGGAGTCTGCATTTGTCCCCAGCAGAGGTGACAGTAGTGCTTATTCATGGTAAAGCCAAGTTCCTATGTAGAAAGGGAATAGCATTGCCATTCTCTAGGCCTTGTTGTCTTCCTTAGAGCAATGTTTCTTAAGAGGCTTCTCTGAGGAGAGAAAACTCACCCTGCATGTTGGTGGCACCATCCCATGGGCTGGGGTGCTCAACTGAATAAAAAGGAGAAAGAGAGCTGCCACCAGTATTCTTCTCTGCTTCCTGCCTATGGATTGCATGTGATCAGCAGCCTCATGCTCCTGATGCCATGCCTTCCCTGACAGACGGACTGTGTCCCCTCAAACTGTGAGCTAAAATGAGCCCTTTCTTCCTTGAGCTACTGCTTGCTAAGTATTTGGGTTATAGCAACAAAAAGTCTTAATACAACCACCCTTCCCAAGATGAAAATTAACAAAATTGTTGAAGAATATTAGTTAGGTGAGGACCAGACCATTCCCATTGTCAGATAATGCAATCATTCCCCACACTGTATTTAATTATCAGGTATACTGGTCAACTGAAATTTTTATCTTACTTCAAATATTGAAAATTAAGGTGGGGAAAAGCTTCGTAAAATGTGGATAATTAGAGAAGTCTGCTATTGTGGAAGACACATGCAATTATATTTCATGTATAAATTATACGTGGACAGAAGGGATGGGGTCCCTTTTGCTTGTTCCTCAATTAGCATTTCAATAGTGACTGTCACTCCTGGTTTGGAGTGTGCCAGTCCCCACCAAAGGTGTAAATAATAGTGGACTTTTAAAAGTGTATCTGTTTCCTGGAAAAAAAAATCCTACAATTATTATATTTGCCTATCTTTCTGCTAGCTGAGGAAAGGTACCTCCATTGGGAGGGGGCAGCCAACTCTGCAGAGTGTCATTCAGAGAGGATTCATTCACTTTACAGCAGGAGACCAAGATGCGCATATCTAGTCAGACACTCTTCTGTAGTGGGGGATGCAACTCTGGTCTAAGGCATGATACTTGGATTCTCATATAGCTAGACAATGTGTGTCCTTTAAACCTTTGATCTGTTGCTTTTTCAGGAACTTAGGAAGAAGCATGGGGAATGTAAATTAGCTATGATTAACAGTGATCCAGTCAAAATTACTGCACTCATAGGTTGAGCTAGACTCAGCAGTAAAATCTAGCATTCTTACTGTCCATACGTAAGCCCATGGCAACTCCAATCCCAGGTTTGTATGTCCTCTGAGGGTTAGCTCTATCCCCACATTGCAGAGCAGCCCAAGTGATGTGACATTCCATCATCAAATTTCTCCTGAGCCGTTGGGGTCTCCTTGGCTTCCATGGAGTCCTTTGATTTTGCAGATATAATTACAGAGGAGGAGGATGCCTAAGCATCCTGATGTTTTCCTGGGGACTTAGCTAAGAAGGAGAAGTGGAATGTCTTCATCATCTACTCTGCCTAAGAGCTTCTCAGTGTTATGAATTGTTCAGTTGCTGAGTTAAAGGACTGGAGTGAGAAGGAAGGCCCCACACTCTGCTCTTCACCTGCGCAGCGGCCTGGTTCTGCATGTTGTGTTGTTCTCCGTTGGGCTGCCTTGTCTGGACCCACAGTCTATGTCTTAGTCATAAACTTTACATGGGAGAAAGGAAGGAAGGTTCCTAAATTTTTAACACTAATACCACGTAGAGTATTCCAAGCCGCTTGGAGATTTATTGCAGTTCAAGTGCCATTAGCTTGTGTTCACTGTTAACACTAATATTTAAAGGTAACTCTTGCTTTCTCTGACTTATGCTCTGGAGTGAATCAAAAGGCTCTCAAAGCAGTCAGAGCATTTTGACAGGTGGAAGGGGGCAGTGAGTTGGACGTGGATTTGCACTGAAGATAAGATGAGGAGCTGGGGTGGTGGCGAGGTTTCCAGGACACTTGGGATTCCAAAAGGCTCCAAAGATAAACACCAAGTGTCATTCTGAGCAAGTTCTAATGGGCATGTGTGGACTGGGTTGGGCAAGAGGCTCAAAGTGGTAGACTCCAAGGGTGCTCAGTACCTATCCTCCAGCACAATGGGATGTGAGCTGCCAGGGCACACAGTGGCTTTCACGATGATCAGACAATTTCAGCCAATACTGTAGGAGGTCCAGTACTACAAAGAAATCATCTGAGCTCAAAATGAGGAGATCTGAATTATCTACATTGAACCCTGTGACTCAGCTGGACTAGAGAGTCCCTAAAGAGATGTAAATTGCAATAATAATAATAATAATGTTATTTGGAAGGAAATAGCAAGACAAGGCAATTGCAAAGGAATTGGGTTTCGAACATTTCAGAACTGCTGCAAGCAGTCTCATAAAAGAGCAGACCTCTCTCCCAGTTCCCACTGAGTTATTCAGACAGGAGATGTGCTTTGAAATTTCTCTGCAAAGTCTCGGAACCCTAACGCACAGCTTGAACCCCAAAGCAGCAGATGTTTTGAAATAGTGTAAATGCACAAAGAATGGCTTTCAGGAATCCAATCAGATGTTTGGGAAGAGGTTAAGAATAACATAGCGAAAAAAGCAAACGGCATCTATGGCTCAGGTGACACCACCATTCACACACCTGTGTATGGAAGGATCCTTTCTTTATTACCAAGGGATATGGGCCCTTTTCTTAATTTCCAATAATTTAACATTCAATTTATTTTACTACCCACATCACAGATAATTCATGGATACAGTCTTGAAAATGTGATATGATTCATTTCATTCCCAAGTAACATACGGCCTTCTGCCTAATTTTCCCATATTTTTACATTCAATTTATTTTACAATCCACATCACACACAGTGGTGGATGGAGCCTTGAAAATGCAATTTGATTTGGATGGTAGTGAACATGAAATTAGAAATGAATATCTATCTAGTTACACATTCATTCAACAAACATGCATGAGGGATTTCCCTTCTTCTCCACCACATGGTGGAATGGTAATTAGAAATGAACTTGACATGGATGTGTCAAAGAGTCCACACTATGGTGGAATAAAGGAACGCAGATGAACGATGAGTATCAATGCAAGCCTTACTTGAAGCCCAGGATCTTTGGGGCACTTTAAATACTTAATCTTAGTGAGATTGCTAAGAGACAGATGTTACCATGCCCATTTTCCTGATGAGAAATGCACTTAGGTTCATTAAACAAAGTCATAAAAAGTAACTTAATTGTCATGTAAGCTGCGTCATCGTCATGCAGTGGTATGGCACTTGCTTCTTGCTGCTGGGACAAAATACTCGGTTAGAAGCAGCTAAGGGAAGGGGAGAGTTTATTTCAGTTTACAATTTCAAAGGATAGAGTCCTTCGCCATGGGAAAGGCATAACATGAGCAGGAAGCTTGTGTCCCATCATCTTGAGAGTATGGAGGAAGGAGAGGGTGATGAAACAGCAAGCATGGCACGTCTGTAACACCTTAAGCCCTGCTCCCAGGCACACTTCTTCAGCAAGGATCTATCTGCTGAAGGCTTCCACAACCTTCCCAAATAGTGCCACTTTGCTGGGGACCAGGTGTTCAAACACATGAGCCTATGGGGGAAATTACATCCAAACCACCACAAAGTAGCCAAAGCCTTTAAATTGTGCCACACTATTTTGTGACAACTATCACTCGGTATATATTTACGGTGTCAATGTGAAATTTTGATATATGTATTACACTGTGAAGTGATTAAATCAAACTACTTAACACATCTGTCACCTCGTGTGCTCATGGCTTTGTAGTGAGAACATTCAAAGCCTCTCTCTTTAAAAGATTCTCCAGAATTCAAGATATTATGGCTAGCTGTTATCACCATGCTTGGGCAACAGATTTCTAGGACTAATTCATTCTGAAACTCTATACCCTTTAACCAAAATTCCTCCCAATCACACTGCAATCTGTGTTAAAAAATGAAGGCCAAGTGCTAGGGAAGAGAGAACTGTGTGTAAGGCCAGCAAAGATGCCAGTTGGAAGAAGAATGCTGGCACTTTATCTAGAACCTGAGAGATGATGATCTGGGGAGAAAGCCCATGTGTGTGCACACACTGGCCATTGTAAGTGTGTGCTGCTTGTACACATGTCTGACTGAGTCATTCCTTCCCCAGACTGGACCGCCCTGTGGTTCCTTCCATAGGAAAATCATTCCGAGCATTTCATGTTTTGCTCGGACTGAACCGTGTTTATCTGGAGCCTGTCCTGCCCCATCTTTGAGAGGTGGGAAGTGACTGAGAAAAGAGAGCTACACAAGTGAGGAAGGCTGGAGCACAAAGAAGCGACCTTACCACAGGAAAATGTCTCCACATGCCTTTCTGGACAGGTCATTACCATCTTCGCTGTGTTCTTGTGGGAATGACACCAGGAGTAGTCATTTGGGTCACTGTGGTCACAGGATTACAGCTCACAGACCATCCTGGTAAGAACTATTGTGCTGTAGAGCTATGAGAGGTCTTCAGTGCCTCTGTGTATTCCTTTATTGAAATTGTGACACTGGGGATTGAACCCTAAGCCTCCTGCACTCTGAGGAGGCCTCTGCTTCCAAGCTGTACTGCAGTCCCTTGTCAACGCTGAACGGACTGTCAGCTTTACCCACGTCTCATGACTCCAGGCTTCTATTCACCTTATCGGCCTAGCCGGGGGGCTTTCTCCTCCCAGTCATGAGCAGTTCTATGTCTCCTTCCAAAAGTGGCTGACATTCCCTAACATATGAATGGATGACTTGGTAAGTAAACCACCTCCATTAACTCCTTTTATTTCTATGGGTGGGTCACATGGCTCTGATTTTGTTGAGAAATAAGACTTTAAAATCCTGAATGCTAATATGCCATTCCATTAGGGAACTATCAACTAGATTAAAAATATCTTCCACTGCCATTCTTCTACTTTGCTCCACCCTTGGGACCTAATTCCATCCCAAGCACCTTCTCCACCATCTACTCGCGGGTTTATATTTCAATGTGTGACATTGATTGGAGTGAGGATTCGGACGTTCAGTGCTGAGCCACTTTTCTTTCTTGTTCACAGAGAATGTGCTCTATAATCTTGTGGCTTTAAGAAAATTAATCTGGGCATAGGCTCTAGGATAATGCCTTTGAGTCACCCATACCTCTATGACAAGTAGAGTCATGTATCCAGAACCCCTTCCTCAAGATCCATGGTTCCTGGTTGTCATCACTCACTGTTTCTTTCAGGTGTCATTAATTCAGTTGTCACCCTCTTTTGTGGTGTGTGAACATGACAGGCACTGATACAGGGTTTTCTTCCTTGAAGCCCCAAACATTTTATACTAGCACTTGTTGAAAGAAAGAATAACAGCTATCAGAAATGAGCTCCTTCCCCTGTCTCTGTTTTGAAGGAGCTGTCACTGAAGGTGGTCCCACATTTGTCCCTGTCTCAAGGGCAGCCTCTGGAACACTCTGAAGTCTCCCATGTACCCTCTTGTCCTTACTGACCTGCATCTGCTGTCATCTTCTGCAGTGCTGTTGCAGAGATCTGGATCCCTCGTCACTCATGCACAGTAGATATTTATTTCTTACACTTCTGGAGGCTGGGAAACCCAATGCAGAAGGAGTGCACATTTGGTGAGGGTCTTTCTACTGCCTCGTCTTATGGTTGAAGGTAGATGGTCAAGAAGATGGAAGGCTGTCCAACTCGTGCTATTACTGGGAACTCACTCCCAAGATAACTAAATCACTCCTGTGATAAGAACTTTAATCCATTCCTGAGGGCAGAGTGCCTATGACCCCCTCACCTCTTAAAGGTCTCACCTTTCAACACTCTTGTACTAAAGATTAAATTTCCAGCATGTGAACTTTGGGAGACACATTCAAACCACAGAAATACCGGATTGCTTCCTTTTCAAAATCTATTTTTCATAGTTTCCTGCCTTCTCTACTTCCTAATCAGAACCGATAGCCATCATTGATCCATTGATCCTGTTTGCTTGATGAGCTGTAATTCATGTACATATATATATGCATATATGTATATGTATGCATATGTGTATATGCATGTATATGTGTATATATACACACATGTAGTTATATATTTGCTTGTTTATATATATATATATATATATATGTGTGTGTGTGTATATATATATGTGTGTATGTATGTATATATATATAATGGCTATAATAATGCATATGTACATATGTGTGTGTATATATGTGTATTATCTATGTATGTGTGCATATATATGTGTATACATATACATACACACAAAAATACAGACACAGACACACACACACACGCAATTTTCCTGTGCTTGGGAGTGTGGGAACCAAGCAAAGAAGAGGCATATGTCATAACAGATATCCATAGAGTTGAAATATTTCAGGATTTTTTTTGAGATATGATCTTATTACACAGCCCAGGTTGTCCTGGAACTCATGGCAATATTCCTGACTCAGCCTAAGTGCTGAGACTGCAGGCATGTGTTATCATACCTGGCTTAGAGTTTGAATTCTTTTTTGGCATGTGTATGTACATGTGCATGTGTGACCACATGTCTGTGTGTATGGGTGCACACATATGTGTATGCATGTGGAAGCTAGATGTTGGCATTGGGTGTTTCCCCCACTTTAATTCTTGCAGACAGAGTCTCTTGTTGAACTTGGAGCTCACCAATGCAGCTAGGCAAACTGGAAACTGGCCAGCAAGTTCCAGGGATCCTCTTGTCTCCCAGTGCTAGACTCACAGGTCCATGCCGTGACACCCTGTGTTTACCTGGATGTTGGGCAGCTGAACGCAGGCACTCATGCTTGTGTGGCAAGTATCTAATTGACTGAGCCGTCTCTCTTCAGCCCCTAGAGTTGGAATACTTACTCAGAAACCTCCTAGTTCAGAGAATGGGAAGATTACCTCCACTTTGACCTTTAGCATCTTCACTTTCTACTGAGAAACCATCAAATAATTATTAGTGCTCTTGAAAGATCACTACATTGTTTAAAAACATCCTCATCTGCTTTTTAATTTACTGGCCTCTGCTACTGAGTTTTTAATGGCCTGGATATCCATGACCTCATAGTGCCTGACAATACCTACACAAGACCATCATAAGAGGAGGAAAATATCATGACATCAAAATGAAAGAGAGACTGATTGAGATGGGGAGGGGATATGATGGAGAGTGGAATTTCAAAGGGGAAAGTGGGGGGAGGGAGGGTAGCACCATGGGATTTTTTTTTACAATCATGGAAAATGTTAATAAAAATTAAGAAATAAAAAAAAACACCCTCATCTGGTAGCCAAAATGTCACAGCTATTGCCACACACAGGGTCACAACTTTCTTGAACATTGCACCGCATCCACCTGGGCTGTCGAGATTCCTGCTCTGATACCTGAACGCTGAGTAATAACAATGACGGGGTGAGTTACTGAGGCTCTGCGTAATCATATCACTTTCTTTCACCCTCATGGGAGGGTGGCGACATTGGCATTGCAGTGTTTGCTTTGCAGATAAGAGCCTGGGCTCTGTAGGTGAAATAATTTGTTGTGATCATTTAGCTAGCAAGTGACTCAATTCCATGTTTCCAACACCCAGGCCATGAATCATTTCAGTACATTGGACTTCCTGTCTGAGAACAAGGCAGTTTTGCTGAATGCAGAGCTATGGATAGTTGAAGTGTAACTCTACCTACCCGGGACAGCATCTAGCAACCGGAGACGTGTGTCTTTGGCAGGCTGTAACATGAAAGCTGAACTAACATTCTCACATCAGTAGAGGACAGATTTGTCCTTTCCTCTCCATGTGAACAGAAAGACCGACATCCAGACCTCCTTGGTGTTGTAGGGATCTTGCTTACAGTCTTTTTGCCCCGAGTGATGGTGATAATGTGTGGGAGAGATGGTGGACTGATCAGGTGAGAATTTATGTAAGCTCAAACCATTAGGTGGCTTAATTAAATCAGGGCATTTAAGTCATTAGCCTTCCGCTCCTGGGACTAATAAATTTGAACCCAGCAAAAGAATTCAAGTTTGCCATCCCCACCACCTTAGTGCCCAGGGGTGGGACAGCAGGAAAAAGAGAGAAGCAAGTGCAGATGAGGGGCAGCTGCTGATGCCACACAGGATATCTCCCATAAGTAAGTAGGAGTCAGGGTAACATACAGGAGGGTGACCTTGCTAGCTGGAAGGAACCGTGACTGTGACTGTCAGTTTGTCATCTTCCAAGTATGCCCACTCAGTGTGGCCCTGTCCTAACCCTCCTAGAAATCCTTGCCTGATGGATGAAATCTTTCTCAAGACACTTAGAAATACATTCAGTATCTTACAGCCTTGGTGACTAGATAGAAACTTCCTGTGGCCACATCCTTTGAGGAAGCAAGGTGTGTACCCACTTCTAGTGTGTGCTCTCTGACTTGCTGGGCTTTGGAAATGAGCTCTATTTCAACCTTATCTTTCCTGCATCACTGAAAAGATAGCTTAGAAACACGTGGCTTTTTTTCCCTCCCATCTCACCAGTTCTTCCCCAAGCACAGCTCTTTGACTTATCTTTGTAAAATAGACATCTCAATGCCATATCAGACTGAAAAACTTTTCTAACTTCCTGTTACCTCCAAGATCAAGGTTCAAATTTATGAATTTACCCATCAAACCTGTCTCTAAGCTTTATCTCTAACTCCTGTTTTCTCTTGTCTTCCTCTCCCAGGAAGGACACAGTGCAATTTGTGTGTGTGTTGGGGGGGGGGAGTATTGCCATTTACAGTCACCCAAACTTTCCACATTCTCCCACAGGTCTATGTCTTAGCACTTCCTGTTGCATTACAATGCATGTGAGGGTTTAAATAAATTCCTTAATTGTTGAAATACTCTTTAAAATGCCTTTCTTTTGGGAACTCTAATACATCAACTTCTAATACACACCACTTATGGATATTTGTACCACCTGTTTCTGAAAGCTATTTCCCTCTGTCCTGGGCACTTGCCTTCTTAATGAAAGGACTCCAGAATTTACAATCACAATCTGCTTGGTGTGTCATATGTAACTGTCCTTTGAAGGCACCCAGTAGCTTCAAAGGTAGTGTGACTTTGGCTGGCCTCCAACCTTCCCAAATAGGAATAACAGACAGTGCAAATGGGGAGCCTATAGGAGAGAAGTTTTCCCATAGCAAAGAAAAGTGGAGAGTTGAGAGAGGAATTCAACGGTGAGACCAAAGGTTCTAAAATGCTTTCTGGTATTTTGCCACATGCATGGTGTTTAATGAAAAACATGCCTGTATCTTCCTACGATGTTTTCTGTAAAACAGCTATTTCATTTCGTTTCTTTCATTCTATCTTTCTTTCTTTCTTTTCTTCTCTTTTTTCCTTTTGGTTTTGGTTTTCAAGGCAGGTTCTCGCTCTAGCTCAGACTGGCCTGGAATTCACTCTGTAGTCTTGGGGTGGCCTCAAACTCATGGATATCCTTGTACCCCTGCCACCTGAGTGCTAGGATTAAAGGCATATGCCACCATACCCAGCTATTTTTTGATAGAAGGCAAGTGGGCTCTTCTGTGGAGGTTGTGACAAGCATGTGCATATGAAGACCAACCTGGAGAAAATTACTGTGTCTGTATTCCTCTTCCATCACGGACACACAAGCTCATTTTCTGCTGCCAGCAGCCAAGCGGCTGCACTCATTAGTCCCATGAGCATGAGGAGGAGGTGTTGGAAAGGAATCCAAGAGGACAGAAGGATAAGAACATCCTTAAAGCCACAGGCGAAATGGGAGAGCCAGCTTGAACCTAGTTAGGGTGAGAGGATAAGCCTGTGGCTGAGCTCCTTACGATCCTGCTACAGAGCTGGGCCTGGCCTTTGCTTGGCCTCAGCAGTTATAGGACAGCAAGAAGGAGGATCCCTATACACTGGTAGCAGGCTTGTCTACCTAGGTCAGTGAGCTCGGGATGGGAATTAAATAAGAGAAGAATTTTAAGCAGCTGGAGGGATGGCTTAGTGGATAAGTCATTTGCCTGCAAAGCCAAAGGACCCAGGTTTGATTCCCCAGGACCCATTTAAGCCAGATGCATAAGGGGACACATACATCTGGAGTTTGCTTGCAGTGGCTGGAGACCCTGGTTCACCGTCTCCCTCTCTCTCAAATAAATAAATAATTTTTAAAAAGAGAAGGATTTTATTGGGAGGGGATGAGAGAGGGTAAGTGAGTATATCGTACATACAAGTATGAAATGGTCAAAAAAGGTGGAGCATGATAGAGAAAGGCTTCTGACAGAAAGACTTCTGACATCAACTTCCAAACACTCACACACACACACACACACACACACACACACACACATGCACGAACGCAAACCAGCACACACAGGTATACCCACACATATAAGAAAACCCATATGCATACACACAAGCATACCACACCACACACACATATACATGCAAAAAAAAAGTGGTTACATGCATCATCTCCAGCATGTCAGACAGCACTCCAGTGTTAGAGGTGAACCGTAACTTACTTGGAAACTCAAAGCTCAGTCACACCTTGTAAGATATTGAAAGTCTTGTTCCCAGCTTGCATCAGGAGTGATCCTGGGTATGAGTCGACCCATTGGGCTGTTGATGGTGGCTATGGGCCTTTCCCATGCTACTCTACGAAAAAACACAGGAATTCCAAGGCATGTCTATGTGTGATATATGACAGTAGATGACTTGCTATAAAACAAATGGCTCACAGCCCATGCTTCTTGCTAACCTGGAGGGAGCCTTTCATCATCTTTCAGTTGAAACAAAAACATATTTCAATCATACTTCTTCCCTTCACCAATTTTTTGCCTTGGGGTTGGTTTGTGTTCTTGGACATTCACAGAGAAAGCCTGTTGTCATTTTCTCTACATCTTCCAGAAAGAGAGAACAGGGGGAGATGTATGATGTGCTAGCAGGTCGTTATACTCCATAGAACCAGGTGGGCTACCAATTTGTATATCCAGGGGGAAATAAATCTGACATTGAAGAAAAGTCACTCCTATAGCATTCAGGCCCCTTCCAAAGAGGCTGCATTCTTCCTATTGTCCTGGTGCAGATCAGCTGGATCAACCTCAATTGCATCTGAATAGGCAGAGGGTTTGGCTTAAAAATTTCCTATCCTTCTGTGCCATATCCATCTGCTCACACCAGTCCATTTTTTGCAATGGAACCTTGCACAAGTTCTCAGAACAAGGGCTTAACAGCAAGCTTCTCACACAAATTTCTTCTCGCACAGTCCAGGCAAAGCTCTTTCTTCCCTTTATTAGCCAACCCTCATAGTCCATAGTACTCACTTCAACTCTGACAGCATTGTCCATCAAGCTTTTACTTACAGCACTGCAAGGCATGTCTTAGGTCAAGGTTCAAAATCCTCCCATATTCCTTTCTCAACTCAATTCCAAAAAGGCCAAAAGCGACATGCAGGTTTCTAGCAGGAACAACCCCACTCCTGGTGGCAATTTTGTTGTTCCACTCAGCTTCACATTGCTGGCAGAAAACACCAAACCAAGAGCAATGAGGGAAGCTCCATAATGTCAGGGAAAACTGATGACTTCAGCAGGGTGTGAGCATCATCTTCTGGCCAACACCAGGTAGGCAAAAATATCAGGAGAGTGTAACTGACAAGGGGAAGCGGCTATGACATCCATAAGCCTGCCCCCAATAACACACTGCTTCCAATTCCAAAATTGCCACCAGCTGGGGACATAGTGCTCAGAGCACACAAGTTCATGGAGAACACTTAAATCAAACCACTACAAGAGGCCCCCATCATTTTGTTGAGGTACTCACGTGCACATGCATGGAGAGGGGCAGGCAGGGCTGAGTTCACACAGCTTCCACCATCCTTCACTGGAGCTAACAGCACAGGCCTCTCGTTCTGTCACCAGGGGCCATCCTCTCATGTTATCACCAAGTGCTTCGTTTTTCCTCAAAGCCAGGTAAATACACGTTGGACACTTGAACAGTAGGAAAACATTCAGTGCTGTGACACCCCATGTGTAACCCATCTGAATTAAGGCTTCTATTGGCAGAAAATACCCACTGGATCTTGAATATTTCACATGTGAAAAGGAAGTTAAAATCTCAGTCATAACTTTATTGAACTTTTTGATTGAAATAATAGTATTTTGGATAAATTGAATTTTGTGAAATACATCATTAAACTTTATGTCACCTGTTTCAATTCACATTCTTTTAAAGTGCAGCTGATTGGATGTTTAAAATGATACATGAAGCATCATTGTGTTTTTTTTTTTCATGTAGGTGGTATGTGTGCATGTATGTGTTTCTGTGTATGTACACGTACACATAGAGGGCAAAAGTCAACATCTGGGTCTGCCTCAGGAAGTCTCCACCCTGAGTTTTGAGAGAGGGTCTCTCACTGAATCCAGAGCTCACTGATTCAACTATCCAGAGATCCCCAGGGATTCTCAGTCTCTGCCTCTCCCAGGCTGGTGTTATAGGCATGTACCACCATACCATTCAATTTCCATGGGTTCTGGTTATCCAGCCCTAGGTCCTCATGCACATGGAGCAAGACCTTGACTCTTGAACCACCTCCCAGCCTCTCAGCTCACATGATTCCGAGCCACCTTCCAGCCATGCAGCCATGTTCCCAAGGAGCAGTGCTTCTCTGCCTCTTTCACCCTAGGCCAGGAGAAAATCTCCTCTCCTTGGCTCGTTCTCCTCTCAAGGGGTCATTTTCTGCCTGTTTTTACTCTTAGCACTTTCCTAAAATAGTACCGGTCTCCTCAGTTTTATGGCGACCAAGGCTGAGTTCTCACTTTCATGAAGCACCCTCATGGTTTCTTGCTCCAACGTTCCTCAGCCCATGGTGTCAGGGTGCCTGACCCCAGAAGGGATCTGCTCCTGGGTGGGAGATTGCTCCATAGGCCATTCAAGGTGAGTGACCAGCCACACTGCTCCCAGGCCCTTTTATGGAGGAAAATATGTCTCTCTCCAACCCCTTGGACCAAGGTGGCACAAGCATTGTAGGTTTCAGAGCTGTTTCTTCTTCCCTTTTGATGCCATCAAATGGTCTCTGCACTGTGCTTTGTGACTCATTTAAACATTACTGAAGTCAACTGTTGTCCCAAGGAGAAATTCATTTATGAATTCAATAAGCCTCCATTCCCTTGAATTCCATCAGCAGAGCTGGTGGCTGAAGACAACTTGAACATGATCCTGGCCTAGAAGAACCAAGACTGCTTAGGAAAACTGACTCATACATATGCTATCAAATAGATGGAGTCATTGGTTAGGCTCACAAAGGTATCATGTACTCCATTCAAGGATGAAGGAGGAGGCTCCCTACAGATGTGTTTAGTTGAAGAGGATGCATTAATCCTTCTCAGTTTGGTAATGTTTTATTCTCATAATTACTCTTAGAATCATCGTTTCACAGGCATAATGGTAAATGTGTTTGCTGGACCAAAACATGAAAGCTTTAGAAATCCAAAATGCAAAAAGCTAAGAAGGAGATGACCTGAATCAACTGAAGGAGGCCTTGTGATCTGAGGTCAGGGGCTCAGCCTTTACTTTAAAACAGTGGCATTCTAGTGCCATGAAGCCATCCACTTGGTGGTCACAGAGTGAGGAACAGATTGTTCTGTGTCTGGAACACAGACCAGCCATGCATCCAAGAGCAGACCTAGCTTATCGTCGAAGACACACCTACCCAGCATCCACAAGGTTTTCTGCCTTCCTGACATTGGAAGAGGGCTCCTCTGGGGGTCTTGGGTTTGTCTGTGATATTATTTCCCACAGTTTCACCAAGCATAAAGGATTATGCCTATGTTTCCTCCCATTGATGAAGAGGGCAAAGGTGCTGGGCCTGGCAGGCGCCTTGGGGAACCAGTGCAGACTTGGGGATCTGTCCTGCCTGGCCCCAGAGAGACTGGCGTGGTTTGGGAACCCCTGGGGCCCTGTCTGAAAAGTGGCTTTTCTCATTTCCCTTTGATCAGGCGGTTCATGGCATATTTGGAAGGACAAGGAGTGATTTGTCTTCCACACGTGTTTTCGTTTATTCCTTCAAGGCAGAGAAAAAGCATTAAGCAAGAATACTAAGAAGAGTATTGGGTTGAGAGGCTTCAAACAGTCTCAGAGGGCATATCTAAGATGAACTCATTTGTTTATAATCTGGGTTTTTAACATAGTTGATGAGAAATACATGATAAAAATTATATCTGAGTAAAAAAGAATAGAAATCAAAAGAAGATGATGCAAGACATGAAGTCAATACTGAAAACAATGCCTTCAATTTCTGCACAATGTACTAAGAAAAGAAATGTCTGAGGTTTGAACTTCTTGGTAGTCAATGAAATCGAGAACAGTGCTTTCCAGGAGGAGGGTAGAGCAGACAAACATTTCCTCCTGACACTTAGCACTACGAAACATTCTACTGGTAGTTCTTCACAAAGGTCTGCTTAGGCAAATAGTAGTTTCTGCTAATGTCTTCATCATCATCAGAGACTGGGGCTTCAGAAGTTGAATTAAAATAATATAAGTTTACTTAGTTTCAGTGATATCCCATGAGCGTCTCTGGTGTGCACATGTGAAATAGTGTGGAATTAGCTAACCTGAGATGAGGAGTTTCTGGGTGTTCTCTTTACCTGTGGGTGGTCGTATATCCTTGCCAGTTGCTACTGGCTGTGCAATGCCTCATCCCATGAGAGCATATGCCCTCAGCCCCAGTGATCATGTTTGTCCAGGAATCTGCTTTGGTTTCAACGAACAGGAGTGACAGACACCTCCTGGCACAGAAGCTTTGAGAGCTTCCATGCGTCTCTATCACCTCCCTTTCCTAAGACAAAATACCAGAGAAGGACCACACCCCAGGCCCTGGTGCAGAGAAAGCACCAGGTGGAGAGCTACCCACAATGCACGCTTGACATTGAAGACAGCAAAGTGAGGCCTGGGATGACTCAGATCCTGAATTCTAGGCACCATGTCACCCCGCCAAGGGTGCCAGGGTACTGTCTTATAGTGAGTGACAGGCTCCATCAGTACCTGGGGGAGATTCTAAATATACCTCCCCTCTTGATATATGCATTTACAAGATTGAGCGCTGAGAGATGAACACAAGAAGCAGGCTGGACTCCTATGCAGAACAAGGCATGGTGAGAAAGAGGGAAGAACAAAAGGGAACACATCGTGTGAAAGCAGAAAGAAGGCTAAGTTAGGGGGAGAGCCCAAAGAGGCAGAAGGAAAGAGTAAGGAGGGGGAAAATGTATATGAAAACATCAAAATAAACCCTAATGTTTTGTAAACTAATACATTTAACGAACATTTTTTTTTAATTAGGTAGAAGATCATGCATGCCACTTTAGACCCTCAAAAAGTATTATGGGGCTCAAGTCCATATGCAAGAAGAAATATATCTCAGAAGAAAGCCACTTCCTCTAGGGGAGATGTTGAGAGGACAGACAAGGTTGGAGGAGGCAACATCAGGGAGTGGGCGCAATGAGACTGCACTTGGAGACTGCAGTTAGCTACTGACCTGTGTTCTGAGAATTTGAAAGATAACTGTCTCAGGATGAACCCAGATGGAGAGGAAGGGTGAGATAGGAGATCAGACTGGAGAATTAGGAGGAAGGAGAACCGAGAGAACTGTTCTTAATGCCACTCAGACTTTATATTGAGTACTTGCTCTGTGCTGGGAAGAGCTCGCCACACATTTGGTCCTCACAATAAGCCCAGGAGATGGAGATTTCAATGTGCACTTCTCATAGCAAAGAGGAAACCGAGGCATCATTCTAAAGCCAAAGAAGTCAGTCAGTGGGGCTGAGGCGATGGCTCAGTGGTAAGCATAAGGTGCGCAAGCGTAAGGGCCTGGCCTAGGGACACTAGCACCCACATAAAATCTGGGTATGACAGTGCGTTCCTGTAGTCCCAGCACTGGGGAGACAGTTGGCAAAGAATACCTAGGGCATGCCAGTTAGCTTCTCTAGACACATCTGTCAGAGCTAGGTTCAACAAAAGTAAGGTGGAGAATGATTATGGAAGACACCCCATGTCAACCTCTGGTTTTTGCATGCACATGTGTGTCCACACTCATACAAACATGCTTAAATGTAGGCATGCACACACACACACACACACACACACACACAAACACACACTACACGGGAGGAAAAGTTAGTAAATGGCAAAGTCTTGCAGATAGAAATCCCCCCTTTCTCTGGTCTGTGTTCTCCAGATACACAGGCAGATTGTGGGCTTTGGAGCCTTGCTAACAACTCTGTTTCTTCATTGGTTAATCAAGAAGCTTTTTAGATTTGGGCCTGGAGACAACTGTCTGGCTTATGGTCAGGAATATAGTATCCCTAGCCATGGGGTGGTAAGCCAGGATTTGGGGCCTGGCAGCTAAAATCAGGTGAGTGAAGCTACAATGCACACTGCTGGTTAAGTAGCCCCTTTGCCTTGCAAAGACCTCCACAGAAGGCGTCCAGGTCCCATGTCCAAAGGGATCATGTGATTTCGTAGATCTAACTATTGGAAAGAACAGTGGGAAAGTCGATTGTCCCTACCATGTTACCAAGAGAGTTCTCCTGTGTGTCAGCCTGAATGGGACTGGGTCCAGGTATGCACGAGTCCCCTGTCACCACACCCTGATGACCCCTTCACCTTAAGTAGATAATCAGACAAAGCCTGACCAGTGTTCTGGTCTTCTATGTAACAAAAGAACAACGGGAATATTGACTGGTGGGTTTTGTAAATAGCTTCCTTTGTTCTGACTTCAGAACTTGTATGAAGGGTGGAGATGAGCACTCCATTCACTCTGGGCATCTTCATGGCTAAATGATGGCCTGGTTTCCATCCTCACCACAGTTCAGGCAGAGCAGATATCAGAAAAAAAAGGAGAGAGAAAAAGGAATAGAGAGGGAGAGAGGGATTGGCGAAGAAGGGGAAGAAGGCGTAGTAGTTATGTTCTTGTTTGTGAGACAAAACACCCAACCAGATGGTGCTTATGTGAGGAAAGGATTTGTTTCAAGTTTATAGCTTCAAAGGAAGTCTCATCATGGCACTGGGAAGCATGGAAGAGCAGGTGGCTGGGGTGTCACAGCTCCACTGGATATGGGAGGTATTGCTCCGAGTGAGCTAGCTTTCAACACCAAGTAGAGCTGGACTAATCACTCTAGGCTCCACCCTCCAGTGTGGGGGTTTGAATAAGATGCACCCCCCCACACAAACTCATGTGTTTTGAATGCTTGCTGCCCACCTGGCAGCAATTTGGGAAATGGAGTCTTGCTGGATGAGGCATGTAGTTGAGGGAGGCTTTGGGGTGTTATAGCCAGCTCCCCCTTGTCAGACATCAGCTCACTCTCTTGGTGCTGTTTTCCACCTTTGTGGCAGTGATGACATCCAGCCTCTGCTAGTGTCATGATTTCTCCTGGTGTCATCAAGATTGCCCTCAAGTCTATAAACCAAAACAGGCCTTTTCCTCCCATCAGGTGCTTTTGGTTGTTTTTTGTTGTTGTTGTTGTTGTTGTTTTTCCCCAGAAATGTGAAGGTAACTACAGCAGGAAATTGGTACAGGATGAGTGGGGTGGTTGCTACTAGAAACCTGGCTGTGTGGCTTTTGATCTTTTACACTGAGTTTGCAGGAATAAAAGGACTTTGAAGCTTTGGACCAAGGTGCTTTGCCATGCTCTAAGCAGAACTTGTTATGCCATTGTAGTCAGAGAGTTGAAAGAAATAATGCAGAAAGAACTATAGACTGTGAGCCTTGGCTTGTGAGGGAAAGAGAATTCTGTCAAGACTGGGTTAAAGGCAATTTGTGTGAGAGATCTGCATTTTAATCATGAACTGAAAACTTGAGCAGGGTTAAGTTTAGAAGGATATAACACAATGAAAGTTTTGGCCCAGGGATGGGCTGCAATTATTTGAGAGATCACCACTATTAAGAATGGGCTAGTTCTACTGTGTTGGGAAAATAAAAAAACATGCTGAAAGACTTTTCCTGCTTTTCAAAGTCAGCTAAATTCCCTCCTAGATTAACTAGTTTGGTAGCCCATCTGGTACTGTGGTAGTATAACAAATGCAAGAAAGAAAGGATTAATATATGTGCAATGAAGTGTTTTGGAGATGGCCCCGTGATGTAGAATATAGTTATAGACCCTGAGTAGAGGCCATGGAAGCCATGGCATGGAACTGGTGACCCCAGGATTTTGGAGATGCCTGGACTATAGATCAAGGAGACAAGCAGTCTCTGGCTGGCATTTTCCCTGAGTTATGAGCAACCCAGCTGGAGGGGTGGAATTGGAACCCCCAAAACTTGGTCACTGGTTATAGATGCCATACTTGGAGTCGCAGGATTTGATGTTTTCCTTGTTTGTTTTTAATTTTACATTAGTTCAATCTTTCCTTGCTATGCCCAGTAAAGTCTTTTGCAGTGTGAATGTTTGCTCTGTGCCATCATGTGCATGTCTCCTGCGTTTTGGTTTTACAGGCTCACAGTCATGAGACTTCGTATTATTGGATGTTTGAGCAGTATAGGGATTGATTTAAAAAACTATGGGAAGTTTAAGAGTTGAAGTGAATGCATGCTTACATCATGAAATGATTGTCACTTTATCAAGAAGCTTTTTAGATTTGGGCCTGGAAGCAGGTACAGAATGTGATATTTTAAGCTGAAATCAAACCTTTCGTCCAATCAGCTACTTTTGGTCTGGTATTTTTCCCAAGTAATGAGAAGGTAGCTACCACACTCACAAAACACCTTTTCCAGCAAGGCCTCACCTCCCAAAGGCTCCGTCAACTGGGGATCATGTGTGAGGCTGAATCAAAATCTTGAGTCTACAGGTGGCATTTGGCTTCCCACCCACCACAGGAGGAAAGAGATTTTTGTACTAATATGGATGCCATTCAATAAGGCTCAGTGCCTCTAGAAACTATGGAGGATGCCATTGGTGGGAGAGGGGAGTGACTTTGACCTTGTCAATGACTCATGGATTCATATTTTTCTTTTGCAGAGACAGGTTCATTGGGAAGCACTAATGTAACAGGAAGAATAGGTGACCTCATCTAACCTGGGACACCACTGGGCCCAAGCCTGAAGAATTTTGCACACAGCTCCTATGGAGGAAAAGAAATATTGGAACATAGTAAATGTCCAATCAATATTGCTTGTTGAAGGAATAAATAAGCAGGGCTCGGGGTGGAGGTCAGAGCTCCCAGACCTCAAGAAGGTGATAACATATAGTAGATTCCAAAGGCCATCTCCTGGGGGCCACTGGGTATCTCTTAACAAGAACATAGGTTCCCAAGCACGGGTGCTCAAGGACGTTAGACCAAGAGCAGCCAATTAATCTTCCCTTTGAACTTGGCTCAATTTCACCTTCAGGCACTTTCACAGTGAAAGGTCAGTCCTGTGATCTCTGACACATGAAATCACTCCTCTTATCAAAGGCTTCTTTGATTGAACGGGTCAAACTAGCTCAGAAAAAAAAAAAAAAAAAACTAGGAAAAGGGGTCAATACCACCCATAGTAAGTACTAAATATGTGCAGCTTCTACCAGCTCTTCAACCTGGGAACATCAAAGACATCTGCACTGCCAGGGAGTGGAGAGGAAGAGGATGGCATGCCATTGCAGATGCCTTCCTTAGTCATGGCTGACCAGTCCATCATGGTGGATACTTGACTAAGAAGACTTAATTAAAAAGAGAACCCAGCAGGAGAAAGGTGAGCCTCAAAGATTCAGGCTTAATGACACGACCTCATTTTAAAACTGTATTTCTTATTTATTTTATATTTCTTAATGGGCTGAGTGGATGGCTCAGTGCAGAAAGCACTTGCCACAATTGAGAGAGAGCACCTGAGTTGAGATCCCCACAGCCCATGTGAGAAGTGGGAGCTATAGCACCAGCATGTGTAAGCACAATGCCCTACGGCCAGAAGAGGTGGAGACAGGAGAATTGCCTGGGAGCTCATGGGCCAGCTAGCCTGGTGAATGTAGCAGTTAACAAGATGAACCAGAAACCCTTCCTCACACAAGACAGAAAGCAAGGACAAGCACCTGGACTTGTCCTTTGACCTCCATATACACACTGTGGCACGTATGCACCCACAATCACACATGAGCATGCATGCACACACAGACGTGTGACAGTTCAGTAGTGTGCGCCATGCATCATATGAGTGTTAAGTGCTATGGGTGCAGAGGTGTAGTCACCACCTCAGACACTTCATTCCCCTTCAAGGAGAACATACGAAATCCTCTCTCTGAGTTACTTGAAGTATACTGGCAATGGAAAGAGCTGCTTCAGGAATTGTTATAATCCCTTCTAGCCTCTATGTGGGACACTTTAAGAACGATTGATTATTGATCCTTAACATTTCTTCTTTGAGAACTCTACGTTCACTTCCATGGCCCATTTTTTTTCATTAGGTTGCTTGATTTATTATTGCTTTGTTTTTCAGTTATTTATATACCCTACATATTAGTCCTCTGAGACTTGTCTATCACACCTTCCTAGGCTCAGGGATGATTGCAAAAGAGAGCATGGGAAGAATGTAATAGCCATGGGGTCGACAAGAGCACTTGGGACACTGTTCTCCAAACTTTAACTGACCAGTGCCTATGCTCTTGACCTCACAGTAGATGTAATAATGTAAGAACATGATAGCCACGGGTGAGCAAGAGCACATGGGACACTGCCCTCCAAACTTGAACTGACCGGTGCATGTGACCTCACAGTGGATGTAATAATGTAAGAACATGATAGCCACGGGGTGGGCAAGAGCACATGGGACACTGTCCTCCAAACCTGAACTGACCAGTGCCTGTGCTCATGACCTCACAGTCGATGCCGTTACGCCCACAAGACCTGCAAAATGTTGAGACTATCAATAATTTGAGATAGAGAATGGAGGAGGGCGAAAGGAATGAGACATTAAAGCAGAAGGATTACTTGGAAAGAGGATGGGGATCAGTGGAATAGTGATAGAGGAGGAGGAACAATATAGTGTAACAGAAGATCAAATTACACAATGTTCATGTATTAAAATACTGTTAATAAAAAAAGACCAAATGATCTTTTTTTCTTGACATGCAGGGAAGAAACGTTTGGAGTCATTTTGTCTGTATATTTGGAGATTCTAAGAAAAAAAAAAAAGTCCTGAAATGTTATAAAAAGTTCTGTCATTAGCTGGGGAGATGGCTCATCAACTAAGGTGCTTGCCTGCAAAGCCTAATGACTTAATGGGGTTTCAATCCCCAGTACCCATGTAAAGCCGGATGCCCAAAGTGGCACACGCACTTGGTGTTCATTTGCAGTGGTACTATGCCCAGACACACTGGATCATTGTCTCTCTTTGTCTCTTTCTCCCTTTCTTTCTGCCTTTCCCTGCTAACAAATAAATAATTGTTTTAAAAGACTTTTTTAAAGTTCTGTTGTGCAAATACACAATAAGTGGTGGTTCTGGCAAGTAAATTGACTGCTCACTCTGGCTGCCAGAAGGTACGTTGGAGAGAACTCAGCATGTATCAAAGTACTCGAGCTTAGTACACGGCTTATTATGTCCACACTCGGAATGGTATTGACTTTATCTGCAGGAGTCATTTCCAGACACTTGGCATGCATAAGCGTGCAGTCTTTCTGAAAGAAGTACTAATAATTAGGTCTCTTACATCTCACAGAAACAACTGGTCAGCATTGAACTCGAGCAGCATATTCCGTGTGTTTTCCATACCAGAAGCCACGCCACTGTACTGGGAGGGTGGTGACACAGGCACCAGGGCACATCGATCATCGGTGCATCTGAGGCGCCGTGCCATGCAAGGGAACTTCATGTTTCTTAGGAGATGAGAGAGCCAAGTTCCATTTGGCCATCTTGAGATTCTTTGCAGTGTTTTCCAGACAATTTAATGTGTGTCTTTTTTTATTTTTTAATTCACAATTATTGCAAAACTTCCACGAGAAGCAAAGGATCAAAAATTTTCAATAAAATCAAGATCTACATAGCACATTAGTGCAACAGGAGGAAGGTGAGTCATACACATGCAAGGTCTAGGTTTACATATATGCTATGTATGTAGTATATATGACATGTAAGTAGAAGAACTGTTTCAGCCTAGCTGGAGAAGGGAGAAGGTAGGTGAATATGGCCAATAGACATGATATGTTTGAAAACAACTTTATGAAACACATTACTACATACAATAAATTTAACTAAGAAGCAACAAAATTTTGTCTTTACTTAACAGTTTGATTTTTTTTGTTCATTGTGGATTTTGTTATTAATTTTGAGTTTTGGAATATGGCATTGAAATTGTGTTCACTACCCTTTGTGTAGAGTGTCCTTTACAGTATGCCTGCTTGAGTGCATCCCCTGCGGGATGTGCTGTCTTAGGCAACTCTCAGGGAAGTGAGTTGTGTTGCCCTTGGAAGCTTGTGCCCTCTTCCTCTTTGAGCTCAGAGTTTCAGCTACTTACATATATACAATACCATCCTAATACCCCCTCCCTCCTTTTCCCTTCCCTTTATATCTGCTTTCTAGCTTACTGGTCCCTGCTACTGAGTTTTCTTCCTACTCACACAGAAGTCCAGTCATTAAAAGAATAGTGTGGACCAGAGACTTCACTTGTTGGATTTCTGGACTCCAGCTTAAGTTCTTCCCTCCTCTCTGGTGCAGGAACCCCTCCATGTGGGATGTGGGATTTTTCCATTTTATCTCTTGACAAGAAGTAGAAGTCATGTACCTAGAATCCTCAGGGGTCATTGAATGCCTTAGAGAGCAATCTGGAATTGGCTCTGGCTTACCAAGGGATTTTTGTCATTATTTAAGCCAGAAAAACTGTACTTTCTATTTACAAGATGCTCTGGCATGTGTGGAGTGGGTTAGGAACCTAAGGGAGGCTCCACACACTGGTTAGAAACCTGGATATGAGGCCAGAAGAGAGGGCTTTGTTTGGGGCACCACCTTGACCTCACCTTAGGGCCCTCCTCTTTCATTTCCCCAGTGGTCCGAGCCATTTCACAAATGGACTTGGTCAATTGAGAAAGTGAAGAAATAGGGAGTCTTCATTGTGGTTCTTGAAAAATACCTTTGGATTCTGTTTACAAAATCTGAAATAATATTTAGGGTGTAATTAGTGTGGGGGTAAGTCCAATACATCTCCTGTTCTTGCCTACAGCCTAAGAATGCATTTCATGTTTAAAAAATATCAAAGAAAGAATACCATTTCATGATATGTGATGAAAATTGTTTGTGATTCAGATGTCAGTGTGCACAAATGAAACGCCATCAGAGCTCAAGCATGGCTATTCATTCGCTTGGTGCCTATGGCTGCTTGTGCTTTCAGTGAGGGACTTCGCAGTCAAGACGATGGAGGGTGAAGGATTCACAACACATAAACTACTAACTACTCTCCTGCCACCATCATATATACATACATACACACACACACACACACACACACACACACACACACACACACACATCTAGTCATATCTACACATACATGAGTTTCCTGATTTCTGATGAACAATTGAATCTTACTTTAGACTTAAAAACAAGGGAATCCAAATATATTTGCTGGCAACCATGCTGGTGGCCTCTATTTTGGCATTTCAGCTGACCACACACATTACAAAACAACCTTTTCATATTTCTAAAGCAGGTCCACAGGGTCAGGCTTCAGGACAGATTAAAAAAAAAAAAACACCTAAACCTAAACTAACCTAAGCCCAAAAGAAATAAATGAGTCAAGATGATAAAGGATGATTAATATAGATAATGTGATTAAGAGATTAACTAATTCTACCATTTCCGCTTCTAAGACAAGGCCAATATAGCTGATAGAAATATACTGTAAGACATGTAAGATTAAACTGGCAAGAAAGTGGCTAAATATATTCCCGTGTGTATGTTTATGTTGGTGCATTCAAGCAGAAAACTCACTGGCAGTTTGTTATTGGATTAATAATTCAGCCAACACATACTTATTAGTTCCTTAATATGCAAAGTGGGCTCTGTTCCTACAAGCACACATGAGCGAGGGAGAAGTGGGAGTCTATCCTTACGAAGCTCATTGTCTTGGGCTGGGGAGACGGCTCGGTGGCTCTATGAGAACCTGAGTTCAGTATCCAGAACGCATGTCAACACTGGGCAGGTGTGGAGTGTGCTTGTAATCCCAGGAAATGAACACAGGAAATCTCTAGAGCAAGCTGTGTAGCTAGACTAGTCAAATTGGCACTCTCTCGGTTCAAGAAGAGACCTGACCTCAAGAAATAAGTAGACTGAGGAAGACACTCAGTGTCAACCTCTGGTCTCCAGATGTTGCGCGCGCGCGTGCGCGCACACACACACACACACACACACACACACGGAGCTTACCTTCCTGACAGAATAACCATGTTTATATGGCAGTGAAGGCATTATGGGGAAGTGAAAGACAGGGGTCCACTGAATGAGACATCAACAGTCTGCTTCTCCCCACCTTTGGGCTTTTGTGTTCAGCACTATAGAACGTGGTAGAGATGGCGCTTTGAATAGCTGGTGTCTGAAGCCGTCCACAAGCTCAGCGGAGCAGAGCGTAGCCACAGTATGATCTATGGGGAGATGGACAATCCCACTTGGAGAGCACTGTGTTGTTCCCTGGGAAGGGTGCAGACATGTGCCAGCCATTGTCTAGGCATGAGACAAGCAGCAACACGATGGACAGCTATGCCCTCATGGTACAAGTGCCCTGCTAGAGATGGGCACTGCACTATGGACTCTTGGCACATGGGGAGACTTCCACTCACATGCACAGGACAGCATGGTTTCTGATATCCAGCTTAATAACTGAATCCAGCGAGGGCAACAGAGGAAGGATACACCCTTGCAAGGTGATGATTTGAACAAAAGCAGGGGTTAGCAACAGCCACCCCAGATCATGGTGTTGTCCGTGGGGAGGGGTGGGTGTTCTTTCATTCTTTCACTCATGCATCCTTCTGTATATGTCAGCAGCGGAAGTACAGCAGGGTTTGAGCTTGGGAAAGCACACATGCATTACTGAGCCAAATCCAAATGCCCAGTGAAAAGAATCACCTCTAGAATATGTTCTTATGGTCTTTTTTTTTTTTTTTTTGCATGAAAGAATATAATAGATTTTCCTCCAGAAGTCCTTGGGGTTGAGCTAGCCTTGAGGAGTCACTGTGCCTCTCCACACTGTGGTCCTAAGTGCCACCGATGCTGTGGTGAGGAGGGCGAGAGCTCAGGGCTGTGTTTATAGACTGTGTGAGGCAATGATGTGATGACATCACATCCATGATGACAGGAGTCAGAGAGGAAGGGCTCATCTCCCTCTTCCTGCTCTAGGAGAAGCATGACTACTTCTTAGGGTTAAACTCACCTTCCTTCACTAAGTTCTTACTAACAAATCTGTGACCCCAGGATTTACCAAATTCTTGCTCTATCCCTGGTTCCTAAGCTCTAACTGGGTGGTGAAGTCTAGACAGAGCTGTGTGGCACAGCCCAAAGGTCGTGTGGCTGGGAATTCTAGCAGACAGCAGACATCCACAGAAGCAAACAGAGCTCTCCAGGGCCTTAAAGAAATTCAAGTTAAAAAGGCCTTAATGAGCAGCTACTAAACACTATAGACCCCCACCATGGCCTATAAATAGCAATTAGAGACAGACATAGTGGTACACACCTATAATCTCAGCACTCAGGAGGCAGAAGCAGGAGGATTACTACATGTTTAAGACAAGCCTGATCTGTGTAGCCAATCAGTGGTACACAGTAAGATCCTTTCTCAAAATACAACAAACAAATGTGATTAGATTCATTAGTTGATCCCACATTTGATTCATTGGTTTAAAATACACCTTTATATGTACTGGCCACAGTTAACTTTCCAAGTCATGTGGATATGTATTTTTTAGCAATTATCAATATAGCTTACCATTTCTTGTTTTTGATATTTATTTATTTATTTGTGTGTGTGTGTGTGTGTGTGTGTGTGTGTGTGTGTGTGTGTGCGCTCGCTCGCACGCATCAGTGTTTTGAGCTGCTGCAAAGTAACATCAGGCACACACACCATTTTCTGCATGTGGATGCTGGGGAACTGAACCTGAGCCACCAGGCTTTGCAAAGCAAGTATCTTTTAACTGCTGAGCTATCTCTCCAGCCATGTAGCCTGTCATTTCTCTATGCCCGCCTCTTGCAGCCCAGCCTCTCTCTCTACTGTAACTCTAGGAACACCCGTAGCTGGAGGAACGGTACAGGGACTGCATGAAGCGATTCTTACTTGCCCACTTGAATTAAGGCCTTTTATCGAGTTAGATCCCTGGAAAGCCGTACACTTAGACCATTTATTTAGCCCCTTGCCAGATCACCTCCATGCAGTTGGGTTTGTAACAATTCTGAGCTCTATTGCTTCATTATGGAAACCAGTCCTGGGGAACGAGACAGGCATTTCCCCCACACGCTGATTGTCGGGTTTTGTCTATGCCATTAAGTTACTGTATGTCCTCTTTGCTTAAAAACAAAAGAAAAAAAAAAAAAACCATAGCAGTTCACAGTCAACCATATTTTCCCACTGCCTTGGCTTCCAGGAAACTTTGAGGCAAACTGGGGCTCAGGTGGAAGAGTGAGGACTATGACCGTCCTAGTACGCCCCTCCTCCTCCTGTGCAATGGAACTCTCTACCTGATCACCCTTCAACTACACACATTGCACATAAGTTGTTCAAACCCATTCCCCCTGCAGGAAGTTCAAAGACAGGAGCTGTGTGTAAAATGTAAACAAATAAAGACACTAATTTTTATTACTTTTAAATTTTATTTTATTTGCAGTTGAGATATCTATCTATCTAATCTATATCTATCTATCTATCTATCTATCTATCTATCTATCTATCTATCTATCTACCTATCTATCTATCTATCTATGAATGCTAGATTCTAAACTCAGGTGTGTGTGGGAGGCGGAACAGTTGATATTTTGTCTCTGCTCTGCACATTGTAGACCATTGAGCCTGTAGAAGAGTGAATGTGACTTTAACGAACATTTAACAGTGAACATTTAACAGGCCACGCTTTGGTCATATTTGCACTGAGCATGGTGTCCTGATCCACATACGGGTCCTCCTCTGTCCTCCCTCTGTAGGAGGAGGTACACCTAATGGGATCTAGCCTCCTCCTATTCCACGTGAGCCTGGTCTGTTTTACCTCATTGGCCCTTGTATGTGATTAAATGTGGACACCACGTAGTTACTCAGTCCATGTGGCTGCATTCTTTGTTCTTCTAAAAGTGGAGATAGTGAGAGCCCTGTCCCCTTCCACCTGAGGGAGGGCGGGTGGACAGATGGCCCCGGCTCATGGGCATTTCACTGACAACTCTCAGCTATCTTATAGAGCAGCAGACACCCACACCCCCATTCTGCCTTCACTGTCCGTACATTATTCAATAAAATGCACGAGCAATTTGGTATTTTATCATTGTAACATGGGCTTTGTGTTAGAAAATTTTGCCCAACTCTGAACTACTGTGATCCTTCTGGGCACATTTAAAGTAGCCTAGGATAAGCAATGATATTTGAGAAGTCAGATATATTGGCTGCATTTTGACTTCAGTACTTTCTCTTTTTTTGTTATTTTAATTTATTTATTTGAGAGCGACAGACAGAGAGAGAAAGAGGCAGATAGAGAGAAGGAGAGAGAATGGGCGTGCCAGAGCCTCCAGCCACTGCAAACAAACTCCAGACTCGTGCGCCCCCTTGTGCATCTGGCTAACGTGGGTCCTGGGGAGCGAGCCTCGAACCGGGGTCCTTAGGCTTCACAGGCAAGCGCTTAACCGCTAAGCCATCTCTCCAGCCCTGACTTCAGTATTTTCAACTACATTGGTTCTATCAGAACATGCTCCTGTCATAAGCCAAGGCCTATCTATATTGTCACTAGGGAGTTTGGGGTGTCGGGTTTCTTTGGTTAAAAAGGATGACATTAGTTTTCAGGTATACTGACTGTCCTCACAGTCTATGTGATTTTCCAAACAAGGAGCCTCTCGGGCTCGCCTATTGCTTATGGTGTACGCATGGTATCTGGGGACTGCAGTGAGCTTCTTCTCTTTGGGTGTCACATGGGCTCGCTCTGGGATGCCAGTAAACTTCCCGGTAAGTCCCTCTGCTATGGGTTTCATGTCTGCCCTGGGATGATCCAGGCTCCCTGGAATTCTGTTACTCTGCATTCATTTAGTATTCTGCTCTCAGCTCCAGCTCCAGGGCTGACCTGAGCAAAAAAATAGGATAGACCGAGACCCTCCAGGTTCTGGGCTCTGCTCTACATACTAATAGCTACACCACCTCTCTGAGACCCACTATGCTCCTGGGAGGACCAGACTTCTTAACTTGTTTTCAGAAGGGCCGGGATTCACACCCTCATGACTGTTAGTGTCCCCATCAGAGAATCGTCTTGCCTCCCTCATGAAACAGACCTGAGTTTATTTTATTTTGCTGCCCATGTTTGTGTGTGTGCTGGGTGTGCACGTGTGTTTGTATGCGTGAGGGCACATGGGCGTGTTCAGGAGCTCATGCAGTTTGTGGAGGCCAAAAGTTGATGCTGAGGGTTTTCCTCAATAGCTCTCAACCTTATGTTTTGGAGTATATGTGTCATGTGCTGTGGTGTTTGTGTGTAGGGTGGTATGCATGTGTATGTGACGCCTTAGGTGCCTGGCTGCACCAGGGGACACTTGCCTGTGGTGGCCTGAGCACAGCGCCTAGTGTCCCACTCTATTGCTCCCACGCATGTTCCTGTTTTAGTCACAGTGTCTTACTGATACCAAAGCTTGCTGTTTCTCACAAGCCCAGGGATTCCCTGGTCTCTGCTCCTCTTTGTGGGACTGGGGTTACAGGCACATGTGGCTACACCTAGCTATTTAAGTAGGCTGGAGATTCAAGGTGGCTTGTTTTAGGCCCTCTTGGGCCTTCATGCTTATGCAGGAAGACCACTTCATCACTGATCCATCTCTATAGACCCTAACTTTGTTTTATGAGATAGGGTCTCACTGAACCTAGAGCTCACCAATTCAGCCAGGCTAGCTAAACAAAAAATAAGCTCTGGCACATTCCACCGTGCCTGCCGGGGATCCCAACTCAGATCCTATGCTTGTACAACATGCACTTTGCCACTGAGCCATCTCCCCAGTCCTGGGCACACAGCTTGTCCTCTGTGCCCCAGCTCCTGCGGATCTCCCACTTTTAATTTTACCATTGTTTCTATTGGACACCATGGTGGGAGGAAGCAGGTCAGAAATATTCATTGTCCACACGTTTCCTTAGTGCATTGCTTCACCTTGACTACAAGACTGGTGACATTCCACTTTTATTCAGCGCCCAAGACCTCAAAGCACAGAATTAAACAAAACCTCGCATCGGCCCTGTAGGGTTTTATAGCCTGTTAGCCTGAACTGTATGAAATTGCCCACATTTGATTATTTCTGACAATTCCATAAAAGTTCCACCTCATAGTAAACCAAGAAGAAGAGGGAAGAAGGTGACCCAATCAGAGAACAAGACCACTAAAGCCCCCATGTTAGTTCATTCTATCCCTTAAGTAGTTCACATCTTATAGTCATCCCAGAAGCATCTGTTGAAGACCTGAATCCCAAGGTCACTGGGTTGCTCAAGGTCATACCTCTCGGAAGCCTCTGAGAGAAGCCTTCTGTCTCCATCTCCTTCATCCTGAAACTTGCATATACTTCCCAATTGTGACAGGGCATGGAAAGGCAGGGCCATTCAGAGCCTAGGCTCACTGCTGGTATCTGGTGTGGTTGTGTTTTCTGGTCTGATTTTGTGCATGCATTCCCGGAGATGATAAGAAAGGCACTATAAAGCCAGAATTCCTGGGGGCAATGACAGGTCAGACTGAGACAACCAGACATGATGGTCACTGGCTGCTCATGGCTAGGAGGACACACAGCCAGGAGATGGCAGAGGGACAGCAGGATCCTGGTCTGACTTTTTTTCCAGTTATGTATGAACCATCTTTGTTATAAACTGAAATTTTGCCTTCCTCCAAAATTCACATGTTTGAGCCTTAACCCTGCCATGACCTTATCTGGAGAGGGGACCTCTAATGAAGTAAAGATTACATGTAGCCATCAAAGGAGAGTCCCGATCCAGTAGAATGTGTTTTATCATACCAGAATATTTCCTACCATCTGAGCATATGCATCAAGAGAAGGTCATACCACAGTAAGTGCCCCCCGCACAATCAAATCAGCCAGTTTTGACCCAGGACTCATGTGAGAAAATGAACAGCTATGGTTTCAGCCACCTAGTCAAGGGCGTTTTGTTATAGCAAATTCAGCAGACTGAAGCCTTCAATATATTGTGAGCACTGATTCCGGCCTCACTTATGTGAGGCATAGGGGCTTCAGTAGCCATTGCCTTCAATACATCCTGGACACAGGCACGTATGTTTCAGTAATGGCTCAGAAATGACCCACTTGACTAGAACCCGATACCTATGGCTATGACAAGGGTGTTTTCCACATTGCACACAGTTTGACCCACATGGAAGTTTGCTGCAGGTCTTCATGTAAATACCAACAAGGAGGAATGCCAAGGGTGTTCATGCGTGGAGCTCGGGAGGGCTACGGAGGTATCTAAGACTCTGATTCTGATGCCAGTGTCATGTAAGATGCTCATGGTGGCTGTTGTTCTCACTGCCAGGCAACACATTCCTTGGGCAGTGGTTTCGTTCCATTACAACTTCATGGGTGCACGCACATATGACACGCGTGAGTGTGAGCTGTGGAATCAACTTTGAACGCTTTCTCTTCTTCCAGTGCAAGAGAATTCCTGTAGCTTCTTGGATGAGCTTTAGGGCAGAATGACTGAGGGAGCCAGCAGGGAAACAGAATGGTAAGGCCCACCAGCCGTGGTCTGCTTTCAGCCCTGATGGTTGCTGCAAAACGCAGGTTGGCCTAAGAGTTCTCTTCAGCCCACTTAACTGGACCACATCACCCCAGTCTGTTGGGCCGTCCGATCTGCAGGAACAGTACACAGGCAACACCATGTCATTAAAACCTGGTGTTTTTTCAGGCCCTGTGGGGAAAAATACATACATGAAAGACACCAAGAGATGTGGGCACCAAATATCGTCGAACGTTTACAGTAGGTTGTAATTTTTTTTTTTGTTTTGTTTTGTTTTGTGAGGTAGGATCTTGCTTTAGCCCAGGATGACCTGGAATTCACTATGTAATCTCAGAGTGGCCTTGAACTCACAAGGATCCTCCTACCTCTGCCTCCCAAGTGCTGGGATTAAAGGCGTGAGCCACCACACCGGGCTGGGGCTGTGATTTCTTGGGAGGAAGTGGACGGTAGGGGAATAGTTTACCATGCAGAATCATGTCAGGCGACTCGCATCTTGTGCCTGATGAAATGGGACAGTATCTTTTGTAAACTCGGTGCTTTCGGAAGAGGTAGACAGAGCTCCCCCAGGCCTTGTCAACAGTGTGCATAACTGTGCACAGTCCCTGTCAGTTCCAGGTCCACCCCAGGTCAAAGAAAAGCTAGGAAACACAGGTGCTCTGGGCCTCGGAAGGGTAGACACAAGGTGGGGAGGACAAATTCGAGGAAGCTGATAGCGTTGTTTGGTGGCAGACTGCAAAACATACTAGCTTACCAGTACATTCCAAGTATTCATAATGATAATATCAAATGTGGGGTGTTGGTGTACCCTGCACTACTGGCTTTGTGTAAGTGGCCTGATTTGAACCCCAGAGCCCATCTGTGAAGTCAGCAGTATTTCAGTCTTTCCAATGAAGGACTTAGTAATCAGGCATCCAGAGCCTTGCAGCCGAACCAGCACCACAGCCAGAAGCCACGAGCCGATAGCCTGACATCTTCCCTCTCCACATCTAATCCCTCAGGAGCTGAGGGCAGGGCAGGGTGGCTGTGTGGGAGCCCAGCCTGTTGCCACACAAGCCTTACAAGAGAAGAAGCAGTGGAAAGTAGTTTACAGTGACGGACACTCGAGACGACACGGAGAAGGAGATCCAATGACAGAAACACTACGTTGCTTTTCTAGGGCCAAGGCACAAACACCACAGTTCTGTGGCAACATTTAAGTTGTCACCAGAAACAGAGACAGGGTGGCTTCAAGGACAACTTGTCACACGCTGCACCCCGAGCTCAGGGTCCTGCCAAGAATGCCCTCTTCTGGTCGTGTTCTCAAAGCCCATGCCAACAGCCAGTGAGCGGAGATCCACGTAGCCAGATTCTGGGAATATTCTCTCCTTAGACCTGGACTTAATTACACAGGCATTCTCATCCTCTCTTCTTACTCCTCAGCCCTCAAATGAATGGAAGGTAAATTATTTTCCTAAGAGAAGATACACCCTAGTACAGTTTACTTCTTTTTTTTTATTAACCCTGAATAATGCTCTCTATGTCATCTGTATATTTATGATAGCTCAAAGACATGGGTGTGTGAATCTAATTAAAAATGTGGAAGGCTTTAGCAGCCTGCTGCTTCCCTGCAACTCTCTGGTTGCCAAATCTTGGCAGCCGTGTTGAAACACAGCCAACTATTTAGTCTTCAGCAGAGCGGCTGCCAGCACAGCGCTGCATTGTGGGGCGAACACCCGGAGGTGCTGCACGGACAGACGCTTATACAGGATGAGGCGCTGGGCAGGACCTGGGCCTGCCACCCCAAGGAAGCCAGCTGCGAGGGAGCCGCTGGGCCTTGGCGCTATGCCTGGGCATCCCGCCTCGTAGACAATGCAGGTAGGACAGGTGACACTCATGCACTGGGAACACTGGGAAGTTAGGGCTTCTGGGAACTAGGTGGGATATTGTTTCATAGTATTGGTTAACACTGGTGCAAACCAGACCTCGTAGGAGGAGAATCGGCCCTCAACCGTGTTCCAGAGCCTGAACCGGCTCACCGTGCGTTTCCACTCACGCCAGCGTCTCCAGGGCAAGTGGGAGCACTCCCTAATACCTCTGCCATTGTTCCGTGGCAGCTCTCCAACCTTATTGTGCACACATGTCGCTTCGGACTCTCACGGACAAGCAGGGCTCTGATCCAACAAGAAAAGAGAGAATTCATTTGGCCAAGATCAGAATTGACTAGAATTGCTCATAGTGTAAGCTAGGAGCCCACACTGGAACTTCGCCTGTTTCAAGGATATTAGACTCTGGCAATGTCTGCCTAGGTGATCTGCAGTCAGGGAGACACAAGGAGAAAATTCACCACCCAGCAGTCTCCACAATATTTGGTCAAGATAAGCCAAACCAAAAAGCACATGGTGCCTCTTTACTTCCCCAAATTTTGCCAACTCTCTAAACAAATTAAAGAGAAATAAAGGCTTGTATCTATTTGTACACAAAGACCATTCTGCCTAGAGTAAAAATTCAGTTCTAAAAAGATATCCTCACATACTTAAGGGCAAGGTAGTATATTTAGGAAGACTAGGGGAGAGAATGAGGAGGAGAACATCGTCTTTTCACTTTATTTCTTGGGCATGGTTGATTTTGCACAATGACGCATGAAGACGCCTTTACTTTGGAAGAACAAAATGAAGAAGGGAGAGGAGGAGGGGGGAAGGATGAGAGGAAAAAGAAGAGGACGAGAAAGGGTAGGACAAGGAGAATGTTGATTTTTATGGGAGTTATTATTAGTGGGATACCAACAGTGTCCCCCCCCCCAGGACGGGGTGGCTGCGACGAGGAAAGCACGGGTACGAGCTCTTTCCCTTCTGCAGTGGAATCTGACACGGAGAGGCAACTGGCATTGCCGGCCCTCTGTGGCTCCGTCTGTAGAATGGGGTAACGATGCCGTGTAGCTGGGGGTATGAGACAAGTGTTTGTGCAGAAGCTGTGACCCAAGGGGCCCTGACAGGTGTCTTACAAATCCAGAGCCTCATTCCCATGGGGACAAGCCCTTACTCCAGATCGAATTGCATCCCGGCAGACTGCTTCTGTACACAAATATATTCTGAAACCTCTGGATAGGAGCTAATCACTTTGGAAGTCACAAAGCCCCTGTTCATTCATGGCATCAGAAGAACCTGGGGGGGGGGGCAGGGAAGAGGCCCCCGGGAATGGCAGGAAATTTTCTCTTTCTTTTCTAAAGGCAAATTCATACATATGAAAAGTTTAAGATGACATGCCAAATAAATCACAAGTCATCATGATTTAGCTGGCCACTTTCATTATGAAGCAATGAAATGCAAGAACTCAGTGCATCAGAGGGAATGCAGGACACAGAGCCCCTTGACAATTAGTGACCAGTGTGGACTTCATATTCTAAAGTTGGTGTGGCGTGTGCCTCCTGACATGAGTCCGGCAATGAAGTTACCGACTTTTTCTACCACACACACAGAGGCTATTTGCCGCTGAGATCCTGATTTCCCCCCCCCCCCCAGGAAAATTGCACATCAAGAAATTGTAAGGTATTCCATTTCAAACATGCTGTCACGTGAGTGTCTAAATGGCTGAGGGGAGATGCTAGAGGTAAATGTCAAATATTATCATTTAAGAAAACCTCTCAAGCCGGGCGTGGTGGCGCACGCCTTTAATCCCAGCACTCGGGAGGCAGAGGTAGGAGGATCGCCGTGAGTTCGAGGCCACCCTGAGACTCCATAGTGAATTCCAGGTCAGCCTGGGCTAGAGTGAAACCCTACCTCGAAAAACCGAAAAAAAAAACCTCTCTCCTCACCCCAACCCTGAAAATGCCCTGGATTCAGAGTCACCCTCACTCAGACACTCTCACATACACACCCTTTCACACGTGTACTACACACACACACACACACACAACTTTCAGGTGTCTGATCTTGAATCACTGTGCCTTCGTTAGTTACAGTCTGAAAACCTTCATGCCTGTCACCCTTCCTCAGAGGTCTGTGGGACCACAACCCCTAAGCTCTTCCAAGCAGCATTTGCTCCAACTTAATATTCTAGTGCTTTTGGGAACAACATTTAAAAATAAACTATTCTGGCACATTGTCAAAGTCTTGTCTAAATTCTTTCCTGACAAGCACCCTAAGTGAGATTTTAGAAGCCAAGGGGAGTTGGGGTGGGGAAGAGAGAAACCACGGCCCCATCCCCCACCCCGTTTAGAGTTATAATTTGAGACAGCATCAAATGAGAATATTGCCCTCCTCTTCGGCCCTGCTGAATTCCCACATGTGCACTCCAGAAATCCTTACACCACTTCTTGACTCTTTCTATCCATTCCTTTCTTATCCTCTCTTTGGGCCCCGGATACCTGACTGGGGTGTCACCAGCTCTTAAATACCAGGAAGATTATAGGTCCACAGCAGACCACTGAGTACGGAGGGGCTGGGCAGAGCAGGGGCATCAGGCAGGTGTGAAAATGGAGTTCCGGGGGCCTCAGTCATAAGCCCTGCAAACAATCCGCTTGCTCCCTTCCTCCCGACAACTGCGCTCTCTTTAGACTGTTGCTAAGAGACCAGCCTGCTGTTTACAAGAGCTTTGGTGGCGTCGCCTTCCATAATTTATAATTTATTATCTTAGTGTCAAAACTTGTGTTGGTTTTTATTTTATTTCACCATAGATCCAATAATTGTTAGCTACAACAAAGGTCACACATCCGCCACTGGAGCGGCTGCTGCTCCAGGCGCGTCCCCCGCCACCTCTGCATTGAGGTGCCGTGGAAGAAAACGCTATTATAAACTGAAGATGAATATCATTTTTTGTCCATTAACTTCACGCATTATATGACTGCTCAGGTCAATGGATTCCCTCAAGATTTGTTCACTATTGAAAACATGTTTCTGTCCAACTAAGAAGGAAATGAATTGAAAGATTTCAATTATCACAAGAAAGGAGTGGAGTCCTCTCGCTGTGCACTTCAACACCTAATCGTTCAACTCGCGCATCCTCTCCCCACAAAGTTCAGGGCCATAGACATTTAACCGCCACTAGAAACAACTCCCCAGACATTGAAGGGTTTTGTGGGCAAACAAACCACTCTGGGAGAATGTTCTCTACTTAAAGCCATTCAGTCAGTCCAGAAAGGAAGGGAAGACACCAAAGGGTCCTTTAACTAAAACAGCTAAGCTGCAGCCCATCCGCCAACAGGAGAAGAAGAGAAACGGGAAAGTATTGTGAACACAGCTAACATTTATTGTGCACGCACAATGCTGAGGGCTCAACCTGGAGTAAGTTATAAAGAGATCCCAACAAAACTAGGAGAAGAATTGTACATTAGCCTCATTGTACTGGCGACAATCTCCAGGCTCTGTGACCTCGAACAAGGTGTCAGACAATGTTGGGCTCTGAAGTGGGAGGATGGAGCTCAGCTGGGGGAACTCTAGAGTTCTAACTGAAATATTAAAGGAAAAACTCAGCCAGGGCTTTGAAGTTTATTAACTGTTTAAGCAGAGTCCTGTGTGTATTTACTGGGGCAGGGAAATTACCATGGGCCCCCAAACCATATTACCACATTATCTTTCTCTGCAAAGTCTCCGGAATCTCTCTCAGAAACCACAGAGCATGAGAAATTTCTAGGAAGGGAATTTCATTTTCCTCGTCAGAGAACCTGGCAAATTCTAATGACATGTTCCTGGGAATTAGGTTTGTTATTTTCCAGAAAGCCACTATAGGCTTTTTCACCATTTCATTCCTACCAGCTCCTTGGCAGAAGTTACGGCCAGGACAGAGCACAACAGCAGAACCTCCCAGGCCCCCAGCCCAAGTTGGATTGGAACCTTCTTTTTTTTTTTTTTTTAAACTGCTGTGATGGGAAGAGATAAATAAACAAGCCAGGAACCACAGAAGCCTCCAAGACTGTGCAAGGACTTGATCATTGTCAGTTTTCCTCTCTCAAGTATAGTCTCACTTCCATTCTCCCGCATGCACATGTAGCCTGGATGTACCAGGACAGCCTGAGCCAACACTGGAGGAGGACCCTGCTCTCAGTAATCTCTGAGTCCATCCCTCTGAAAGCAGAGCCTCCCTGGGGTCCTATTTCCCTTGGAAGCTGCCTGCTACGTAGATACTTGATTCAGGGTGAAAGATGAGAAAGCTGAGTTCAGTTCCTTGTCTTAGCAGTTCTGGGGACCCAGGTGGGCCTTTGAAACTTACCATCCCAGCTTCTATCTTTGTAGGCATAGGCATAGAAATATTACCCTCCTCAGAAAGAGGAGATTAAAATTAAATGTGGACGAGACATTAGAGTACTATACGAAGGAAGTGCACGTCATTACTCAGGCTCCTGTGCCATCTAGTGCAGATTCCGGCATCACAGCTCCATGCCTCAAGTCTTCCCTGGCACCCCTGGGTCACAGGCCCATTGGACAGGCACAGTAGAATTGTTTTGTTCTCTGTAACCATGTGGTGATGGCTCATGACTGGTTTCTCCTCCAGCAACTTCCTGTTTGGTCTCTAAGACAAAACCCAATATTTTTTGTAAAATATTTTTTATTCATTTATTTGCAAGAAGAGAGTGGGGAGAGAGAGAGAGAGTGAGAAAGTGTGGGCATTCCTGGGCCACTTGGTTCTACACGTGAACTCCAGATACACGTGCTACTTTGCTCATGCGATTTCACGTGGGTACTGGGGAATCACACCAGGGCCGTCAGGCTTGGCAAGCAAGCACATTTAGCAGGCAGGCCATCTCCCTAGCCCATAGAATCTAAATATTTGCTTGACAAACTGTAGTCTCTCATTCGGCTGCAAGTGCACTTCTGAGCACATCCTCTGTCTGCGTGCACCAGCACCACTGAGTGTCGGGAGTCAGCGTTGGGAGGCACACGCCCTCTCTGCCAGCAAGGACTCGGCCTCATCTGCTTACTTTGCTGAGACCAAAACTGAGCTCTGACCTGAAGCACGGTTCATCCCTGCATCCGGAAACTCCTTTGAAATCCCCGTCCCCCACGTGTCTCTGTTCACCGTTATGCAGTAGCCAGCACACCTGACAAGCTCTGCAAGCCCTGACCTCTGATACCACATGCTCAAACTTCTTATTGCAGGCTCCTGTGCCAATATCTCAGGCATTCCATGCCCTCTCAGACACCATTTGCCACAAGCCCTTTGGACCCGAGTGTATAATAAATTCCTCTGAATTGAAATATTCCCTCCTGGAGGGAGGAAGGAGCATTGGAAGACTCAGATCAAGTTGGGGAAAGCTGAAAATTTGAAGGTTCCAGGACCACTCCCCAGTGTTATAGGAACAGTAAACAGCTGTTGAGAGGCCAACTCTGACCAATGTTGGGTAGAATTTCTTTTTTTTTTTTTAAATCCAAATTGAAACATTCACTCCTATGAGGAGGAAGGAGGCTCAGGAAATTCAGGTTAACAAGTCTGGGGAAAATGTTGGAAGACTCCTCCCCAAGGTTATAAAAAGGGTAAACAATGACTTGTGGAGAGATTTCTCCACCCTGTCCTGCTGAACCCTGTGAAGTGGCATAATGGGCTGGAGACTGGGTTAGGCCGGTCAGGCAGTGAACTCCAGAGATGCAGCTTGGTCACCTAGGCTGGGGCGGGATCTTTGGTGACGCAGCTGCCTCTGAGTCCCCCATGCTCCTGTAAGTAACCCCAATTATGCCATTGGTTCATCAAAACTGATATTGGCAGAGTCATGCTTTGCTCAGTGTTCTCAGCTCCATCTGACATGACTAGATGTGCGTTCTCGTCTCCCTGCGGATGAAGTTTCATGTGAAAGGCTGTAATGTGGATTTGGTTCTTATTCTGCAAACCTCTTGACAGGCCATGACTCTGCACATGGAATCAGACCTTCGAGCTCTGTGTGACTTCTCGCCCAGCAAATGTTTGTCTAGTCTATAAGCCAGAATCCACATGGTACAAAGCAGGTCTTCCTCACTGTACGAAGTAGGTTTTCCTGACTCTTCTGGGCAGTTCCACCAGCTATGTTGGTCTTATTTATACCTGCATATACAAATGGAAAGAATCTCTGTGTCCCCACATCATCCTCCTGAATGACTCCTGATCCTTCTGCACCACCCCTAACACTCCCAGAGCCGTGGCTTCCTGCGCCTCTCCAACTTCTCTTCTGTTTCCTTCCCAGGACTGTGGTCCACCAGCCATCAAGCTTTGCCTGAGGTCATTGAACCATAGCACCATAATGACTTGCATATCTTGGTTCTCCAAGCAGTGCTAAGCATGTTTTCCAGGGTTTCTTCCTCTTAGATCCCCAAACCTTACATTCTCCTATGTGATTGGTGGCTGCATTGCAATGAGATAAAGCTCTCTCACAAAGGACTCAAGCTGCCACGTTTCAATGTACTTTATTCACTTAGCTGTAGCACACAAGGGCCTTGTCCCCTGTGTCTGACTGAGTAGCCCCACCACACAGCCTGTCTCAGTTGAGGAAACTAGACACCCTGAAATTCCTTTCTCACCGTCAACAAACCCACGTCATTAACCATCAAGGCCTGTGAACTTTATGCTCACAAGTTTGTTGCATCTTCCCTGTTTCTCCACCTCATCTCGTTTTATGGACTTCTGCGAGGTCTTCTAGTTCATGCTCATGTCTATAGCATTTTCCCTTTTCTCCATTCTTTCTCTCACAGCCAGAATGACCTTGCCAAATGCCAACTTGACTCTGTACGTGTGTGTTATGCATGCATGTTTGTGTGTGCATATGTGTGTGAGTACACATGTGTGCTAGCGTATGAAGAGGACAAAGATCTTGTCAGTTATCTTTCTCAATCTCTTTTCACCCTATTTTTTGGGAGGGCAAGGTATCTCCTTGAGCCTAGAGCTCACTGAGGTGGCTAACCCAGCCCTAGGAGTCCTCCTGTCTCTGCCTCCTCAGTACTGGGATTACAGGTGTGCACCTCCACACCTGACATTTTTCCATGCATACTGGGCATTGGGACTCAGGTTCTCATCCTTGAAAGGCAAGTGTTTTACCCATTGAGCCATCTTCCCAGACCACCAACTTTGCTACTTGTTATCTCCAAATGGTTCCTTTGAGGATGGGGGACAATGTTCGCAAGTCTTTTGTAGGACTCACGGAGATCTTGGCTTGGAGCCTTGGAATTCTGTGACTTGCACTTTCAGGCTTTGGAGCCATTCGGGATCCTCTTGGCTCCTGCACTGGGCTCTGTCCTCTGTGCTTTGGCCTTCACATGCATTGATTTTTCTCCCAACCCTCTTTAACTTCTCATCCTTCACATACCAGTACTTATTTTATTTTTTGATGATTAATACTTTTTTAAATCACTCTTTTCATTTTATTTATTTGAGGGAAAGAGGGAGAAAGAGAGGAAGAGACAGAGAGAGAGAGAGAGAAGAGAAGAGAGAGAAGAGAGAGGGAGAGAACGGGCATGCTGGGGCCTCCAGCCACTGCAAGCAAACTCCAGATGCATGTGCCATCTTGTGCATCTGGCTTATGTGGGTCTAGTGACTCAAACCTGGATTGTTAGGCTTCGCAGGCAAGTCCTCTAACTGCTAAGTACCTCTCCAGCCCTAATATTTTTATTATTATTAATTTTTAAAATTTGTTGACACATCCAATGCATTGTGACCAAATTCACTCTGTATTACCTTCTCTTATCCCCACTTTAAAGCATTCTTTCTTTATGGTCCACCCTTACATTCCCAAAGTCCTGAGAGAGTATATGAAATACACAGGAATATGCACTTTGAATGAATTATTAATTGCTTGATTTTTACATAAGGTCAACCACAGGTTTAGCTTGGTTGATTTTTGCTTCAGAAAATGGTACAGCAGTCTTTTCTCCCCCCTCTCTTCTTGGATATCCTTCAGTTCAAACCTACAGGTATGCACACATTTTCTCTTTGAGTGTCACTCAGGCCCTCTTCCGTAGAGATGTCCTATGTCCTATGAAGGCTGTAAGACACTCAGAGCCACTGATTCTTTGTGCCCAGGGCTCTGTTTAGAGAATGCAAACATGATTGATCAACACGAGGGGAGCTTTTTATTTCATGTCACATTGTCACAGTGAGCCGTGATGGAGTGGATCACAGCAGGTCTCCTGAGCTGTCCCTTCCCTGCAGATGGTTCCTCTCTTCCAAAGCATTTTTGACAGTTTCTGAGAGCAGACATTGAATCATCCTCTAAATCCAAGTTCTTCTGAGGAAAATCGTTTCCTTATTAAATAAATAAATAAATAAAAGCTTTACTGCCAGGCAAGCTGCATTTTTGTAGCATGCATTTGTTCTGGGTCTTGCAACCCTAGACCCTTGTGCCAGAGAAAGCAAATCCTTGAGCCCTTTGATCCTCATGATCCTCCAATTATCGCTCTGCCCTCCTTCTGTTGTCGTTTAGGGCAAATGCATACAGTTGGCCTTTGTATGTGTCCGTCAAAGGTAATCTTGCTCTTCTAATGATGTTTGGGTATTTGGCTGAGGGTCGCCCTGTCTGTGTGGACCCCGCTTGTACCACATGGCCAGTACTCCACAGCTCAGCCAGGGGGCAATGCCCGCTGATTGCAAAGCCGGCCAAGGTCACCTTTCCACTGGGGGGGGGGTGTGGACTCATGGCCCTTCTTGCTTCCCAACAAGGCCAGGTGAGCCAAACGATGCTGTCACCTCTGTTCAGGTCTTCAACTCAAATACAATTGTCCTGTCAGGCTGCTAAATGACACTGAAACTTGAGCCTCAACCGTTGGTCATTTTCCTCTCGGGTTTTCCCGCGCTTCTCCTCGAAGGCATAATTTTCTCTGCGGGTTCCCGGGTGAGCCGCACTCCTACTAGCCGTCCTCAGCCAGGGAGGCCCAGGAAAGCTGAGCCAACTTGAGCAGGAATTCCCCTGGTTTGCACACAAAATATGGTCAGTGTAAATGGTCTAATTGTCCAGGCTAAGTGGCTGTCCCCTGGGATGGCTGTACATATTCTTTTAGCCTAGCTCACCGTGCCAAGCCCCCAGGGCTCTTGAGGACGGGTGGCAGGACTCCATCAGTCACACTACCTCCTGCCCTTTCCGCTCACCTGGGCCCTCCTCACCTGCGCTGCAGCCTCGCAGCCTCCAGAGGTCCGTGCCTGCTATTTTCAGTGCCGGCAAATGATGGGGTGGTTCAGACACTTGCCATCTTAGTGTTCCTTGAAACTGAGTAGAACCAAAGGAAATAGTTGAAAACAACAAGAGGTAAATTAGTGTAACGTGGTGAAGGAAAAAGAAAAGCAGAATTATCAGGCATTTCTGACTCACATTCCTCACTAACTTCATGGCTTTAACATGTTGCAGTGGTCACCAAAACTCATGTCTCCTCATCTGTAAAGTGGAAGTGTGAGATCACACCCGGCCATGCTGTCGGGGTGACATGCGTGGGGCATCTGGCATTGTGTCTCACACTGGCTCGTCATCAGGACAAAGGCTGCTGTGGGTACTATGCCAAACATTTCCCGTGGTTTCAGAAAGTGACACCTTAAGTCCATCTGGGCCCACATGCACACAGAGCGTATCTTGTTTCCTGTGTCTGTGAGAAGCGGTGCGTCCCTGGTGCTCAGCTTCTTGAGGCCTCACAGAACTGAATGGCTGGAGGGGCAGCAAGACCTACATTTTCATGTTAAATAGATGCTATGTGGAGAAGCATAAAGCCATCCCAGGGGAGAGCGAGCCTGCTGACAGTAGTGAGTCATACAAAGTGTGAAACTATCTTCCCCCAACAAGCAAGAAATGTAGAAATGAACCAGCTCTTGGTAGATTATTGTCCTAGGAGGCCAGTGATAAACTCCCCCCTTCACCCCTTGCCAATGTCTCTGCCACGGAGGGAACTAGCGGCAGCTTACTGATTAATCCACTTATTGATTAATTCGCTCAGGTCGCCCTCCACAACAGATCCCACCATCCACTGAAATACAGTTTACTGCAAACTGTATGTAACCAGTGCCTTGGAATAGAGAGAGGCGGTAATTATAGACAGAAGTACTCATTATAATTTGAAAGTTGATAAATAAAAGGGATCATTATATTCAGTCATTAAAAATTTGACAAATAAAATGTGAAAAGAAAAATAAGAGAAAAAAAATACTCATCTTTCTTATTATCCACACCCCCCAATCCACTTTTCTTTTTCTTTTTTTCTTCCACAACTCAAAGATGCTGCCTCCAGGGAGTGGTTTCTTCTTATGCCTATGAGTGAGGCACAGCAGGTGTGTGTGTTGGGGGGGGGTTGTCCACCTGGGAGACAGCGGTGGTCCCTGAAGCAGAAGGTGTGGTTCTATGACGGGTAATTCCCCCAAGGAAACAGCGTCAAAGACTCCATACTGTTTACTGAGGAGAGGGACAGGGTGGGACAGAGAGCTCACACTATGTGACTCTCCAAAAGTTGGAAATGCCTCCATTCAAATGTGCCTTCCCAGTTACAGTGAGGCTTTGGCTAAGCGCTGCTTGGTGCCCGAGGAAGGGAGAGGGAGGGTAGCCTGTGTTGGCAGAGTTTTTGGTGACAAAGGAAAAGACAGGTTACTGGTGACTTGTCCCTGCATGGGAAAGAGCTAGGCAAGGAGATGGGAGAATTTCAACCTCAGTCAAAACACGCAGGCTGCAGGAGCTTTGCTCAAAGCAGCTGATTTTGCCCCCAGTATATCACCAGGGAAAAGGGATTAGGAGAGAGATCTCATTTCTCATTTTGTTAAAAACCCAGCTGTGAACACAGTGAGAACCATCATCCCTGGGTTTGGAGTGGGGGGGGGGAGTGTGCTCAGGTGTACACAGCTTAACCTAATCAGCTGCTTGACTTGGGGTCCAGGCAAAATCTGAGGGGCTCTTCTGGACACATGGATGCAGAGGGACAGCCAACACTGCGCTTGCTGATGGCCTCTGCAGGCCAACTCACAGGACCTGTGTGACCCACCAGCAAGCAGAAAGGGTGATGAGGGATGCACAGGTGGGCTCCCATGACAGAAAAACAAACACCAAGTCCCCTGTGTTTGTACGTGGGCCATGCTTCTCTCAGGACTTCCTGTTGGTGGCAATGAGGGTCTCCTGCCCTCGGATTAGGTCTGAGCTTCATGGCTTCAGGTGAGGGCAACAAAGAGGCTCAATGGTGTTGCCATCACATGTCCCGTACCCCGTGGGGTCAACGACAGCCTTACCAGCTCCCAACAGAAGCTTCTTGGAAGCTCATCTCTCCTCCCTCAGCACCATGGCAACTGTCTTTATCCTCCTCTCTTGCCATTTCTCCCTCATTGGTAAAGCGAGCTTCTCTCATTTCAGCTCTATGTGTTAGCGAGCCCCAACAGTGACATCCAGGGACTCCTGTGTCTGGGCGCCCGCACTCCTGTGAATCCTTCCTCTGAGCCTGGGCTTGGTGACTCCGTGGTGAAGATGTCCTCTCCCAGATGAAGTGATGACTAGCGGTAACTTGCCTTCGGTTCTTAGCACTACCCCTGGCTTCCCTTTCTTGCTCAGAGTAAGCCAGTCGCCATGTCACGAGCCTTCGCACCAAGAGGCCCCCATGACAAGGATCCAAAGACAGTTTCTGATCATCAACCATTGAGGCTTGTAGTCAAGCAGGCTGCGAGGAACCCCAGTCCTCCATCTGGAACAGTGTAGAAGCAGCGTGAGTCTTCGCTGGCCAAGCTTGGCATGCCTGCAGACCCAGCTGGCACCCTGGTGGCAGCCTGTGAGTTGTCCCAGCAGGCTAGGCTGAGCTACTGAAGCACAGGACCTGTGAGATGATGGTTTGATGTTTCAGACAAAAAAAAAAAAAAAATAGGGAATGACCACCACCAACAATAGCTAAGAAGTTCACACCAACACTTCCTCTTGTTTTACTTGAATGATTTTGCAGGTGTCTCACTGTGTAACCAAGCTTGTCTTCAGCTCACCATCCACGGTCTCTGCTAGGGTTATGGGCCTGGACCAGCACCTCCAGCTTTCCATCATGGCGTCCTTCACTCTCATTGGATCTGACAGTTGTGTGTGCATCTGCAGACCAAGGGTTACGTTCAGGGATGAGCACTCCTCCTCCACCCCCTGAGTCAGGAAGGGCCTAGGCTGGAGATCAAAGAAGCTGGTGCCTCATTACTTTACTAGTTAGCTGTGTTGTATAGGCCAGCCACTACTTGCTCAGAAGCCTTGTTGCCATCTGCAGAGTGGTGTTGAATTTTGTCCTCCCAAAGGATGCAACTAAGTTCCAACCCCAAGTACCTTACGAATGTGACAATATTTGGAGATAGAATCTTTGCATTATGTTATGTTTATGATGTTACATTATGTTTGTGTTTGTTATGTTATGTGGGTTATGTTATGATGAGATCATCCTAGATTTGGGATAGGTTCTAAATCCCATGACTTATGTCCTTCCAAAGGGAGAATGAGACACAGACTCTGAAGACACAGAAACAAGAGGCTGCAAGCAGACAGAGCAGTGCTTGTGGTACGGCAGCCACAAGCCAGGTGTGCCAATGACTGTAGCAGCCCCCTGAATCTAGCAGAGACCCAGATGGGAATTTTTCTTAGATCCACCCCACTGTTGCCTTACCTTCAGTCCTCCAGCCTCCTGGCCTGTGAGTGGGTAGATGTCTCCTGTTTTAAGCCACCCCATTCAGGGTCCTTTGTTGGACAAATGGGTAACAGTGATCTACACTGCAGTTCAGATGATGTTATACAGAGCTGTCGCCACAAGCACAGTGGCCTGTGGATCAGTAGGCCACATAATTATCTCTCTCCACCATGTTGTTGTTGTTGTTATTATTATTATTATTACTTTGTGTTTTCAAGGTAGGTTTTTGCTTTAGCACAGGCTAACCTAGAATTCACTGTATAATCTCAGGGTGGCCTCGAACTCATGGCAATCCTCCTACCTCTGCCTCCCAAGTGCTGGGATTAAAGGCATGCACCACCACGCCTGGCCACAGTGTCATTAAATATGCCAAGAAGGAGGCTTTGGGGCTGAGGCTGGTCCAGTTCAAGTTCTAAATTGAAAAGAAGAAGGGGACCACCAAGTTTGAATTCAGTTCAAATAGAAATAAAGAGTGCATTGAACTTGAAGTCAGATGGTCCAGGCTCTCATTGGGAAACTTGTGGATGGCACTCAGTCTCAGTTTTGCTCTTGGTCACGTGTGAGAATAATGGAATGAAGTTGAAAGATAGTCATGGGGACATGGTGGGGAGAACAGGACTGGTTTAATTGTTCTACACTTTGTAGGTTCCCAGTGAACCCTTCCGCTCCTAGTGAGTCAATCCTCGGACCTTCTTTGTTGGCTCTCACATTGCCTGCTTCAGGCTGTCTTCTCATCTCCTGTCACTTCTGGCAGAGTGTATCCCCAGAACACACAAAAAAGTGTCTTCAGTCTTGGGGCTCCATTCCTGACAGAGAAGATGTCAGAGCTGACGGTCCGTGCACAAAGTCCAGCTCCTCTGCGGGCAGCTCAGCGGTCTATAGACGCATTCACCTCACATCTGTGCTTACATCCCTTTGAACATTTCCCATCATCTCAAAGACAAAACTCAGGCTCCTCTGTGCTGGTCCACCAACCACTTGGTTCATCTCTTATCACTCCTGCCTTATTTGTTTCAGGAACAAAACACTGATTAAGCCAATTGAATGAGCTCTGTGTTTGTATAGTTTTGTGCCTTGGTTCCCAATACTGCCACCAGTTAAAATGACTTTCCTTTCTGACAGCCACCAGCAATCCTCTCTCCCTCCCTCTTTGTCTCTCTTTCTCTTTCTTTCTCTTCCTTTCTTTCTTTCCTTTTCTCTTTCTCTGTCCCTCTCTCCCTTCCCACAATGAACCCGTGGCAGCCATGGCTCATTTTACTTTCTCCACAGTTTTTTTGTTTGTTTGTTTGTTTGTTTTCAAGAATGTCAACTGGCTAGAATCATGCTGCATGCTGCTTTCCACTTGGCAATTTGTATTTAAGACCATTTCATGTCTGATCACGACATAATCATTTATCAATTGTTATTAGTGAGTAATATACCTCTATTCTGGACTGTGTTTTTTTTTAATTGGCTCAATTGAAAGAAACATTGATTACTTTTAAGCAATTACCCAAACATCTGCTGTAACATTACATGCATATTTTTGTGTGCACCTATGCTTCACGTGCCTCTCATGTTAAAACTTCAGCTGAAATGTTACTTCCAATAGGAACAACTCCCTTGTTTCCTTTGAGCTTGAAATGTTAGTTTCACCATGTTTCCAGAGCTCCACTGTAGAGTCAGCCCTCTGTATCCATTTCCATGGGCTTTGTATCCATAAAGTCAACCATGAGTTGAAATTATTTGGGAAAAAAGGTTTTCTGAATTGAACATGTACAGAATTTTATTTCATCACTATTCTCTCAATATCACATTATCTCAACCAGTCACATAGCCTTCACGTCATATTAGTAGTGTGAATAATCTAGAGTTGACCTTACACCTACAGGAGGATGTCCATAGGTTGTATGCAAATTTGAATTTTATATAAGGGACTTGAGCATCTGCTAATCTCTTTTTACATTTTTTTGTTTATTTTTATTTATCTATTTGAGAGCAACATACAGAGAGAGAAAGAGGCAGAGAGAGAGAGGGTGGGTGCGCCAGGGCTTCTAGCCACTGCAAATGAACTCCAGACGTGTGCGACCCCTTGTGCATCTGGCTAACGTCGGTCCTGGGGAATCAAGCTTTGAAGCAGGGTCCTTAGGCTTCACAGGCAAGCACTTAACTGCTAAGCCATCTCTCCAGCCCAAGCATCTGCTAATCTTGGCATCTGGGGGTGGGGGACTTCCTGGAAGAGCTCCATACAGATGCAGAAGGGCCATGGACTTTGATCACCATGGCATTTGGAAGCCTGCAAGATCCTGACTGTTTTACACCAAACACCCCAATTTAGTCCATGAATTTTCACTTCCTGGCACCTACATGAAGTGGTCTAAACAGATCAGTTGACCTGAACTTCCACATAGGTTTTCTTCCTGATAGTGCACACCAACATGTTCTGTCTGGAGCCTTTGACTAGGCAATCCATGGAGTTCAACTTCAAATGAGAAGTAAGAGCCAGGTGCTCTCTGGGGTCATGGGTTTGATCCTTGTTGTGGATAGATGGGGCTACAAATCCTTACTGGGCACAGTGACAATATGAGAAGAAAAGTACTTGTCTACTGTTGCAAGCTACCAAGAAAACAGTTTCAGCCTCAAGAAAGCAGCTTAACTTGCAAAGTGTCTGGAAAGGACAGAGTAAGAGCGGAGTTGATTAGGAGGGAAAAAAGGTACGAAAAAACAGGAACACTTCGCAGATCACTTTGCAGAAGTTAGGGGTATAAGACAAATTTGGCTAAGTTTTGTGGCAACTCAAGCTAATTAGGAAACTTGGTAAATTATAATCCAAAATAACCACCAGATTATAGCAAGGTGCCCACACACTGCTTCCATTCCCTTCTACTGCACCTGGAGTTATCATTGTCCCCAGAAGATGTTCATGCAGACAATCCTCTGTCCTGGCCTGGAGTCCTCATTCTAATGACAAGCTACAAAGCTCCACTTTCTGTGCCAGTCCTTAGTGTGTGCCAGTGGAATACCCCACAGTCGCCCTGTGGAGAGTAGCACTGTGCCGCCTATGAGACTCCCAGCTACTGAAGCAAACCAGCCAAGGCAAGCACTCACTGTCCTGACTCCCCACCCAGCTCCCACTTAGCTTGGACAGTGGCTCCTTGGTAGGTATCAGAAGTCCCGTGATCACCTTGCAATGCTGAGAATGACCAGTGAAGAGTACGGGCAAGCTACCTTGCAGGACACAGTGTTGCCTTGTGTCAAGAGGAGCAGCCATGCCAGGACTCTCTGCTTCCTGGGCTCCTGGGATGATGAGTATCGACTGACAGCTTGATCTCACTGAGAAGTACCTAGTATATTAGGAACAAGCACTTCTGGCTGCATCTGTGATGGGGTTTCCCGGGAAGGCAGATCCACCCCGAATGCAGACATCATCATCCCACAGACTAGCGGGCTCCAGTGGAATAAAAGAGGAAGGACAAGGACGTTAGACAACACATTCTAGTCTCTGCTTTATGTCCACCTGGAGATGAGCAGCCTGGCCCCTCCACACTCTTCTGCCATTGGCTGCCTTTCCACAAGTCCAGAGTCAATAGAATCACTTGACCATGGACAGAAACTTCTGAAACCACGAGTCAAATTAAATCCTTCCCCCTTTTAGTCACATGCATCACATAATTGTCACAGAGAAGAAGAGCCTAACAAACTCGAGAGTAATCAAAAACATGTGCTGGGGGCTCATCTAATCAGGGAATGATGTAAGATTAGCATAAGTAGATTCAGTCTATGGGGGAAAGGGCCATGTGGGAGTAGGGAGAGTGGGGGTAGGATGGTCAGCTTAGGAATGTTACCTCCATGACGTCTTGAGAGCTTGTTTACAGGCTCTAGCGGGGGAGCCTACCCAGCTACGTATACACCCTTCACTGAAGAATGATCCGCCTGTCCTGGGGAGGGCTGTCTTCATCAACTGATGATACAGCTTTGTAAAGGGCATAAGTGGAGCTGTGAGGCAGCCAGCCTGGTCGGATCAATAAACCCTGGAGATCAGTGGGGTACTGGATATCACAGCTAGCTCACCCTTACACCCTCCCCCCCGCAGTGACAATTTGTGAGGCTCCAAAACAGCAGAAGTATTAGGAAACATGTGTCCCTGAAGGCTGTGTCTCAGAAATTTGTTTATACATATGAACTCACACACACACACACACACACACACACACACACACACCACACACTTATACATATATCAGATGTGTGCATATATATGAGATATATAGCATATGTTCATATGTATATGTAAACGTACACATATACACACACAAGGGTCCAGGATATGGCCTTCAGTAACATATGTCTCTCATCCAATTCTTTCTAATCTCTGAGACTTGGTTGGATGAGCCCAGATGCAAAGCCTTCCCACTTGGAGGGAGAGGTTCATTGAGTGGAAGAGGTCATATGGATCTAAACAAGCAAGGATCAAAAATAGTTTTTAAAATCTGTGTCTGTATTGAATATGTACAGATGTTTTTTTCTTGTCGTTATTCCCTGCACAATACAGTCTAACAGCCATTTATATGACGCTTACATCGAATCAGGTATTGGAAGTCATCTGGAGTTGATTTATGACATGAGAGGGTATGTGGAGGGTCTAGGCAAATACTATGCAATTTCACATGAGTGACTTAGAATATGCAGCCTGTGCTATACGAATGGGGGGGGGGTTCTAGAACAGGAGCCCACTGATTTTGGGGTGACTGTATTCACCTATCCATATATCTCTGCATATCTTTCTCTCTCTGTCTACCTGATCTGATCAAATGCCTACAACAACCAAAGGTCAATTCTTTCTTTCTCTTCCCTACATAAAGAGTAGAGTAGGCCTTGGTGGAATGGACATGAAGTCCTGAGGAGGAATCATGTCACATCTGTGTCAGTCTGGCTCAACCCAGAAAGGTCCCAAGATCACCCAGCTTCATTATCTTACCAGTTCCATTGGAAATACATCATCAAATAACATGTTGTATGTCTTCCTAGACAAGCAGTTCTCAACTTTGAATATTTTATCCTAACCACTGATGTGTGGTGTGTCTGTACAATATGAAGGCTTGTATGTTGGACCTAGAAAGGGAAGGCCCCACCCACGAGAAAGAATACCAGACCCTCAGGGAGAAATGTTGCTGCCCCTTGAAAACACATGCTCGACTTAGTCCCAGATACGTTAGGAGTGCATAATCATGTAAGAATATATTTAGGCCAGGCGTGGTGGTACACACCTTTAATCCTAGCACTCGGGAGGCAGAGTTAGGAGGATCTCTGTGAGCTTGAGGCCATCTGAGAAAACAGAGTGAATTCCAGGTCAACCTGAGCTAGAGCAAGACCCTACCTCGAAAAACAACAAAACAAAACAACAACAAAAAAAAAAGGGAAAAGAATATATTTTTAAAGTTCTGCTTGCGATTAGACATTTATTATCATTCAGTTCATCTTAGAAATAAATAGGAAGCAAGAGTCCAGACAGATGTGCTCTGACATAGTCACATCCATGGCCACATCCCAGCATAGACCAGACCCATCCTACACTGCCTCCCTCACTAATTAATGGTGTCTGAGGAGAAGCCAGGCTCCCTAATGGTAATCATACCGCAAGGTGGCCTGCCCCACTCCCGGCCCGCGGCTTACGGGACTCCTTCGGGAAGCAGAGGGGATGGGTGCCCCACTGCTGCTGTCACGGGTAACCACCGACTTCTCACTGGTGTAAAGCCACATTTACCCTCTCGGGGGTCTAAGCGAGCTGTAAGGGCTGAGCTCATTGCAGAGGTTGTAGGTGAAAACCTGATTTCCAGCTTTTCCAGCTTCGACAAGTCACCTGCCTTCTTTGGCTAGTGGCCCCTTCCAGCAAGAGCATCAAATTGACCTTGACCTGCTTCCACTGTCACCTCTCCCTGTCTGACCCTGAAACCCTTCTCTCATCTCCTTACTAGGACTCTCCTTGTGATGCCATTAAGCCCGTGTGTATGGCCCTGTGTAATCTCCTGTCCCCAAGGGTTTGAGTCTTTCATATCTGCAAGGTCTCTCTCTCTCTCTCTCTGACTCTTTCTCTCTCTGTCACTCTCAAATAAATAAATAAAAATGAACAAAAAAATTAAAAAAAAAAAAGAAATGTCTGCATATTCACAAGGGCCGTGTGTTGGACTTGGATGTTTATTATTCCGTACCACACAAATCATTGGAGGCAGGGTGTGATTGGTGAATTCTAGTTTACCCGAGACAACTGGTTTAGACTGCAAGCAGGCCCTGCATCTGAAATCTCCTCCATCCCAGGCAAGATCAGGCTGCGTGTAGAATCATGTGCATAGCCACTGGCACAGCTGACAGCGTCCGTCGTCCTCCCTGGCTTGCACCCTCAGCATTGCACTCCCAGACCACGGTTCTGCGCCTTACACTGCTGCGCCACAACTGCCCGACTCCCGCCAGATTCTCCTGGGCTTAAGTTCCGCCTCGTGGTCAGGGTGAGCTGGTTTCCTCCTCTCCAATTTTGACTTCTCAGGCACCACACAGATTAAGCCCAGGCCCTGTCCTTACGGAGCCAGAGTGGCAAGCCATTTTGAAGATCATAAGAGATAGCTCTGAGTCAAGGTCCAGGCCACGTGCTCTTTGACACCTGCGTGTGGTTCAAGAAATGTCTGCACTGGGCTGGAGAGATGGCTTAGCGGTTAAGCTCTTGCCTGTGAAGCCTAAGGACCCCGGTTCGAGGCTCGATTCTCCAGGACCCACGTTAGCCAGATGCACAAGGGGGCGCACGCGTCTGGAGTTCGTTGGCAGTGGCTGGAAGCCCTGGCGCGCCCATTCTCTCTCTCTCTCAATCTCTCTCTCTCTCTCTCTCTGACTCTTTCTCTCTCTGTCACTCTCAAATAAATAAATAAAAATGAACAAAAAAAATTAAAAAAAAAAAAAAAGAAATGTCTGCAGACCTAAACTGAAGAGAATGGTATACATGCCCGCCTTAGAGGCCAGAGGGCGTACATAGGTAAATGGGTGGAGAGTCAACATATGATCGGGTGGCTGAGAAGTACCAATGGACCAAGAGTATCACATATTCTACCACTATCTGAAGGAAGAGTAATTGATCTTCAGTTATGCCACTTCTATCTACCGGCCAGAAAGGGAGGGTTTTAAAAAGAAAAGCAGAATGAAGGGAAAGGAGAAGGGAAGCGGAGGAAAGGGAAAGGAAACGTGGGTGGCCTTCAGCCTGGACCACATGCCCACAAACAGCTCCAGATCCCAGTGGTGAGATTGTTCTGGAATTCCAGCAGAGGAGCCACGTGAGCCAAGCGCAGGCCACACTACTGATTCTTTTCGGTCCACACCCACATCAGTGGAGAATGGCTGTCATGCATTTTAATCTCAGAGTTCTGGGCTGATATTTGTCAGCCACAGAGAAAAAAGCCCCTTCTTCTTTTTTTTTTCTTTTTCCTTTTCTACCCTTCTCACATGCCGGGCAGGCATGTTACAATTTTTTTTTTTTTTCTTTTGGCTGTGCAGGGCCTCCATGTTTCTTGGCAGCACACATTCTTGGAGCTCAGCCCCTTCTTGAGTCAGAGAGCAGAAGTGGGAGCTGTGCGGGCCTCACAGGCAGGTGGGCGCCTTCCCCGCCCCGTGCTGGGAATGGGAGTGGGGATTTTCACCTCCTGCTTGTCCAGCGGGAAGGAACCTCTCAGGGCTCAGAAGTAGCTAGGCTGGGAGCCTTCTCTGTCTCTTACTGCCCCACTGCCAGGAAGATTCACTGAAAACTCTACAAGGAGACTTGTGGCAAGTTTTTAGTCTTGCCATTTGGTATCACAACATCCTCCGTAGTGTCTCCAATAGTCTGTCTTTCCCAGATCCAATTTGGGAGCTTTGTGGGCATCTAGAGACAGGTGTGCTTAAGGAAATCCAGTAAGGTGCCTCCATGGTTGGGTGAGAAAGATCCTACTAAATGAGCACCTACTGGGACTAATGTCCACGTGTTTGAGCTTCTCACAATTCAATGGGCTTCTTTAGTGTGTCCCCAAATACAGCCGCTATGAGGAAGAAGGAACACCACCCCACCCTAATCTTGTCCCACCACAGCTGTGTGATCTGGAGAGAGTGATTTCCCCATTCTGCACCTCAGTTTCTCCATGAGTCAGGAAAGGTGCTGGTTCCACCCCATGGCTGCTGAGGTCCTTCTTGACATTACAGAGTGCCTGGTTCTGTTAGGGTTCCTCTGAGGTCACAAGCACCCTCATCTTTGCTCAGGTGAGATGACATAGAGAAATACTGCCCTGATGGGTTTGCAGATGAGCGTTCCTTGTCGGCCAGAATCCTGGCTTTGCTTCTTCCGTGGGTGGGACTGTGCTCCCACTTCACATGGAAATGACCCTCTACGGTGACCATATGTCCTGGACTTCTTTGTACAGCCTTGGTTACAAATATCCTGTTTCATCATCAAACCCCATGTCAGATAATGTATCTTGATTTGGGGCTCAGAAAATATGGTTACCATATGCTAAGAAAAGCTCCACACTGTAGCCTGGAGGCATTGTCTCACTCTCCCAGGCAGACCAGTGCCTCTCCTCTGGGTTGCTGTGGCTGCTGCCCCAAAGCGTGTGTTTTAGCATGTCCAAGCCTGTGTTTCATGCTGGATGCGAGGCTCCTGAAAGCAGGGACCACGTGTGGCTCATCTGTCTGTCCCTGGCACCAGCTCTGTGTAAACTAGAGGCAATTTCCCAGAAGTTAGATATGTTACACAGTAGAAATCTTCCTGAAAAGTTGGGCACACATTTTTGTAGAGAATATGTGTGCGGTGAGTGTGTGTGTGTGTGTGTGTGTGTGTGTGTGTGTGTGTGTGTCTATGTGTATGCATGTTCGTATTCATGTGGGTGGGCATGCATGTGGAGGCTGTTCATCCACACTTGGTCCCTGTCCACCTTGTACATTGAGGTCTGTCACTGGAAGTCAGAGCTCACTGATTCAGCTTTCCTAGCTAGCCAGCTTGTCAGGGATCCCAGGCCTTGACTTCCAGTGCCCTGGGATCACAAGCAGGCTTCCGTATTCATCTGGTATTTAGTGAGGGGATCCGAACTCTGACCCTCACGTTTGCAGGTAAAATGCCTTTCCACTGTGCCATCTACTCAGGCCAGGGTGCATATATTTTTATTAAGTTCCAGCTTTCTAAAATACAGCCAGGAATTTTAACATCCAAAGAATAAATTGTGTATTTACTTTTTCTTTCTCATATTCCTCTTCCTCTTCTCCTTCTTCTCTTCCTTCTCTTTTTCTCCCCCTTTCTTCCCAGAATTATCCTTTCAGACCTTCTATGAGCTCCAGACTTGCATTTGGCATTTACCAGAAGAAAGTAGGTCCTGCAGACAGATTTTGCAATTTAGCCAGCTCACGGCCAGGAACCAGATAGGGAGTGAGAACATGCTATTCAAACCCCACAGTCACTGTGAGCCAGTGCTGCGGCCATACCATCCTTCATGAATGCGCACTCACGTTCTAACTGCTCAGTTGTTCTACGAACCAAGGAAGGAAAAAGTACCTCTTACTAGAGGTGTAAAAGGAAAAAAATCTCTTATGGACTTTGGGGGAAAAAAAAACTTCAGCCACCTTGTATTTAATTTTGGACCTGATCTCTTATTGTAGGTACCTTCTCCTTCCAGATGTTTTGAGGTGTAATATTTCCAAACTATTCTCCAACCAATCTTCCACTAACAGTCATGTTGAGCCCCAGTGTTATCAGTAGCCTATATTTAGTAATGGTCTTCACTGTACCACTCAAGAGCTCTTAAAGTTTAACCATAAAGATCTTCTTTTACACCCTATCTCCTCAAAAGATCCATAGGCCAACACTCTTGACTCCAGTACATGTAGATATCCATTCATCTCAAGTGCTGGTGACCAAGGAAAATACCCAGCTCTCCTTTCTCTGAGTCTTCTCACAAACCTTTTCTCTACCTGGGGGGGGGGTCATTATCTTTAAGTACCTTGGCAACGTGTCTGCCTTTCAGAATATTTCTTGATCTTTGAATTTGGGTTTGACTATGGGGTCTCTCAGTAAGTGTAGCTGATGGTAATGATGGACAGTGACAATGGTGAGGACGGAAATAACAGTGATGGGTATCATGATGTCGGTGATGAGACGAGAGTGGTGGTGTTAATGATGGTGATAACGATGGTGCCAGATGGTGATAATGATAGACACGATGATGGTGATGGTGATAATGAGTATGATGAGGAGGAGGATGGGGACAGTGACATTGGTGGTACCAGATGGAGATGATGATAGTGATGGTGATGTTGATGGTGATAATGAGTATGATGAGGAGGAGGATGGGGACGGTGACATTGGAGGTACCAGATGGTGATGATGATGGTGATGGTGATAATGAGTATGATGATGAGGAGGATAGGGACAGTGACATTGGTGGTACCAGATGGTGATGATGATGGTGATGGTGATAATGAGTATGATGAGGAGGAGGATAGGGACAGTGACATTGGTGGTACCAGATGGTGATGATGATGATGGTGATAATGAGTATGATGAGGAGGAATATGGGGACGGTGACATTGGTGGTACCTGATGGTGATGGTGATGATGATGGTGTTAATGAGTTTGATGAGGAGAAGGATGGGGACGGTGACATTGGTGGTACCAGATGGTGATGGTGATGGTGATAATGAGTATGAGGAGGAGGAGGATGGGGACAGTGACATTGGTGGTACCAGATGGTGATGATGATGGTGATGATGATGATGATGAGTATGATGAGGAGGAGGATAGGGACGGTGACATTGGTGGTACCAGATGATGATGATGGTGATGGTGATAATGAGTATGATGAGGAGGAGGATGGGGACAGTGACATTGGTGGTACCAGATGGTGATGGTGATGTTGATGATAATAATGAGTATGATTAGGAGGAGGACAGTGACATTGGTGGTACCAGATGGTGATGGTGATAATGAGTATGATGAGGAGGAGGATGGGGACAGTGACATTGGTGGTACCAGATGGTGATGATGATGGTGATGGTGATAATGAGTATGATGAGGAGGAGGATGGGGACGGTGACATTGGTGGTACCAGATGGTGATGATGATGATGGTGATAATGAGTATGAGGAGGAGGATGGGGACAGTGACATTGGTGGTACCAGATGGTGATGATGATGATGATGGTGATAATGAGTATGATGAGGAGGATGGGGACAGTGACATTGGTGGTACCAGATGGTGATGATGATGATGATGGTGATAATGAGTATGATGAGGAGGAGGATGGGGACAGTGACATTGGTGGTACCAGATGGTGATGATGATGATGATGGTGATAATGAGTATGATGATGAGGAGGATGGGGACAGTGACATTGGTGGTACCAGATGGTGATGATGATGGTGATGGTGATAATGAGTATGATGAGGAGGAGGATGGGGACAGTGACATTGGTGGTACCAGATGGTGATGATGATGATGATGGTGATAATGAGTATGATGAGGAGGAGGATGGGGACAGTGACATTGGTGGTACCAGATGGTGATGATGATGATGATGGTGATAATGAGTATGATGAGGAGGAGGATGGGGACTGGTGGACACGGTGGTACCAGATGGTGATGGTGAGTTGATAGGTGATAGTGAGTATGATGAGGAGGAGGATGTGGACTGTGACATTGGTGTTACCTAGATGGGATGTGATGTTGATGGTGATAATGAGTAAGAGGAGGAGGAGGTTGGGGACAGGTGACATTGGTAGGTACCAGATGGTGGATGTTTGATGTGATGGTGATAATGAGTATGATGATGAGGAGGACTGGGGACAGTGACTTTGGTGGTACCAGATGGGGATGGTGATGGTGATGGTTAATAGTGAGTGATGAGGGATGAGGATGGGGACAGTGACATGGTGGTACCAGATGGAGATGATGATTTTGATTCCTGAAGTGAGTATGAGGATGAGGAAGGGGACAGTGTCCATGGTGGTAACAGATGGTGATGATGATGATGATGAGTTATTATGAGAGGAGAAAGGGACGGGACATTGGTGGTAACCAGATGGTGATGTTGATGGTGATGGTGATGTGAAAATGATATGATGAGAGGAGTATGGGGACAGTGAACATGGTGATACCAGGTGTGATGATGATGTGATGGTGTAATGAGTATATGAGGGGAGATGGGAGGGTGACATGGTGGTACCAGATGGTGATGATGATGTTGATGGTAATAATGGAGTATGAGTGAGGATGGGACAGTGACATTGGTGGTACCAGATGGTGATGATGATGATGATGGTGAATGAGTAATTGAGGGACGATGGGACAGTGAATTGGTGGTACCAGATGTGAGATGTGATGGGTATGATAGTGAGGAGATGGGACGTGACATGGTGTACAATGAATGATGAGGGAGTGAATGAGTTGATAGGTGGAGATGGGGACAGTGACATGGTGGTACAGATATGAGTGATGTGATGTGAGATGGGAAGTGACAGGAGGACAGTGAATGATGGTGACAGATGGTGATGATAGAGTATGATGAGAGATGGGCAGGAATGGGATACATGGATGGTATGCTGATGGTGATATGAGATGATGGAGAAGGATAGGGGACAGTGACATTGGAGTACCATTGTGTGTAGATGTGATGTGATAATGAGATGATAAGAGTATGGATGGGAAGGATTGGGTGTACCTAGGATGTCAGATGTGATGATTGATGGTATAATGAGTTGATGATGAGGAGGATGGGGACAGTGACATGGTGGTACCAGATGTGAGATGATGATGTTGAGTGATATGAGTATGATGAGGAGGATGGGACAGTGACGAGGGTACCATATGTGATGGTGTGATATGGAGAGTGTGGAGTGAGATGGATGGACATGGATGAATGGTATGATGTAGTAGAGATGAGGATGGGGATATGATATGATGTAGGAGATGGTGGAGACGTGAATGGTGAAATGAGTTGATGAAGGATGTGAGAAAGTATGTGGGAGAGGATGGGTGACATGTGTATGGTGATAATGAGTATGAGAGGATGGATGGGAATGGTAATGGTGGACAGAGGGATGGGGACTGTGACATATGGTACCGATGTGAATGGATGGGGAAGTGAATGGTGGTAAATGGTGATGGTGATGGTGAGAACGAGTATGATGAGAGGATGATGGGGATGTGACATTGGTGGTACCAAGATGTGATGATGATGTTGATGTAATATGAGTATGATGGGAGGAGGATGGGGACAGGTGACATATGGTGGTACCAGATGGATGATTGAGATGATGATGGGATTAGTGAGTATGATGAGGAGTAGGATGGGGACAATTGGACATTGGTGGTACCTAGATGGTGATGGATGATGTTGATGGTGATATGAGTATGATGAGTAGGAGGCTTGGGGACAGGTGGACATGGTAGTACCAGATGGTGATGATGATGTGGATTGTCGATAATGAGTATGATGATGAGGAGATGGGGACAGTGACATCGGTGGACCAGAGGGGATGATGAGTGATGGTGATAATGAGTATGATGAGGAGGAGGATGGGGACAGTGTCATTGGTGGTACCATAATGTGATGATGGTGATGTTGATGGTGATAAAGGAGATATGATGAGGAGGAGGATGGGGTACAGCTAGACATTGGTGGGTACCAGATGTTGATGATGAGATGGTGATAATGAGTATGATGAGGAGGAGGATGGGACAGTGAGAGTATGACATTGGTGGTACCAGATGGTGATGATGATGGTGATGGTGATAATGAGTATGAGGATGAGGATGGGGACAGTGACATTGGTGGTACCAGATGGTGATGGTGAATGTGATAATGAGTATGATGAGGATGAGGATGGGGACGGTGACATAGGTGGTACCAGATGGTGATGATGATGGTGATGGTGATAATGAGTGTGATGAGGAGGAGGATGGGGACAGTGACATTGGTGGTACCAGATGGTGATGGTGATGTTGATGGTGATAATGAGTATGATGAGGAGGAGGATGGGGACGGTGACATTGGTGGTAGCAGATGGTGATGATGATGGTGATGGTGATATTGAGTATGATGAGGAGGAGGATGGGGACGGTGACATAGGTGGTACCAGATGGTGATGATGATAATGGTGATAATGAGTATGATGAGGAGGAGGATGGGGACGGTGACATTGGTGGTACCAGATGGTGATGGTGATGTTGATGGTGATAGTGAGTATGAGGATGAGGATGGGGACGGTGACATTGGTAGTACCAGATGGTGATGATGATGGTGATGGTGGTAATGAGTATGAGGATGAGGATGGGGACAGTGACATTGGTGGTACCAGATGATGATGGTGATAATGGGTATGATGCGGAGGAGGATGGGGACGGTGACATTGGTGGTACCAGATGGTATTGATGATAATGGTGATAATGAGTATGATGAGGAGGAGCATGGGGACATTGACATTGGTGGTACCAGATGGTGATGATGATGATGATCGTGATAGTGAGTATGATGAGGAGGAGCATGGGGACGGTGATGTTGGCAGTACCAGATGGTGATAATGATGGGTGTTGTGGTGGTGATGGTGATAATGAATATGGTGGTGATGAGGACAGGCATGGTGACAATTGGGATACCAGATGGGAGCAATAATGGTTTTGGTGATAATGAGTATGATGATGATGATGAGAGATGGTGATGGTGGCGATGATGGAATGAAGTTGGTAGGGATATTGTGTTGAGGATAGTGGTGATGATAGTGGTGGACTGACGCAGGAGAAGGTGATGGAGATAGCCAAGGTGGTGCTTAGATAGTAGAAACAGTCACAAAGGCATTGTGGCACAGCACCCGTATGTGTTTTGTGTACTTGGCCGAGTGCTGAGTGCTCTTCAGACTTTCCCAGATCTTCTATGTTGCACTGGAAAAAAATTCCAACTCAGAAATATTCAAAGACCAAACCTAAGCCTAATGCCAGATAGTTCAAATGATCTGAGGACCCAGTTTCCCTTCTGACCTCAAAGCTCTGACCCATAAATATAGTGCTTATTAACCCTTTCCATGGCCTCTGACACATGGCTATTTGTTAATGACAAGCATCAAATTGTTCCTTCATGGTGCTACATGCTTGCCAAGAGGAGCATTTCTAGAGAATGACCACACTCTCTGTCCATACCTGTATGCATATGCCAGTCCATCACTGTGCCAGGGCCACTGAGGTCTCCAAGCAGCAGATTTCACATGGGGCCTCTCTTCTGGCTGGAGCACCCGTAGGCTCTATGAGGATATCTGAGGGCATGCCAGTTCTGTTCCCAGGGCCTGGACCAGTGAGTCAGTGACCAGATGATGAAAAGATGAAGTATGAGTTACACCAAATTTAACCCAAGCCAAAAATCCTCAGAGCTATACTTAGCAGAAACTATCAGTGTTTGACTTCAGGGACAGTTTTGATGGTTCGAAGAGCATGTCTTGTCCCTCAGTAGACAAGACAGTATATCTAAGAGATCTCATGCAGTGAGGGAGTTAGTACAACAGACCCCTTAATCAGCAAGTGGATCTGTGTCAGTCTGGCCACAGAACAAAATGTACCAAATCGTTTTAACCATCTAGACAGGGGAGACTGGTAACTTCCTCTCTGGTTTGGTCTGTGTAGTACTCTGCCCTAGCACCTTGGCCTGACCTGCGAGCATAAACGTGTTGAGCTAGTGAACACATCATTTAAAAGCTCCACAGCATTCTCGTGCCTTCTCATCTTTCTGCAGATGGAATAAGGCTCACTCACAGTTCCAGATGAAAGGATCACTTAGATCTGACTTAGTTGTCAGTCAAATTTCCATGTCCCCTTTTGGACCACAGACTGTTCATTCTCTCAGCCTCAGAACCCTAAGAGAAATATTTGTCTCACCAGCGTTGGGGCTACCTCCATCTTGTTTAATTGGGGAAAATATTCAAGTTGTCAAACCAAAACACACCTGCTAAACTGCTGACTATGGAATGATGACTGAACTGAGACAAACTGAATGATGGTTTTTATAATCATAAAATATTAGTAGAACAATGATTATGATTTCCTCCTCATTAAGTTCTCATGGTCTGGGGCAGCCATCTATGGAAGAAGTCAGAAAACTAATTGTGGCAGCTGGGGAGTTGGTTCAGTGGATAAAAGCATTGGTATACAAACACAGGGACCCCTATTCTATTCCAGTACCCACATAAAATGCTGGGTATGGCTGCAATGCCAATGTGTACAACCCTATGCTCAAAGGTGGAAGAGACAGGAGGATTGCTCTTAACCAGTCTAGCTAATCATAGGAGACCTGTACAATTCAGTGAGAGACACAATCTTAAGGAAATGAAGTGGACAACTGATAGAGAAAGACATCCAGTGTTGTCCTCTGGCCTGCACACAGCATGTGAGTACACACACACATAACCACAAACACACACACACACACACACACACACACACACAGAAGAAAAACCAATTCTGAATTAGAATCTACTGTGTGCATATAAATGTAGCCCTTTCTTGTTGACAGTGAAAACAAAAGCATTTTGTTGTTGTTTTACAATTGTTCTTCCATTTAGTACTGAATGCCTACAAATACTACATAGTGTTGATGGCATAACATTGGCTTCTCAAGCCTCCCAGCCAGACACTCGGGAAGGAGAGATAGGATTGCCATGAGTTCTAAGTCAGCCTGGGACTACAGAATGAATTACAGGTCAGCTTGGGCTAAAATGGGACCCAGCTCAGGAAAAAGAAAGCAGCTGATAGGAGAAAAAGGTTTGGCGTGCAGTCTTGAGGGGAAGTTTTGTCACAGCTGGATGGGAGGATAGAGAAAAGGCTGGGCATCCCTTCTTGCCACTGCAGATGGAAGACAACAGAGAATGATGAATGATCTGAGCTCTGGCAAGGGGGAAGCTTGTCTATAAAACTCCAAAAACTAGGCTGAAGAGATTGCTTAGTGGTTAAGGTGCTTGCCTGCGAATCCTAAGGACCAGGTTTTATTCCCCAGTACTTACATAAGCCAGATGCACATGCATCTGGAATTCATTTACAGTGGCCAGAGGCCCCGGGTGTGCCTATTCTCTTTCTCCATATGCCTCTTTCACTCTCTCAAATAAGTAAATAAATAAATAATTATAAGAAATCCCAGAGCCTGTCCCCCAGTGACACATCTGCTCCAGCAAAGCTCCATCTCCCAAACTGCCACCAACTGAATTGGGCACCAAGCATTCAAAACACATGAGTTTATGGGTTCATATGATTAACATTGCCACATTTTGCTTCTTGCTACCATAGATTCATGACCATCTCAAAATGTACAATGTATTCAGCCCAACTTTAAAAGTCCTCATGGTTTTTAATCAATCCCAACACTGTTCAAAAGTCTAAAATCTCATCTGAGGCTCAAGACAGTCTCTTAATTGTGAGCCCTTAAAATCAAAATGCAACTTAAATATATATAATGGCTCAGAGTGAACATTCCTACTGGAAAAGAAGGCATGGCAAGAAAAGTCGGACTGATGTATGATAGAAAACCAGCAATGCAACATCGTATGCTGAAGCTCCTTGTCCTGGAACCTCTGTGGACCAAATTCCACCCCTCCAACTGAGCTGATCATAGACCAAGGCAAAATCCATCCCAAGCCAGTAGCTCTCCATAGTACTGGCATCTTCAAACTTCTGGGGTCTCCATGGCAACTTGTGATTCATCCACTCCATGGCCTTACAGGGCTTTCATGCAGAAGTAAAACGAACCTGCTTCACATAACCCAGGGGCCTTCTCCAAGAAAGAAAACATCAATGAAGCACAAGCTTAAAGACCCTCTCTTTCCTGCGTTTGTTATACTTACAAAACCAGTTCCAGGTATGCTACAAAAATTTTTAATCCAGAGGGTAATAAATCTAACTTTGCAAAGCAGGAAAACTCCTTCTGCATTCTTCCTTCATGCCCCTTCCTTTCAAAAGAGAATCATCATTCCTATTGTCTCAATGAAGATCAGCTTCTCCAGTCTTGATGTCTCTCCAACAACTGCAACTGAAGCAGGCTGCTGTCTCCAGCCTGAAACTTTCATTTCTATCTGTACCATATTCTTCTGCTCAGGCCAGTTAATTTCTTCTAAACTCAACCATAGTGAACTTCTCAGGACACAGAATGAGTGAAACTAGTCTCTCACAAAGACTGCTTCTAGTCCAGTCCCAACATGTTCTGATTTGCTTCACCAATCAACCTTCTACAGTTCTTTCTTCATTTAGGTTTTCAATTCTCACCATAATAGTCCTTTAAGGTGTACGTTCACCAATGTAAGATATCTCTTAGTCTAATGTTTTAAAAATCCTTCCACATTCCTACCCCAAATCACTTCTACAAAACATCGAAAGCCACACATATCTCTAGGAGTAACAAGCCCCCTCCACTGACACAAATTTACTATTGTGGTTACTTTGTTCTTGCTGGGACAAAAAAAAAATGCAGTCAAAAGAAACTGATGGTAGCTGGGTGTGGTGGCATAGGCCTTTAATCCCAGCACTTGGGAGGTGGAGTTAGGAGGAATGCTATGAGTTTGAATCCAGCCTGAAACTGCAAAATGAATTCCAGGTCAACCTGTGTTAGAGGGAGACTCTACCTCAAAAATAAATATATAAATAAATAAAAATAACTGATGGGACAAAAGCATCAATTTTGAAGGGACATCTCAGCATTGCAAAGAAAAGATGGTACAGCTGAGACCAGACATCACTTCTTACCACATCATGTGGAAGACAGCAGCTAGAGAATGAGCTGAGTTCTGGCGAAAGGGAAGCTGCGCAATAACACTCCAGAGCCCTTCCCCAGCAACACATCTGCTGGTCACATTCCATTCACAGGAAGCAAGTGGGACCAGGCTACAAAGCCTCAAAGTCCAGGGCTGGGAAGGTAGTTCAGTGGTAGAGTGGTTACCTAGCTAGCATAGGCAAGGGCATGGTTAAATCCCAAACCTTACTAAAAGAAAAGGGGAAAAAAACAACTAAATAAAAAGCCTCAAAGCCTGGCTTCGGAGACCAGCTTTCTCCAGCACGTTTCCTCCTCCCAATGGTTCCACAACCTTCCCTAGCAGCACCACCAGCTGGGGACCAAGTGTTCAAATACATGAGCCAACGGGAACTTTTCACCTTCCAACCCTAACATCTTGTCTCCCGATTATGAGCTTGTTCTGTCTGACTCAAATGCGACGCTCATGGTAAACATGAACCATTAAATATCTCCACACAAGCAGGTAAAAATACAAATTGGCAAATTAAATGTCCAACCAAGTATTTTTTTAATCTATCTTGGCTATGAGAAGTAAAAGTCTGATGTCAGAGATTATGATGACATTTTCTTCCTCCTCCTCTATACTCCACACCTGCTGTTCACCCTTCCCCCAATTCCCACTGTTACAGGAAGGAAAATCCAGCTGCCCTCTGCTCCTTTGACATGACCAACCAAAACTTTTGCACAGACTTCCACATAAGCTGCTCTGAGTGTTTTCAATTTGGTTAAGAAACACCACAATTTTATACAATATAGGTTTTGGGAGGAAGTCAGAAGGGACAGCCAGTGTGTGAAAGACACTAGTGGGAAGAGCAAGAGGAAGAAGGGAAAAGGGAAGGTGTGGAGGTGAATATGGTCACAGTCCATACATCCTTGAGAGAAATGGTCTTTATGAAACCCCTCACTGTGTACAGCGCCAATAGTCAGTGAAGGAAAGAAGAGGAGAGGAGAGGAAAGGAAAGGACAAGATAAAACTAGGATTACTTACACTTTGGATGAAGTCTAATCTGTGACATGCAAATTTCCATTCACCTGGGACAAAACAATAAACAGAGTCCTCGTCCCGGAAGCCTACAGCAGAGTTGTCAGGAGCTGCACAGAGAGAAATGTCTTGCCCTGCCCTGGCCTCTGGGTTTGCTGCTGGGTCACTTAGCACATGTCCCTTTGTCTCTGGCCACACATTTCACAGTCATCAGAGGGAATCCAGCTTTTAGCTTCAGATGCCCTGGCACTGACTTGCCCAATACTTGGACTTTGGCACCATGTGATTCTATTGTTTTGGGTTCAAACTACCAACAGGCTGTAGAAATTCAGTGAGTTTCTAAAATTAACTCAAGAGCCCTGGTTTCTCTATTTTTTTTTTCTCTCTCTCTGAAATAAAATGAAAGTACATCATTAATTGAAAAAGAAAATGAAAGAGGGTTGGGGTATAACTCAGTGGCAGAGCACTGCACTTGCCTAGCATGTTCTGGTTTCCATCCACAACAAAAATTTAAAAAAAGGAAGAAAATTAACCCAAAGTTACCCAAAATAGGATCATGTCCCTGAAGAGCAGAGAAGAGGAAAATCTCACCTATAAAACAACAGTAATTGAAAAAAGCAGAATGTAACATTGCTTATTCAATGGGGTCTCAGATGCGTGAAATCATATCTGAATAACAAGGTGAAGAAAATGGTGTAACCTTTACCCTCTTGTTGCTGGGACAAAAGCATCTGACCAGAAGCAGATTGGGGAAGGAAGGGCTCATTACAGCTTCCAGTTCCAGGCTGCAGTCCACGACAGCAGGGAAAGCAAGCTACAAGAAGTGAGGCACCGGCTCACACTCAGTCCACAGTGAGGGAGCAGGCGACGCATGCCCACCCTCTGCCAGCCTCTCCGTTTGTAGCTCAGGACTCTGGCCCTGGTGAGTGCCCCACCTGTGGTTAAAGTGGGTCTTCTCGCCTTAATTAAGCGATAAAGACATTTCCTCACAGACATGCCCAGAGACTAACCTGATCTACAGCTTCCCTCATAGGTGATTCTGGGTTCTCTCAAATTGAAAATCACTATAAACACCAGAGATATTGATAGTCTGTATACTCTTATCTGTCCAGGGTCTTTCAAATTTTCCACAATGAAAATGAATTCCCCTTCATGTTGGTAAGAATTGCATACCCTTACTCCCATGCATGCATAAGTAAGTGGGTGGCATCTCACCCATTATCAGAATGTTATTAGAAGTTCTTTGACAGAAGTCCTTTAAGAATCAGCAGCTTTTTATGGGAAAACAAACCCAAAGTCAATGACACACAGAAGAAGGGAAGAGAGCAGCTGGCTAGCAATTCTCTCAGCGGGTATTTAACACTGCATAGAGTGCCAGGCTCTGAAGACGTCGAGCCAGTGTTAGTCTCCATGCCCTCAGCTCCTGAGAGGTACTAGAGTTTCCACCGTGCTGAGCCCCCTCTTTCCCGGCCTCCTACTCACCCTCCTTAACACCTCTTTGTCAGAGTGGTAGCATCAGCCACAGAAGCACTGAGCTTCAGTGCTGAGCCCCCAAATCTGACAGGAGCACTGTGGTCAGAGTAGCTGCGGGCTGTGTCTCCGAACGTCAAGGCTTCCAGTGGAAGCGTTGCTGTGGCTTCCTGTGGGCTACGGAGTGGAGCACAGCGGTTGAGGGTGTCATGTCAGGTCTCTTAGGAAATGCTGTGGCAGGCAAGGGGGCCTCAGTGTCATGGCTTTGCTGACAGCGAACCCTCTTCACTCCTTTGCACTCCCAGAAGTGACCTCAGCAGACAGAAACATCCGGTTCATTTTTGGTCAATGTCTCGGTCAACTTCTGTCAGGAATCAGTTTAAAGGAGGAAGGGTGGGCTTCAGCCTTCGGTGTGTCATGACCGGGAAGGCACGCTGGCAAGTACTTGAACTCTGTCCACAGCAGGCGCAGTGAGGAAGCACAGAGGACGAATGCTGGTGCTCAGCCCGCTCTCTCCTTCGATACAGGCCAGGACCCGAGCCTGTGGAACAGTGCTGCCCACAGCTAGGGTGGGTCGTCCCACCTCAGTTAACCAGATGGAGATAGTCCCTCACAGATAGTCCTAGGTCCTGTCAAATTGACAGTCAACATAAACGAGCAGTCAGTGAACTGCTGATGTCACCTCCCTGGAGGTCAGGGCCCACTGCTGGTTCCTTCCCACCCTTGAGTTGTGTGCCTCGCCTCTAGTCACACCATGTGTACAACGTCAAGACACTGTGGAAATGATTCCCGAGGTAGGCCACCATCCTTCACACTCAATCTCCGCTCCTTCTTCCTGCCTGGCTCTGCCAGCACCAACCCGGAGCACAAAGCTGAGCTCTCTGTTGGAACGCGTGAGCCTGCAGTCACGCAGGGTGGGGTAGAGGTGGAAGGTGAGGCAACATAGATGCAAGGGGTGGTGGGAGGGAAAGTGGGGGATTTTAGCACCAGGTTAGCCTCAAGGACCAGGGAGGCATTCCTGGTGGTCATCATAAGCTTGAACAGAGGCATCCAGAAAGTCCCAGAGCCTGGGCTCGGCAGCCCTGCCAACACCCTCCCCGGGGCACTCCAGTGCACACTGCCCATGTGTGATGGAACCAGGCCCCACAGAGCTGAGCATAGCTGGAGTGCCCACCCCCCACCCCCATGCTGACACATTGCTGGTCTCGGCTCACTTTCTCTGCCTGGTTCTTATTAACGCTGTGGGTTTCCAGCCTTAATAGAAGCCCTCTGGCTGCCATCGAGGGCTGCCAACCAGGTTGCAAACAAGCGAGACCTTTACAGCCTGGACGTTGCATTACTTAACATACTCCTCAAAAACAATTGAATTAAACAAACACCAAGCCCTTGGAAGGCATGAGGCTGGACATATGCTTCTGGATTCAGGGACAGAAGTCAGGCAGATTGGAGGATGCATTTGTTGGTAAACTCCGGCCTCCTTAATTTTGTATTATTAATGCTGTGTTCAGTGGAGCCCTTTTAGCTGGAGGCCTTGTGTTGGCATCTTAACCGGTTTGTTGGAGATGCCCTACGAGTGAGATGCACCCACGGAGGAGGTGGGGCAGGTGTGTGCTGTCCGTTCTCAGGTTGCAGGCACAAGGGCAGGGGAACCCCCAGCAGAGTAGACGTTGACTTTGTAGTCAGAGGTTCTCAGCCAGATAAGCCCAGACCTGTAGAGTGGAAGAAGACACCCCACCCTCCCTCCCTCAGGCTCTCTAGACCCTAGCAGGACTTGGCATTCTCAGTGAGTACTTCCTCTGATCAGACCATTCGACACAGGGGCAGAAGACCCCCCACCCCCCGGCTAAGAGGGTGATGTCTGGGGAGGAGAGGCCGATGCAATGAGGTCACTTCCTTCAGGCCACCTGGCCACCATGCTCAGAGGCTATGTCTTTCTGTGCCTTACTTCATTCACGATAACCTGAGCCTACTTCACGAGACCTCTTGGAGTTGTAGCTTTGAGTTACTAGGCACGATTCATTTTCGGGACTCAATGCAGTCATTTCTGAATTGAGACTTTTTTGCAGTGCGTTCTGCCTCTGTGTGCTGTCATCACACATGATCCTAAAGGAGGCAAGAATTCTGCAAACACCACCCATCTCTTATGAAAACCAAATCATATGAAGTCAAATACATGAAAAAAAAAAAACGCATGGGTAGGGGCAGGGAGATTGCTGAGTCAGTATAGCACTTGCCACAAAAGCATGAGGACCTGAGTTCAAATTCCCATCACCCAGGCAAATCCCAGGCACAGCAGCATGTGCCAGTAATCCCAGCTCTGTGCCAGAGGTGGGGAAGGCAGGAGTATCTCTGTAGTTTACTGGCTAGCTAGTCTAGGTAAATAGACAAATTCCATGCCCAGTGCAAGACCTAATTTCAAAATTAAGGTAAAGGGTGATTAAGGAAGACACCCAAGAGCTCTCACCTCCATGCATGCATGCACATACACACACATGAGAACTCTCGCACACACATACATATATATAAAATAAACACTTATACACGTATGCATGCATACACACATATACACACATACACAAAAGTTCTCCTTGTAGCACCAGATATGATACAAGAGAAGTGTAGGGTGCTTAGGACATAAGGAACCCTTTCTTGGGAATTTGGGGATAATTTCCAGAAGCGGTATATGAGATGACATTAAGGAATGCTTAAGAGTTCCCACGTGGCAATCATGGATCTGAGCATTTAAGACCTTACATGCTATGCCAATGAGACATCCCCTTGCTCCCAAGGAAGGCAAATTCCTGCATGTTGAAAAGAATGTCACTAGGACCCAAGGTCTAGCTTTTAGAATTCTTCTTCTGACAGCAGTGAAGAGCATGGGGTAGGGTGAAAAGAGCCTGGAAGGAACAAGATCAACGGGAAAGCGACAGCTAGAGTCCCAGAGCTAAGCAACGGAGAGCAGAGTGGGGTTGAACAAGGGAAGAATAGTCAAGGGTCATGCTAGTTACAGTCAGTGGGGCCTTGGGGCTGACCCAGTGGAAGAGAGAGAGAAGGCAGTGGAAGATGCCTCCTGTCTTGATGATCAAGAGGGTAGAGGTGCTATCCAGGAGGGTGGAGTAATACGTACATAGGATGGATGCTATGTGAAACATGGCTTCCTTGCCGAGGATACTCCTCTCTCTCCCTCGGGTGAGTATGCTCTGCCTGAGCTGTGGCTGTCAGTCACACTGCGACGGGGCCCAAGAAGTCATTTGCGCACTCTCTGGCAATCTGGATCTCATCCATCTCTGCTTTCCCTTCATTTTGAGAATAAATGAGAAAACCAACTCTTCTGAATGCCAGATTTGTGTTCCTGTGTTAGGGGATTGTTTTTTCTTTTTTGCATCTGTGTGTACGTTAAACAGCAAGAAGAAAGTGGTGAAACTCAAGGACTTTCCCCAAAAGTAAATCAATTTGTGGTTGACTGTGCTGTGGAATTTGTTTGCAAACCTACGAGAGCGAAGCGAGCTTAAAAAAGATGCAGTTGGATGAGACTGCAAAGTTCTGGAAAGTTCTTGGAACACATGTAAACATGATATGTGTAAGCAAATGTTTAACTTGCCTTTTTTACTTCTACAAATTATATTATGAAATCAGACGTCTGTGACTTCTTAAGAATGTCAAATCAGTGTACTCCTTCAAAACAGATAATTGTCTTGTGTGCTCGGCTTCCAGGCTCGGGGCTCAAAGGCTGGCTTTCCAGCCCCACAGTGAATGGAAGCTTGTTTGCAAAATCAGCTTACAATGCAGGTGCTGAGCAGGGGTGACCCTTGGAGCCACCACGAGATGGGACAGCTAGACACAGACACCATGCCCTCAGGAGAAGGGAGTGGGTCCCCGTCTCATGTTCATACTTTCTGTACATGCCAGCCTATTAGTGGGTGAGCCCAGGGCTTACATTCATCCCAGGAAAACATGACATAAACAAGCATAGCGGATCTGATAGTTGGATCAGTCCTGCTTCGAGCATCTGCTCTATAAGGACCAGGCTTGAAGGATCTAGAATTAGACTGTAGGGTTGGAGGGATAGCATAGGGTTTAAGGCATTTGCCTGCAAAGCCAAAGGACCCAGGTTTGATTCCCCAGGACCCATGTTAGCCAGATGCACAAGGGGGCACACGTGTCTGGAGTTCGTTTTCAGTGGCTGGAGGCCCTGGCATGCCCACTTTTTCTCTCTCTCTCTCTCAAATAAATAAATAAAAATAGAATTAAACTGTGCTTGTGGCACCAAAGGAGAAGGCATTGCATGTGTCTTTATGAGCACAGTGAAAGTAAGGCCAAGGTCATCTGAACAATAGGCGACTCCTGGCTGTTCCTAGTATGGCGCATCTCCGTGACTCTATGTCACAGACAGGCAGCGGGGATGCAATGCACATGTCAACACTGCGCGCTCTCACGGGCAATTAGCTGTTATCACTTGGCACCTATATCACCATCTCAGCCAGACCTGCACAGGCACCCTGGAAGCCCTGCAGGGCTTTTCTCAGAGCACCCAGCCCCACTTACCTCACGTGAGTCCTGGCTTGCCTCCCCTCTGTATCCCAGTCTTTCTACCCCTCCCCCACAGCCCAGACCTTGCTCTTGTTCATGCTAATCACAGCACTTTGCACTTCCGTGAGAGGACTGCATTGGTACCACACAGCAAGCAGCCTCCGCTTGGCTCCTCAGGTGCAGAGCAGTATTGGAGCCACCAGGATGCATTGGCTGCTGCTCGTGAGCCCAGCAAGGCCAAAGTGGCCACCTTGCCTCACCCAGAGCAGATGCATGGATGATAGATTATCGAGGACGCAGTTCGCAGCTTCATATATAAGTGATTATTTATTCCCTGTTTACTAGCAGCTGGGTGTTTGCTTTGGAAAGCTTGTCTTGCATCAGAAGTAAACTCAGTTTAAAAATACGTATGCATTCTTTTTTATTTATTTTTACATTTTAAAAATATTTATTTTTATTTATTTATGAGAGAGAGAGAGAGAGAGAGAGAGAGAGAATGGGCGTGACAGGGCCTCTAGCCAATGCAAAGAAAGTCCAACCCATGCACCACTACGTGCATCTGGCTAATGTGGGTTCTAGAGAATTGAAACTGGGTCCTTAGGCTTCACAGGCAAGTGCCTTAACCAATAAGCCATCTCTCCAGCACAAAAATATGTATGTATTCTTGATTATGGAATATGAAGCTACAGCTTTCAATTTCCAAAAGTCATTAGAACTGGAATACGTATCATCCTCACCTAGCAATTGTCGTCCAGGCTAGTCCATGCTTTCCACGTGGATCCATTCAAGTCACCAATCAGGGGCATAGTTGTTACTAGTAAGTACTGAAGACTTGAGCCTAGTAAGACACAGGCTCTGCCCTCAAGGAGATTACTCTAATTGTCTGATCTCTCTTCTTTCTCTCTCTCACACACAACATCTGTGAGACCCTTATGAATATGCTAAGGTTTATGCTTATTGAGGCTTTTCTGATACCCTAAGAAGGAAGTGACTTAACCAAGATGAATTGATAATTAATAAAAGAGGTGGGTAAGAAGCCAGGGTAGTACTCAAATCCAATATATATATATATATATGTATATGTATATCCTGAGGAATGCAGGTTTGGTGACCCCATGCACTGGCCATCTGGGCTCCAGAGTTCACTGTCTGTGATCAGCCCAGGTTCAGAGAAAATCAGTCCTCACTGGTTGTCTCCTGCCTCTCTTCCACCACACTTCCATCTATGGGGCAGGGAAAGGGTAACAAAGAAAGATGATGCTTTAATTGATACAGCACTGGAGACATTAGCTACCTCCTTATCTTGAGGGAATTGGTCAGTTTTAGCATTTCAGAAGAATGTTCAGTTGTCTATCATGAATACTCCAGCTTATAACTGCAACTATTATGCTTCTCATGGAGTTAAATAAAGGACCCTGGTAGATATGTCAACTGTGACGGGCATCTGTTATGGGCAGAAGGAGTTCACCCTTCTCATACTCAGAATAAACGTGGGCAGGTACAGCAGGAAGACCTGAGAGGAGATGTTAAATTTCCTGGCAATACACTTGCTCCTCTCCCGTCAGCGACTCTATCAGTTACTCTTCTCCTTGCTGTGACCAAATGCCTGACAAGAAGCTACTTAAAGAAGAAGGAGAGTTCATTTCACTCAACAGCCCCAGGTTTCAGTCCCTCGTTGCAGGGAAGGGAGGCCTGGTGGCAGGAGCTGGAGGCTGCTGCTCACACCCGGCATTGAAGCAGAGAGTGATGGAGCCAGCTCTCGGCCAGCTCTCTGCTTTGTTTCTAGTCCAGGACTCCAGCCCATGCAATGGTGCTACCTACAGTAAAGGATGGCCTTCCTACCTCAATTAATCTCATGAAGGTAACCCCTCAAAGGCATGCCCAGAGGTGCATTTCCCAGGTGATTCTAGATCCTGTCAAGATGACAATCTACAAAAACCATCACCGTGGTGGAGGCAGTGGTGCTGACGATAAAGCAAAGGACCCATGAATCTTGTCCTCACTGGACCCACTGCAGACCTGTTGATAAAGATGCTCACTGCTGGCTTTCAGAGACTGTGAATCCACATCCTACTTACCTAAGGTGGAAAAGAGCACATTTGGAAAATCCAGTCCCCAACCCACTCTTCCTCCATGATTTGTGGTCTAGTTGCCTTATGTGGGATCTGGATGATTCTAGAGCACCTCTTCCCAACCCCAAGCTCAGTGATGTCACCCTGGGGCCTTCACATTGGCTCTGACAGAAAGATTTATACCATAGGAAGTGATGAACATGATAATTCACAGGTGGTTTCCCCGAGAGCCAGCTGTGAAAGCCCACTGCACACCATAGCCCTGTTTCTAGGCTTCATGTGTTAAACAAAGCTATTGTGTCAGAACTACCTTATTGCAGCTGGGCTCTGAAGAGGGTGTGACTCTTAACCCTTTGGGAGAGTTTGAGCAGGCATCCTCAAGTCTAGTAGGTTTGAATTTTCACATTGAAATTCCTCCCAAGGCCACTTCAAAGCCATGGGTTCTTCAACATACTAAGATCAGGGACTTCAAAGCAAGAATACCTGTCTGGTCATGAACACAGGGTCTGCTTGCAATTCTATAGGCCATAGATCCTCCCCCACACCCGAAGGCTGTACTGCAAAGGGGTCATAGCAAGTGTGTTAGTTACCTTTATTTTCACTAAGACCAAAAATCATGAGAGAACAACTTAAAGGCAGGAGGATTTGTTATGGCTCACAGTTTCAGAGGGTTCTGTCTATGGTTCTTTGTTCTATGTGCATGGGCAAAACATGGTAGGGGTAGGAGCCTGCAGAGAAAGACCCTCTCCACATTGTGGTGGGCAGGAAGCAGGGAAAGGGCACAGGACCAGAAGCCAGTAAAACCTTTAAAGGCGCACCTTCAGTGACCTATCTCTGGCTGATAGGCCACACATCATGATGTTTCTAGACCAAGCATTTAACACATGAACCTGTGGGGGATATTGCATATTCAAAGCATGGGAGAGTTAAAGGAATTTGTTTCTATTGGGACAGGGCACATCCTGCAGAGCAAGGCTGGGGGAGGCACACGTCATCTGAGAGCTGCCTAGGCTCTGCTGTGGAGTCACAGGACCAGAATACAGGGACATGGAGAAGAGTGAGGGTGTCACTGGGATGGATCCATGCAGCGAGCTTTTGTTTTCTACTTTTGTATCTGTGAAGTGTGTATTGTGTGCTGTGTGTGTGTGTGTGTGTGTGTATGTATGTATGTGTGTGTGTGTGTGTGTGTGTGTGTGTGGTGTGTTGTATGTGGTGTGTGAGGGGGAGTGTGGTGGGTGTGGTATTTATGTGTGACGTGTGTGGTATGTGTTGTGTGTGTGTGTGATGTGGTATGTGCAGTACGTGCGTATGTGATGGGTACAGTTTATGTGGTATATGTGCTATGTGTGTGTGGTATATGGTGTGGTGTGTATGGTATGTGTGTATGTGGTGGGTGTGGTGTGTATGGGTGTGATGTGTGTATGGTGTTGATATTGTGTATGTGGTATATGGTGTGGTGTGTGTGGTGTGGTGTTGTGTGTGGTCTGTGTGCGCATGCACACTCACACGCACACGCACACACACACACACACGAATGCAGCATCAAGTGTGCCTGCCCGTGGCAGCTGGAGGATGACATCAGGTGCCACAGTCTATTGCTCACCTGCTTGTTTTGCCTTAGATGGAGTTTCCTACTGATTCCTGGGCTCACCTTTCACAAACCCGCCTGGTTCTCAAGTTTCTGCTCCCCACAGCGCTGAGGTCACAGAAGTGCCTGATCACTCCTGGCTGGTTCTGTGGGTCTGGAGATTTGCGCTCAGGAGGCCTCAGACCCCTTCAGACCCTCACGCATGCTCTAAGTACATGTAACCTAGCCACGGAGCCATCTCTGCAGCCCCTCCCCGTGCTGTGTGTGTTCTCCTAATCATCACAACCATCATCAGTTGCTCCAGAGTCACAAGACTGGGATCACTTTTTATCACCTCTAACCTAACAGTTATAGCCAGAGTCACACAAAGAGCATGGGGTTGGGATCCGGACAGAAATACATGGACACAGTGTGCATGCACAGTGCATACTCACAGTATGTGAGCAAGAAAAAAAAATGAAATTATTTAGGCCCCAGCCCTCGCTCTGTGTCTGAGTGTTTGGGAAAGCACTGGAAGCTTTAGGTGGTTTCTCTTGTCCCTCTACCAAAACTCAAAAACAGGGGTGGAAAGATAAAGTAGATCTTTTCTTCTCCAGTACAGAACCCAGTGCACACACAGACACACAGACACACACACACACACACACCCCTCTGTAAATGACAGCATTACGGCATTTTCTGAACTACAAGAACAATTCTAGTTGTTTTCTGAAGGAATCAATTCTTGGATTATTTCTATGACAAGAAACAGTGTTGTAGGGGTTGCTATTTTGTCTTCTAGTTAATGGAATTGTAGAATATTTCTTTCCTTTATTGAAATAATGAGATGAAAAATTTAACATCCAACCACTGTGGAAACAAGCAAACAACACGCTTAGCATATATGGTTCCTTTGCTTATAATACACAGTTCAGCAATTCACTATTGTGCTTTGAATATGTCTGTCTCCCCCCATATCCCCCCAGCATTCATATGCTGGAATTCCAGTTCCCAAGGTGACAGACTTTGGGAAGGGATTAGATCATAAGAATTTATGAGATTAGCACCCTGGAGGGAGATGTCTCAGACGTGCCTTGGCCCTTCTACCAACACACAGATATATTGGGAAGGCAACATATGTGAACGGAGCACAAGCCTTTGCCCAATGCCAGAGATCTTGGATGTCCCATCACACAGAACTACAAGAAACAAATTTCTGTTTCTTATAAGCCAAGCTGCTTATGGTATTTTGTTATAGCAGCCTGAATGGACTGATACACTCGTATGTGTACTAAATGAATGAAGGCAAGCAAGATCATCGCCCTCTCTTCCTTCTCCTGTTTTTAGCATGTGTTTGTGTGTGTGCATGTGTGTATGGATGCACATAAGTGTATGGGCAGTGTAGATGCAAGCATGTATGCAGGTGTGTGGAGGACAGAGAACAACAACAGGGTCCTCTTCAGTCATCCTCCACCTGAGTTTCTGAGATAGGAGCCTACCCTGAATCCTCATGTCTCCACCACCCAGTGCTGGGATTACAGACACATCCTGCCACATCTGCCTTTTACCTGGGTGTTCAGGGTCCAAACTCAGAAACTCGTGGTTGCAGCCAGCTCCTTACCCAGTGAGCTATCTCTGAACTTCTCCCCTGCTTTATTTCTTCCTTTTCCTCTCCTAATAATATTAGTAGGCATTTTCCCCTGCCTAGTCCACTATCCACAACTCACAGATCTCCAGAATCCTCTTCTGAGAGCTGCTAGGCAGTCAGAGACCCCACCCACCTATACTGCCAAAGGCCCAGCATTCCAGGGCATCTTTCTAGGCAGTGACCAGAATCGCTGGAGCGAAGAAGGCCAACGTACTTCACTGCAAAAGAAGTGGAGCTTCCTTCCTGCCCGGTGCCATCCTTGTGCAGAGCCTTTGCAGCCTGTCTTTCAGATCCCAATCCTCACACACGGGGCCATGTGTCCCATGAGCTGTAGCAGCTAAGCCAAAGGATTAGCTCCGATAGGACTCAGGCATTCCCAGTGCAGTTTAAAAAAAGAACTCCGTGGTTTGGTTCTGCTCAGGCAATATTGCTCAACGGTTAATGTAATCATATTACAAGTGCCTGTATTAAAATCATATGCAGGATGAAGATTGGTCTGAAGAGCAGTAAAGCAGAAAAGAAATGTTGGTAGAGAAAAAGTACTGCCTCCTGTGTGTGTGTGTGTGTGTGTGTGTGTGTGTGTAAGAACATGCCTATGGCTGTGTGACACTTCCCATGTATGTATATGCTGAAAGACATAGACTTATTGGCCATGGAAGGCAACCTGTCACTGATGGCCACCTCAGACCTTGCCTAGACCAGGAGCAAGGCCAAGTTCAGCTTGATAGATAGGAATACAGTGTATGACTCATTACTTAGGGTTTTGCCAGGCAAGACCTGGCAGATAGCCACTTGAGAGCCCATGGCTTTTCTGGTGTGGTCCTGGTTTTCACTGGCAGTTGAGTTCTGCTATTTTATATGCTCCTGTGGTTGGGATTAAGTCTATCAAAATGCCAAGATTTCTTACAATATTAGACATGCAAGTATAAGGTTAGCCTTATGCAACGGCTCTCTTCTCCCTCCTCCAGGCATAGGAAAATCAAACTTTAAGAATAACATTTTTTTATTTAATTTTTAAATGTACAGTACCTGGAGCCTACTTAAACATGCTCAGACAGCGGGTTTTCCCTGCAGGACTGTACACATAAGCCTGAAAGCCTGCCTGGGTTTTCCATTTCCTCTCAAGCAAAGGTTTGTCCAGGGGCCAGGAGAGGATCGTCAGTGAACCATGGTGTGGTGGGAAGATGTTCAGGGGAGGCCTTCAACAGCAATGATCTCCAGCCTCCAAGGTGACCCAAGGCAGTAGATGCTCCAAGGGTGACGGGAAACTCCTCAGTGAGTTGTTTGTTATTTTTTTTTTTTTAATTTATGGGATAAACTTTTATACTGTCCATCTTGCCCATCTGTAACTGATTAGAGATCACTTATTCCAGTGTGGTTTGAAAGTGGAAGACCAGTGTCAGTACAAACTGCCCGGACTGACTGTCTCCCTGCTGCAATGGGCTGGCCCTTGGAGGAGGAAAACAGTCTGATGTTAATTAAAGCCTGAGCATACTTCTGTGGAGAAGAGTTCTACCTGGACCAGTGCCTTCCTTTTTGTCAGGAAGGGAAAGGGTAAGAAAAAAGGATAGAGAAAGGAAGGAAAGGGAAAGGAAGGGGAAAGAAGATAAGAGGGAAAATGGAAGGAGAAAGAGAAAGGGAAAGAAAAGTAGAAAGTGAAGGACAGGATTTTCCTTAACATTCCACAAAAGACAGTTCCAACCTCTTGAAAAGTTCTCTTTGTTTTCTTATTCTATGAAATTCATTAGTTTAAAGACCCATTTTTCCAGCGACTAAAATGATATTTATACTTATGTTTCATTTTCCCACTTGCAAATTTTTGGGTATCTAGAAATTTTATGACAGATCTATTAGCATGGGTAATCTCACTGACCCCATCTTCTTGGCCAACATAGACTTCGGAATGATTTTTTTTTTTTTTAATTAATGGCTCAGCTACTGCAGATTCAGCAAAAGGAGAGCCTGTCTCTGTGTGCAAGTGTGTGAGGAGGCCATCCCATTTGTGGCAGTTGCTTTCTGGATTTTATTATTCCTTCTCCCATTATATATTTCCCAGTATTTGGAGGCGTGTGTGTGTGTGTGTGTGTGTGTGTGTGTGTGTGTGTTAAATGTAGTGATTTCCTCTTAAATGATGTAATTTTATGAAAGACCAAAGAATTGCAAACTTGAATTTAGCAAGGGGAATTCCCAGTATTTATATGCGTGTTAACAGGAATATAAAAAGGACTCAGATTCCCCTGCCAGGCAACTGCAGCTTGCAGACTCTGCTTTTTTTTTTTTTCCTTCTTTCCATGCCTTTTCTTTAGCCGGTCTTTCTCCTACTTCTCTTTTACAAAATTTTTTAATGTTTTTATTACTGATAACTTCCATAATTATAGACAATAAATCATGATAATCCCCCTCACTTTCCCTTTAACCACTCCACATTTAAAAATAAAAAACTTTTTATTTATTTATTTGAGAGAGAGAAAGAGGCAGAGAGAGAGAGAGAGGGAGAGAATGGTTATGCCACAGCCTCCAGCCACTGGACTCCAGATGCATGCATCTGGCTTATGTGGGTCCTGGAGAATTGAACCAGGGTCCTTTGGCTCTGCAGGCAAGCGTCTTAACCACTAAGCCATCCCTTCAGCCCACTCCACATTTTTTTTAAAGTGCCAGTCTGTGTTGAGAGTGGAAAAGATAGAGGTTGTCTAGGAACAGGCCTTGACTTTACAACATAGAGTGATGGATGGTCCATAAGATAGGCTAGGACTTGGCATTGGAGGAAGAGGTCAAATGGGGTGCCCTGGACACCAAGGAGAGCCTCTGCTCATGGGTGGGATCAAATAGAGAATGGATAGACCATGGACAATTCTCCTGGCACAATTGACATCCTTCCAAGGTCATGAAAGTTTCCTTCATGACACCCAGGAAACATGAGTGATGCAGGCTACTCACAGGGCTCCAATTATACAAAAATGAGTGTGCTAGGCTCGCGGATCAGTAAGCTATCTGATAGGTAGCGATTGTAGTGTGGGATGTCAGCATATTGTCTAGGTAGTGAGGTGCTCTCTTGGGCTTCAAAAGAATCACAGAAGAGGATTTGGCTGCTGATGTAGTTCAGCAACGGAACAGTCGACTAGCACACGTGAGGCTGTAGGTTCGATCCTTAGCACTGCCAAACAAGCAAGCAAAAGTTCATCATGACATTTGTGGCCTGGAAAGACACCTCAGTGGGCAAGGTGCTTGCTACCCAATCGTGAGAACATGAGTTCATATCCCAAGCACCCACATAAAATGGCTAGCGTGGTGATGTGTGCCTGTGATCCCTGCCATGGGAAAGCAGAGACAGGGAATCCCTGGGGCTCAGTGACAAGACAGACCAGCCACATCAGTGAGCTCCAGTTTCAGCAAGAAGTCTTGTTTCAAAGAATAAGGAGGGATGCAAAACTAAAGAAAGAGGACACTCCATCTGACTGTGTGGCTTGAATCATTTCTGTTCTTGGTAATGATCACTGTGGAGGTGTGGCCTTGGTCACCTCATATTCCTTCTACATGTGAATGTAAGTTTCCATGGTGACGAGTCCACCCCCAGTTCCAAGTGCCGATAGAGTCCAGTGTCACGCAGGTCATTGGCAAACCTGCTACCTTGACAGGGGAGCAGGGAATGGAGGGGAAGGACATGTAGTGTGGGTGGGGGTCAGCTGGATTTTCCTTTGGCACTTGGTATGGCCAAAGCTGGTGGTATGTGACCATCCCATGTGAATCTTGCCTTAATTGTCTGACTGGGTTGGTGAGAGTTCCCACAGGGGCCAGATCAGTTCAAAGCAGTTGCATCAGCCACCACGAGGCCTGGCACATCTCTGGGAATGGAGACCACAGGCTCTTCCTCCTTGTTGCCAGAGCTTGGTGTGCAAGGAGCTGAGACTGGTCCATTTGGACCTTTGAGAAGGTTTAGTGCCACGACTGCTGGATACAATCCCAGTGTCCGAAAGAAGTGAAGGTTTGGGAACAGAGACCTCTCACGGAATGAGACCACAAAAATTTGCTAGATCGAATGTCTTAGTATGAAAGCAGCAGCGCTTGCAGGAGCCGCCAGGAACAGAGCCTTGGAAAATTAAGCTCAGGGGCGAGTGGCTCGTAGTCACCGAACATTCACACAAGTGTAGTCAACGAGCATTCTTACAGATATCAGCATGGCTTTTCCTAACATGACAGTTTTCCTGTCTCTTGGCCTCTATTGTGAGTGAGTAACCCCCAGAGATTAGCATTCACTTCATCATGTCCACCAAGACAAACGCTCATTCTAAAAGGCAGCTGGGACAATGCCATCCCCAGCTCTAAGCCCATCAATGACTTTTTATGACGTCAAGATGAGGTTAACGTCTATAGTGTCACTCCATCCTGGTTGTGCTGTCTCTACCATGACATGGATCTCTACTTGACTCCCCCAGCAATATGTCATGCCTTTCTACTTACAGTTAGTTGGCCAGACATGCCCATCCTGGCTTTGGGTTTTTCTCCAAGCTGGACATTGCTCATAGATGCTATTTCTTCCATGTGCTCCTCTGAAACTCTATTGACACCCATTTGTTATTGCTACAGCAAACAAAATTGAAACAACTTGTACAAGGAAAAGGTTTTTTTTTTTTTTTTTTTTTCGAGGTAGGGTCTCACTCTAGCCCAGGCTGACCTGGAATTCACTATGGAGTCTCAGGGTGGCCTCAAACTCACGGCGATCCTCCTACCTCTAACACACAGTTTCAAGGAGAGGTTTCATGGCAGGGAAACCAGCATCGCATATGAGCACAGTCAGGAAACAGAGAACACACAGTATGTGGATCCGGCTTATGGCAGCCCAAGGCCTTCCCTCAGTGACCCACTTCTTCCAGCAATGCTCCACCTCCTAACAGTCCTACAGCCTTCGGAAACAGCACCACAAGTTGGGGACCAAGTTTTAAACACATTTCACATTTGAGCCATGATGCACTTCAACACATGACGTGGGAATTACATTCCCCCCGAAGCCATCCATGAAGCCTAGGAAGAAGGATACTTAGATTTCTATGTCAATAGCAGTTTGTTTCCCCAGTTTTACCCATGAGCCTCTTACATAATGCCACACTCTTCTTGGATACAGACCCAACTAGACCCTGCTTCTTTACTACACCAAGCTCTGCAAAGGCCACACAAGACAAGATTTGACCACAAAACTGCAGAAGATGGAAGGTGAGCAGACAACTGAGAAGAAAAGTGGGTTTGCTCTTGTCTAATGGTCCGAAAAGATTCTGGGAGAAGCATACGGATGTGTGCTGCAAAAGGCGAGGAAGGCTCAAGATTGGAAGCACCTGGGACTTCTGAGAACCAGGCTGGAGGATTCAGTAGAGAGCAGAGGATGTGTGATGAGGAACTGAGACCTCCAGAGCCCCTCCACCATATAGCTAAAGATCAGTGTCTCACGCAGAGAACTCCAGCCCCAGGTGGCTAAAGGAGTTAGGTTAAACATAGCAGTCAGCATCAGTCGGTGACCTTCTATATTCTGGACACTGATCTTCAGCTCCCTGCTTGATTTTTAGTCACAGGCCACTCCATATGTGGTGGTTTGAATCAAATGTCCTTCATAAACACATATGTTGTAATGCTTGGTCCCCAGCTGGTGGCAATTTGAGAGACGGAGCCTTGCTGAAGGAGGCATGTTATTGGGGCCAGCTTTGAGCATTGTAGTCAAGGCACAGCTCACTCTCTTGCTTCTATCTTGTACCTGCTACAGCAAAAAGTGATGTGCAAGCTCTGCTCTACTGTCCTTTCCTGATGTCATGGAGCTTCCCCTCAAAAGTGTAATTCAAAATAAAAATCTTGCCTCCCATCAGCTGTTGTTTGGTGGGATGCTTGGTCCCAGTAATGAGAAAGTAACCCTGTTGCCCCCTTCAGCCTTTCAGGAGGCTTGACTGAGAGAAAAACTGCATGTGCTAATGTCTTGGGGCTTCCCACTCAAGAAACAACTCTTCCATTCAGTCACTCTCAAATGGGAACTGATGGTCATTATGTCCGGACATTTGATAAAAGCTCCTATCACAAAACACAGTCCTAAAAACAAATATAAATCAAATAAAGGGAAATAGAATCTGCAGTGATATGAACAAAACTACACATAACTAGAGTGCCATAAAGGAAACAAAGTAGATTGCATTTCAGAAACATTGTATATATGTAAGTAGAAAGATTGAGATGGGGAGGGGATATGATAGATAATGGAATTTCAAAGGGGAAAGTGGGGGGGGGTACTACCATGGGATATTTTTTATAATCATGGAAAATATTAATAAAAATTGAGAAAAAAATTTAAACATTAAAAAAAAGAAACATTGGGATGAAATAATAGAATAGTTATAGAATTGGGAAAGATCCTTGGCTTTTAGTATTTTTAATACTTATTTACTTATTTGCAAACAGAGAAGAGACAGAGATAATGAAAAAGAGAAAACAGGCATGCAAAGGCCTCTTGCCACTACAAACAAACTCCATATGCATACACCACTTTATATATCTGGCTTTACATGGGTACTGGGGAATCAAACCCAGGACATCAGGCTTTGCAAGCAAGTGCCTTCAACCTCTGAGCAATCTCTCAAGCCCTGACCCTTAGCTTTTAAAAATTATGATCAAAGGGAGAAAATCCAAAAATATGATTAAAAGATGTTGTTAGGAAAACACCCTTGGAAAATGAATGGCCAGAAATATAAAATTTGGAAAAGAAAATGAATAAATCCAGAAAACCAAATATTTGGCTCATGTAAACTACAGAAAAAGATAACAGAAATTATCAGAAAAAAATTCAAGATCTAATACAAGAAAATTTCTTAGGAATGAAAATAATAGGTTTCTATTTATATCTCCTCAAAACAGACAACACTGTTAATATAAAACACAAAAGCCTATCAGTGTTGAATTTCAACAAAAACATAGATTCATATGTATATCTATGTATGTGAATATATGTAATGTGTGTGTCTGTGAGAGAGAGAGGCGGAGAGAGAGAGAGAGAGAGAGAGAGAGAGAGAGAGAGAGAGAGAAAGTCAATTTATTTCAGGACAATGAGTTTTTCAATAGATGTATTAGAAGCTAGAAACAACCTAACAATGGCTTTATGTTTTTGCAACTTTTATTTATGTATGTTTATGTGGGGCAGGCACACATATGCTTCACACGTGTCACTTTGCATGTGGCTTTATGTGAATGCTGGAGAATCAAAGCCATACCGAAAGGATTTGGAAGTGAGTACCTTTCTTTAACCACTGAGCAATCTTCCCAGCTCCAACTATTCCTTTTCTAAAAGAAAGAAAATGACATCAACTTAGAATTATTCATTACTACTAAAATATGAATATAGACTAGATATATTTTCAGAAACACAAAAAAATCTAAATATCTATTTCCCATCAATTGGTGTCTTATTAAGTTCCACAGTTTGTTTGTTTGTTTTCAGTATAACAGGTTACATTAAGGAAGATACAGAATTAATGAATTGGTAATTCAACACAGCAGGGAGGAGGGAGGGAAATCCCTGGTTGAGAGTGATCAAAGGTGAGTCAAACCAGAGCAGCCAGGCAGGAACCAGAACTGAGCAATCAATCATGAGGGGCTTTAACAGGATGCTTGGCAAGTCCCAGCTTCTGACCATCCTGTGAGTCATCTTACAGTTATATTAAAACTAAAACATGAATCAGCAATAACTATATAAAAAATGAGGCAAACCAATTAACAATAATAGTTATTAACTCCAGGGGAAATAGCTTCACCATCAGGAACATTAATTATAATGTGCTACCAAGCTCAGTGTAATATGGGCTTCAATATTTACCTTATCCAAATGCTTCTGACTTACAAAAATAACTATTAAAACTACATGAAAAGTGGTGTGTGTGTGTGTGTGTGTGTGTGTGTGTGTGTGTGTGTGTGTATGACAAGAGATAAGCCAGGATCCTCCATAGTAGGAAGTAAGTAATATTTACAAGAGAAAAATCAACATACTATTTCATAGTATTACTAGACTTATTAGAAAATCAGAAACAAACATGAAACAGTGAACTAGCTTCTAGGAAGTTGGCATGTGGAAGGTAGATTGAGTGGAGAACTATCTCATTTTTCTATATTTACTGTGTTATCATTTGAATTGAAACATATATTCATCTATTATTTTTATTTAAAAAAATAAAAAATTCAGACAGCATAATTAACTGTCCTATAATATTCATGAGTGACCTGAATGATCTTCTATCCTGATTTGGGAAAAATGAAGTCATTATATAATTGGACTAGCAAAATAACATGTCTAATGATCTCTTTACTGCCCACTCAGGTCTGGTGACAAGTTAGAGAACAGATAAAGCCATTGTCCTTTGCCATCATTTAACAAGCCTGTGTTCTGTGCTGTTTCCTTCGTGAAGCTCAGAGAGCTGGTGATGGCCACAAGGGGCCAGTGCACGTGGGGACCCAGATGGCCTGAGTACACTTCAGGTGTGCTCTGTTAGCTTATGCTGCCTTTGAGGTCCACTGCTGGCTATTGACACAGTGGGTCCTGTAATGTTGGGTGTCCTCGGGACCACACCCCACAGTGTGGGCACCAGGCTGTGACCTCAGAAAGTCTGTCTTCATGTCTTTCCCTGGAAAGTTCCAAGCAGTGTCACTGAGCTGATTTCAGTGTCACTCAAAGTTACCTAGCTCCTCTTCTACCTGTGTGTCAACTTGTTGGGGGACAGATTGGATGTCTGCATCATTGTATCATTCTTGTGAGAAGTGACCATCAACTGGCTAACAAAAATCAACCTGTGGACTGACTGACTGACTATAGTCCTGTACTCTATAGGACAGCATCTGGCTGGAGACTCACTAGGTTACAATCTTGATGTCAACAGGGTTTCACTCTAGCCCAGGCTGACCTGGAATTCACTATGTAGTGTTAGCTTGCCCTCGAGCTCACAGTGATCCTCTTACCTCTGCCTACCAAGGATTAAAGGAGTGTGCCACCACATCTGGATCACATGTTTTCTTTGTTTGTTTGTTTGTTTGTGGCGGGGTGTGTCATTGGTCCAGAGCTCACTGATCAGGCTAGATTTGCAGGGGTCACCCATCAGTATCCACGATCCCAGTGCTAGGATTACAAGTGGATGCCACCAGGCCTGGCAGTTTTACACAGGTTGAGGGGATTGAACTAAGGTTCTCTTGCTTACAAGGTAGGCACTTTACCAACTGAACCACCTACCCAGCCCTCGGGACCTGGGTTTCATTGGGGATCCAAGAAGGCTAAGGGGAGCCCAAGGAATATTTCCCCACAATGGTTGCCTTTGGCTAAGATGTTGGAAGGGAAGAAAGAATGAAAAGCAATGCGTCCAGAGGGGTGTAGCCTGCAACGGACAAAGAGAAAGAGTTGGGTACCTTGGTATGAAGAGCGCGAGGGAGAAGAACAACGATGTCCCCTCCTCAGCCTCACCACCCACAGGCAGTGGCAGCTGATACACAGCACTCTGACCTTGACATCAGAACAGAGCCACAGCACGTGCTGAGCAAGTAGCAAGCACACTCTTGACCTTGAATGAGAATAGCCTCCCGTCCTTTCTAAAGGTCTTAATGTGACAGATCATATATGTCATGTGCACCGTTGCCTGTCCCCTCTCTTGCAGTCTTGAGTGGTGCCTGGCATGTAACCACAGTTAAATCACATGATCCAGCTCAGATAGGCCAAGACCCTGGACCACAGCGACTCAGGGGAGACACACTTTCGACCGCCTTCTGCTTGAACTCTCAACTGCACCCCCACTATGCAACTTGGCTTTCCTCATTCCAAGAAGACACACTCTTTTGGTGTTCCACTGCATGTTTTATTTTTCCTATTGTAACCAGTCTCAAGCCATTGCTTACTCAAGGTCCAGTCTTGTTTCCTGGCAGAGAATTGGGAGTGATCATGAAGGTGGCCTTTAGCACCTGCTTTGGCCAGGCTCACTTGTCCTGGAGCATGTCCCCTACTTGTCTCCCACGGAGCTGTCTTCCCACCCTGAGCTGATCCACTGCTCTGGGTTCCCATTTCTCTCCCACCCATGCCTTCAGTCACTCTACTGTCTTTCTGTAAACGTCTCTACCCCTATCTCCACACACTGAATCCTACCTCCTATGACACATCCTTCTGGAATCTTTTCCTGGCTTACCTGGTCATCGTCTTTGATGGACTATAGCCATGAACCCAACCCAACCTATCACTTGTCCTTATGAATAAAACAGAAGAGGACATGGTCAACACTCGTCATGTTTGTGTTGCTGGTAGCAGCTTTCACGTTACCCAGGGATAGTTACGTTGTGACAGAGACTGGGTAGGCCGTAAAACGGACACTGATACATTTTTGGCCCTTTAAGAACAATAACAAAGAAGAATGGTACTTCCTGCTACAGGAGCACAAAGCAAGGTTGTGACCCTGCGCACGGGTGTGCGCATATGTAAATGCACCCAGTCCCACCATGGGTATGACTCTTCCAGGCTGTATCGAGCAGCAGGGTAGGACTGGGTGTCATGGGGGAGGGGTGGGGCTCAGCAAGACGGTATGTTCTGGCATCCTGGAAGCACAAAGCTGTCCTGTTCCGAGCACACTGTTCAACTCTCTGCCCCCAGTGTCCTCTGCGGCACCAGCGAGGCACTTCTCAGAGCCTTCAGAAGCAAAGTGGGATGACTTGCTCTCCACCTCCACCCAAGCACCAGGCCTGGTACACACAATAGGTTCTCAAAAGGCGTCCATCCCTTCTTTAGTATTGCTTTCCAGATTCATCCCGGCTGGCTCAGAGCTGAAGCCCATGCTTCCTTGACATTGAACCTGAATCAGGAAGAGTGAGGGAGGAGCCCCGGAGCTGTCTTGGAGTCAGCTATTTCCAACGTGATGGCAGGAGACTTCCCGTCATTAGAGCTGGGCTGAGTTCCAGCTGGTGCCCTGGAGAGACAAGGTTTCGTACCCTGTTCCCAGTGCCTCAGCCAGCCTGTCCCCCAGGATTAAGATCTTATAAACATCAGCCAGTCCTCAGGGGGGATCGGCTGAGTGAACCCCCATTGATTCCAGATGGAGAGGAAACTTATTCTGAGGAACGAATGTTAACTTTCTCTTTTCAGTCAGAAAAAAAAAAAAAAAAGTCACAGTCACCAAGGATGATACAGCCTGAACACTTCATGTAAAACAAGTCTTTTCCCAAGACTTGGGTGACAGAGTTATTTCAGGGTCTGTGGGCTGGAAGCAGAGTGGCTGTGTGCCTTGTGTCCTTTAGAGCTCTCTACCAGGGCCAGCACAGAGACAGGGGCGGGGCGGGCTCTAGTGGCACTGAGTGAGCCTGCCATTACGGAACCATGCCAAGAAACAAGCAAGTGGCACTCTACTGACGGAAGCTGCGCGCTCCAGGAAGGGCTTTACTTCCCTTAATTTTGCTCCTTGGGGTTGGGTGGCAGATCTCATCTTGATCTGGGTTTTGGAAACCCCAGCAGACTCCAGCAGAAAGCTGTTCTTTTCAGGGAGGCAGGCGGGCCGCGGAAGCTCTCAGTGTCTTCTCCTTCCAGAGGAAACGCCTCCAGGTCCTGAGCCCAGGCCATGGTGCTCGTCAGAACACACCACGCACATCAGAACACGTAGGACACAGCCCTTATCTTCGTTCCTCTGGCAAGCCCTCTCTGTGGGCCCCACCATGCTAGATTGTAATCGTATTTCACATCCTGGGGGATGTTTCTATATTCCTAGGTAAATAGCCCATGAGAGCTTATAGATAAGCCAGAATGCCTAATTTTAGAGACACCTTGATGTGTGTGCCAGAGAAAGGGGTATTAGTTGAGGCAGACCAAGGTTTACGACTCATTTGGTCACTTTATAGATCTGTGATATTAGCCAAGTAACACAGCCTCTCTGAGCCACTGTTCTGTCAATAGTGATTGCTGTGTGTGCAACAGTGCCTGTAAGACCTGCAAAGCTGAACAGAGCACCTCTGTGATTGTCTATTGCTAATGACATCAAATACCCTGTTCCCCTCGTCCCCCATTAAAAGACAAGTGACAGATGTTCTCTAATCCATGCAGAGTTCAGTGAAATGCTTATTGAATTAGGAGAGAAATAAAATTGCCAGACTTGGAAACTCCTGTTTCTGTAAGAGGCCAATTTTCATTATAGAGAGGGGAAAAAAAGAAAATAGAGCTGAGCACGTGAAGTCCACAGTGGCAGAAACAGTGTTCTGTATAGCAGTAACCATCAGAGCCTTTTATGGTCTTGCATACTGTGATCCTAAGGAGGTCCTTCAAGAAACTGAGTTCTCTGGGGAGATGCAGGTAGGTGTAGAGTTCATAGGATGGAAATAGTAGTAACAGTGATGGGCATTACAATATTAAAATAGTATTTGAGAGCATAATGTGTGCCAGGCTCAAGACCAAGACCCCTGGGTGACCTAACCCCCATACCATCACGGGCATCAATGCCAGGAGTCCCCACAATGCTGCCAGTGCTGTGGACTCAAGACCACGGCTGCAAATGTATGTTCTGTCCGATAGCACCTGCAACTGCTGAAGCATGGCCATTGTGAGGGCAAAGTCATAGTGTATTTCCTTCTCAGATTTCAGCCCTTGCTCATGGCTGATCTAGAGTGACATCCTTCAACTGTCAATGCTGTTCCAGTAGCAGAAACAGGAGTCACTGGGAGGAGGGTACTGAACCTCACTCCAGTGTTTGTTTCAAAGAAACGTCAGTGCAGGGCTACCCTGCTTAAGGAATGCCACTCCCAGTCCAACCAATGATGTGCTCTACTCATGCTCTTCTGCACGAGAGGTGTCCAGGGCTCCCCACTGCGAGCTCTAGTCAGCACTGTGTCCTGCTTGGTCTCAAAGGCTTCTGATGGGTCCACAGTTGGCACGCAGCACACTCAACACAGTCCATGCAGCCATCCCGTGAGCATCACAGAGGCCAGACCAAGCCCTCTTCAGGAGCATGAGTGTAAAGTTAGAAGAGACTTGGGGATATCCTGGCTGAATCCGTACCTGCGTCCATTTGAAGCAGAGGAGGATGGTGAAGAAAGAGGACATGGTAGACTCGCAGATGTAAGTTCTTCAGTGGGGGTCAGCCTGATAGAGACTTAGGGGCCATTGAAGCCTTACAGACTGTGCCTGGCAGCATGTTAACCAGAGGCCTCCCACCCCAAGGGGTTTTTACACAGATTGAAGCTTAAGACATTCTGCTAGCAGAAAGGTGATGTCTGCTGTGAATTTAACCCACGTGGCCCAGGAGAAAAATTGCCAAGACAGCCAAGAGGAAGGGCAGTTTGGAAGTTTTCTACACACTTTAAAACACTCTTTTGCTAAAGGAAGGCTTATCCCAGTTTCTAGGCCAGTCATGAGGAGACTAGGGTACAGAAGAGTAAAACTCGTGACCAAGGTCATGCGGGCTCCCAGGAACTGGGAAGCAGAGCAGAGAGTCTGGTCATTGCCCTTGTCTTTTCACAATGTCTTGTACTTCTCAATTGGTGGAATTGTCTAAGATAAGAAGGGCTTGGGAAGGATAACTGACAACGTCCCTTTCCCTCTCTACTGAACTTGAGTATGCCTTGAGTGTAAGGCCTTGGCTGGCTCTGAGCTTGGCTCATTAGTTTCCATGAGAATGCTGAGGGAGTCCATCTTGTCTCTGAATTCTGATTCTCCACATTCCTGAGTCAAGTCGTCACCCTGGAACTGCTTTGTCTGCATCTTGAGGAAACAAATGAGCCAATCCCCATCTTAAAAGTTTAAACGAGGGGCTGGCGAGATGGCTCAGTTGGTAAAGTGCTTGCTGTGAAAGCCCAAGGACCTGAGTTCGGATCCCTAGCACCCACGTGAAAGTTGGACATGGTAGTGCATTTCTGTAATGCTAGGTCTGGGGAGGCGGAGATAAGAGGCTCCAGGGAGCTTGCTGGCTAGCTGTGGCTAGATGAATTAGTGAGCTCTACACTCAGTCAGAGAGCCTGTGACTACGTTCTCATTGACAGGATAGAACAGCTGACAGGAAGCAACCTAAAAAAGGAAGGGCTTACTTCAGCTTATACCAGGGGTGTAGTTGCATCATGATGGGGAAGGGAGGGCAGCACGAAACAGAGCTGGTCACATTGCAATCACAGTGAGGAAGCAGAAAGCAGCCCTCAGTTAACCTAATAGATAATCCCTCATAGTCATGTGCAGAGGCTGTTTTCCAGTAATATTATAGGTCCTGTCAGGTCAATACATACCATCACACCCTGTCACAAATGTAAAGTGGAAAGTAATCGAAGGAGACATCTGTTAACAACTCATGGCCTCCACATACTCATGAGCATGAACTACCACACACATTTGAGCCTACATATATACCAACATGTACACATCACACACACCAAAAGTTGAAATAGGAAAGTGAGTATAAGAGCATGGACTACTTCCCACAGAGCTCACCCTGCATGCTATTGATGAAAGCACACTATCTTTACCATTTGAAGCCTTCCCACAGTCCCAGAAGGTCAGCTTTATCAAGCCAGTCTTTCAGATGAGGAAACTGAGGCTCACAAGGTGAATGGCTTTTCCCAAGTACTCATGGGTAGGTAGCTTTGTTGGATAGAGAGTCCTCGCTCTCTCTCCCTCCTGTCCTTGCGGCACAGCCTTGGTATTTTAGTTCTGACTCAGCCTGAGGTAAGGGAATCTGGCTAGCCTGCTCACTGCAGAGCTACGTGTGAGACAAGCTTTAGCAAGTCTGGGTGCCGTTTCTGGTGTCCAACTCTCTCTCTTCCTCTCTCTCTCTCTCCTGACGTCCTGGCAGTTCAAGCTCCCAGATTCTAGTGTGAAAGCAAAATAAAAATATCTGCTACAACTCAACATTTCCTGTACTCAGAATAGCGGATGCCAGGGCTGAGTAACATGGTCTCCGCTGGGCTGATGGGCAGGAGCCCTTCTCCTGACCTTCAATCTTCTTCCCACACAACGGTGGATTCATGTAGGACCAAAAGTTTCCATCTTAGGAAATACTGTGGCCAAATTTGAATTCTATGAGACCTGAAGGTGGGGATGTCTTCCAGGGACTCTCAACCCAAGCCAATGGTTAGAGTCTGGCTATCGCTCATCTTCTCACTATTCCTTCTAAATCTGCCTTCTCTTCTCTTCTCTCTCTTCCCTGCTGTTCCCACTCATAGAAGCAGCCACCCTGATCTTGGATGGTAACCTAAACGTCTCGGTGTGTTTACTGAATGCCTAGCATTCCCCACCCAGGCTACTAGACCATAATCTCTTTGAGAATGTCATATCCAAGGCTGCACAATGTGTGGGGGATAGAAGGTGCCAGCCAAGGGCTTGTTGAAAGATCAAATGAACCAATGTGCTTCAGTCATTCCTATGCCAATCAGAGATGGATGTCTTCCCTGCAATGACTTGTCTATCACCAACGAAGAAACTATGACTGTTAAGTACAAAAGTGACTAGCATGTGGCATCATGATCAAATGTTCAGTCCTCCAAGTGGGGTGGTGGGAGTTCATGGAGAGTGTCAGACTGGTACTGAAAGAGTGCAGACATGCCAGTTCCTGACCAGCACGTTCACTGGCTTCTATAAAACAGGGACACAGAAATGGCAAATTACAGGAACAGGCATCTAAGAGACCCCGACTCTTGGAAGCTTGATTCTTCTTCAGAGACGAGATTCCACGTTGCTTCCATGGAGACAGCAGAATGCAGTGTAATAAGAAACTCCCAGGGCAAAGTGACAGCCAGGTGGGAGGACATCTTAAAGGCATCTGGTGGCTTCGAGCAACTTTACTGTCCCACCCAAAGGAGACTGGAGATGGAACTTCCTTTGGGGATCCATGGCCCTCCTTCTGGTGAGCCCTGCCTCTTCCAGCTAGCATGGATTTGCACTAGAATACATTTTGTCTCCTCCCATGACTGTGTTCTGTCCCCAGAGCCCCACCTATGAGAAGGAAAAAAAGGGAAGGGACTAAAGGCCAGAAGAATGAGAGACAGGAAGGAAAAAATAATTTATATTAAGTGACACTTTTGTTTCAGAATGAACCAGACACTTCAGATATATCATTCCATTGAATCCTTATAAAATCAAGAATTCTGGAAAGTATTTATATTATAAGTACAAGAACTCTGGCAAGAAAGGAACTTTGAGACAGACTCAGTGGAGGGAAAGAACCCCACTTTGAGAGCAGGCCTGTCTGCCCCATGCACCTGCCCTCCCGTCCCTTGGGCTTCCACAACCGTTTTTCTTTGGAAAGATGAGACTAACTCACCATAATGTTCTAGTGTGTAACTCTTGCCCCAGCAGTATGAAGACTGAATCTGAGGCCCACTCAACTGGAAGTAATCCATGCCTGGTATGGAAAATCTGATCAAATTCTATAGATGGGGAGGTCAAAAGCCCTGTTGTTTGCCTAAATGGACATGTTATACCCACCAAATAGTCCTCTAAATACTTATGTTTATGCCAATATTTTAATGCTACTCCAACTTTTGGTCCAAGAACCTTCTCTTTTCAGTTAGGTGTGACTGAGGAGACTCAAAAATTTTTCATCAACGTACTGAGAAGTGACAGTGGAGTGTTCAGCACTGAGACATCTCTATATACCACCAAGACTCAGGGACCATTGCAGAAGAGGTGTCAGAAAGAATTCAAGAGCCAAAGGAAGGGGAGGGGTTTGAAGTCTATTTCCTAGACACAAAGTGGTCATTGCATCATGATCTCATGGTAGCTATTGTGAACTGCAGTAAGACCTGCATAATATATGGGCAAAAAAAAAAAAAGGGGTGACATCAAGATAGAGGAGAGACTAGTTGGAAATAAAAAAGGGGTTCAGTGGAGAGACTCGTTGGCAATAAAGAGGGGTTCAGTGAAGGGGGACAAAGGACGACAGTGGGAGTGCATTATGATCAGGGTACACTGTGTATATATACGGAGGTTGTCAATAAAAACTTGAAAAACAAACCCCACAGAGCAATGCTGAGGGTCACTTCATGCTACCATACTAGCTGTTTGAATGTAAACAGTCCAGTATCTGCAGAGTGAGGCATTCTGTGAGTTCTCTGTCATCTGCTGGGACATGGAGACTGTAGCTAACTTGTGTTTTGATAGCATACCGAGACATTAAGGCTGTTTTCCATGAGCCCATTGGCCAAGTTGATGTCTGGATGAGGGACAAAAGTTTCCTCTCTCTACCCCCGCAGTGACCTCACATTCCAGATCCAGGAGAGATCTTCCTTACCACAGGGTTTAGAGTTTCCCTATACAACCTGAGAGCTCCTGACTACTTGCTAACCAGTTTCAAAACACCTCTCCTGCCCTTCCTCAAACTTTTTCCTCATGCCTCCTCTTCCCTTCCTGGTCTTTCCACGTCATGGTGGGAGATTTTCCACAGTCCTGGCCTTGAAATAACCTCTGTAAGGCTCATGGGCCTACATACCAGGGCCTCACTTGGCTTACAGGTCTACCAGATTCCAGTGTCTGGCAGGGTGGCCAGATCAGGGTGAAATGGACGCCACAAGCCTCCATGTGTGGCTGAGCTCAGGCCACCCCTCATTTTGAGCCCAGCTGAAGAGACGAAAGGCCATGCAGATCTCAGATAACTCCTGATTTGGATGTTCCGAGGAGAAGAAAACCTGGAGCGGCTGGTGGCTGTCCATAGGGCCTCAATTTCCCATAACACTAGACTCTGTGTTGACTGAAAACATGGGTCTGGGCAGTCTGAACTGTAGTTGCCTCCTTTGTAGGTGGCCAACAGCCATCTCATCTACCTTTTAGATGGGTGGAGGATTAGGTAAGACAGTGGGTGAGTTACTTAGCCAAGGCTTGACTCATTGTAGGAACCCACTGAACATCAATCTTTGTTATTTATCATTATTATTATTGTTACTATTATTTATTATTATTGGCAACAAAGATGCAACTGTGAACAATGAGAAAAGAAGAGTAAGTCAACCTGACTCTGTTTTTTTTTTTCAGCCGGAGTGCAGTATCCAGACCCGGCCATACATGACTACAAGAATGTGTTTCTACAGAAGTTTGGAGAATGAAAGTGCCATGTTCAGAACATCACGTGTCAATATTGCTTTAGATTACACAGTCTCCAATATCTTGTGTAAGGCCACAGTCAGATGAAAGAACATGTTTATCCCTAGTGGACAGGGGAGGCACTTGGGTGTCAGAGGTGGGTGTCATGTCTGAGCTTACTCGGGGTTAGGAGAAGCTGGATGGGGCTGCCTGTGCTTTCGTGCCTCGAGGACTTCTCAACTGGCTCCCTCCATTGAGAGGATAAAGGACTGGCGAGTAGGTCACTGATGAATTGGAGACTGGATTCTCTTGGCAGCTGATCCTGTTTATTCCTTGGTGGGAGAGGCCAGGCTTGGCTCTTCGTGGCCTTGCCCTATCCCGAGGCACTTGGCGGCTCCATCCTCACTCTGCTCTGAGATGAATCACCGCCCACTGCAAACCCACATGGACAGGTGAGCAAGGGCTGCTGGCTGGGAGAAGAAGGAGTTCATGTAGTTCCTGCTGAAGTAGGGCGAGAGCCCGTGACACCCACCTGACAACGAATGGGAGCAAGCCCACTGCTCCACAGCCTGTCCCCACCTCGCGGTTCGGAGCCAGTCTGCCGCCCGCCGCCTGGCGGAAGAGATGGACAGCAGCACATGGACGATGGACAGGGAGAGAAAGAGGGGCAGCATGGCTGGGCACCGTTTCCAGGAGGAGAAGTGGAGCCCATGAGAAGCAGAGCACCCAGATTCTGGGCCTTGGGCTCAGTCCCTAACCATTGGCATAGGAAGATAGCCTGTCTCCTGTCTGCCTGAAGAGCATTCTGTTAGCCATCTTAATGACATCACTTCATGTTAACCTTGGTACTTACTGTGGGACCAAGAACAAGGAACTCTTGTCTCCATTTTCCTCTTTCTGGCCATTCCTGCATATCTGCATCAAGATAGGGGGTGGGAAGAGAAGGGCTTTTCCCTAGCATGACTTGTGCTAAGTGCAAGAAGAACTGTGCTTCTAACCTCAAAAACCCTATGGGGAGGGGCTCGTCCTCCCAAGTTGCAATGCCTACAGAGCACTGAGTTTGACATAGTCCTGACTCCACATAAGAGGAAAAGATATCAGTTTTACCTTAGTTCTTCAGCACCTGGACTTTTTATTTTGTTTTTGGATGTTTACAAAAATCAAACAGCCTCACCACCCCTGGCATGTTATATGGCTTTGCCAAGGTAGCTTTCGATTCATGTTCTCATATTGCCCTCCTTGGTCCCGAAGGTATTGTCCCCCATAAACTTAGGTGTTCTGGAAGCTAGGTTCCCCAGCTGATGGTAATTTGCAAATTAAAGCCTCCCGGAGGCAGTGTATGGTTGGGGGTGGGCTTATGGGTGTTATAGCCAATTTCTCCATGCTAGTGTTTGGCACACTCTCTTGTTCCTATTGACCACCTTATGTGGGTCAGGGGGTGATGTCCATATTCTGCTCATGTCGTCGTTTTCCCCTGCCATCATGGAGCTGCCCCTCGAGCCTGTGAGCCGAGACAAACCTCTTTTCCCACAAGCTGCTCTTGGTTGGGTGATTTCTACCAGCAATGAGAACCTGACTGCAACAGTATCCATGACCACGTGACACTGCTCAGTGAGTTCAGGGTGAGCGAAGGTCCCATGCAACCCTTGTTGAGAGATGTTGGCAAGGTTCTCACATCCGTGTCTATAAGGCAGCCACACCAAGGTTTCCTACATTCCTACATTGCCCGCCTGCAGGAGTTGCTGCTATGAGGAAGGAGACAGCGTCTAGGAGATGTGTCAGCACAGCGCCCTGCATGCAGGAAGTTATTCAACCCTTCCTAATTTGCCAGGGCTGCCACCTCCCAAGCACTACAGAGAGGTGGGAAAGAGATGAGTGGCAAACACTGGAGGGATTTCGGGACCATTCCAGGCTCATTCCCGCCAACAGTTCTTAACTGCAGAGGTCTGTTTCCGACACTGCCTAGAATGAAGGTAAGCGGTGGCTGTGGGCCTGGTGACAGGTCTTGTTTTCATGGGGGTCCTCCATGGTGCAGAGGCCTCAGTGGACATAGCACATCACTGCATGCTGAGGGCTTTCAAAAGGAAGCAGTTCTTGGGTTTCCCTGTCTGACTGCTGAGATCCTAAGAGAGACTGCTTATCCCTCGTGACTTCCTGGTTCGGAATTCAGGGTCGTGTCATGCCATAGGTTATGCGGATGTTGGTGGCAGATGTGCTGGAAAGAAAGTCTTCCAATGCATCTTACCTATCTTTGGTTTGACAGAACCCTACCTCTGCCCATTTCAAACATTTCCTCCCACCACCCCTTTGAAAATATCCCAGGAACCTGTGTTTTGAATGGTTTCATTCATAGTTCACCCGCCCAGTGATGTGCTTATGTTACAAGGGCCCCAAAGAGCCCACCTCTCCCCACCAGAGACCCCCTTGAACAGCATGAGAAGGAATGGAACTTTCCAATGAAGCCAATAGAGAGGAAAAGGCCCCACACTCCTGGCCATCTCCCATGGACAACATGCCTAGGGCCCAACAAATCCTTGAGTGGAAAAAGCTAACTGGGGAACTTGAAAGCATACTTCCGAGTGGGAGGCTGGTGTCTCTGTAAAGCCCAGTGACCTGGAAGGAAGGCCGTGGATCTGCAGGGAGAAAGGAAAAAGTCATAGAATTTACAGATTCCTACAACTCCACAGTGCTGGCATGCAGAGATGCTGAGACTTCCCGGAACTAGGTCGGCCAGAAGACATTTGCCTCTTCCGTGTTGCACACAACGCATTGAGCACACTGCATGATGCACCGTAGGTCAGCGCAGCAACCACCAGCCCAGCATGGCCACTGAACACCTGCGTGGTGCCATCTGTGACTGAGGAACTGAATGTTTGAATTTTACCTTAATTTACTTAAACCTAATTGGCCTTCCCTTTACACAGCGCCACCCTGGGACGTTAGCTCCTCCTCTCAAATGTTTTGATTCTAACTACTTCCAAGCTTGGACCCACAGGCCTATCACCTTGCGGGGGGCCACGTGGCTAGTGACTCAATCCAGTCCCACATCTCATCAGACTTCCATCCCTTCTGGAATTATAAAACTGGACAACACGAGACCCCTGAGTTCAAGAAGCTCATTGTCACAGTATTAGAGCCATCAAGAGGGAGTACACACATGGCAGTGGAGGTTCAGTAGCACAGTGTCTTTCCAGGCAGAGGACCACAGGGAAGGTTCTAGAAAGTGCTGTTGGGAGGAGGTGATGCCTGCCACGCCAATGAGCTCAGTAAGCCAGGCCAGAAGGACAATGGGAGGGAGAAGAACTAGGGTTCCCAAAGTCAAGTATGTCATGCTGAAGAACAGGGACTTCCCCGCCCCTCCCGAGAGATAGGTGGGCCCTTTAGAGCAGGGGCTCTTAATCTTTTAGGGGCTGAGGGGCTCTGGATTCTCCACAGACATTTGCCAACCATCTCCAGACAGCACTCAGGATGTCGCTATGAAGTGGATTCTCAGAGACTGTCAAGCCAGGAGAGAGAAGCGATCATAGTCAAATGTTTGTAGTCATGGGAGAGGACAAGTAAAAGGGAACAAGGCCAGGAGTCCAAGACGTAGAACCTCCTGGGAACACCAGGGAGGATGTGCTTGGGACAATGTGGAGGGGGTGGAGCTTAACCAGTAGACAAGGGACAGGGGCTGTTGCCTAGAGCCTAAAGGAGCCTGTCTCCTGGCCCTGCTGCAGCGACTGATTCCCTCTCTAGTCCTGTCCAGTCTCTAGGGTGTGTCTCTATGTCTGCTCTTGCTGATGAAACCAGCAACTCCCCCCCTCTCTCAGAGGCTAACACCTAGAGGACCCTACCAAGGTTTAAAGACTCCGTGGCCCTACCCAAGGTGCACTGAGAATAGAGACTCATTCTTGATCCATTTTGGCTTCAGAAAGCTCTGTCTTCCTTACTCATCGCTCGCCTCGCCTACATTCAAAGTAGGTGGAATTAAAGTATTAATCAAGATCCGACAAATGAGGCGAAGTACTAACCTGCCCTTGGGCCTCACTAATTGCTTCCAGTAGGCCTAGTCTCTTCCAGGGCAGAGTGGGGGCAGCGCCGGGGTACCCCTCAGCTTTTTCCCGGTCACTAGCCTCCCCAGAGGGCTGGAGTTAATTAATCCTCTGTTACTGTTGAAATTGCATTGTCCCGAGGGGAGACCCAACTAAGTAGGAATATTATTTTAAACGTGCACAGTAAACAACACTAGTTCTCTAAAGAGTTCGGAGGTGCCAGGGCGTTGACCCTTTCACTGCCACAACAGGAAGTTGAGGACTAGGTTTCATCTTTAAAGGAAAGCATTAAGATATTGCTTTACACTCTCCTAATTTGATAATGCTAACATGAGAATCGCCACCAGTAATAAATAACTTAGGCTCCCTAGAACTCATGCACCCCTAGAACTTGAGGGAGACATCAGTTCAAGCGATAATAATAACAATTCATCAGGCAGCAGAGGAAACTGTTCAGAGTCATAGAGAACCAGATTAGCCAGGTATAGATAGAAAACACACGGCACACACACACACACACACACACACACACACACACACACACAAATACATGTATTCATTCCCAGAAACTTTGACAGACAAGTCATGATATTTTTAGTCTGGGTTTAACTTGTGGACAAGAGGCACAGAATGCTTAAGGAGCATGCTCCAGGTCACACAGCTGATGAATGACAGACTCGGGCTTTGCACACAGACAGTGTGGCTTGGAGGTACATATTCTTAGCTACTACATTATGCCAGATTGACATTTTACTCTTTCCAAGCTTCTTATTTTATTCAGTCATTTGTGGGAATAAACTTGAAGTGGGGTGCAACTCCTGTACCCCACGGCCTCACTTTTGAAAGTTAAACATGTGCACAACTTCTCCTTTGGCATCATTCTCTTTTCCCTTTTTTTCTTCCCATCCACAATTACATAATTGCATCCATAATTACCTGCAAGGGAAATTGGTTCCCTAGGACCAGGTAAGCACTAGGAACCAATGTACTGCCCCCCAAGGCCTCTGGCAAGGTGGGATGGATCATTTCGATGAGCTGATTTCCTTGGAATTCTTTCAAAGATGACCTGCTTCCTCTGGAAAGGCTGGGGAGGGGATTTGGAGAGTACGTTCCCCCCAGAGGCTTTCCTGGGATGGCTGTGAACTTGGCAAACTGGTTCCAAATTACCTCAAAAGAGCAATTTGTTTCTTAGCAGAATGGATAATCATCTGTGCAGAACCAACACTGCTGATGCGCAGGTCACCCGAGCTCAAGGAGGACGCTCTCCAGCGAAGGTCTGTTTGGGAAACAATTATCTTGCTTCCTTTGAATCAAAAACAGTCCTGTGTGTTGCATGCACACACTGAGACCAAATATAGCGCACGGTCTCCATAGATTCTCTCCCCTTCAGGACATTATTCACTGATGGAGCTGCTGGCCCAGACAGCCAGCTTCCTGATAGTAACTGCTCTTTGCTGCTGAGAATTGACTGGGCAGGAAATGCTCCTGCCATTAGTGAAGCCTCTTCCCTTTGGAGCAGAGCCTTGCTTTGGCCCACCCTACCTCATCGCAGAGAAGTAGAGGAGCCTCATCTCTCACAGACAAAGAAGGACACATCCAATAAGAGTGATGTCACTTTTCCACTTGCTTGGAACATGCAGACAGTGGTTTGGATGGCAGGGCAACATTCATTCGCCATGCTGTGCCCACCAAACCCCAGCCTTGTGAGACATGGCATTCCGTGCTGAGATGCCAAAGGGGGCAGAAGAGTGTGAGGCCTCTCCCCCAGCATCCCCTAGGCTATGCTGTGCAGTCTGGCTGTGTCAGTCCACAGGTGATGCTGGCAGGTTGGACCATGGGAGGAAAGAGATCCAAAGGCAGGTTGAACAGAATGCTACCATCCATCACCACTGGCCCTCCTAACACCAGAGTCTTGTAGGATTTACCAGGAATATGTTCACTTGCGTTCTAGAATATTCCTAGAGATGAGCTCACCTAGTTACTTCAATTTCTTTTTTTTTATTTGATACAGAGAGTGAGAGAGAGAGAGAGAGAGAGAGAGAGAGAGAGAGAGAGAGAGAAAATGTACGTGGGCATGCCAGGGGCACTACATACTCCAAATGCATGCACCACCTTGTGCATCTGGCTTACATGGGTCCTGAAGAATTGAACCTGGGTTCATAAGCTTCACAGGCAAGCACCTTAACCACTAAGCCATCTCTCCAGCCCTAGTTACTTCAGTTTCTACTGATGGGATTTATGCAATGGCTGGGACCCTTCATCAGGGGTAGAAGCAGAAGCAGAGTTTGCTGTCTGGGTGGAGGAGCTACAGCAGGCCAGAGAACCACATAAGCAGAAGAGTTACACACCGTCCAAGAACCGTGACCCATCCCAGGCCAGAGAACCATGTAAGCAGAAGAGTTACACATCCCAGGAAAGACCAATCCCAGAAAGACCAGTCAGGAAAAAAAAAAAAAAAAAGGAGAGCTGGTACTACAAATGCTGAGGACTAGGACTGGGACATCTTCCCCGGGTACAGAATAGGCTTTTGCAACCAAAACATGCATTTTCTCAGAGCTGGAGGTAGCAGGAGTAGTTAGAAAAGAGAGCATTAAGAAAGCATCAAATGACTACTGACACTGATGGGATGAAGGGCAGGGAGGGGGGTACACAAGGGTCCTTCTGAATTTTGACCCACAGAATTCTATTGACCTCTTCATGGTAAGTAAAGGCTGGATGGGAGGAGCAAAATCAAGAAGGCCTGTCATGTCTGAGTTCCAACAATCTCCCCATTCATCTAAACTTCACCTTGTTTCAGTAATCTCATGCCGTGTCATCATCTCTGTCCTATGAAGAAACTGAGATTGAACGATAGTGAGCATCTCATGGCTGAGGAGAGCAAAGGAACTTTATTGAAGGAAATCTGTGTCCTTACCTTCCTCCTCCCACCGTCAGAGTTCCTCATCCAGGCAAATGACATAACAGCTTACAAGGAGCTTTCTTATAAACATTCTACTTATTTCCTTTCCTTTTATTTATTTGAGAGAGACAGAAAAACAGAAAGAATGGGCACGGCGGGGCCTCTAGCCACTGCAAACAAACTCCAGATGCATGCGCCGTCTTGACCATGTGCATCTGGGCTTATGTGGGTTCTGAAGAATCGAACTTGGGTCCTTAGGCTTTGTAGTCAAACAACTTAACCACTGAGCCATCTCTCCAGCCCTAATTTGATCAATATAAATTCCCATCCCACAGCTGACCATGAGTCTTGAAAACGCTAAGTGGGAGAGATGGCTCAATCAGTGAAGTGCTTGCTGTACAAGCATGAAGACCTGGGTTTGTAACCCTAGTACCCACCTAAAATTTCAGGCATGGTAGCACGTGCCTTTAATGCCAATACTGAGCAGACTGAGACAGGAGGATCCCTGTGGCTTGCTGACTTGTTGGCTTAGCCCAATCGATGAGCTCTGGGATCAGGGAAAGATTGTGTCAAAAAAAAAAAAATAAGATGGAATATGGTCAAATAAGACATCCATGAATGAATTTTGGTCTACACACACACACACACACACACACACACACACACACACACACACACACACACACACACACACACACACACACACACACACACACACACACACACACACACACACACACACACACACACACACACACACACACACACACACACACACACACACACACACACACACACACACACACACACACACACACACACACACACACACACACACACACACACACACACACACACACACACACACACACACACACACACACACACACACACACACACACACACACACACACACACACACACACACACACACACACACACACACACACACACACACACACACACACACACACACACACACACACACACACACACACACACACACACACACACACACACACACACACACACACACACACACACACACACACACACACACACACACACACACACACACACACACACACACACACACACACACACACACACACACACACACACACACACACACACACACACACACACACACACACACACACACACACACACACACACACACACACACACACACACACACACACACACACACACACACACACACACACACACACACACACACACACACACACACACACACACACACACACACACACACACACACACACACACACACACACACACACACACACACACACACACACACACACACACACACACACACACACACACACACACACACACACACACACACACACACACACACACACACACACACACACACACACACACACACACACACACACACACACACACACACACACACACACACACACACACACACACACACACACACACACACACACACACACACACACACACACACACACACACACACACACACACACACACACACACACACACACACACACACACACACACACACACACACACACACACACACACACACACACACACACACACACACACACACACACACACACACACACACACACACACACACACACACACACACACACACACACACACACACACACACACACACACACACACACACACACACACACACACACACACACACACACACACACACACACACACACACACACACACACACACACACACACACACACACACACACACACACACACACACACACACACACACACACACACACACACACACACACACACACACACACACACACACACACACACACACACACACACACACACACACACACACACACACACACACACACACACACACACACACACACACACACACACACACACACACACACACACACACACACACACACACACACACACACACACACACACACACACACACACACACACACACACACACACACACACACACACACACACACACACACACACACACACACACACACACACACACACACACACACACACACACACACACACACACACACACACACACACACACACACACACACACACACACACACACACATACACAGAAAACAGGCACCCACACACATATGAGCACACATGCACATCATGCATACATTCACAGATTAAATGTTGCTGCACGTGGTGGTGAACACCGACAATCACAGTATTCAGGAGGCTGAGGCAAGAGGATTGTGAGCTACTCTGTCTCAAAACTAACAAATCAACTAGCAAAAAATAAATAATGTCAGCAAAGTCATGTAGCTAGTAAAGATGGACTCATATGTAGAAAGTCGGGGTGATGCTATTTTTCTTCCTACCTACAACTTCCTATGAGAAGTTAAATAACCAGAGTCAAAAGGTAGAAATAGATTTAGCCGAGCAACACAGGAATTCCATAATCAAAGCCTGTGTGAAGACATCATCTTGGAATGTTCTACCGGGATCTTTGCTATTACTTATGCACAAGTTTCACTGTAGCCCAGTATAGGTTTCTCCTCATGTAAATTTTCGTGAACCTCAGACAATTCATTGCCTCCATTACAAATGTTGCTTCCCTCCAGCCGTCAGCATTTTGTACCAATGCACCAGACATGGCTAGAGGATCCAACCCCAGCTACAAGACCTCTGTCCCTCATAGACCCATGTGAGTGAAAATGAAGAAGAGAATGCTATTGTCATGCAACGAGGAAGTGGCCAGACCCCCAAACCATAAGCTCTGGGGTCTTTCTGCCAAATATAGTAAAACTTGAACCCAACTGCAGAAAGATGCAAAGGGTTAGAACAGACCCCAGGCAGAAACCAGTTTCTATGAAAATCCTCCGAGAGTTTCTCTGATGGTCACTGAAAGTACCACCCAGTGAGTGTTCATCTAGAGTTGTAGGATAGATGCAGGGCAGCAGAGACAAGCAGAACAGGAGACAGGGAATGGGGTCTTTGTGCCCAGTTTCCTGCCATACAATTGCAACTGTGGTGAAGCTGTAACAGAACCACCTTGTTAGCCGGGCGTGGTGGCTCTCGTCTTTAACCCCAGCACTCGGGAGGCAGAGGTAGGAGGATCACCATGAGTTCCAGGCCACCCTGAGACTCCATAGTGAATTCCAGGTCAGCCTGGCCTAGAGCGAGACCCTACCTCTGGGAAAAATAAAGAAAATAAAAAGAAGTACCTTGTGGACCTGCTGTCTTCAGCCAGGAAAGATTGAGGTGCAGGGGCAGCAAAGGGCTGAAGGAAGAAGGCACAACCAGAGATCACATCAAACTCTGCTGCAACAGTGAGTTGTATAGGGAGCTTAGTTGTTCCCTGAATGACAGAAATTAACACAGAGGGAAGTACCCCCAAATCAGACCCCACAGCCTTAACCTAAATCAGGAGACTCTATAACAGAGGCCTTCCTATAGTATTCCTTAGCAAAATATTATTTAGCAAAACACTAGCCTAGAATTTACTGTTCACACTTATAGAGCAAATTTCAGGAAGAAAATGTCAGAAATACCAAATATTGAGAACACCGAGGAAGGGAGGAAGGTGAGGATCAGCTCGGTGAGGGATAGAAATGTAACTAAACAAGCTGCATGGACAAATGAAGAATGTGGAAAATGCATACAATTTACATCTTTGGAAAATAGCTCATGAAAGATAAAATATAAAAAGATTAAAGAAAAGCTGTCAAGGTAATCGAAAAGAATTGAGAGGGCAAAGCTCGGGAACATGGATAGCATAAAATCAAACTATTAGAGATATAAAAGGTACATTAAAGCTCCTTCCCTCCCCCAACAACACACAGAGGAATAATTTAAATAAGGAGAAAAGGGTATGTAAGATGCCCTTGGAAAAGTTACAGATCCTTTAGTGGAAAGAAAATTAAAATGATGGAAAAGTTGTCACATATGGGAAGGAACTCAGTGCGTGGGCTATAAGCACATGTGACCAAGATAACAAAATGAGTAGATATAGGGAAATACTCAATGATGTGATACAAGAAAACTTTATATTTGTAGAAAGACTTGAATTGTATGTAAAGACTTTCTCTGCATCTCTAAATCCTAGGGAAGAACTTGACATAGATGAACAATACTAAGGCATGTCAGGAAGGAGGGCTGAAACGGCACATCAGGACGGAGGGAGGGAGAAACATAACTCATTACCAACAAAGGAGAAAGGCAAGTTTAAGTATAGGGCTCCCCACTACAAAAGTCAGTGTCAAGACTGGAGATCAGTGTTCAATTCTGTGGGAAATGATATATGGCCGGAATCCCAGTTTGCTCAATTCCCTTTGATGTTAGAACCCCACCCTTGGCAGCAAAGATGGGGAACAATCACAGCTATGTACCAAACAAACTTAGAAAGACTCCAACCTCTCTCAACCCTGGGATTCCCTTACCTCATCAGTAGCCAGCAATAGCCTCAGTTCATATAGTACACCAGTAGTTCTTAATTTGTAGGCTTGATGTAAACCAATAGGGCCTGGAGAGATCACTCAGTGGTTAAGGTGCTTGCTTGCACAGCCTAACAGCCTGGGTTTGATTCCCCAGTACACACATAGAGCCAAATGCACAAAATAGCACATGCATCTAGAAACTGTTTGCAGTGGTAAGAGGCCCTGGGGCACCCAATCTCATTCTCATTCTCTCGGCTTGCAAATAAATAAATCAAAATAGTTTGTAAAAAATGATAAATAATCCAGGCATGGTGGTGCTGACCTATAATCCCAGCACTCAGGAGGCAGAGGTAGGAGTATTACTGTGAGTTCAAGGCCACCCTGAGATGACATAGTGAATCCCAGGTCACCCTGAGCCAGAGCAAGACCCTAAATTTAAAACAAAACAAAAAAAGATAAGGATCTGAAAAATCCCAAGAATGTAAATTGGATATGAGGGAAACAAACTTGTAATAATAACTTTGCTTCATGACAGAGAGTCAATGTTATCTAAAACAATCTTTACAGGTTAGGAGATGGCTTGGAAACATGCAGCCCAAAGACCTGAGTACAGATCCTGAATCAGTTACTTTCTCATTGCTGGAAAAAAATACATGACCAGCAGCAGCTTAAGGAAGGAAAGATTTTATTTTCATCTCATGGTTTCAAGGGAAGTCCATCTTAATGGGAAAAGCCAGCAGGAGCAGGAAGACAAATAGTGTCATATCGTCATGTCTGCAGCAGGAAGTAGAGAGAACACAGCAAGGACTGAACTAGAAAGTCTCAGGGCCAAACCCCACAGAGACATACTTCCTCCACCCCCACGGACACCTTTCCTCCTCCCCACTGACACACTTCCTCTGCCCCCCACGGAAACACTTCCTTCACCCCCAAGGACATACTTCCTCCACCCCCACTGACATGCTTCCTCCAGCACTGCTCCATCTCCTAAAGATTCCATAACCTTCTCAAACAGAGACACCATCTGAGATTAAGCATTCAAACACATTATCCTACAGAGATCACTTTACATTTAAGCTGCCATGACGTCCAGCTACCAAGTAAATGCCAGCTGGGCATGGCAGTCCCTCCTGCAACCTCAGCACTCAGGAGGTAGAGATGGGGTTCCCTAGAACAAGCTGACTGGCTAGACTAGCCCCGTTGGAGAACTCTGGGATCAAATAAGAGACCATGTTCCAAAAACAAAATGGTTCTGAGGAGATGCCCCAGTAGATACAGCACTTAATGTTCAATTTTAAGTAACTGAAATCGCATAATCACCACCTGTGTGAAGCTGGATATTGTGGCAGGTGTCTACAATCCCAGAACACCTATGCTAAAAGGGAAGGGATAGACAGGAGGATCCGCTAGAAAATCGCAGGCCAGCTGGTATGGCCAATGGAGTAGTGAGCAATGAAAGACCCTGACTCAAGCAAAATAGCAGATAGAGTCCAGCACCTGGAACTCGTCCCCTGACCTCCACACATGTAGTGACGTGCACACAACATAGCATGTGTACACCTGCATGCACAAACACAAGCATGTGCATATATACACACACAGAAAGAAATTGCTTGTGGCATTTTAAGTGAATCAAATAATAAAATGCTCGTGACTCCTAATCTCTAGTTATTGTTCACACTCTTTTCTCACTGAACTTAGATATTTATAACTAAGTTAATATGTAGGGAAAATTTAAAAAAAACTCCACACTTATTTCTGCTTTGTGTCAGATTTTTCTCCTTTTATAAGTCATTCCTTTGTATCCATGGGTTTCTAACTTGTGGAATTAACCAAATATGGATAGAAATCATTCAGGAAAATGAACTAGACCCGAACTGAACATATACAGATTTGTTTTGTTTATTATTTCCAAAATAGTAAAGGACAACAGACTAATTTCATATTCATATTGTACTAGGTATTACAAGTAATGTAAATATGATTGAAAGTATATGGGAGTATATGTAAGTAATATTCATATACTACAAATAATGTAGATATACTTCTAAGTTTTCAGGAAGATATGTGTTAATTATATTAATATACCAAAAAGAATCGAGATATATTTGAAAGCATATAGGAGGGTATGTGTGAGTTATACTCATATAGAACAAATAATATAGATATACTTAAAAGCATACAGGAAGGTATGTGTTAGTTATATTTATATACTACAAATCTAGATATATATGGAAGGGTATGTCTCAGTTATCTTCATACAGTACAAATAATCTTGATAGGACTGAAAGTATACAGGAGGCTATGTCTCAGTTATATTCATATAGTACAAATAATCTAGATAGGATTCAATGTATATGGCAAGATATATGTCAGTTATATTCATGAACTATGAATAATTTCAATAGGATTGAGCATGTATCTGAAGCCATGTGTCAGTTATATCCATCTACAAAACCGTTTCTTATGAGGGACTTGAGCACTCTCAGGTTTGCTCTTTGTTGGGGCTCTCATTACAATCCATTGTTGGGTACTGGACATATCTGTTGGGCACAGAATGGGAGACCCTGGTACCAGATAACCAAAGACAAGACAAAACCAGTCATGCGGGGTAAAGACTAAAGATGCTGCAAGTACCGGACAGAGGGCTGACATTTTGAGTTTGGAGCACGAACACTTCCTTGGAGGTGCTAGATCCTGAGGCACAGGGCTTTGGAAGTAGCAAGCAGCCCAGGATGCATTTGGTGGGACTGGAGGGATGAGCAGAGAGAGGTGGCCATGGAAGATGAGAACAACCTGTTACACCGTAGGCCAGGGTACGGTCTTGAGGGACGGTGGCCTGCAGGTGGCAGGGGAGTGGCAGAGCATCAGCACTCAAGGGGGTCATGTCTGCCTCGCTCACTGCTGGAAGCAGCCGTGGGGCTCTCTCTCCGGTATTTCTTTTCCCTTTGTGGAAGCCTCCTGCTTCAAAACAGAAATTAAAAACAGCTTTTGCTCCTTGTTTTGTGCAAAATGTTAAACAAATATTGTTTGCAAGACAAACACAAGGAAATAAATCTTCTCACAAAGCCAATTTGGGAAATTAAACATTGATTGGACAGCGCCCAGAAAGGCTTGAGGAAAACCAAATTGTCTATTTCTCAAACTCATTCCAGGGAAGAGGAGGATGAAAGATTTTGAAGCCTGACAGACCTAAGCTGAGTCTTTCCCCAGACATTTTTTTGCCCTGACATGGTCTATTCTGAGGATGAAGGAAGGAGGAAGGAAAAAAAAAAAAAAAGAAGAAGAAGAAAACAAGATTCACAACAAAGGCAAAGATCAAATAGACCAAGTTTTATGGGCTTATGGGTTGCCATCCAAAATCTGCTTTGTGCTGAGACCCTGTGACCAGAGAATCACAACTTGATTTGAGTGTTCACAGATCAGGAAGCTCTTGTAGGCAAACTTTGGCCACAAGCAGAGCCATGTTCTCTGGGTGTAGCAGAAAGTTTCAAGTGTACTTATGCTATAAAAAGGAAAAATAAAAAATAAAAGAATCAAGAAAAAAAAATTCCAGAACCTCCTAGATTTGAGAAACAGAGCTTATGTCCCTTTTAGAAAAGATGCTAAGGAAATGGAGAGACAGAATAAGGGGCAGGGAAATGTCAAGCAGGTGCTGGTCTCCACTAGTCACCAGAAACTTCCTGGGTGTAACTGAAGTCAACTTGGACCCAATGGCATTTCCTCTACATATCGATTGACTGTCATTGGTATCCAGATTTATGCTTGTCCTAAAGAGCAAGCCACACCTCTGTCTTCCTATTTTCTTAGCGAAAACCTTTGTTTGGGAAGAGGAAGCACTTCAGAATGCAAAGAGAGGAGGAACTTCAGTGTGTATGTGACTGGGTGGACAATGGTAGCTCAGCACTGTGATAGCCCAATGCCAAAGGAAGCTACCCCTTCTCCATGCTGATCAGATGCCTGAGATCTCCTCTGCTTGACTGTCCTCTGCTCAATTTCAGCTCCATTCCATACTAGGTGTGGCATCAGCTCTGTCCCAATTAAGTCTCATAATCATACATTTGCTTGTCCTGAGCTTTTAGTCTTGAGCTCCGTGAAGGCACCAAAAAATAGTCACTAAATGAATGGTGGACTGGGTTTTGTTCTGGGCAGGTACTCCAGGGTAAAGGGTCTTATTGCTTTTGTTGGACACTAAGACACCTCTGTCTAGTAGTAGAGTTTAATTTCACCACCCTCAGGGAAGATTCTGTAGCTAACAGGGAAGGTACAACTTGAAATTCAAACAACCACCCAAGCTCCTCTGTGTATGGAGTTGTACTGCTGAGCGTGGTGTGACTTCACTAAATCTGTCCACATTTATATCCTGGAGCCAGTGCCCATGCAGCTCAGGACTATAGCACAGGGGTTAATGTGGACCAAGTGAACAATGTGACAGACAAGGGGCAGTGACTGCTTTCAAAGGGTTAAAATGATGATTAATTTTTTAGGGGGTTTGGTCTAACAGTCATCTCAAACTGAATTAGGAAAAAAAATTGATTTTGCTAAATTGAAAACCCACTCAATACGTTGAGGCTTTAGTAGGGTTCTGAAGCCGGCTTCTGGATTCTTAGGATATTTAATGTCTGACTTGTACACTCACAGTGACTGCCCCAACAGCTATTCAGGGGCCCCACTTCTCAGCCAAAAAACCCCTTGGCCATATCTCTCTGCCTTCTCAACCTCTGCCTTCCGCAGCTATTCCATTCACTGGCAAGTTCTTTCCCTCTTGCAAGAGTGAATTAACCTGGAATCATTAGGTAACAGGAAGTTATTACCTTAAGTAACTAAGGACTTCAGAGGTAGCCAGCTTGGAACATAGCTGGATGTAGCCACACAAGTGATATTTGCTGGAGTCGTATTTCCCCTTTCTTGGTGCTCATTTGTCCTATGCCAGTTTCTGTGCCAGTGAGGCTTTGTATGGCTACAGAAGAGAGTGTGGGGAGGGGAAAAACAAGCCCTTTCCTGTAAAACTCCCAAGCCATGCTTATTAATGTGGTAGAGGTCACATGACTACCTTTAAATATGAGTGTCTAGACTTGTATAATGGTCTTGTCCTTGGAGCTAGGTTGGTTCTGTGCCAACCAGAGCCCTACAACTAAGTGCATGCACAAATGCACACATGTGCACTTACCCATATGCAAACACCCCCCACATACACACACCACAATATACACATGTGCAAAAAAGTAATTGTGTAGCTTTACACCCCCGGCCCCCACATGCACACAATATCATCTGATAACTTGTCTGATACAAAGAATGAACAATGAAATCCCTAAGAACTGTACTTACCAATTTTGCCAAGTGTATTTCTCAATGTGCAGAGCTCTTAATGCTGTGTGAATGAGTTTAATGGTTTGACATTGAAAAATAAATGACAAGAAAAGACTACCTTTTACATGTTCACCATTTGGTGAGAATTAAGACAATCATTTGGATACCGTTGAGCCCCAATTTCTGTATAGAATCTAAGCTAGAGTTGTCAGATGTTCCCAAGGGCTGGAAACATTAAGGGTCTACCTCACATGCAAGGCGTGTGGGATTTGAGCTCAGCATCCAGTGATGGCTGCAGGGCTGTCATCTGTCTTCACTGTTACTTAACCTGAGAGAACTGTGGTACTGAGGGAGCCATTGGACCAGACTTATGGGATCTGGTTGCTCCCAACATTACCCCCATTATTTAAAACCATAAACTTGACTAAGTTTTTAGTGTCATCTCTTAAAAAGATTTCAATGCCTACCTCACAGTACTCCTTCAAGCATTAAGTTAACAGGCTAAGGAGAACACTCAGTGGTTAAAAGTGCTCCTTATTCAAAAGCTGGATAATGGGAGTTCAGATCCCCAGAGTCCACGTAAGGCAGGATGTGAGTAGAGCACACATCTGCCATTGCCATGCTCCTCAGTCACGAGACCCCCTGAAGCTCGAGGGCCAGCCCATGTGCCATTGGCAGTGATAAAAACAAGGAGATCAACCATGTCCTAAAGTGGAAGGTGAGGCCTGACACTCTGAGGTTGTCCTCTGATCACCACTCACATGTTGTGTCACTTTGTGTCCATATATACACATATGCCAAATCAAAAAAAAAAAAAAAGATTAATGGTAAAATTGGTAATATTTGTTAGAGTAATGGCATAGGAATTATTGACAGACAACCTGTCTCCACTTGTTAAGTGAGGGACTAGGACTGGCTGAAAAATCTGATGATGCATTTTAGGACAATATGAGACTTATGTAAAGTACTATAAAAATACAAGAATAATTGAAGACATATTGTTTCCTCCAGGCTGGCAACTGGCAAGAAGAACCAAATGTGCACACTAGGGAGTGGAAGGACAGAACAACCTTTTAGTTCCAGTGATGTCTGCACTGGAAAAAACAACAACAACAACAACAACAACAACAATAAAGAAAAAGAAAAGCAGAGAAGTTGGTGAAATCTAAATGGAGCTAAACCAATGTCCTCACAGATACTGCTCTCATCATCAAAGTAACATTGGCCCCAAGGCTCCAAACTCCCCCTACCTACCCTCCACGTTGTGAATTGGCAACAATCTATGTCTCCCTCCCCAGTAGTCTGCTCTTCTAGAGATGGTCACTTTTTCTTCTTAAAACCTCTTGTTTCCCCATGGCCCCCAAGATCGTATTACTTTATTTATTGTTGTGACCAAATACCTGACAAGAAGCAACTTAAGGGAAGAAGGATATATTTTTTTTCCAAGGTAGGGTCTCTCTATAGCCCAGGCTAACCTGGAATTCACTATGTATTCCACAGGCTGGCCTCAAACTCACAGTGATTCTCCTATTTAAGCCTCCCAAGTGTTGGGATTAAGGGTATGTGCCACTACACCTGGCAAGAAAAGGGACAATATGTTTGTTTGTTTGTTTGGCTTACATTTCTGGGGGTCGCAGTTTATCATGTGGGTGAGGCACTATGGTAGGAGTAGAAGATGAATGGTTACATGTCAGCCACAGCCAGGAGGCAGAGACAGAGAAACAGGAAGGAGAGAAAGAGAATGCAAACAGGAAGTGGGGCTGGATTATCAGTCTTAAAGTCCACTCACAATCACCCATTTTCTCCTACAGGTTTCACCTCCTAGAGGTTCCATAACCTTCTAAGACAGCTCCACCATCTGGAGACCAAGTGTTGGAACACATGACCTAACAAGTTTACTTTCCAACCACAATTCCTTTTACTCCTGGTTTTTATGGGGGGGGGGGGGCGGGTGGAGGTTGCTAAAGAATTGGTGAAATACTGCCATTACAATTGGCGATAACATTTCGGAGTTGGATAAGACTGGTAAACTTATGATGTCACCTCGAACTTGGGTTTTCTCATCTGCAAAGTAGGGTGAATCACTTCACTTGTGTGATTTTTCTCCCCGGATCCATAACCGCAGGACTAATCAAGAGAAAAATATCAGACCAACCAAAATGGAGGGATTTTTTTTTTTCCAGAAATGTTGCCAAGTCACGAAAAGCAAGGGAATTTTAAGAAACTGTCACAGATCAGAGAAGACCAAGGAGATAAGATGACTAATTTTGTCCTGGATGGGATCCTGGGACAGAAAAATGGTGTCAGTGGGAAAACTTGTGTGAGCTGGGTAAGCTATGTGCTGAGCTCATAGTCATATCAATGCTGATTTGTTAGTTTGTGAAACGCAGCACATTTAGGTAAGACCTTAACACCAGCAGCAGCCAAGGGAACAGCACAGGCAAGCTCCCTTTCCTTCGTAATTTATCTGTAAATCTACAAGTACACAAAACTAATAGGGTATCAAGTAAAACGTATGACTTTAGTGGAGATGTGAGGAGAAGTCATGGATAACTTTAGTCACCTGGTAGGTTCTCTGACCAACACCCCCCACCCCCCGTGAATGAATACAGAAACCGTCCACTGCCTTGCCATCTTTGCCCAGAGTGGGGATAATTTGCCTTCAATCTGTGAAAGACAAAAATAATAATAATAATTGCTGAAGTCTGTAATTTTGAGAAATGGACGGCATTACAGAAAGGGTGAGGAGCAAGGATATGATTTCAACCGTCTCGATCTTCTCAGAAAACCAAAGGGGAAAAGAAGAAAGCCACTCAACATTGCTTTCTGCCTTGGATGCCAGCTGCTGACGGAACTTGGCAGGCGTGGTGCTGGAAGTCTGTCTTGGAGGTAGAAAAATCTCAGCTCTGGTCCTGCCAACAACACATTGCCACACATACAAAATACATTCTTTTTCTTCCCTCAAGTAGAACTTTCCTCCTCGGGAGAGTGGGAGGAGAGGACTTCAGTGGTCAGTTTGGAAGCAAACTGTGTGGGAGTCTGGAATGTCACATCTGCCTCCAGCCTTAGCTTCACACTCTTCAGAGTAACAGTACCCCAACAAAGTGGGAAGGAAGGTGTGGTAGAGAGATTCAGGTGTCCTCCATAAACTTAGGTGTTCTGGATGCTAGGTTCCCCCCAGCTGATGGCAATTGGAAATTAATGCCTCCTGGAGGCAATGTGTTGTTGGGGGAGGGCTTATGTGTATTATAGCCAGTTTCCCCTTGCCAGTGTTTGGCACACTCTCCTGTTGCTATGGTCTACCTTATGCTGGCCAGGGGGTGGTGTCCACCCGCTGCTCATGTCGTTGTTTTCCCTGCCATCATGGAGCTTCCCCTTGAGCCTGTAAGCCAAAATAACATTTTTTTTTTTTTTTTTCCCCCACAAGCTGCTCTTGGTTGGGTGATTCCTACCAGCAATGCAAACCTGACTGCAACAGAGGGTTACCTTAAACACTTTCATGATTCCGTGACACAGAGACCACTAAACAGGCATGGATCTAGCTGGGAGGGGTATGGCCGTCTGAGTTTTGAGTCTCTAGTCGACAGAGCTCTACAGAGGCAGTGGTGTCACTGGGGGGTGGATCTTAGCGTCCAGCCCTACTAGGTGTGTTCAGAGCAGTTTGAGCTCGGGCAGCTTCTGCTGGCTGATGGCTCTGGTGTCTCTCTGCTTGGATCTATGGAAGGGAGCCAGTTTCTTGTGTCGTTGATGACATCGCCCCGTGTGCTGTAAGTCTGTTCCCTCCCATAAGCTGTGTCTGGTTGGATGATCATCTGAGCACGGAGGAGCTGGGGACAAGTGGTGACACACACTTGCTACCCCAGCACGCAGGAGGCAGAGACAGGAGGATCTGAGTTCACGTCCAGCCTGGGCTATGTAGCAATAGACCTTCAAAGCAAACAGATGACAGGGATCTACTGGGACATCAGAACACAAAGGAAAATGTTTTAAAAAGGCAAACAGTGCTGGGTGCTTCAGAAAAATCCAGCATGTCCCATTGTGGTATTCCCAAGGTTTCCTTTTTTTTTTTTTTTTTTGTTGTTTTGGTTTTTTTGTTTTCCGAGGTAGGGTCTCACTCTGGCTCAGGCTGACCTGGAATTCACTATGTAGTCTCAGGGTGGCCTCGAACTCTCGGCGTTTCTCCTACCTCTGCCTGCCGAGTGCTGGGATTAAAGGCGTGCGCCACCACGCCCAGCAAAACCTCTAACTCCCAGGCCATCTCCTGGTTCCTTCCTTTTCTTTATATTTAATGTGTGTGTGCGCACTTACTTCTGGATTCAGGTGCAAATATGTGAATGCAAATAAAGAGCAGAGGTAATCTCACTTCTCATTCCTTAGAAACACCATTCGTGGATTGTTTTGTTTTGTTTTGTTTTGTTTTGTTTTGTTTTGTTTTGAGACAGGGTTTCTCATCATCTGGTTATACTGGCTGACCAGGGAGCTCTGGGGATCCTTCTGTCTCTGCTTTCCCAGTGCTGGGATTACAGGCCTGTGCCTCCACACTCAGCATTTATGCTGGCAATCAAACCCAAGTCTTCATGCTTGTGAGCTAAGAATTTTACCAAATGAACTCTCTCCAGTCTGTCCCTAAGTTTTCTAACACTGCACAGGAAGAGAGATGACCTTGGCCTTGACTTCCTGGCCCATATGCTGGTTCTTCTGCCTGGATGTCACCTCTGATAAAGTTTGAGTCTCAATGAAAGGGCAAATTTCTTGATCTAGCACTTAGACCTCACATTCCATCCCCCAACAACCCTCTAGCATTACCTTAGGAAGCATGAGGCAGATATGAATGACTGTGCTTGAAGTGAATATGACCCCCTTTTTATAGTTTATCTAATTCAACTCAGAATCATCCACCTGCTCAACTTTTCATGTTTACCGGTGTCTCTCTTTTAAGGACAGTTCCCTGAGGTCATCCCAAGACTCCATCCAAGGAGTATGTTCTCATAGCAATGCTGAGCAATAGGAGACTTGGGAATCATGCGTCCAGGTCATCACTGTGGGTCAGAGCTCTTCCACTGTCATAGGTACAGCCTTACCATAGGCAGAGGCTAAGGCTCTTCACCCACACCGTCACCATAAGATTTAGTGGTTAGGTCCACTGAGGTCCCTGTAGCACACAACTTTGTCTTCTCACAAGCCAACCATCCTGCTGATGACTTCTGGCCCCGCCCAGCTTGCCTAGCAATGGATGTTCCCTCAAGGTCCTTTCCATTTGATCGACTTTAGGAAGAGTCACCCAGCCCACCCCAAACATGACAGCAACACAACCATAGACCCAAGAGCAGTGGGAGCTTTGATAGCTCTCTTCTCCAGACTATTTCCAAGGCCCTGTGCAAAATAACTCAAATTTCGTTGCTGTAAAAAAGACTAATGAGAATCTAGGAAACTCAAAGCCAGTGCTGGTAAGCCTGGCACCACCAGTTCCTGGCACTACCAGTACAAGCCTAGACTCTCCTCATCCTTGCCCTTCTCTGATCACATCTGTCTTAGTTCTTCCCATCTCCCCACCTGAGATCTGCATTTTATTTTCTTCCAGATCTTCCATCTGTTTTCATTTCCTCCTACCTTACTCTACAGAGGAATCTGGATTTATTTTTAATGCTTCTGACCCTTCAGGGTCATTTCCAGTCTCATGATAAGCACCCCGAGCTGGCAAACCTTTCATTGCCCTGTTGAAGGTGTCTTAATCAAGGCGTGCAGCCATCTCCCCTTGTTACTGGTGGTCTCTGTTTGGAGGTTTCCAGGTTCTTGGCACTTTGTTCAAAGAACTGGGAAAGATGTATATTCGGAAATGAATGCAGTAAGAAATTGTACCGGAAGATAAAGCAGAAGTACAAGCTTGGATGCACTTCCAAGAGACTGTGGACCCTGAGTGAGAGAGCACCAAGGGCCCCAGATGTTGCCCAGGGGGGTTTCCTATGGGGCTGGGAGAAGGAGATGGTTCTCTATGTTGATTGACAGGCTTGGGTTATATAGGCTTCTCTTTACTGAGCATTTCTCTTCCCATGATGCATCTAATTTTGATACTAGGTATGCCAAAGCACACATAGGCATACAACAGTAAATAAGAGATTTTCCTTAAAACTTCACTCAAAGGACACAGTTTGACCTTACTGCTCCTGTACCCCAAACCAGTCCACATCAGATCAAGCCCTGTCTCAAAATCCTGGATTTAGTCCAGAAAGTGTCTTCATAGAAACAGGGTGTTACCAAGGGGACACTAAGGGAGTAACTTATGTCTGTTGTTTTGAGTGGGCGTGCATGAAGCATGATGCAATCTGGGGGGTCCTACATTGCCAATAGGTTGCCTGTGCTTTGTTAGGGAAAGGGTGGGCTTATTGCTCAAGCCAAGAGCCATCCTGGGTTGCTAAACTATGCCCCATGCTTGCCTGCCCAACCTTCACCAGAAGCAGGGAGAGAGGAGGGGATGTGAAAAGGGCTGTAGCTAGATATCAGAATGAGTCATCCAGTTGTGCAAAACCATAAATAAAAAGTTATGCGTTTATCACATCCAACTTTATAACATCCCAGATTTCTGTTTAAAGTAGCAACAGGAGTTACTCGTCCTCAAGGTGTCTGTGGGTCAGGCATTTGAGAAGAGGGCCGCTCTCTTCTTGGTTCGCTATCTCACGAAACTTCAGAGGGACTTACTGGGCCTGGCAGACCTGTCCCCAGGGTCACTCAGCCCACAGCTGCAGGTGGTTTGCTGTCTGCTGGAGGAGGCGTCAGTTCTCCATGTTCCAACTAGTCCCTGGGACATACATATGTATGAAAAAAGTCACTGTTTATCTCAAGTTCAAATTTAGCTGTTCACATGCATTTTAATTGACCTACCTGCCCATTATGACATGACAAATGGCTTCCCACAGAATGACCTATGCCAGAGATCATGAAAGAAGGTTAGAGAGATTTCTATAACTTGTCAGTGGTCCCCAGAGAGTTCCATCCTAGGGCTTCTGCTAGCTAATTATTTTTATTTATAATAAAAAATATGAAATTGATATAGTTTCAAACTTTAGACTTCAAGATTGGTGCTGTGAACTTCCTCATGAAAGATGCTACAAAGTCACTCTTTACTTATCCAAAAGTGGGGAAGGGGGCAGAGAGGACCAGGTTTCATCTTGATAAAATGTCCTATCTAAATGTGGATTCCAGGCAAAATGACCAAGGAAATTTGCTCCCATCATGCAAATGCAGGCAGCTGGAGGATGCCCAATGGAGATAGTTGTAGGAGAAAAGAATTATGCTGTGTTTTGACCCTGGTATCAAAAGTGGCAAAGCAGTGACAAGGGGCCTGGGATTCCTGGCCTGGGTCTGCACACCAGGCAGCATTGTCCCATTCTGTTATGAAAATGTACCCTCCACTTGGCCTTGGTCACCCACAAACTCATTTCTCAGTCCCAGAGGAAACTCTAGCCTCTAACTTTGTAACTGAAAATAAATTAGATTGTCAATAAGGAAGATATTTATTAGAAAAAGAATTTTAAAAAGCAGCCTGCATTTCATTTCTCACCTATAACCATGAAGGACTCAGACCACCTCCACTCCAGGGTCTGGTCAGCTTGCTTTGTTCCCATGGAACCACAGAGTGGAATAAGACATCCACCATAATAATCATATAAATAACTGTTGGGATATGGGGCAGGGAATAAGGGCCTGGAAGACAGCTGAGCCATGGGCTGGGCAGGCAGGAATGTATTTGGATGTCTACTGTTTGCATTGACACTGGGGCATTAGAAGTTTTTGCTAATGAGCAAGGGTGAAGCAAAGTGAATAAACTGGATAATGCAAAAGAAAAAAAAATTCCTCCTGAAGGCTTCATTATATTAAGTTTTAACTTCAAGGTGTTAGAGCCTAGGGTGTGACTGACATTCAAGATTCTGCCTGGGGCCATCCAGTGGGAAGATTGAAGATAGAATGAGGCTTGGACAGACACACAGAGTAGGTGGTGTGTGTGTGCATGCGTGCGTGTGTGTGTGTGTGTGTGTGTGTGTAAGCATGGGGGGTGGAAAGCATTGAGTATCCTAAAATAAGATGCTCAGTGATTCTCAATTATGGCCAAGCATAGGAGTTATTTCAAGGGCACCTAATGCCAATTAATCATAACAGCAGACAGTGGCACTCAGAAAGTCAAACTCCCCAGGTGACTCTGCTGTGCTGTAAAGAATAAAATATCTCTTGACCTTCTTGAAGATTCCTAACACCAAAACAAGCCTTAGAATGACTTGGTGAGTTGTAAGAAAGGCTGGTTCCGAAGTCCTGAGGTAGATTTCAAAATATTCTCTTTCAACTTCAATAACTAGAGCAGAGCTGGTGCCCATCTCCATAGATGGCTTCTGTATTACTGTTTCCATTTCTGTGAGCAAATGCCTGCCAGACACGCCTTCAGGACAGAGGGCCTCATTGTAGTTCTTGGTGTCTGAGTAGTTGATCATGGCAGTCAGGGCATGGCAGCTGGTCACATTGCATCCACAGTCAGGAGGCAGAAAGAGCAAGGGTGAGAAAGAGAGAGAGCAGACCGAGAGAGAGGAAATGACTGTCGACGCCCAAACTCACCTTCTTCATTTTATTCAGTCCAGTACTTCAGAACAGGGGATGGTTTTGCCGTCATTGATGGTGTGTCTTTCCTCCTCAGTTAAATATCTCTGGAAACACTTTCTCAGAAACACCCAGAGGTGCGTTTCCATGGTGATTCTCAATCCCATAAGGTTGAAAACGAAGCTTAGCTCTTACAATGACCCCACACAGCTCAGTGTTGAGAAGTGCATAGTGGCAAAATCAAGCAATTGTGGGAAGTGAGAGGGGCGCGTGTGAAGCGGGAGGGTTCAGTGAGGCTTAGGGCGAGAACACGCAACGAGCCCTTCGTGGAAGCAGCCTGCAGACGCCTTCAGAGATCCACTGGGCGCTGAGACTCTCCCAGACTCAACAACATGGAAAACAACATATTTCCAGTGTAAGTAGGCACCCACGTACTAGCCACAGTTCTGCTGATCAGATGTGCCAGAAAGGAGTGGAAAGGGCCCCCAGCAAGCTCGGGTTGAGGCCTGGCGATTCTTGCTTCCAAAGAGAACAGTACACGTTTCAGCTAACAAGTACAGGACCACCTGTGGCATTCATGAGCGAACGCTTTCTGAACCTCTCCAGTCCATACTGTGACTGAACAATTTGAGGCTTCTGAGAAGGTGTCCATTTTGAAGCCCCAATTTTTGGTGGGTCAATCTCTCTCTCTCTCTCTCACTTTCACCTGCTGTGTGTCTATCAATACATTTGCCTGATAAATATTCTCTTTTTTTATTGTACAGCAAGCAGATACTACAGTGAACTCTTGATCTTCCCCGCTTGATAGGTTTTCCACACCAGTCTCTCTCAACTTCTGCTGGATCGTGGCCTCTCTCAAGCTGGATTGAGGAAAAGGAGGAGGGATAGGGATGGATATGAAGAAAGTTCTGGCCAGCTAGAAGCCCCTGGGGAGCTTGGGGTGAGGACGCTAACTCCTCATGCTGAACTGTAGCCAGGCCAGGCAGGTCCATGCCTCACCTTCTACAAGAAGTAACTTGGGACAGGGGATGATGAATCGTACAATGTTTGGTCCAAGCTGCCTCTTATCTCTGATGGTGCCCCTGGCATCATTGGGCTCAGGCTTGAGTCATGGACCAAGCCCCACTGTTGAGCCGCCCTGCCCACTTCCCACGGACCTGGGACTCCCTGAAAGCTTTTCTGCTCAATGACTGACTAAGCCACCCAGTTGTCCCTATCAGATGGGAGGCATGCTTGGGGCAGGACAGCTGCATGCACACAAGAAAAGAAAATGTCCCTAACTGAAACTGACAGGCTGCTGCATGCCTTCCAAATGCAGCCTTTGGAATGCCCCCACTACCACAGCTGGAAAATTATTCAATCACTGCGCCTTGGAGCAAAAAGACATCAGGACATTCAGTCCCTGTGGGTAGAGAAAGGATAAACACTGCCCAGGCCTCAGACTTCACACTGGAAGCCTGGAAAATACCTGTGGCTGGGGACTCCTTATTCCAGGTTCAATAGCTCTCTGGCAGAGTGACAAATCTGTAGAAGAAGTCATTAGCTTGGTTTTCCAGTGAAAATCCTAGAACATTCTAGCTCCAAGTTCTTTTTGGTAGCCACTGATATCTAAGGTTATTCAGTTCTTTGAATGTGAGATAAATTACTAACTAGGAGTCAGAGACTTGGTGCAAAAAAAAAGTAAAATGGTCTTATTAATATTACATATTGAGTGTGCTTCAGAATTATGTCTTGGATAAATTGAACTAAGTGAAATATATTTACTGAAGTTAATTTCTTTATTTTGTTTTATGATTTTTTTTCTTCAGATCATGTAAAGTGACATGTGGGTCACACCTTATTAATACCATATAGCTTCTTTTCAGATACAATACATAAACTCAGCCACTTCTACCTAAGCTAAGTAATAGTTAACTTGTTTAAAAAAATATGCTATCCCCTTGCTACTCTAGGTGAAATCATGTATTCCTCTGCTTTCTAATACTCTAATGACCCCAACCACATCTTCCCTGGGACCCTTCAGTTTGACCTCTGCAGCCAGAAGACCCTTGTGCAAAAGCAGGTTGATGATGCTCTGCTCTGCTGAACATTGCTGGCTCTGCGCAAGGTGCCCGTCTCCCTTTCCACGCTCCTCCCTCAGAGGGCAACATATTCCTTCCCTCCTCTCTTCTGTTCCCTCTGATAAAAATGTCCATCTTAGCTGGGTGTGGTGGCACACGCCTTTAATCCCAGCACTCATGAGGCAGAAGTAGGAGCATCGCCATGAGTTCAAAGCCACCCTGAGACTACCTAGTGAATTCCAGGTCAGCCTAGCAGGACCCTAGCTCAAAAAACTGAAAAAAAAAGATGTCCATCTTCTCCCTTGATACCTAGGGGATGAGACTGTGTGAGAGCCTGGCTGTGATGGCTTAGTTGGATTGACAACCTGACAGGAGCTAGGGTCACCTAGGAACAACTTTCTGGGTGCGCCTGGGAGCGATTCTCTTGATTTAGACTAATAATTGATGTGGGAAGGAAGAGCTGTGAGCAGCACCACTCCTCAGGCCCAGGTCCTAGTCTGGATACAACAAGAAAGCCAGCTAAGGTCCAGGATTCGTTGCTCTCTGCCTCCTCACTGTGGACCGAATGTGACACCTGCTTCTAGCTCCTGTCACAAAGGCCTTTCCTGTCGTGATGGACTGTGACCTGGAATGGAACTGAAATAAACCCTTTCTTCCTTAAGTTCCTGCAGGTCAGGCTATGAGAAAGTAGCCAATCCACTGGCTTAAGGCATTCCATTCAAGCCTTCCCTGTCCCTCCCTCCCTCTCCTTGGCGATGGTCACACCATCGCACAGCCCGATTACAGGGCAGTGCTGCGGAGTGTGTGTCTGTCTGTATGACGGGTGGAACCTCTGGCCTGGCCGACATGCGTGAGGTCTTCCATGCTTATTCATGCTGTAACCACAGGTCCAGCCCCAGGGCCTGGCCTGGGAGAGAAGAACTATCAGTCTTACACGTGAATGTCAAACTTTCTGACAGGTATCCCGAAGTACCAAGGAAAAGAAGGCAAGCCCTTAAAGCACTGCCTAAAGTTAGCACCTTAAAGCTCAAATGGAATATAGCAAAAAGAAACCAGTGAAATCTAAGTGGAGACTGAGAGCTTTGCTGAGCCCAGATCATAATTCTGCTCTTTAGAAAACTGTATAATTTGAAAACATCTTCAAATATCTCTCTGCGAACCACAAACTCAGTTCCTCAGTACATGCAGTGAGCTATCTCCTGCATACGCTGCCGTCACCGATGTGTTTCATTTCGCCTAACGCTGTCACTTATACCCCCTGTTTTCCCCTCCCCCACCCAGTTTATCTGTTTGGACCCACCTTTGCCTCAGTTATTCCACACATAGGAGCCAGAGTGATGTATGAAAATGCAAGTAGTATTACAGCGTGCATCAATATCTCTCTGTAAGTACTCCACTGAATTTCCACCACCTACTCCAAAACCAAGCGCCCGGCTCCAGTCGCTCACGCCTGGCTGTTCCTCCCACCAGCCTGGGCACAGGCTTGTCTGCCATGTCTCCCTGCTCGGTGCCTGGCACCATCTAGCTCCTGTGAGGGGCTTCTGAATTGGCTGTTTTTGCAGTCTTTTGCTCTCCAGCCATTCTGGCCATAGCTGTGACCTTTTGTCGTGAAGTTTTAGGTCAGATGTCAGGCCTTCATGGAGCGTTTATGGAGTAGATCACTTGAAGCCACCACTTAGCCCTGTCTGCGCCATTCTTTTTAAAAATCATTTCAGCGTTCTTTGATTAACGATCATTGCTATTGCTTCCTTATTCTCTCCAGGCTCTTTCTGTCTTCAGGAAATTCTTGGATTCAGGAGAAAAGGGACATTGCATCCATTTTTATTTCCTAAAAGAATCCTCCAGAGCCCAATCAAAAAATATTTGTTAAAATAACAGATGCATAATTTTGAATACGTAACAAAACCATAAGCAATGACACTTTATCTTGGCATCTCATATTAAGGAGCTAAAACTTAACTGGTTTTGCAAACCAAGTCATTAAGATAAATAAATATTTGGTATGTCATATTACTTAAAGATGTCTTTTATTTTGACAACTGGGCAGTCAATTCATTCTAAGGAATTGTTTCTTTATAGACAACAATGAAAACTAGAAAATGGTGATCACGTTTCCTTGCATTGTTCCAAGTACACATGCATAGGTTTATTCTTTTGAAAATTTGTTTATTTGTGTGTGAGCACACACATGCACTAAGTGAATACCATGTTTTGTGTCTAGCTTACCTGGGTGGCTGGGGATTGAACCTGAGCCTGCAGGGTTTGCAAGTAAGTGCCTTTATCTGCTGAACCACCTAGCCAAGCCCCACAGTTTTCTTCTGGCAAAGCTCCTTCCTTGTGTCTATTGAAATATACTACACCCTATTGGACATCTCACTGCAGTGCACAGACACAGAGTTCTAAACTCACTCCAGAAACTCACACAGCCCGCATGAGGTGTAAGATAGGATTTCCTTGAAAGAGTTGGCAGCTCCCACAACCAGCTGGGGAAAGGGATGTTTTATACGATGAACCAGTAGGGATCACATACTCTATAGGTCACGTTTGTGTAATAGGCATTCTATTTTCAGATCAAGCCAGATATGGAAACTGATCCTTCCCCGTTAAACTTCAAGAGACATATGCAATGTCTCCAACGTCTGTCTTTCATCTGAGGTTAGTTCAAAGATGGTAAGGATCAGAGGGGCAAGGACAATCACAAAGGACTGTCAATAGAATGCCTTCAAACACAAACAATGCTAACTCTGTATTTCGCAGAACAACTTGTGTTCTAGCTATACATATAGACACTCAATTCATATAAGATTACCTGATCTGTTCTACATACCTTTAACAGTGACTCTTACCGTATAAAAAAAAAAATCAGAGTATGCTCCATGAATAAAAAATTTGGGTATGCCCACTATCTAGGAGGCACCCATGAGATGTTTCATGGTTGAATAGAAAATAAAGGAATGAATAATATAAAGATGGGGTCCAAAATATGGGGTGCATATGATGATTCTTGCTAAAGGACAGAGAGTTTATTGGACATGCCTCAGTATTTGATTACTTATACTTACAGAGAGAGATAGAGAGAGAGAGAGAGAGAGAAGCTAACAAGAGAATATTACTCTCCTGGCCCAGGATGTGTCCAGCCAGTCTGCACAGATCATACTGTGAAGGAGTCACTGAGCTCTGGTGTAAACACGCACATGTGCGAGGCGGCCCCCTTGATCACAGGGCAGGATCAGGTTCTGGAGATTCCAGGCACAGCCCATAACAAACGAACGTTCATGCCTATATGCACATTGCCCTTAAACGAGGGTTGCTAAATGAGTGGAAATAGCTAGAATTTAACCCCAGATTTAAAGGGGCCTGGATCCTTGTTCTGTAACCAGTTAGAGAAGCCCTGCTGGCCTACGAGAATCTAGTTAAAAGGAATGGTTTTGCTAAATTGAAAAGGAACTGATGAAACGGAGTAGGGAGACTAAGCTTGTGTCCAAGCTCTTGTGTGAGTCACTCAAGCCACTTTAGCCTCCACCTCCTGCACACGGTGAGCTTGTGTCAGCAGGTTCCGTGAGCACCGGGGACGCTTGCAGTTGGAAAGCTGCTGGCTCCTACCATGTCTACCTTCTGCCATTTAGCTACAAAATAAACAGACAGATAACATCTTATTCGAGGAATGTTCTGGTGTACCCTAACATGTGGCCTCCCAGGTGGCTGTGGCTGGACGTGTAGGCTGTAGGCTACCCCAAACAGACGGAGGGACAAACGGAACGTCTGGGTGGCTGTGATGTCCTGCCAGAGCCTGTGCCTGGAGCACGAAGACCGCAGATGTCTCCTCGTCCCAAACAACAGATAACAGCACATGCTCTGCTCATGGGTGGATGTTGCCGGGCTTGAGTTCTGAACCGGCTGGGCAGTCATCCGACCTGATCGAACACTGCATGCTGCGCGCCAGGGTGTAATTACAGTCTTGCTCCAAGTGGAGAGTTGTCAGCACACGGCTCTTCCCTCTTCCATCCCACTCCCCCCCCCCCCAACACATACAGGCCTGCTTGTCCAGTCTTGCTCTCTGGCCTCCCAGAGAGGATTAGTGAGGACCTCCACTTGTCTTCTCTTCTGCATTCCTGCTGAAGGCAAGTCATCTGCAGGGACCAATCAAGTCCTGTCCTTTGACAGCTCCTGGGCAACCCGCCCACTTGCTTTCATGGTGCCCAAGTTTCTACAGAACTCTGCTATGGCTTGCCTCGGATCCTGTCCAGTGTGCACTTCACCTGTTCAGAAACAGGTCTCGTGGCTGAGGACAGCTGACTTAGTAAAGTGCTTGTCTCTCAAGCACAGGACCTGAATTGGATCCCCAGAGTCCACCTAAAAGTATCAGGCGTGGCAGTGAGCCTTTGCGATCCCAGCGCTGGGGAGGCAGAGGCAGGAAGATCTCTGGGGCTTACTGGCTAGTCAGTCGAGTCTAATGGATGACCTCCAGGCCAGCAAAAGACCTTGACTCAAAGACAGATGGGTGTTGCTCCTGGAGATAACACTTCAAAAGCAAGCGCACGTCTATGCATGCACACTGCATACACATGCACCCACCCACACGCCAACATGCTTAAACATATACATACACTCACAGAAAATAATACCTAAGTCTCTTACTAAGATGGTTTAGAGCCTAATCCCCATGGGAACTTCTCAACAGCCAAATCCTCCCTGGGCCACCAGAGTTTATATATAAGGCTGCTTTCAACTGAGAGAAGTTCAAGGCCCAACTCAAACCAACGCGGTCATGTTAGGCCAGTGCGCTAACTCCCTGCGTTTGCTTCCCCAAGCCAGAACTGGTTATAAGGCAAGCCAGTCATGTGTAGGGCAACCGTTAAAAAAATAACAGGACTGGCACCTTGCCATGGCACCTTACAATCTCTGACTTAGTTACATTCATGCTGAGAGCTGTCTCTGCCTTGCCATATCCACATGATGGGCATACTAACCTACAGCAGGACAGTTATGAAAATGAGCAGAAATCACGTCCAGTGCCTTTAAGAAAGGGGATACCTCCTGAGAGATGAATCCTTCACAGCTTTGCTGTTGTGAAAATGGCTAGAGTTTTCTGTGATGCCACTCATGACCTAATTATGTGGAATTATCATCATACGTGAGGCATATTTCTGACCAAACATCATTGTTATGTGGTACATGGTGTAAGTAGAACAGCAAGGACACTTTGATGTCCTCACACTTCTTTCCATCCCATGAGTGATGATTATCAGCTATTCTGAACCAAATACTTACATCAGCAAGAGAAGAGCTTAGCTGAAAAGGTTTGAATCCTCACAGTAGAACACACTAGGTTCTATGTATAAAGTTGTTAATAAAAGCAGTCTAGGTGAGTGAACCCCAAGAAAGATTGGTCTGGAGGGTGGTAGAGCAAACCTCACTGTAGACTTATGGTCATTCACCATGTCCTGAGAATCTGCTTCCCTCTTTGGTCAGATTCTCTGTTGCCCACTCATTTCCTTCCACATCCCAACCTTGATTCATAGCAGGTATGATTCTCCAATACAGTTTCTCCTGTCATGAGTCAAGCATCCACTGTCACTCTTCATGACTTTGACAGAGTTTGGTAGTTACGGTTTTAAATATAGCATGCATCTGCCAAAGACTGAGTTTTTGCTATACATCCCAAACAGAGTCCTCACTTGATGCTGAAATTTATGAAAGGGTACCTCCAGAGAACATTCTACACAGTTCCCGCCTCTTTCTCTTCTCTCTGTATATTATGGGGGGTGAGATAGATTATATGATCTGTTGTACAAGGAAGTTAATTAGCAGCCTCAGATTGACTGGAACAGGAAGTCCCCTCTCATTTGAGGTCTTCACCTCTATCATGTTCCAGCATTGCCTTGGCCACAGACTCCTGGAGTTTTGCCACAGAACTGTTTCATGCTCATCCTATGTATGTTATAGATATGCCCAATTTATATTCTGAGTTCGAGATAATTTCTAGGAGATCTTTATATTTTGAATGTCTACATCTTTGTAGCTTCTCTCGGCTTTATCTCTGTCTTTGCATTCTGTCAAATTTTTATGGGAGTAACAAGAGCCTTAAGAGGCCACTGTGTTTACCAAACTGTCCTTGATGGGGTAGGCATTTTCTCTCAGCCATGAAAGACTTAGAAGGAAGATGGTGATTCCCCTTTATAAACAAGAAGACAGAGACTCAAATAAGTTTATAGTCCTTTCAACACAGGTTCGTGAAAGTGGTTTTTTTTTTTTTTTTTTTTTTTTTTTTTTTTTTTTTTTTTTTTTTTTTTTTTGCTTGTTTGGTTGGCTGGTTTTTTAGTTTTCCAAGTTAGGGTTTCACCCTAGCTCAGGCTAACCTGAAATTCACTATGTAGTCTCAGGGTGGCCTTGAACTCACAGCGATCCTCCTGCCTCTGCCTCCTGAGTTCTGGGATTAAAGGTGTGCACCACCACACCTGGCTGTCTTTTTTTTGTTTTGTTTTGTTTTGTTTTGTTTTGTTTTGTTTTGTTTTGTTTTGTTTTGTTTTGTTTTGTTTTGTTTCTCCAAGATAAGGTCTCCTTCCAGCCCAAGATGACCTGGAATTTACTATATAGTCTCAGGGTGGCCTCAAACTCATGGCGATCCTCCTACTACTGCCTCCGAAGTGCTGGGATTAAAGGTGTGCGCCACCAAGCACAACTTGATGGAAGGAATTTTAACCTAAGTATGGAAGTTACCTGCATGTTGCTGGAACAAAACACCCAACCAGGAGCAGATTATGGAAGGAAATAGTTTGTTTAAGCTTACAGCTCAAGGTAAAATTTCATCATAGTGAAGAAAGCATGGCAGAGTAGGTGGACAGTGTGTCCCATCTTGTCATATCTCAATAGGGAAAGGAAGAGGCACTGAAAAGAGGGCCTGGCCTGATAAACCTCAGGGTCCTCCCCCAGTGGCACGCCTCCTCTAGCAGGGCTCCACTTCCCAAAGGCTCCACCAGCTGGGGCCTGAGTATGAGGATTTCTTACAAACGCTTGAGCTTACAGGGAACATGTTGCATTCGTCCAGGTTTATTTCACATACAGCAAAGCCACTGTCGATGAGGCTGTGGGCATGCGTCCTTTCAGTGTTGCAAGCCTTGGTTCTGTGTGCTCTTCCTGGGATGGACGCTTCTCCTTATTGCTCTACCTTTCACAACTACTGACGCCTGTAATGTGTCTCTCACTCCTCAAGACAAGGACGAGGACTTGAGGGTATGTGTCCTTTAACTTGACCTTGCGTTTGCAAGAATGGCCTCAACTGCTGTCGTCTCACCCACTGATCTTAGAGCTTCTGCACCAAATTCCATGACTGCTGTGGATGCTTTCAGGAGGTGATGTCCCTAAAACAAGTGGAACAGTGGGAAATGAGGGGCCAAGAGACATGGCTCTGTTCTGCGATGTCTACTGATTAATCTGGGAGGCCTTTGAGCCTCATTTGTCTCTTACTGAAGATCACTGGGATATGGCCTTTTGTTAAAGCTTTAAAATGTGTTCATTGTTTCATTTTGCATTCACAACATTGTTTTTCTGTGTATAGCTTCCACAATGTGCATTCAAATTTGTACCCACATTGGTACACTTTTAAAAATGTACCAATGGTAAATTGAAAAAAATCTACCAGGACAATATAAATGTTAAACACTGGAAAGGTGATTTATGTATTAAAATATAAATCTGTAAGGCATCTTATTTTACATTTGATTCTGCATACAAAGTTCATTTAAAATATGAGCTGTGATCTCTTGGTCCCACAGATGCCTGGAGATGAAGATATGCAGGCCCTGGCAACCTGGGAATGGGGTATGGGATGTGAGGGAGGGCTCACTGGAGCATGGAAGGTGGGAAGTGGACATTAGGTCCGTAAGCTAAGGAGCGGCCACCGGTAAGGATATGAAGATTGTGGAGAACTGAGTGCACGTCAGTTTGCCTAGTGATCATGGTGTTGCAGATACATCAAAGAGTGTGAGTGTCAAGATGAAGCTCAAGGAACTTTCCAGAGAAAAATGTTAACTGGAAGCCAACACTCCGGGGCACAGAGGCAGCTGATCCATTGAGTGGATCCGTGACGCATTCCTTCATGGTCAACAGCATTCCCTTGTTCAGTGCCTCACCTGTTTCGGTGCCTTAAAAAAATGTGAGTAAAATTAAATGAGATCATGTAGGTGGCCTAACCTCAGGTAAGTGACATGTCGATACAGAGGAAATTTGCACAAACATGAGGACACACTCACAAGCAGGAGAAAATGTGAGGAAGTAGTGACAAGGTTAAGCAGGCATCCACAAGCCAAAGCCATATGCTTCAGCCAGCACGAGCTCTGCCAACACCTTGGTGTTGACCTTTCAGACAAATAAGTATCTGTCGGTTAAGCCTCTCATGGTTCTGGTGTTGTGTGACTGAAGCTCTAGCAGACTAATGTAGGGTCTATGTTAGAAAACATGCCTGTGATTTTACCTTTGTAGAAAACCCAAGCCCCTGACAAGTTCACATATTATAAGTTCAGAGACTTATTCTTTTTTGGTGTTTCTTTTTTATGAGAGAGAGAATTGGTACACTAGGGCCTCTAGCCACTGCAATTGAACTCGATGTATGCACCACCTTGTGCGCATGTGCAACCTTGCATACTTGCATCACCTTTTCCTCTGGCTTATGTGGGACCTGGAGAGTTGAACGTGGGTTCTCAGGCTTCACAGGCACGTGCCTTAACCACTAAGCCATTTCTGCATCCCAGAGGCTTAATTTGTGTGTGTGTGTGTGTGTGTGTGTGCATGTGCGTGTGATTCCATGTGTGCTAGTGTATGTGTGGGGGTCTGAGGACAAACTTGGGTGTCAGTTCTCATCCTCCAATTTGTTCGAGACAGGATCTCTTTGTCGTTGCTGCATGTGCCAGGCTAGCTTCCCTGTGGGTTTGTAGAGGTCGTATTTCTCATCTTGTCTTAGGCTCACTGAGATAACAGACACATGCTACCTGTCCAGAGTCATGTGGGTTCTGGGCAATCTGAACTCAGATCCTCACACTTTGCATAGCATGTACTTTTACAGATTGAGTCATTGTCCCAGTCCTCTCCACAGACTTAATATTTAATAACTTCTTGTTCCACACATTTTTGTTCTGTATTTGGGGCTCTTCTTAATACCGAAGAAATCTCTTTGCCATCAGATTATATGTATTCTTATATTTTCTATTTTTTTTAAAAAAAAGAAAATTAGTTCCCAAATGAGGAAGGAAAGGGCATCTTTTTCCTGAATCCCCTTTCCAGAAATCCCCTTTGCAGATCACAGAAAGTATTCACATATACCCATAATGAACTTTATAATTTATAATATTTACAAGTAGAAAAAAAGCTGAAATCAAGAAAGACTACAGTAAGTGAAAGGCATTTTTAAATTATTTATTTATTTATTTATTTATTTATGTATTTGAGAGCGACAGAGAGAAGGAGAGAGAGAGAGAGAGAGAGAGAGAGAGAGAGAGAATGGGCACGCCAGAGCTTCCAGCCTCTGTAAGCTAACTCCAGATGTGTGCTCCCCCTTATGCATCTGGCTAACGTGGGTGCTGGAGAATTGAGCCTCGAACCGGGGTCCTTAGGCTTCATAGGCAAGCGCTTAACCGCTAAGCCATCTCTCCAGCCCGGCATTTTAAATTAATAGAACAAACTAGATCATCTTCCACAAACAGCCACAAGAAGCTTCTGGAATTGGGTAGGTGAATTTGTGCACTGGCACAAAACTTACTAGGAAGAGTGCTGTCTCTCACATGGCCAAAACACAAAGATTCCACAACATATTTTCTCTGGATGAGCACTCCCACCTCTTTTATGTGCACAGGTCATATCGTTGCCTAGTTCCCCCAGCAATCTGAGAAATAAACATCCAAAGAATTTCTTTTGGATTATCCCCTCTACTTAAAAAAAGAAAATAGGGGGTACTGGAAAGATGGGTTTGTGAATAAGGCACTTGCCTACAAAGCCAAAGGACACAGGTTCAAATCTCAGGACCCATGAAAAGCCACATGCACAACGTGGCACATGTGTTTGGAGTTTGTTTGCAGTGGCTGAAAGCCCCTGCATGCCCCTTCTCTCTCTCTTTCTCTCCCTCTCTCTCTCTCTCTCTCTCGCTTTCCCTCTTTCTCTTTCTCTCAAATAAATAAATAAATTAGCCTAAAAGTAGATTTTATACAATTGCCATGGAAGACAAACAATTGGAAGGGACAATAGAGTGACAGATTGCTTGTTCTGGATAATTGGCTCAGCAGTGGGTTATGACAAAAATATTTCTCCAAGGCTGTTAGACTTCGGTAGCTCACTGGACAAAGAGACTCTGAACAGTGTCTTCCAGGGATGCAGTGTGGGGGACATTTTAAAACCAGGAGAACCCCCCCCCCCATCCTTGTCTCTGTAGAAAACTTAAAGAGAATGAGAACCAGCCTGCATGTAGGCACATGGACTTGAAGGTGAACGTCGGAGGTTTGTTTCCACTGGAGGAGAGGTGGTGGGAACTGAGATGCATGGTTTGATGACTATGCCTCAACAGACATACCACCCCATGATGAAACGTGCTTCACAGCAGAGCTGGACCATACCATCTAGGCCGTGGCTTTGTGGGGACTTGGGGTGGGATCTCTCTGAGATATTTGAGCTTCCTGGGCACATCACTCAAACTCCAAGCATAGGCCCGGGGGTTTCGGCTGAATCCCCAAGTCAGGTAGGGCATGGAGGGTGATGGTTTCATTTCTCTTTGATCAGAGAGGCCTGTGAAGCCGGGCTGTGCTGGAGAGGGTGGTTACAGACTCGAGCAATGGCTGCATCTCACCCCACAGGGCGTGACTAACACGAGACAGGCTGGGCCCAACCCTCCCTTGATTTGGATGGAAGGGAATTTGAGACAATCAGGCCAACCCCCAAAGCAGCCCAGCGCCTCTCTGATATTGGCAGGGGGTGGCTTCACGACCCACAAGGTCTTTCTCATGTCCGATGTCTGTGTTAAGCGGCATAGCTTTCAGATTGGTTTAAGCTGACAGCCAGTCTGTGGGGTTCTTGGATGTGATGCCTACTCTTTAAAAATACATTTATTTCATTAAATGAAAAGTAAAGAAATATCAGCCAAAAAAAGAAGAAAGAATTAATTGTCTCCATCACTACTTGGCTGTGAAATTCTGAGGTATGGGAAAAACACTAGAATGCACCAACGATGCCCCCCCCCCCCATGGCGTGAGTAGGTCCACATAAAATCAGCCAGTATGGTAGTCACACATAGACAACAAGCTGTTTGGACAACCTGGTCAGAGCTGGGAGGCTTAAAGATTCTAGCAACCTCCAGAACATTTCAGGACAAAAAGAAAAAAGAAGACAGAAGGTCTACTAGATATATTTTTGTGATATCAGACCAGGAACATGAGAAAAGTATGTGACAGGTTTTAGCGTATGGTCATATTCTAGAGGCCTAAGAAGTTTTATTCCCATCTCTATAGACTGGAGCTCGTCAGTGACAACATGCCTATGAGGGACACCAAGGAGCCCAGCCACTTGATAAGAAACTCTGCAGGAAGAATCTTAGGCAACAGGTCTTCTCCTTGACCCCACAGACACCTGCTATATACAGCCACTTGAATTTTGAAAGGGCATAGGCTTGTGTATTACCAGAGAATCTTTCAATCTGTGTCACTTCAAATCCACAAGGAGAGACCAACTGTGGAGAACTAGGCAAGTGGAGGGCCCCGTTGTGCCAGGTAGTTTCTCAAAGCTACAGTCACCGCTGTCAGCCTCGGATGCCCCCAGGTTGGGCTGGCCTTCCACCTAGACCCTGTGCCACAAACAAAAAGTCCCATGTGTCCATGATGAGGCCAGGTAAGATGGCCAGGGCAGTGTATAAGGTAGAAAGATGAGCTTAGCCTCACCCTAGAAGGGCCAGAGGATAGGAAAAGGACTTGGTATCTTAAGAAATTGCTCTCTCAGGCTGGAGAGATGGCTTAGCAGTTAACGCACTTGCCTGCAAAGCCAAAGAACCCAGATTCAATTCCTCAGGACCTACGTAAGCCAGATGCACAAGGTGGCACATGTGTCTGGAGTTCATTTTCAGTGGCTGGAAGCCCTGGCATACCCGTTCTCTCTCTCTCTCATAAATAAATAAAAATGAAGTAAAATAAAAGAAATTAAGCCAGTCATGGTGGCACATGCCTTTAATCCCAGCACACGGGAGGCAGAGGTAAGAGGATCTCCGTGAGTTCAAAGCCACCCTGAGACTACAGAGTTAATTCCAGGTTAGCCTGGACCAAAGTGAGACCCTACCTCAAAAAACCAAAAAAAAAAAAAAAAAAAGAAAAAGAAAAAAGAAAAGAAATTGCTCTCTCAATACAAATAAATAAACATGATCATTAAGATGTTCATGTAACTGAGTTTTTTCACCCTGTGGACTTTGCACACATGTATTCTGTATTTGCAGAGCTAACAAGGTATAGTATGATCTTCTTCCTAGGCAGCTGAAGTTTGACTCCCATCTGACAGAAAGGTAGTGGTCAGGTGGTGTTGTGGACAAGCCAGACATTCACATTTGTATTTGTTAATGTCTACAGATATTAACATAACTAGAGCGGAGAGGGGTCCAGCAACACTTGTCACGACAGTGTTGGTCTGTGTTTATCTTCCAGTAAGCCATGCTCTCCATGACCTCATTAGATATCAGGAAAGCTGAGAATCCAAGTGAATGGGATGGGGGGGGGGTGGAATCTAGCCACAGATAATCTCCCCATTCACTAATTCTTATTTGTTTGAAGACTCCAGTTCTCTGAGTCTCAGTTTCCTCAGATACCATGATGGCAACGATGGAGTTGGTGGTGATGGTGATGATGATGATGAAGATGGTAGCTTCCAGACTTTGCAGAAATCAAATACCATATGTGAATTAGGCTGGGCCATCAAATATATTAAGTAAGCCTTTCTATCATCTGCAATCATATGAGCAGAGGGCTCTGTAACCAGAATATTGCCAGACTTATCCATCATTATCTCCAGGACATGGAGAAAGGACATGAGTGGCTCACTGTGGTATTTCATGCTTGTCCTTAGAGACCACATGGTCCAACCAATGGAGAAGGTGAAGATACGAGTGATATCTGATAGCAGTGATGTAACGGATGATCTTTTCTGAACAAAGATGAAATGTAGGTGACCTGAGAAATAGTACTTTTATGTGTTTGCATTTTTTTTGACAAGGTCTCGCTATGTAGTCTAGGCTGTCCTTGATTTCATAACCTGCCTGCCTCAGTCCTCCAAGTATAGTGACTCTAGGCATAAGACACCATGCCTGACCTAAAGACACATATTTTTGATGTTGACATTTAGTCATGAGCAAGTTCCTGCAGGACTATGAGGCTAAGTTTACTTTTCAAATAGTCTTCGTCGAAAAACCAGATGACAAGATGATGGCTCTTCCCAACAGCAAGAAACCTGAGGTGGGGTTAATGCCTCAAAGCCTCTTTTGAAGATCATAATGACGGTGGGCCTTTAAGGTAGAGATTTTGAAAGGTTAGAAGGTAATTATTAGTCTATCAGCTAACTCAAGCTAGGCTCCCTGTCATATTCATCATTGTGTCTGAGAAGTGTCTGAACGGTCACTGATCCATCAGAGGCGGATGGATCAGCTTCTCACCAGAAAGAAACAGGGTGTCAGAGTGAATGTGAAACTGCAGAGGCAGACATTTTCTTTTCTTTCTGGATGTTTCCAAGAACAAGTGTCTTTTGGAGCTGCCCTAGATGCGGGGTGCACATACGTTAACTTCCTCTCTTCCCTGTCGTTACATCTTCAGAGTCACACTTTTACTTCACAGAGAGTCGTCATCTCCCCCACACCACTCAGAGTCATTCCTGCCACCCAAAGTGGGGTCAGTGAGACAAAGGTACAAACAGTAAAGGGGCACGAGCTTCTGAAGTAGATGCCCAAAGGCAAGGAGGCAACAGCAACATTCATTCCCAACAGTGGCCGTGGGCTTTTGATTTTAAACGTAGTTTTAATGTGTGTGTGTGTGTGTGTGTGTGTGTGTACACATGTTGACATGTGTGTCAGCAAACCTGTGTACACCAGTACAAGTGTACCTGTATATTCCTGTGTGGAGAGGCCAGAGGTCAATGTCAGGTATTTTCCTTAGTCACTTTCAAGTCTTTGAGACAAGGTCTCTCACTGAACCTAAAGCTCCTTAATTCAGCCATACGAGCTCTCCAGCAAGTGACAGGTATCTTTCCATCAGCTTTCCCCGGCACAGGGATTACAAGCACATGCCACCACATCTGGCTTTTACGTGGGTACTAGGGACCCCAGTACTGGTCTCGTGCTTACGTGACAAGCACTTTATTCTCACAGCCATCTCCCTAGCCCAAGCCTTGAGTGCTTTCTTGTAGCTTACTGTTTTTCTGTTGTTGTTGTTGCATAGTTTTAATGCAAACCTAGACTATTTCACAGCACTAGACCCACCTCAACAGTAAAGACCTCTGTTTCATCACTGTAGCTTCTGTTGCACCCTCACATCTCAGTGCCATTTGTGTGCTGTGGCTGTTTAACAGCCTTTTCATCAATAGCTACTTCTATCATAGACCAAGTGGGCATAAAAATACTCAAGAAAGAAATAAAAGAGGACTTGAGAAGATGGAAAGACCTGCCATGCTCCTAGACAGATAGAATTAATATTGTGAAAATGGCAATGTACCAGAAGCAATATATAGATTTAACACAATACCAATAAAAATACCAGCATAATTCTTCACAGAGACTGAAAAAAAAAGATCTCAAAATTTATGTGGAATGGCAGAGGGTCTTGGATACCCAAACATATCATCAGCAAAAGAAATACCTCTGGTATCACCATACCTAATCTAAAGCTATATTACAAAGCCATCATGACAAAAACAGCATGGTACTGGAATAAAAACAGAAACATAAACCAATGGTACAGAATTGAAGACCCAGATCTTAGGGCAAGCAACTACAGCTGCTTGGTCTTTGACAAAGGTGTCAATAATGTAGGCTGGAGAAAAAATAGCATCTTCAATAAATGGTGTTGGACAAATTGGATGACCATATGTAGAAAAATTAAATTAGACTCACTCATTTCACCATACACAAAAATCAAGTCCAAATGGATTAAAGACCACAATATAAGACCTGGAACTCTTCAACTACTGGAAAAAAAATATAGGAAGTACTCTCCACAATATAGGAATGAAAAAAGACTTCCTGAATAAAACCCCAGTAGCCAAGGAAAGTAAACAAGCACTCAACCAATGATATCTCATGAAGCTAAAAAGCTTTTGCACAGACAAACATACCATAAGCAGAGTCAATAGATTACCCACTGAAGGGTAGAAAATCTTTGCCAGCTATACCACTGACAGAAGCCTAATATCTAGAATCCACAAAGAACTCAAAAAATTAAACAATAAAAAAATCAAACAACCCACTCCAAAAGTGGGGCAGAGAACTAAATAGGGAGTTCTCAGAGGAAGAATTATAAATAGCTTACTGGTTTTTTACTGTCCACTCTTCCAGTCAACAAGTCAATGGAGTAGGAAAAATCCACATTAAGACTATAGACAGATGTGCCAGGTTCTGAAAACTCAACTAAAAGTATATGATTTTGAAGGTCTCAGGCCTTACGGGAGAAGACACTACTGTTGACTGACTAAGTCATATGTTGTGCACAACGACTTACCCTCTAAATATTTATATTATGCTCAACCCCATAGGAGAGTGCTGGTAGTGACTTTAATCAGAATGCTTCTTTTTGTGGATGGTAGTGACTACTGGGGAGATTCATAACTCACCAAAGTGCTGAGAATAAGTGAAGGTTGAATGCTCAGTGCTAATTGAGATATCTGTAACTTCCCTTCCAAGACTCAAGGGAGCCTTGTAGAAGAGTGGGGGGGGGATGGAAGGGCCAGAGGATGAGAAGCAGAGCTGTGGGACACGATCATCCAGACACGAAATGACCATTATATTATGACTTTATAACAGTTGTCATCGCTGTCTCCAAAACCCACCGCAACAATGCGCTTATCAACATTGCAAGGTGGATGGGGAAAAACTCATCCAAATAGACGGAGGTCTTGTTGGGAAGCAGAAGGAAGGGGAATGGGTGAGGTGAGGGACAAAAGAGGGTATTGGGAGGGGACTGTGAGCAAATTACATTATCTTCATGTATGAAAAATGTCAATTAAAAAAGTAATCATAAAAAGACTACAAATAGAAAGAAAAAAAAAAAAGCCCCCAGCACAGGTATGATTTCCAGCTGAAGGAGGAAATATTTACTAAGGTTTGTTCAAGTAATGAGATTTATCAGAGTGCGATCCTGGGGTCTTCAGAAAAAGCTTCAAGCAGACCAAAGCTAAGGTTGCAATCAAACCAGTTCTCCAGAAGCCTTCTGGGGGCTCTTTCTCAGTACCTGAGTCTGTCTTTGAGACACACCTTTATTTTTTTGTTCATTCTGTTTTCCTTCTAGATCAGATTCCTGTTTTGCTTCCACTGCAGACATTCGCTCCAGTAATCCCCCAGTCATGGTAAACATGACTTCAGCTCTAATCTCATAGCTTCTTGGCAGCAGCCTCAGAATTCAAGTTCAAGAGCCCTTGGCACAAGATCCGCCTAACTCAGCCTTCTGATCCTTGCCAGTCCACAGAGAATGGAGGTCCCTGGTGAAAACACAGCTCCTTGAAGCTAATGATACCACAGACACAGCTTGCCATGACCAGCCTTTCATCCCAGGATTGTGTTGCAGTGGCCACAGGTCATTGTAATATCTAGCCCAACGTGATATTCCAACCACCTTGGTGAATTGAAAAGCGAAAAGCTGTCACTTTCTCGCCTTTATACTGGCCCTGTCCCAAGTGACTTCAGGGTACTTAGGGACTTGCAGACATCAGAGAAGTAGCTGCGCTGGAAGTAACTTGGTTGAGTTTGTGTAATCATGTCTGCTTCCATGTGCAGCTAAACGTTGCTGGCTCACCTGATGCAATGGTTTGGCTTCTGGCAATATGCTTCCTGCTCAAAGTGTCAACCCACCTGGCACCCGGGCAGGATAGAGGTGGGCTTAGAGTTCCTGTTGGGATATGAAATCCTTGATGCTCTGTCTTGGAAGTAGGAGCATAACAGAGGAGAGACAGGCTTTCAAATACAGAGAGAAAAGGTGAGCTATGGGGCTGGAGAGACAGCTCAGTGGTTAGAAGCACTTCCTGCGCATACATAGGAGCCTGACGAGGCCTCAGAGACAATCCGAGTTCCATCCCCAGGACCCACATAAATGGGAGGGAATGACCACACACATCTGTAACCCTATTTAGTTTAGTTTAGTAGGGGAACCGTTGCTGGAGAATCACCAGGGCTCAAGACAAGTGTCATGCTCCATCTTTTTCCCAGTAAGAGATTCTGGCTCAAGCAAGCATGGACAGAAGAGGAAAGGTGGGGAACACCCAGTGTCCCCCATAACCACATCAGGCAAGTGCCCTGGTCACCACATGGGCACATACACATGCATATTACAGACACACACCACATTACAAACACATACAATGCTTGATTTGTGCAAATTTCTTCTTATCAGAAGTGAAATAGTGTAACAAATACTTGTTCTCACCAATACCTGGTAAAATTAGAGTGTTCTATCCTGTTAGGAATTGATTGGGGTATAGAGTGTACTCAATTATAAGCATACAGTGCATTTTTACAGGAATCAGTTGGTGATGTATCGATACATCAAATGAGTCCATGTCCCCAGCTTAAAAAGTTTATATTATTTAGTGGGTATGATGTAATCCCAGCTCTTAAGAGTGAAGCAAGGAGAATTGCCATATTTGAGACCATCCTGGAGAACCTATCTTAAAAACAAAAATCTGCTAATCTACATGATGCCACCAATAACTAGTGGTTAAATGAAAGAAACAGGCTTGCAAGTGACAGTGAACAAAAAAACATGTAAATAAACACAAAACCTGAATTACAGGCTCTAGAGAGTGCTTTAAAATTTAGTTTAATGGGATGGAGAGGTTGCTTAGTGGTTAAGGCACTTGTCTGAAAAGCCAAAGGACCCAGGTTCGACTCCCCAGGACCCACATAAGCCAGATGCACAAGGGGGTGCACACATCTGTAGTTTGTTTGCAGTGACTGAAGTCCCTGGCTTGCCCATTCTCTCTCTCTCTCTCTCTCTCTAATTAATAAATAAAAATAAAATATTTCCAAAAACATAGTTCAATATATATGCAGCCCTAAGCAAGAATAGTGCTTTTCTGAAGTGTTTCAAAAAGTCATAAAAAGATGCTCTTTTCTGTATGTTGGTCAACTCAAAAATGTTTACCTTGTTCACAGTAGTTTCTCATTCGAAAGATATATTTATTTGATGATTCTTGTATCTTCCTATTGGTTTTCAGGAAGAAAATATCAGTCGAATGTGTTTAGGCCTAAGAGCCTAAGAGACAACTCTAGTTCAAGCCCCAAATTGGCTGGAAGAGGTGGATTGGGATGGCCAGATCCAGTGGTCACTGCTGGCTTCCTTAACTGGTACACAGCAGTCAGAGACAAAGGGTACATGGTCCCATGTACAGAGTATGTCACATGACTTGGGCACCAAACCTACCTATGATAATAGTCAGAAATGCTGGGAAGGGAAATTCCACACCTTTTCACCCTATGCTAGTTGGTGGTTGTCAATAGACAGTTTTGTTATTTTTTTTATATCCTCCAACCAGGTGTGGTGGCAAACACCACCTGCCTTTAATCCCAGCACTTAGGAGGCAGATGTAGGAGGATCACTGTGAGTCTGAGACCAGCCTGAGACAACATAGTGAATTCCAGGTCAGCTTGAGCTAGAACTAGACCATATCTCAGAAACAATATTAAAGAAAAAAAGAAGGTTTAATTTGGGCTGGAGAGATGTCTCAGTGGTTAAGGTGTTTGCATGCAAAGCCTAATGACCTGGGTTCAATTCTCCAGTACTCACATAAAACCATTTATACAAAGTGGCACATGTACCTGGAGTTTGTTTGCATCAGCTTGAGGCCATGGCATGCCCATTGTCTCTCTTCCACTCTTTCTCCTTGCAAATAAATAAATAAAAATGTTATTTTTAAATGTCCCCCAAAGAATCAGTGTTTGAGCTCTTGGTCCTAAGTTGGTGGCACTGTTGGTGAAGGTTGTGGAACCGTTAGGAGGTGGAGCCTTGCTGGAGGAAGTGAATCATTCAGGGAGGGCCTTGAGGTCTTACAGTTCAGTCCCATTTCCTGTTCACACTCTGTTTCCTCACTGTGGATGCAATGTGGCCCCTACCTTCCACTCCTGTCACTATGCCTTCCCTGCCATAATGGACTACGTTTCCTGGAACCATGGGCCCAGATAAACCCTTCCTTCCTCCTTAAGCTGCATCTGGTCAGGTATTTGGCCACAGGAATGAAAAAAGTAATTAATACACAAACCAAAGTATGTGCATTAAGAGGGGCAAGTGAAATATGGTACATTTTTTGCCATCCATTATTAACTATAATTAGTTAACAATTAACTAAATATTATTAAAATTATATACATATGTTTTCTGAGGTAGGGTCTTAATCTAGCTCAGGCTGACCTGGAATTCACTGTGTAGTATGCAGTCTCAGGCTGACCTCGAACTCTCAGCAATCCTCGTACCTCTGCCTCCAGAGTGCTGGGATTAAAGGTGTGTGCCATTACGCCCAGCCTAAAATAATATTTTTATTTATTTATTTACAAGGAGAGAGAAAGAGGAAAAGAGAAAATAGGCATGCCATGGACTCAAGCTGATGCAAACACATTCCAGATGCATGTGCCACTTTGTCTAACTGGCTGTATGTAAGAAGTGATGTACACTCATGTCTGTGTATGGTGTCCTGAGGGACCAGAAGGGGTTGGGCACAATTCCAGTTATCTAATGTGTATAGTAGTGCCAGAAATTACCTGGGGTGCCTCATACCCAGTCACAAACGCCTCAGTGAATTAAGTACCACCATCACTCTCAGTTAACAGAAGAGGAATCTGAGGTACCAAGATAGGAAGTGAATTACCTGATCTCAACCAGAGATTTCAAAGCAGGCATTGGGGTGGAGAGATGGCTCAGGGAACCTGAGTGTGACAAGAAAATCACTGGGGCTTGCTGGCCAGCCAATCTAACAGAAAAAATGAACAGAGGCTTCAGGGCTAGAGAGATGGCTCAAAAGGGAAAACACTCATGTGTAAGATTGAGGACTTGTGTTCATGTCCCAGACCCTCACATAACAACACATCTGTAGCATGAGTGTCTGTGATCCTAGCTTTTCAGCAATAAGAAGGGTGGTGGAGGCAGAATTCTTAGGAAGCTCATGAGCCAGCTCACTTGGAAAATGCAGCAATGAATGGCAAGAGACTGCTTCAAACCAGGTGGAGGGTGAACATCAATACCCAAAGTTGTCCCCTGACTTCCACCTACACCCAGTGGCATGCATGTGTCTACATCTGCACACATGACCCTGTACACATAGACATGCACACACATCATGCACACATGCGCACTCCAAAAAGAGAGAGAGAGAGAGGCTTCAGTCACGTTGTACACAAACTAGTCTGTCTGATGAAATTCCAAGTGGCTGGGATGTGACAGTTCTTTGAAGCATCCTTTAAAAGGGGGCTGGAGGTGAGGAGGGGGCGAGGAAGCTGGCAGAGAAGGCTGCCTCCTGGATCTGGGGCCAGGCAGGTTGGCACAGAGAAGATAAATTCTGCTAGGGAAAGAAGCAGTGAGCCAGCCTGGAATGTGAAATTTAAAGACAGCGTTGGGATAATGGAAGCCCCACCACACCAGTGGAAGGCGACGAAGGCAAGCAGGGGAGGGTGATGTCAGGTGGAGGCAGGTTAACACGGGTCGGGAGCTGGCATGGAGTGACCCTTCTGTCTGCCCTGCAGTCTTCAGTGCCAAGGCAGCTTAGCTGTTCATAGGACAGCTCTTCTCACAAGAAACCCGGGGGTCTGATGACCAGGCATAACCCACTCTTCCACTCTGATAGAGAAAATAGAGGCCTATGACTGGGCAAGATGAGCCAACAGCACTTCAGTAGTCTACACCTTGCTCTTGCAAATCCCCATAGGAATGGTTACACGCACTCTCCATGGTAGCCCCTGAGGTCTCCTTTCACCATACACAGCCTTCCCAGCTTCTCCCCGTGCATTTTGGATATGCTTCCTTGCTGAGGAAAGAGGTGTTAATTTTTAGAAACAATTACATTATGACCTTGATGATTAAGTAGGATAATTAAACAACATTGTGACTAATATGTTTTATATCATAAACATTGCTTTCTGATCTACTAAGGGGGGGTGGGAAATGCCATTTTTGAAAAGAAATGAGTATTTTTTTAACATGATTAGCAAGCCATCTGTTGACATTTCAGTGCAATCTCTCATGAAAGTCCCTAGCTTACAGCTTTAGTTTTATCCTAGCAGAACTCAAAATAGTACTGCCTTTTGCAGTTAGATCAAAATAAGGTGATTTAGAAAGGGTGCTTTTCAGAAATGTGAGCATGCATCCAAAGCTTACCTAGGGCATCACTTCAGAGCCTTAGAAAGTCCTGACATGACAATGGAAAGATGAAAGTTTTCCTTCCCTGTCTCCTTCCCGCTTAAGGCGTGGGAAGACCACATCCTGGCTATGAGTTCAGTGGCTCTGTGTTCAAACTCCATGTTCCCAGGTGTTCTCTTCAGTGCAGGGCGGACACACCTGGAGTCCCCTAAGTAGGAAGAGCTACTGAGTTCCAAATCCAACCACAGAGGGGACAGAGTGGAGAAGGCCCAGAGAGGAAAACTGACTGAGTGGCAGCTCTTCTTCACCACCTCACCACTTGTGTTAGCCACGCTGTGCAGCCAGAGGTGCTTGTAGACAAGGCTGGTGAACAGCAGAGTGAAAAGACCATGATGCCACACTTTGAACCAATCACAATTAGCCATTCCTACACTTTGAACCAATCCCAGAGGGCCATTAAAACTTTAAACCACAGGGCCTGGTGGTATACGCCTTTAATCTCAGCATCCAGGAGGCAGAGATAGGAGGATCACCATGAGTTCTAAGCCACACTGAGACTCTATAGTGAATTCCAGGTCAGCTTGGGCTAGAGCAATACCCTACCTCGATTAAACAACAAAAACACTTTAAACCAATAACAGTTGTACATTATCATATTTTTCACCCACCTAAAATTATCCATCACTACACTTTGTACCAATCATGACAGCCTGTGGTTCTCATCTATATGACCCATTCATAGGGAAGAGAGATATATACAAATGGTTAGGATACCACCCCTGAGACCCACTTCATTCTAGTGAACTTGGCCTCCTTGCCTATGACAAACACAGTTTGTAGGGCATCAGTGAGATGCCACCTGTAGGCCACAGAATGAACTGACCTCTCTTGGGGCTCACCCTTTCCACAGATTCCCTGTCTCAAGCCAGCACCACGAGGCACACTTGTAGAAGTGAGGGGCTGCCCTGAGTGGAAACGCCTTGTGTGGCTTACATGGCCAGGGGTTGGAAAGGACAGATGTGTTCATACCGGGTGTCTTATGTCCTCCACACCACCCTAACTCTGGTAGATTAATGACCTCCGAGCAAAGGATAGGAATGCAGTTGGTTTCTGGAAGGGAAACAAGCTCAGGGAAGCTGGAGTGGTGATTCTGCTGCTCTGTTGTCTGCAGGGGTTCAGAGCTGGCCCTTCACGGCTGGGCTTATCTCAGTGGACCCTCCGACTCATGAGCTGAGCACCCAGAGCCATCCCTACCTGCATCCCTGAAGACATGCACTGTCTTCTCTGTCCGTCTCTTCATGGACTCCTGTTGCAGGCGAAACTCCACACCTTCATAACCTAGTCTTTCCTGTCAGTCATCATATGCTGTGCGTTTCTCCACTGAGGGGGAACCATGTGATCTTCAGCCCTTCCTTCCACTTGTCAGGTGGGCGGCAACAAGTCACTGAGTCGCTGGCTCCTCATATGAGAACTCTGCATCCCCAGTGCAGCATTGTGTGACTACTATCTAGGTGCACTTTGGCTATTGCCACCTACACTGTACAGGCTTACAGGTGTCAGAGGCTTATGCTTTGGTCAGGGCAGCAGTAGGAAGGGGACACCTGCCTCCTAGTGCAATTAAGATGATATTGTTCTCCATGGCTCTCAGAAATCATCACCCTGCAAACATCTCTCTCATGTCAGCACAAAAGGACCCCAGCATCTGGCCTGCTGACTACATGGATCATGGCCATATCCACACTCAGCTCCCGGATCAGCTCAGTTCTCCCTCAGCATCAGCACCATTGTTTGAACATTAGGAGACTCCACCGTGCCCCAGTGGCTTCCTTGATCAATGAGAGGATCAAGGTGGAGCACTGTACTGTCTTCCTACTATCCCCAGGCTTTGTTACCTTCCTGCTGGAATTGCCCAGTTACTTTTGGCATGCAAAGACAAGACTGCCATGAGCCAGAATTCACATGGGGTGGGTGAGGTGTGATCCCTGTGAGTCTTCAGATGGGATGGGTGAGGTGTGATCCCTGTGAGTCTTCAGATGGGGTGGGTGAGGTGTGATCCCTGTGAATCTTCAGATAGGGTGGGTGAGGTGTGAGCCCTCTGAGTCTTCAGATGGGATGGCTGAGGTGTGATCCCTGTGAGTCTTCAGATGAGATGGGTGAGGTGTGATCCCTGTGAGTGTTCAGATGGGGTAGGTGAGGTGTGATCCCTGTGAGTATTCAGATAAGATGGGTGAGGTGTGATCCCTCTGAGTCTTCAGATGGGGTGGGTGAGGTGTGAGCCCTCTGAGTCTTCAGATGGGATGGGTGAGATGTGAGCCCTCTGAGTCTTGGATCCCTGTGACTCGGAGTTTCATGTTCATCCTAACTGAATATCAGAACTAGGGTCTAGAAGGGAGACTGTGGAGACTGGTCTAAGGAACTCTCCATTTTTGTGTGTTACCCTCTACCTCATCTTCTTTGTGCTCCAGTTCCAGGGGCTCTGGTACCTGTGTGGGAGGAAGTGCAACTTTCTCTGCCTTCATTTCTTTCTTTAGATTTCCAACATCGTGCCTAAAGTTGAATTTTTACCTGAAAAGTTATATAGTCATCATTTTGAATTTGGCATTCTACCCAACTCATTTTGTGAACTTGAATGAAAGACCTTGTGGCATAAATTTTGAAAGTTCATGTGTATGGCCATGGTATGTGCAGTGGGGTGGGGAGCAGTGGGCTAGGTGTGTCATGCTAGGTACGTGACATTGTATTCCAATAAGCTAATGAACACACTGAGGCCTTGCATTCACTTGCTACAAAGAAAAGCTTTTGTAATATAGATATTCCTGCTACGCAGAATACCAAAAATGGAAAGTGAGAGGCTGGAGAGATGGCTCAGCAATTAAGGCACTTTCCTGCAAAGCCTAACAATCTGGGTTTGATTCTCCAGTACCCATGTAAAACCAGATGCACAAAATAGAGCATACATCTGGAATTTGCAAGAGGACCTAGAATGCCCATTCTATCTGTCTCTCTTCTCTCTGTCTCTCTATGTTTGCAAATAAATAAGTAAAACTATATAGTTTTAAAAGTATAACTGTATAACTATATATATAACTATATGTATAAATATATATATATATATATATATATATATATATATATATATATATAGAGAGAGAGAGAGAGAGAGAGAGAGAGAAAGCAACTATGCACTAAGATACTATTGGTTAGTTCAACCATGACCTATCAGGTTGATAACATATTGGAGAATGAATTTACACAATGATTAGAAATAACATGTGCTTCCTTTGCCATCTTAGGTTCAAAACAAAACACACAAAATAACTCCAAAACAGATAATGAAATATGAAACAAAATTTGGTTACAAAGTAGCAAAGACTGTATAGTTTTTGCAAATCTTTATTTTCTATAAAGAATGGATATCAGAATTATATTATAGTGCTATAATGATGAACATTTCTCTCCCCTATACTTCATACTCTAATTCATTTTATAGTAAGATACTGGATTCTTAAATAGTAAGGCAGTATTACTAACTATTTATTATTATCAGCAAGAGGCAAATCAAATCCTACCTGTACTTCAAGGTATACTTGAACCCCACCTTCCCAAGACTTCTCTGGTGAGACGTCCAACCAGCACCTCAGGCTAGAGGGGCTTCTCCCGGCTGTGAATACATGGTGAGAAAGCTATGGCAAACCCTATGGTGTTCCCTCTACTTTCCTGTTTATTATGGTTGCTTCTCTGTCTTAAGTCCTCTCAGTTCTCATCTTAATAAAATCATCTATGTCTTGTTGATTCACTCCTGCTTGATTTATAATGGAATGAGCTTGGAGTGGGAACACAGAAGGATAACCTCTGTGAACAGACTGGCCAAAGTCTAACCAGGTCTGTTTCCCCAGGCTTTCCCATACTCCTGTTTCCCTTTGTAAGTCAAGGATCTTATCTTGAGCCAGAAGCCTGAAGATAGCAAAAGCCCCACAGAAGTAAATATAATTGAAATCTAACAAATTTTTTCCTCTGAGAGTCCCCAGAGTCCTTGATACACCCATGTACATGGAGAATCAATCACCTAGAGGGGTTGTCGTGTGGAACATGTCCCAAACTTGGGTGATAAAAGGTCATTATCAGTCCACTGGATACATCTTGGGAAACTGTGAGCTGAGAGAAAACATATAGGAGGGAAATTAAGTGTGTCACTTCTCAGAGTTGAAGGCTACCGTCTCTTGCACATCTGTGGGACCCCCAGGAACCACATTCTCCCCTGAAGGCAAAGCTTCTGGCCTCTCATTTTCCAACTCACTGAAGCTTAATCCTTTTCTCCAGCTAGATCTAACCAGAACATGTTCCCTGGTCTTCAGTGCCTGGAGCCCGGAGGACTCCAAGTGAATTCCTTGCAGCAAGCCTCATGTGGTCTTTCGACTGGGGTCAGCAGCAATGCACTTGATCTACAAAATGTTCTAAATGCTCTCTGTGTTCATTGTGTAGCAACAATGTCTCCTGATTAAAAAGTCCCATCAAAGCTGAAGGCGAGGCTGGTGTGGCTTTCTTGGAAGGGTGTTTCAATTATATTGCAGCGGTATCAATAGAGAAGAGAGCCAAGGGAGCTCTCACAGACCCCCTACATTTATGTTTTATTCCTTGATCACCGTCGGGACTTATACTTGGCAGTAAGACTCCCCCCTCGAGAAAAATTTAATTATAATATTCAATTTCTGCACCCCTGTATGACATTGTGTCCCTGAATGTGTTGTTTGCAAAAGGTTAGGGAGTTAGTTCGCCAGAAAATGAGAATTCTTAAATTCATTTGAAATCAGGTAAATATGTCCTGCCCAATGGGACAATGGCTTTTATGGCTTTTTATCACTTTTCTGACAAAGACAGGGTCATCCACATGTCATGTGATTAAAACACTATACACTAAGTGCCTGTGAAGCTTGGTGGCTACATTAGGACTCTGGACAGGTCCCTGGGGTCTTCCCTGGTGACAGGGGTACACTATTGTCTGTTGTCGGCAGCTCCTCACGTATAAAATAGAAATAGTGGGAAGCCATCTCGTGCACAGGTGTGACTAGGTACTTGCACTTGTCCTGATAATGTACATTCCTGTGCTAGGTGTCATGGTAGACCAGGTGGCAGGCACTAAAGGTTCCTGGAGCCTCTAGAGAAAGCCAGACACTTTCTTCCCCATGACAGTGAGTAGACCTGCTGTCACAGAGGACCACAGTAAGCACACTGAGAGAACACCTTCTCCAGGCCCCGATAAGCAGAGGCAAAAATGAAATAGACACTGGTCCCATTGGCCTCAGATGGGATCAAGTGGTGCAGAGCTGCCTTTGACTGGCCCATGGTACACACAGGCAGGCAAGTCAGACCAGGCCGAGGAGTGAACACCTTGCCCTGAGTTAGATACACTCAGTCCCTTCCTTGCAGGGAGAGGTGGACACTCCTCGGCCTGGGCTGACAAGGGGCGAGTCACACCTGTCACATCTAGTGACACCTGTGTACTAACAACTGAGATGGCTCCATGCTATGCTCATTTTATAGTTGAGAAGTCGCCCACAACAGACTAGACCCACCAATGTGCCTGTGTAAAAGGGGGAGCATCACAATGATCTCTCCATGAGATTTACAATACCACAGGAAAGTGAGGAGGGTGGAGGCTTCAGGGCACTGTTAAGGCCCTTTAAGTGAAAGTTTGCTCCTAGTCAAAATAAAGAATCTGAGCTGTACCTCTGGCCCTGGGCAGAGACATATACCACCCTAAGCTACACAAAAACATAGCATTAGGGCTGGAGAGGTGCCTTGACAGTGAAGGTGCTAGTCTGCAAAGCCAGAGGACTCATGTTCAATTCCCCAGGACCTATGTAAGCCAGATGCACAAGGTGGTGCATGCATCTGGGTATTGATTTGCAGTGGCTAGAGTCCCTATTACACGCATTTTCTCTCCATCTCTCTCTTCCTCTCTGTCACTTTCTATCTCTCTCTCTCTCAAATAAATAAACTTTTTTTTTAAGAAAAACCTAACAGTGCAATAATTTTGTAGGGTCCCTTCCCTCCAGAGTTAATCCAACTGAACATAAGCATTACCTGGCCAGGAAACCACTCCCCAGGAAAGCCAATTCACCTGAAATCATGCTGAAGAGGTGGGAAGAAGAGTTACCCTTTAATGAGATGATGTGCTTAGACCCTCGAAGCCTCTCCTCTCTTGTAGCTACTTGCATGCACACACTGCTAAACCTGCCCGCTTTTCTGAGTCCTAACTCAAAAATCATAACCTGTCCTTTCGCTGTTTTTCTCTGACTGCTAGCCAAAATCCTTAGCATGCTCGCTGTGACACTGCTGGGTGTTTTCACAACGCATCTCCTTTCCTTTCCTCTCTCCTTGTTATCTGTGGGCCTAATTATTCAAGCCATGAGACAAGAACTTAACCCTACAAACATCTGTAGCACTCACATATCCATGAGATCGGAGTGAGGCCTCAGTTCCGGGGCCCAGCACAGCAGCCCACACCTGAAAGAAAAGGGGAGACAGCAGACCTTGAGGGGAGGAGGAAGGAGCCAGGAGCAGACACCTCATTTCATGATGGTACTATGGGCCATGGTGGTGTGCTTATGAACGTTAATTCCTCACAGCCATTACAGATTTTCCCTACAGCAAACTTCTAGGGAAGTTCTGGAAAGTGACTTATCTTTCTTCACTCTTATTTGCACACCAGTGGGGCTGGCAGGTTATGTATGTGCATGTGTGTGTGTGTGTGTGTGTGTGTGTGTGTGTGTGACTGGTGGCCTTTAGGATACAAAGTTACCCCTAACATACCCCAGTCAAGAGATCTGACAGGTACTTGTCTCCCACCCTCCTGTCCTGCTCACCAGGAAGAATGTCTTACCTCCTTTGATTTTTTTTCTGCTCCATGTGCATTGACAGCTCTGACTATAAGCTCAGTTTAGGGGGTTGGCTCTCTGAATAGATATGCAATTCATCCCTTTCTTCCTGGGACATGCACTTATGACTTCCATGTCCCTTCCCTCATTCCACCCCACAATCCCCAGCATCCTCTGCCTGAGCTACATTGTGCATTTTGCTCATCTCAGCCAGTGGGCATGCAGATTCTCTGGGCTCAGGGGCTGTGCTTCCCAAAGGAGGGCAGCTCAGGGCTGGACACGCCTCCTGTCTTTATAGGGAGCAAAGCCACCCCTAAAATTGTCTGCAGGCACTTTTCAAGCAAACTGAGTTTAAAAGACACCAGTGAGGGGGCTGACATTAAACCCTGGTCATGTGTGGCACATAAGGTCAGAGGTTAAAATCCTATCGTGCCTTGTTCCTCACTCAGGCTTTCTAAGTCTGGTTTATGAAACCCTCGAACTATGCCTGAAGAGAGATCACAGGTTTAGCACCAACAATGCCCTGATGTTGACACCCCAGAGTATTTCTTTCGTATTAGGAGTGATACATTTTCAGAGCGTGTGAGTGGCTAAAATCTTCCAGCTTTCAGTTCCCATTTAACGGCATCAAGGATGTCAGGTCTAAGTGACACAGTCACCGTCCTCTTCATTGGAAAGCACAGAGAGCATCATTATGATGATAGTTTCCATGCGAATACCATCATTTGAATCCTTTTAACATTAGATAATGACACAAGTATTCCCAGAGCCAGGGGACAGTCATGAAATAAGGACTTTCAAATGACAAAAGGTACGTCATGCCTGTGAGGTGGCACTTTGGGCCTGTGTCGGGCTTGAGAAGTAGGATTGTGGGTCTCACAGGGGACATACAGAGTATGTCAAGGGGTCCATGCACCTGCAGGAACAGGGGAAACCTGAGCCACTTGGCAGGAGAGAGAGAGAGAGAGACCAGCTCCAGTGAGCCTGGGCATCACTGTGGGGTAGTGACGTGATGACATTCTCTTGGGCACACTGTCTCGTGGTTCATCCTTTCCCAGGAGGTGGCCAGTGGACTGCTATTCCTCTCCTAAGTACACCCAAAGCTGGCACACCATCTCTGTGAAGCCCAAAGTAGGGAGCCCACTTTGTGCCCTGGACTTGCCCCTGTGTGGCACTAGGAGAATTTTGCCTGGCCTTGCAGCCTTTCCAGGCCAGCCTGAGTCCTAAGGCCTGAGGGGAGTCTGGGAATGCACAAAGTCGAGTGTCCAAATGTAACTTTGGGAATGCTCACCAGACAGGTCTTCCAGCAGGAGCCCCACCACGTGGAAAGACATGTGAAGAGAACCCTTTGTGTCTGGCTTAGTGTAGACAGGCTGCTCAGCCTCTCCTCCCCCCTCTGGCTCTGGGAACTTCAGGGCATATGTGGCCGTGACCTTGGCTGTCTGGCAGTTGTCTCAGAGGAAAGACAGAGGCAGATGGAGGGCTCCTGATATTTAATAAGGGCCTGACATAACCCAGGGCTTGCCTTGGAATGGAATACTTTGCCCCAAGGGGCAAGGTGATTCTTAACAACGGCCGAACACAGCACCACCTCTGTCAACAAAACAAATAACCCAGGGTCTGACTGCCAGACCCTGGCTTCACTACTGCTCACCCTGGGAAAGAGACAGTGACCCTGAGCTTGGGAAAAGTGAACAGTAACCCTCCCCCCCATCCCTGCTCTGCTCCCAGCTAGTCAGATGTTCTTGAAAATGCCAACAGAGGGCGGGGAAGACAAGACCCCCAGTGTTGGGGTCTGTGGCGCTCCTTCAGCCTCCCACACACTATCACATTTGCATGAAAGGAAGTAACCAAAGCCGGGAAGGAAGAATGGCTGCGGCCCAGCCTCAGGGAGAAACGTAGCATGATCTTCCACTCCACGTCTTAAAGTCTTCAGCCGTCTTATTATGGACCGCCTCCCTTTCATTTTCTGTTTAAGGGGACAAAATGGGGCCAAAAACAATGTCACGGCTAGAGCAATGGGTCAGTGGTTAAAGGCACTTGCTTGTATAGTCTGACAGCCCGGGTTCAATTCCCAAGTACCCACATAAAGCCAGAGACACACAAAGTTGCACATGCATCTGAATTTTGTTTGTAGTGACAAGAGGGCCTGGTGAGCCCATTCTTCTCTCTCTCTCTCTCTCTCTCTCTCGCATTCTCTCCCTCTTTCCTCTTTCTCTCCTTTCATATATGTATTAATGTATATTAATATAATATATATACTAAACTTGAAAAATTGTAGGCAAATAAAAAATATACAAGCATTAAAGCCACCATCCTATGACACTGCTGGGGAGGGGGAGGGGCTAGTGAAGGCAGATCCTGGGCAGAGCTGTGAAGCTTGCAGACCAGGGCACTGGGCTCACCGTGGAAGTTTGCAGAACAAGTTTCTTCTTGTACAGTGCATCTTCAGCTTTGGTTGTGAGAGCAAATACCTCCATGAGCAACTGAGCAGAACACAGCAAATGCTTAACAAATGAGGTCTGTGTGCTTGAGATCACTGTGTTTTCTAAATGTCTCCTGTCCCAAAAGGAGAAGAAATTCAGTAGCCAGGGGCTCTATCTTACCTAAAACATCTCCAAATGAGCTGTCTTGAGGGCTTTGCCACGTGAGTTACTACCAAAGAGAAAAGATGAATTTGAATGTGCAGCGAAGGCGTCAGGACAGACAAAAGGCTTCCTGGGGGTGACCATAGGTCTGAGACATGAGCATCACAGTATCTGAGATTCTCCTCAGGGTCACCTGTGTGTGACAGGGAAGTCAAATCAAGAGTATGAGTAGCCTTTGGTGTCTCCTTGTCTGTGATGGAGAGTTGGGCATGATGACGTCCAAAGATTCTTTTCTAGCTCTGACCTTGGTGTGTCTTTTGCCTTCTGTCCTCTCTCTCTCTCTCTTTGTCTCTCTCTCTCTCTCTCCCATTATTCTTTAGCCTAGCCCTCCCTGCAGACCCAGCACAGGGTAGTAATAAGCCCATCAAGAAAAGCCCTTTGCATCTCATCTGAACCTTTAAATCAGTTTACAGCCAGTTCCCGGTTCCTGGAGGCTCTCAGGGCCAGCTGTGTTTCCACCTTGTCCTGCACTATGTTTGCTAAAGATCCCCAGACTCTTGGGTCCACCTTCCAGCAATGAACGCTATTGCCATCTCAGATTCCTCTGCTCATTTCAACATGCTGTGATGAGGACCAAGTAGAATGATGACAAAAATGTGCATGCTATGCATCTGGAGTTTGTTTGCAGTGGATGGAGGTCCTGGCGCACCTATTCTCTCTCTCTCTCTCTCCTTCTCTCTCCTTTCTCTGTTAAATAAATAAATAAATAAATAAATAAATAAATAAAATATTATAAAAAATGTGCATGCTACTGAATACACTGAGGACCCCTGGACTCTCTCTCTCTCTCTTTCTCTCTTTGTGATGTGGCTGTGTGCATGCACATTGTATGTGCATAACTAAACATGTGTATGTGGGTATGTGGAGGCCAAAGGGAGATGTGGGAGAAGAATCTTTCTCAGTTGCTCTACACTTTATTCTGTGAAATGGGTTCTCTTGTTGAACTCAGAATTCACCAGTGCTATTAGATAGACTAGTTAGTCAGTGCACCCCAGGGACCCTCCTGTCTACACCTTCCCAGTCCTGGGATTACAGGCCTGCTCCACCACACGTAGCTTTTACCTGAGCACTGGGAATCTGAATTAAGGTCCTCATGCTATCACAGCAAATACTTGACCTGCTGAGCCATCTTGCCAGTCTTCCCTAGACTTTTCTTAATAAAGCCTGACACTCTTGGGAATCTGTGAATAGATCCATTTACCACGAGAAGACCTTCTGGACCAACTCAATATACCCAGGGTTTCCTTTGCTGCTTTGATAACTACGTGATATGGTCACATGTGTTATTTCATGGTCTCCAGAAGCTCTGGCTAACTGCTATATTTGGTTTCTATTAACTACCCCCAAACTGAGAAATATACTTATCATTTTAGTAAGTTTTTTTCTTAATACAGAGTCAAATACAACATAGAAATCTCTATGAAGATTATAAAATTGGTTATGTTATTATTGTTATGCACACAGTGTTTTCTCTAAAGTTCAAAAAGAAAACAAATTCCCATGTATTCCCCAAAGTGTCCATTTTCATATGTCCTTTCATATGCCAGCACTGCGTCTCCTTGGAGTTCTTGAATGCCGTCTTTCTGGACTTCACGACAGACATCCACTGACTAGCTGAAATGCCACCTGTAACTGTTTCTTTCCTTCCTTCCTTCCTTCCTTCTTTCTTTCTTTCTTTCTTTCTTTCTTTCTTTCTTTCTTTCTTTCTTTCCTATCTGCTTCCAAAATCTCATCCTCACTGCAGCCGCACAAGCGTCTGGCAGGGGACATGGCCCCAAATCACAGCCATGCTGTCATCCGACCCTCTGCCAGTCTGGTGTAAGTCCCATGCACGCTTCCTTCCCAACCTGGGATCAGACAACGTTCCCACCCAATCTGAAGAACCCTGCCCGCCCTCACTGCCGTCCATATGGCACAGCGACACAGGCTGCCTTTCTCATTTTTCCAGACTCCAAGGTCAGACAGTGCCCAGACACGCAAATAATAGTCAAATTATACAGGAAGTTGTCAAAGGAGTCCGAACATAGACAGAACCACCTCTGACCCCGTGACAGGTCAGGGGTCTGGTTCAAGTTTCTTCTTCTTAATCTGTCACCACAACAACATTAAAGACAGTCCTGTGTATGAAACCATTTATAGATTCTACTGTTCGGGGGAAAGTGTTACTGCAAGTTGAATTTTTATTATTTCTTTAAGTGCACTTACAATTCTCATCTGAAATTTGCTTTTATAATATTTTAAAAAAAGATTGTTTTTTCTGTTTCTCTCAGGGAAAGCCTAGGATCAGATCATTTTTTTTTCTCATTAAATTAAGATGCGTTTTTCTGAAGTCAGAAAAGGCACCAATAAATACAACTGGCTTCCTAACACATCTGGCCTTTGAACCTCTCATGGATCTGCAACACACCTGAAGGTCCACAGCAAAGTGTCAGGAAAAGAAGGAAAATAAGGCAAATGAGCACAGAAACAGAAACTATTGGAATGTGGAGACATTGCCACCTACGAAAACCAGTGAAGGCCCAGGGTTCCTGATACCCCATTGTACAGTCAAAGCCATCTTCCCTGACACTGACGTAGGAAAGTGGACTTTCCTGACTTCCAAGGCTTCCACTGCAGTCCCATGTCCCCTGCCACCTTTTGCCCAAAGCAGTGGGAGCTGGTTATGGGTAGCCTGGTCACCTAATGGCACACCTTTCCTCTTTTCAAAGATGTGCAGAGGCCAGAGGCCTTTTCACTGTTTCTTCTTCCACGACTCTTCCACCAAATCTCCTTGACACAGTGTCTCTAGTGTGTGGAGCTTGTCGTGTGTTTTTGTTTGTTTGTTTGTTTTGGTTAGACTTTGGATGATCAGGGACCCCAACAATTTCCTGGACCATACCTGGATTTTCACATGGGTTCTGGGGCTCAAACTCACGCCCTCACGCTGGCATAGCAAGCAGTCTTACTTGCTGAGCCTTCTCCTAGTACCTTGGTAAGTATTTTGTGTTACATGTGTAAATAAATGAACACCTTTACATCTAAACACTTTTTAAAATTGGCATCAATAAGAGCACAGGGTTACCACTGTCTCCCTGAAGTATAGTTAGGATAGATGACAGGCCAAATTCTGTTGCATTAGAAAAGACTTTCTCAGGAGGTAGAGTAAAATTCCAAATAATCAACCAACTGTAGAAAAGGGAAATAATGCTTTTCACTTTAAACATCCTAGATGTAGTCAGCATGTGGCTAGAAGCATAGCTTGGCGATGCCGCTTAAGCCTCAGACCCTCTCCGTCTTCGTGTTAGTCCTCTTCCAGCACATTGGCTACCCTAGAACCAGCCATTACATCTGCATCCAAAGAAGAAAGGATGGAACAAATGGGAGGCAACAGCATCTGTCTCCATATCCCGAACCAGAGGCATCATCAGAAGGCCCTCATGAGCTTCTATCTTTTACTTCTGAGTTTAGTTAGGATCACATACCTGAGCATGGGCAACTCCAACATCTCACTGACCTCACAGTGATCTGTCCAGGTTTCTTGAGGACCTTACCTGGAAATATTGTTCCCCATTAGAAGAAAAAAATCAAGTAAGAAGGGACTCTTTACCAGAGAAATCTACACTGAATTCAAAGTGACTGAAGCTTTAACTCACAGTGATTAAGGTATCAAATTACCGCAGTTCATTTGTAGAAATGGACATGTGAGTTGGAAAGAGATGGAAAGCTTGAAAGATTTCACTCTTTACCACCAAAGCCAGTCCAAGGGGTAATGTCCTGAATTTCTTCTGCACATGAAATATATCATTAGCTATCTGTTTTCTAAGTCATCAAGATTCTTCCTAAATAAATATATAGCTGGCCCCTGGAAAATGTGGCTTTGAAGTGTGTATGTCTACTCACAGCCAGATTATTTTTGAAATTTGTAATGATTTCCCCATGCAGAGGAACTGTGTAACCCAGAAATATCAAAAATAATTATGAAAAAGTTAGGCATGCCATGAATGCATAAAATATATGAAGAAGATAGTTTTAGCATTTACTACCATAAATGTACACAAGTCTAACATAAAATGTTAAAATTTATCCAAACTTATACATACTAACCCAGTGTCATTTGTGGTTCAGCAAATTTAAATAGACATAAAGATGGTGTGTTACGTGGCCACCATACTCATGAGCATAAGACCTGCTGAAGATTGTCCCCATTAGCATTCTGTCAGGGGGGCTGAGGAGCTCATGAAGCTCCCACCCCACTCTGAGGAATTATTGGAAGTCAGTGGTTGTTGGGAAAAGGGGAGCCATGGTCTTCAGTAGTGTAGACACTGATAAATTGCCACGAACTGTTAAATAATCCTCCCCCAGCATTCATGTGAACAACCCTAATTCAACTCAGTGGAACACAAAAAAGATATCAAAATAGAGTGGGACAAATTGGGGAGAAAAAGGGGTTCAGCCGAAGGGGATAAGAGAAGGTAAGGGGAGATCAATGTCTCTAAAATACATCATGTACTTGTACAAAAATGATCAATATTTTTTTAAGAAGGCAACATATTAAGTCATGACTGCATGAAGTTGGCTATAGTCCACATTGGGCTACCATAGTGACTTTGTAACAAGCCCCTTTCACTATTTCTGGGAGCCCAAGTGTTGTGAGGATTCCTTCAACAGGCAAGTGGTGCTAATGCCCTCTTGGGAATGGTTTCCCTATTCATGGAATACCCAAAATAAAACAGTGGTCACCTGTAATTCCCAAGCTTTTCTCCATTTACTATATATATATATATATATATATATATATATATATATATATATATACATGTGTGTGTGTGCATTAATTAACAATGTCATCAGTAACCTTCCAGTAAAAGTTCTTACTTAACAGTAGTAGGTTCTGGGAGAGTCAAAAGTTATAGATGGATTTTTCTACTGAACAAATTATTGGCTCCTCAACCTCCAAGGATCAATTAAAATCTCCCAAGATTCTCGCACTAAAGCCATCAAGCAGGGAACTGTGGGATTTTTGACACTCGGAACTGTTTCTAGTAGATCTTTCTATGCATTAGTTAATGCCTCAGATATCTGAGTAACAAACTACTTGAATGACCGTGAGCACTTATTTAGCTCACAGGTGTGCACATCAGTGAAAAATGCTAGTCTAGCCTGGACTAGGCAGGTTTGAATGTGGCTTAGCCCTGTGTCTGTGTCTGTGGCTACGGAGAGGATGACTGCTTTAGGCTAAACTCAGCTTGAGAACTCTGCCTGATGGATCTCTAATCCCTCTTTGGGAGCCAGGAAATCAGCCCAAGCATGTCTTTTCAGGTAGAGACGAGAGCAAGCCAGCAGTTTTCTCTGTTTATATCACATTTTCTAACAACCCAGTGGACAAGAAAATCATGTGGACACCTGTGGATCATGAGGCAGAGGGATATGGTCTGCTAGGTCCATAGCAAGCAGGTACTGAAAAGGCACAAGGGATGCATATAGGAGTGACTAACAACCATAGGACCACCCTGCTACAATTGTGGAACAGTCCTACAGAGGAAACAGGCCATGATGGATAAGTTAGGGTTAAAACTATAATTCATACATGAAGAAATGAGAACAAATGAGGCTGATGAATCCAACACAAAGCACAAGTTAAGAGAAGTAGTTTGTACCTCAGTAAGAGAATTTGTTCTCATTTACTACTTCCTGCTCAGTAAACTAGTTGGGCCAAATATTCTTCAATAATGAAAGGTGGTATTTGACATTGAAAGTAATCAAAAATAACTTAAATAGGGCAAGAGAGATTGTCTAGTGGTTAGGGTGTTGCCTGTGAAGCCTAAGGAGCCAGGTTCAACTCTCAAGGTCACGCATAAGCCAGACACACAAGATGATATGAGTGTGTAAGGTCACACATGTGCACAAGGTGGTGCTGCATCTGGAGTTTGATTGCAGTGGCTGGAGGTCCTGGCAGAGAGAGAGCAAGGCTCATGCTCAGCTGGCTTTCTCTTTTTTCCCCCTTTTATCCAGTCCAACACCTCAGCTTGTGGGATAGAACCCACCACATTCAAGGTGGATCTCCTTTTGTTTTTTCTTTTTTTTTTTTTTGTTTTTTTCTTTTTTTGAGGTAAGGTCTCACTCTGGTCCAGGCTGACCTGGAATTGACTATGTAGTCTCAGGGCAGCCTCAAACTCACAGTGATCCTCCTACCTCTGCCTCCCGAGTGCTGGGATTAAAGGTGTGGGCCACCATGGCCAGCTCGATCTCCCTTTCTTAGCTAAACATCTCTGAAAATTGCTTCAAAGATAAACCCAGAGCTGTGTCTTCTAGGTGATCTTATCCAGACAAATTGACAATGAAGATTAATCACCACAGAATGGAAAGGAAAAGGGAAGGAAGGGGAAGAGTAGGAAAAAAGAAGAGAAGAAAATGGGAAGAGTAGGAAAACAGAAAGAAAAGAAAAGAGAAAGAGAAGAGAAGGAAAACATCTTAGGGATGGGCCAAGGAGAACGCCTGTGGTATGTTACACCCACCAGTTGTACTCTCACTCCTCCACATCCTTGACTCAACCACACATTCACCATCTACACCAGACAGTCTGAGTGAGTGCCCAGTCCACTCAGCTAATCTTCTCCTAAGCTTTGGCAAACCATTTCTGAGTACAAGAAAAGTACAGAAGCTCTGCCACAGGGTTACAGCTTTTACATTGTTTACTTGAAATATATTTTAAAATGAGTTTCCCAGATCTGAGAACAGGGTTCCTTTTGACTTATAGAAAAAAAAAAAAAAAACACAAAAAGATCCAGAAGTGAATGGAATTTCCTACATCTTGTGTTTGTCTGAGCCAGTTCAGTAGTCAGGACTTTATCAAGTTCTGAAATCCCTATATGGAACTCCAGGATCATCCCTGCTGGTGTCATGGCCTCACAGAAGGTTCCAGACCCCACAGAGGCCCCAGCGCCAGAGAACCCCACTGTGAGCAGAGCATCTGCAGCCAGAACAATGGCAGATTCATGCAGCCAGTGTGTCCCCACACCTGTCACTTCATCCTCACCACAGACTTGACTCTGGTTCGCATGGCGCTACTCTTTACCCCTGAAAACACAACACAGAAAGGCTCCACTGTCACCTCACATCCAGCCCAAACGCATAAGCAGTGCACTGTGGATGCAGAATGCCCTTCAGCTGCAGATCTCTACCCCACACTCTGTTGTTTCTTCCATATATATTTTTATGTGTTTTTAATCTGCCTGTGTAGACAGACAGTGACAGCTCGTTCTTCCAGTTATTTATCAAGTCTAACTAAATGTCCTTGCTGTTGAAGGTTCAGAGTCACATCATAGTAGGACTCACAACTAAATGATTAATTTATATCAAGGGTTTTGAGTAAGGGTCACGGGTACCCCAGAGCGGACTCAAACTCACTATGTAGCCAAGGATAAGCTTAAAGTCCAGATCCTCCTGCCTCCACCCACCAAGTGCTGGGCTGACAGGCATGAGCAGTCCTGTCCAGCTGCGCACATGTGTGATAGTGCCAAAAGCTAAGTTCTGAGAAACTCAGCTAAGCAGGGCTTGGGTAAGTAATGTCATGAGTGGAAATAGATAAACATATTCAAGAAGCCAGAAAATCCCAACTTAAAACATTGAAGATATATCGGGTTCAGTAGTTAAGTGCTTACTTAGCATGTACCAGACCCTAAATTTTATTCCCAACTCAGCAAAAACAAATACATAGACACGATATCAAACTTCTCCATTCATCCCTCCACACATACCATTCATCCACCCTCTATTCATTTGCATATTTTGTCAAGTAACCAAGCAGGCGTTTTTGTAGCGGCCCTCTCAGTCGTACAGAGACGCACTCACTCCCAGTGCTGTATTTACCCAACCACTTGTCTTTCTATCCATTCACTCATTGACCCAGAAATCAATTGGTTCATTTAATCACTCAATTATCCACTAACTTATTTCATTATTCACTTTATTTCTTCAAATGCTCACTAACAACAGACATTCACTAAATGTCTTCACTATTTTCCAACACTCAGGGAAGCAAAGGGGATGTGGAAGAGACAGTCTGAGGAGAAATGTCCAGGCTTTCCCATGATTATAACGTGCCAAATTTACTCTAATTACCAATGTGATAATGTCCCTGCTAGAACCTTTCCTGGGCCTGGAATGCTTGCACTGAACTCCGGGGATGGCAGATAACTGAGAAGTCTACTTGCTGTCAGGGGCAACTGTCACCTTGAACCAGAAGCGAATAAAGATCACCCTTCACAGCCAGTATCGATCCAGATTGTTCCCACGTGTTGCTTACCAGAAGACGTGGCTTCTCTCTGGGTAAGAGAGCTTAGGGGCAACAGTGGGAAGGACATGGGTGAAATTAGGGCAACTTCGTAGCATGAAATCACCCTGAGAAGCTGTGTTTTTACCCATTGGGCCTCAAGACACATAGCAAGACAGATATGTCAAAAAGATAAAATGAAAGCTGACACAGCAATAATGCAAAGCAAGATGAACAACCACACGATGCTGACACGTTGATGAGGCTGAAGTCGCAGGCTTGCTGGCATTTGGGCTTGGAAGCACTCAACATCCACCAGAGTAATATTGCTCTTTAAGCTAATATAGCCGTAATAGTACCACTTGGACATGTAATCAATATAGAATCTTATGGATGAAATACTTCATATCATTTTCTTTCATTCTAAATCTTCCAGCTACCATGTATGTTACACATTCATTACAACTCAGTTGGGACTAACTAGACAGATCCAGCGCTCAATTGCTACAAGCCACAAGGGATCCTCGACTGGACTTGGCATGTGTCAAGGGTAATGTGGAGACCAGGGTCAATGGAAGTAAATGGGGATGAAGATGCAGACAGCACGTTCTCATTCACCACAAATAAGGAGCCTTGCGCTTCAGCCTGGAGCTAGGCCTCTCCAACTCAGTGAGCTTCAGCACCGTGTAGTGTGCATGTGCGTGCGTGCGTGTGTGTGTGCTTGCCTGCTCAGCCATTTGAGGGGACTTTAGTGTTACCCTCAAGAGTTCTGTCCACCTTTTCTTTGCAAGAGAAAGAGATGGTCTCCTGTGGGCCTACAAACTTGCCAATCTGGCTAGCTCAGCTGGCCAGCGAGGCCCAGGGTCCCTCTTGTCTCTGGCTGCCCCCATGCTGGGATTACGAACACAAGCCACCATTCCTGGCATTTTTCACCTGGATTCTTCAGATCAAACTCAGGTCCTCACGCTGACAAAGCAAGCACTTTTCCAAGTGAGATATCACCCCGCTCAATGCAAGTAATTCTTAGCAGGTTCACATGTAAGGCAGATGCAGGACTTGCTCGCGATCGGTGGTGTATGTGAACTGTAGCGTGGGGTGCTCAGAGCCAGAGTCCCTGGCACGTGCTCACTGTCTGCCAGAATACGAATCTGGGGACAGGGGATGTATGTGTCCCTTAGAGTGTTTGTCCTGGCATGGTTTCTCCTCCCTGAAGTGACTTTCTGGTTCTTGTGGCTGAAGACATACTCCTAGTCTATCTTTCTCCCCGAGCATAGAGAACCTCTTCTCACATTGCCTTTCCTGACTCCTGGGCTCCAGAACCTATGGCATCAGTGCCTGTAGCTCACTGTCTCCTCTATCCTCAGGGCCCCAGGGTGGAGGGTACTTCATTTCCGCAATATTTACTGCACATGACAGACAAATGGATCCTCGGAGCTGCCACCAGACGACCAAGACCCAGACATTAAAATGAATTACGAAAAAGTACCCTGTCACTTTCCTTGTTTGCTTCATCAACTCTTCAGTAAATAACCAGAAAGCTCTTAGCGAGGATGTAGGCTGGAAGTGTAAATAATAAGACCCCTTTATCATTGACAAGGCTCCAGAGCTGCAGGAGTGGCTGCTTGGGGGTGAAGCAAGGGTGTATACAGCCTGCAGGACTTCCAGCCTGCCTCCCTCACCTACCTGCTCCTTCCGCGCCCAGACCAGCCCCTGACCCGCTCATGAAGTGCAGCTGAGAGTCCTCTGGCCTGTTAGAAACAGAGCTGCTGCAGTAGTGCTTTGTGGGAACCAACTGCTTTACACCTGCAGTGTGCTGTTTGTTCATTCATTCAAAAGGCATCTATTGTATTCCAACAGTGGGCCAGGCACTGTGCTATAGCCTGGGGATTCAGTAGCATGGGACCTCAATGGACGCCCTCCGACGTCGTACAAACTCCGCAGAGGCCGGCTCTTGTCCTCTTAGCTCTTCAGTGCCACTCTCCATAGGACATCAGGTGTCACTCAAAGCCCCATCTGCTAAAGCGTTTGTCCCATGAGATGTGACCTTCTTTACTACCTGTGCAGTGCCTCACCTCCAAACAGCAAAGCCAAATTGGTGAGCCAACATGTGTCTTTTCTTCCTTTATAAGTTGATTGCCTGAGCTACATGCTATGTAACAGCAAGCCAGAGATGACACTGGCATGTACCTCAGCAGAGTTTGGGTTATCAAAAGTCTTCAAGAGAACGAGATCCCCGAGTCCAAACTGTTCACATCTCAAGTGGGGAAGAGGGTTAGATCAGAAGATGATAGGGAAGAGAGGAAAAGAGAGATTAAATCTCGCGAGTTGGGGCCTTACATCGTTTGGGAGAGATTCAGAATGCTACAGGACACCAAGGAAGGGTGCCAAATATGGACTTGGGATGTAAAGACAGGCTTCATGGAGAAAGAATTCTCTATGCTGACGTTAGAAGGACAGAAATGAGTGGAATACAAGAGTAGGGATGTGGCCGGGTACAAAGGGAGGTATGGAGGGATCTGGGAAAAAGTCAAAAGGCAAAAGACCAACTGTCCCCCGGGTGTGGGTGCTGATGCTGGAGGGGCCGACCTAGCTCCCCACGGTCAGCTGGCTCTGCATCGACAGCTGGGCCACAGTCGAGGAAGAGCATATGTGGATGAACACAGACCTTTCTTACCCCTCCCTCACAGGACTTCGGCACAATGCTATTGAGACCCGACCCTTTGACACATCATGGAACCTCGGGTTTTATCCATCAAACACGTGAAGAGTCTGCACCCTTGTGAGGATTTGGTTTTGTTTTTGACACTCAGATGAGAATAAGTTTTGGCCTTTAACAGTGCAGTCACTCCTGACTGTGGGGTTGGACAAAAAATGCCACGTTCCAGAGAGAACCTGTTAGGGCTCCTGTACACAGCGATATCCTTTACTAGAGAGACAACAGCTATTATTTGGGGAGCTACCAGGGAAGGCTGTTCAAAGGGCTCAGGAAGGGGTTTAGAAAGAAATTTCTTAGCACACAGTGAACTTGGAAATGCGTTTTTATCTACTTTATGGCACTTTAGTCATATTATTACTATCTCGGCACATTCCAGTTCTAAGTATTGAAGTATATGAATCCATGACTTTTCTAACTCCAAACTTTTGGAGTCAAGATAAAAATCAATAGAAAGCCAATGTCCCTATCACCATAGCCACTTTCATGAAACTCCATCAAGCCATTTTTGGATCCCCTCTACCCCAAATGCCCTGGCCTGCACCAAGAGACAGGATCCAAACATCCTGGCCTATACTATGGGACAGGACTGCAGGTCCAGGACTAGATGGCTGTACTCGACCAATCTGGGGTGAACTAAGTTTTGGACATCACCCAAATCTAACAGTAAACACATCTTATACCCATAAATATATCCATACCCTGGCCACGTGTAGTCTACACTATGGTCTGACTTTTTAACTTTACCAAAATCTCAAATTTGGACCTTAAAACTGGGCTGCAACAAGGAATTTCGTCTTCTCAGTACTCAAATTTTCCAAATCATTTTTGTGTGTATATGGTATGCATGTGTGCATGTGTTTATACGTGTGTGTTTATGCATATGTGTGTGTGTGCCTGTCGAGGCCAGAGGTCAGTGTCAAGTGTCTTTCTCAATCAATTTCTACCTTATTCTGGGAGAGGACAGGGTCTCCCGCTGGACCCCTAGCTCACCAACTGACTGACTGCTCAGCAAGCCCCAGGAATTCTCTTGTCTCTGTCTTTGTCTCCACTGCTCTGGGACATGCCACCGTGTCTGGCTTTTTCATGGGTGCCGGGGCTCAAACTCAGGTCCTCATGCTCGTATGGCCAGCACCTTATCCACTGAGCCATCTTCCCAGTCGCTGCCAATCAATGTTTTAATCTAAATTTGGAAGCAGGTCATTAGCATGTCATTAATGATAGCACACACATGCTTTTTTTTTTTTTTTTTTTTCCTCTTGAAGAAAAATAACTAAGTCTCAGGATTTCTAACACACATTTGTTCTTATAAAAGCCACCAGGTCAATAACACATCACGATGTGACAGAAACTGTCCAGCTCCAAAGAGTCACCGCTGTTGTCTGGGCCAAATGTCCATCTGTATTTGTCATGATCACTCGGTTTCCAGCCCCTGCTCCTACTGGGGAAGCCGTCTGTTCCCACCAGGATGATCACAGTTCCCGCCACCCCTCTGGAGTCCTCCCCGGTCCCACGCTCCATAACCATGACCTTTTGACAGGGCTACGTACTCAGGCAGTGGGGTGGCAAGGACAAAGGAGTGCATTTTCAGGGAGACGTCTCAGTGAAGTTTGGCAGATGGATCTGCGATATAAGCTTTTAATTATGGCTGCACGGCTGCCTGACCTCTCCAGAGACAAAAGGTGTGCGCGCAGACCCCACGGGCTCACCTGCTCTGACACCCTTCGCCCATTAGCTGGGAGCCTTTCAGATTTCACCAGGAGCACGCAGAGCTGGGGCGACGCCTTTCTCAGGAGAGCGAGATCAGCAGTTTAGCATGACATATTCTCAGCTGGCAGATGGGAGAGGGCGGGCTGTCACCTCCATCGAATCTGATCCGATGGTTAGGTAAGAAGACCAGGACAAAGATGGAATTGTTCCAACATCCACCAGCCAATATAGCAAGGACAGTCACCTCTTACACCGAGGGTCAGGAGGGGGTTGGGCTGGGCATAAAGGGAGACATCCTTGTCAAACACCATGTTCTCTGCAGAATTTACATTTGTCACTGTCTTGAAACCCCCCACTGCCCAGACAGAAGACCAGATTGTCTCTGTTTCCCAGACAAGGAAATTAAGGCTTCGGGAGCGAAACAAGGCTGGGAGCCCTCTGCCGGCCTCTGGAGCCTGCTCCAACTCTGACCTGTGTTCTCTGGCCTCAGCCACCTGGTGGTCTCTCTCTTACCTCCCCAGCACAAGGTCTTCAGTGAGCGGCTCTGCATGCCCATGACACCACAATGTTCCCATCCCACAGATGGAGACACTGAGGCTCAGAGAGGTGACCCTTTTTTTTCACAATTGTACAAATGGCCCCTGCAAGAGTCACATTGCAGAATCCTGACTTTCAGCTTCGGGTCCAGAGCTCTCTTGAAGCCATGCTACCTTCAATTCTCATGTCAGCTTTGAATGATCAGCTTGGGCACAAAAGATTGTGTAAGCTCTTTACATCAGCCTAAATCCCAAAGCAGCCTGGGACTCCATGGAGGACCCAACTGTGAAGTCCAAGTGTATCTGGAGAAAGGAGCAGGAAACCTGAGACCCTGAGGAGCTTCGCAGCTCCCTCTGCTTCCCGGATGCCAGACCTCTAGATGAACACTCTGTTGAGCAGACCTCAGACCAGGGGCCCCACATGCACAGTTCCCACTGAAGTTGCTGCTCCCGGGCTCAAGGCATGTGCCCCCTTTTGGGGAGCTACCAAGGCCCCTCTTCTCCATAGCCCTTCCCTTCCGTGGTTCTCTCTCCTTCCTTTCTTTACTTCCCCCTTTCTTCTTTCATTCCTCCCTCCCTTTCTCTTTTCTTTCTCCCTTTTTTCCTTCTATATTCCTTTCCACCTTCTCTTCATTCCTTCAAAAACTTCTCTTTAAAAACAAAATTTTTTTTTGCAGGGCGTGGTGGTGCATGCCTTTAATCCCAGCACTCAGGAGGAAGAGGTAGGAGAATCGCCATGACTTTGAGGCCACCCTGGGACTAATAACTAATAGCGAATTCCAGGTCAGCCTGAGCTAGAGTGAGACCCTACCTCAGAAAAATATATATAGAGAGAGAGAGTGTGTTTTATTTATTTATTTATTTGAGAGAGGGAGGGAAGAAGGGGGGAGACAGATAGAATGATGGCACCAGGGCTTCTAGCCACTGCAAATGAACTCTACATCCATGGACCACCATATACATCTGGCTTTTGTGGGTCCTAGGGGGTCAAACTTGGGTCCTTAACTTCAGGCAAGTGCCTTAACCACTAAGCCATCACTCCAGACCAAAGAGAGGTTTTTCTTTTTAAATTCAGACTTCCAAAATAGTTGTAGGAATAATGTAAAGAATCTTAACCCTAACCCTTTACTTACATTCCCTTTCTTAACATGAAACACCCTTGCTCTACCCTTCTCTGTCTGGACAGAGAGACAGATATCAATAAACAGATGTAGATACATGTGCTTACATACATATACACACAGGGTTATGACCAGTCCTGAGGGCGAGTTGCAGATAAGAGCTCTTTACTGAGAAATGCTTCAATGCGCGTGTTTCCTACAAATACTGACCTCCTTCTTGCTTGTTGCCACAGCCCACGGTAGACATCAGGAGAAGATCATGAATAGGACTCTAGGGCCTAAACAGCCAACCTCATTGAAATTCTGCTGTCTCAATACTTCACTTCAGAACAAGCCTGATGCAATGGCCATGATGCAGGATGAAATGCGAGGCTCCCCTGGTTCACTTACCCACCCTGGTCCTTCAGTCCATTAGTCTGGAATCCTACCACAGGCTCCCTTTGCCTTTCATGAACTTGGCATTGGTGGTGACTATAGGCCCGTTCTTTGATGGAATACCCTTAAGTCTGAGGTGGTCTGCTATTTCCCTGTGATTATAATCAGGCTGTGCATTTCAGGGCAGACCCCAGAGAAGGGACGCAATTGTCCCCCTGGGTATGTGGGAGGCAGGTGATGGCAATTAGTTCCCATACTGTTGGCATCTTCTTTGATCACTTAGGGAGGGTGACATTCACCAGATTTCTCTGCTGTGAAGTTACTCTCTTTTCCTGTTTTAATTAATAACTACCCTTTTTGTGAGAAAGATTGAGGGTGATGCAAATGTCTGCCTCACCTTACACTTTGATGCTTGATAGATCTGGATCAGTTCTTACTCTGAGAGTTGCCATCAGCGAGTCCCTAATTCCTTCTTTCCTTCTATATGTCGCAAGTGATGCTCTAAGGACAGCCCCAGCTTTATCATCCTTCCTCTTGCTGACAGCTCATTCATTCATTCACTCGCTCGTTCGTGTTGACACAGGCTCATGGATTTAGCCCCAGTCAAAAGACTCCAGCCCTCCATCCTTCATTCTCACTCTTATTCTCACTCTCATTCTTATGTAGGCACACACACACACACACACACACACACACACACACACACACACGCACACACGTGCTCAAAGAAGACGAATGTCTGGAACATGGGATGGAAGGCTTCATGGCTTATGAGTCTGCCCTCCGGAAGGAGACCTGCTGAGAGGGGGCTGGGGAGGCAGGAAGGCGGCTGGAAGGCCCTGTGATAGGGTTTGCTGTTTCTCCTGCCCTCAGCAGAGAGGCTTAAATATCTCCTTCTTGGACAAACAGATCAATACAAGCTTTTTAACATCTTCAATGAGAGCTCATTACTGCTCTCTGGGTGTCCTCCTGTGGCCATGCTGACCTGGGAGGAGCAGAAGAAGCTGAACTTCAGACAGATAATTATCCCAGGATAACACTTCAGATCAGCTCCTGGCACAATGTGAATTGTTTTCCTAATTATTCCGGACAGCAGCTAGGGAAAGTGCAAAGTAATTGAAAATACACAATGATGTATTAGCGCCAGTGAGGTGCAGCCTGTGTGCCGGGTTAAATGCTTATGAAGGGGGTCCAGGAACACAGGAGTTCTCTTCCGGGCCGAGCAGGTCTCTGTCGCTCTGTTTGTCACTGAGGTCTCTGGGGCCTGATGATGTAAAGTGCTTGGGAACACTTTTCACAGAAGTGTATAAGAAAGAGGGACAGAGGAATGTGCCAAGCTTCCAAGGTCACGGGGGTTGTCAGATCTCCCCTCTGGCACTTGGAAGTACTGAGAGGTACTTGGGCCACAGACTTTGCCTAACTCACAGGACTGCTTTGTCCAAACGTCCTTGGACCTCTTGGCTTCAGCTCTCGCCAAAGGAAGTCAACAAGCTATCTTGCCTGCCCTGAGAGCCTCTGGCTGGGCACCGGGGTTTACCCTGTATGAAAGCCAGCCTGACCTTACTCTGTTTTAGACAGTGCAAGCATGACTCTGTTTTATCCGAAGAGCTTTCTGTTTGGGGGACTGTGAGACTTCTGAGCATCTTAATCCCTTTTGACCTACTTCCTAGGAAGCCCAAGGCAAAATTTGAAATTACCATTTTAAAGTGTTGCTATTTACATGGATGGGGCAAATATAATCTCCCCAGATGAGCCATGGATGTCAGAGGTAACCCCAGAGTCCGCACTCGTGCTAGTAATGGCATGTTCTCCTTAGATCTCCCAGCTGACCCTGGTCTCCTGCAGAGGATGGCGACATTTCTGTAAGGCAGCAGGCAGTAAGCAACACAGGCTCTGAGGGACACTGTGATATCTGTCCAGTGGCTCAGCTCTGCCCTGTGATACAGATGTCACCCCGGGAGCAACTTTAGTGTGGATGCGTTCCACCACTTCTTTCTATATGGGCACTAAAATTTGAGTTTCATGTCATTTTCACAAAATAGTATGCTCCTTTGATTTTTAAAACTCACCCTTTCAAATGTAAATCCCCCCTCTCAGGCTGTGGCATGTATAAAACATAGGCAGTTGGTTAGGTTTGGTTCTAAGGCTATAGTTACCCAGTGTCTCATAGAAACAGTGAAGGGCAGTAGATACAGGAAATTCAAGCCCTTGGGCATCCTCTGTGTGAGAGAATAAAGGTATTCACTGTGGGACTATTGCGCCACAAGGTACTATAACTAACTCTTCCAGCCTGTAGAACCTAGGATTGCCAAGTGCCAGAGCAGCTGAGGCCAGCCCTGCTGACTAAGCAAGAGCTCAAAACTCAGGCCAGCCCTCTGGCTGCCTTTGGTGAGGGTCTCTAGGGACATTGCCTTGTCATACTCCTACTGTAATCGTATGCAGATTCCAGCCCCTTCCATTCCAATGATAGTTACCACCATTGTTCGGATATGGACTATCTCCCAATAGCCCCCGCATTAAAGGCATGGTCTTCCCCCCTTGTTAAAGGCATGGTCTTCAGCTCAACTTGCTGCTATTTAGAGATGGCATCTCCTCAAAGATGGTGTCCAGGGGGAGGTCTTAAGTCAGTGAAAACAGTCCCTCAAAGGGAACTGTGGAAATCCAGACCCTTCCTCTGTCTTACTCCAAGCCACTGTGAAATGGATGGATTTACTCTGCCCTATGACCCCCACCATGATGAAAGGGGCCAATAGACCATGGACTGAAACCATGAGCCAAGACAAACCTTTTCCCTTATTGTGCTGATGATCGTGGGTGTTTGCTCAGAGAGATGGAAAGCCAAAACTGTGATGGTTGACAGAACTTCCCTAGCTAAATGAAAAATTGGAAGACTGATGCAGAACCAAAGAAAGAATGTTCTCTTCCCACCCCGCTCATTTTATTTCCAGTGAGAAAATGACACACCGCGTCCACGGTCACCCTCCCCACAAGCACATCATGACCATTATTGCTATCATGACTGACCAGCCTCGTGACTGCTACAGTCATGCCCATCCCCATCACCATCACCATGAGAGCAACCATGCCCACACCCACAACTACCGTCACCATGGAAACCACCACTGCCTCGACCACTGCTCATCACCTGCGTCAACACAACCTCAGCCAACTCTGTCATCATCGTCACCTGCACCATCACAAGCACGGTCACTGCCACGACCATCAACGTAACAGAGACTGCTGTGCCCAGCACCGCCGCCTCCAACCCATCACCACCACCACCGAGTCATCACAGACTCGCCACCTCCCCTTCATCCAACACCGTCATTCCTACTCTCACCACCACTACCATCACTGTAACCTCAAAAGCTGTCACCACTGATCTCCATGGCAACCCCACCATCATCTCTAAACCATCACCATCAGGTGGGTTATGATCACTTCACCTTTCCGCACTCTAGCTTGTGAGAGGAAAGTGATGCCAAAGGCCAGTGCTTAACACTCGTTCCCAAGTCTTTGGGGCGTCTTCCTACCTCTCCTTCCCCACACCTAGCAAAGTCTGAAAGCACATAGCCAATGCCTGAGTGATTCTGTTTTCACTCATATTTCTAAGGAAAAGAAATCCAAATGTAAATACTAATTCGCTAAAAATGTTTCCCAAATCATTGTTCATAATAATTAAGTTTTGCCAATGGAAGCAGCAAATAATTCAGATGAATTTTAAAATATTCATGTGAAGGAAAAGATACAACTTTTAAAAATGTTTATCAGGCTTTAGAAAGTGAACTATGCATATCATAGCAGTATTGATTAAAATATATACAATACATGTATGTTTGCTTTCCTTGCAAAAAATAGTGTGTAATGAAAAAAAAAATCACAGCTTCAAATACAACAAACACCAAAATGCTCACAGCTATGTGAATCGTTTATGGGAAACTTAAATATTTGCCTACATATTTGCTGTATTCTCTAATTGTTCACTACTGAGAGACTACTACATCCATTATTAGAAAAAAATCTAATGGAATCTTATTTTTAAAACTACAGATTGTAGCCGGCGAGTGGTGGCTCATGTCTTTAATCGCGGCACTCAGGAGGCAGCAGTAGTAGGATCATTGTGAGGTCGAGGCCACCCTGAGACTACACAGTGAATTCCAGGTCAGCCTGGGCTACAGCGAGACCCTACCTCAGAAAAAAAAAAAAAAAAAGATACAGGTAGCAAAAAGTCACCTCCTCTGAGAACATGCTCGCCTCTGATCTGTCTGTAATTCATTTCTCTCTCCTGCATTGTTACTGACATGTCCCCTAGACCCATTCTGTAGCCTGACAGGTAGTATAGATACTGCATACACCTCTGTGTCCACTCAGGTGACTCTGACCTGCTGCACACTGGGAAATTCAAAATTATTCCCTCCTCTCCACTCCCTTCTCTGCCCTCTCCTCATATTTCCTCCTGTACCTTTTCCTCCACTCTCTTCCTTCCCCTTCCCATCCCTACAGTTTCTTCCCTTATTTCCTTCTCCTCTTTCCCCTCTCCTTTCCCATCACTCTTTCTTCTCCTTTCCCTTCCCCTCCCTGCCCTTCCCCCCTCCTCTCCGGAAAGTATTTGCTGAGCATCTATTACAATCTGATAGACAGTGCCCTCCCCTCACGGAGCCCTGCTGGAGAGACAGATAATAGAGATGAGGATGGAAGGCTGCAGTGGACTGGTACTTTACTTGGCCCTGGGACACCCTACCACCCAACTGTTGGGCATTGCACAGGCCCCAGCTGGAAAAGAGGCCTGCCAATGAGGCCCGAGCCCCGCTCCCTGGCACAGAGCTTGGATTTCACAGGGCACCCCCCAGAACACCTGATCCCTTTCACTGCACAGCTCCCCTGGGATTAGGGGTGTGGGGCTGAGGCATGAACACCTGCCCACTGGCAGCTGGCCTGTCTCACACCTTGGGGCCATCAGGCCACTTCCCTGCTTGCAGATGGCCTGGGAAGCGAAGGTGTCCTCACTTCACCATCTACAGTGTTTTGCTAACCAGCCCTCTGGAGCAGCCCAGGACAGCTATGAAAAGTAGAAGACTCCCCACTGGTCGGAAATACCTTTGCTCTTCTGCGCATTCATCCCCTCTCTTCTCACTGACAGCCAAAACAAAAGCTGGCACGTACCCAAATCCCTGCCTTGGGGCACAATGAACTTGGCCTTTAAAGCCACACTGAAATGCCAGGTCTTATCATTCTAATTTGAGTGGCCATCAAATACCATTGGTGATTCTCACTCATAGCCACCCTACCTCACTCCAGAAGGACTTGCTTATGAAAATGTACTTGGCACAACACAGTAGAAAAAGCTTAAAGGACATAGAAGACCAGGGAAATGCTGCAGGAGAAATAGTAACTTCTGGTCGAGGTTACATTAAGAACAGTGAGACACTGTGTCCTCCGCAGACATCAGGCATAGCGCTCTTCCAGCAGTTTGTGTCTTGTGTGTGCATCAAGTAGACAAACTGTTTTCCTCACAGAAGTTCAGCTCATCCAGAAAAGATGGAGAAAGTGCTGGTGTGTTTATCCAGTGGGAACAGTTTTGCCAAACACCTGCCCATAGCCATGACAGCTGAGGCAGCGACTCGGCCTGTCACCCTCCATGAGTCTGGCACCCATCTCCAGAGCCAGCTCAGAGAGGTCCTTGGAAGGGGCCAAGGAATTCTCTATTGAAACTTGACTCTCAGGCAAACTGACCTGATGATCTGATGCTGGCACAAGTCCCAGGCTATCTTGCTTATAACAGAGATGGCCAGGCTGTAACTGTCCCCAGCTCTGAGACAGGTGGGTCACAGGGACAGGGACTTGAAGGATGTGCATCTTGCTGGGCTCTGGGCAGCTGATCAAAGCTTCAGTGATATATCACGGAGGTCAGCTGTGTGTATGGGTGTGGGTCAAGAAGGGCTTCTTTCTATAGATGCTTGATCATGTGGCCTGTCCTATGCCAGCAGCAAAGGCCAGGATATGACTGTGATGTGTGTGTGTGTGTGTGTGTGTGTGTGTGTGTGCATTTATTAGTGTCAGGGAAACTTTTAGGTGGAAACTAAAGCCTGCCTGACCCAACTCAGTCCCTGCTCAACCACTGAGCAGCTCAGGAGAACCCTTACTCTTTCTCAGGTGAGCAGCCTCACATGTCAACTCAGGACACAAACAGAATCTTCTTTGTTCTGTGATAGGCTGCACAGAGAGAAAGGCTGCAAGGCCCAGGTATGCCTATATCACGTGTGTGGCCATGTGTCCGGGGTTCCGAAGACAAATAACTTTTCAGAGATATCATTAGCCTTGCCTGTATTCCAGGTGTGTGTGTGTGTGTGTGTTCGTTCAGAATCTGACTTCTGATATGGGCCATTTATATATTTGGGCTATCATTTTAATTGACTTGCTGCAAAAGCATACTTTTAAGGGATGAACTCCAGACAAGGAGCAGATAAAATCTTTTATACAATAAAATTTGTCTCTTCCCTCCCTGTTTTCTTCTCTCCCTCCTTCCCTTCCTTCTACCTACCCACCTTCTTCTCTTTTCTCATTCTTCCCATCTCTCTTTCTTGGCAGGCCAGAGAACAGCAGTGTGGTGTGAGCCATGCCTGCTTCCTCTGGGGAGCAGAACCCCTCAGGGCAAGGCTCCTGGGGACACAGAGGAGAAGTCGCTGAGAGGAGGAGGAGGAGGAAGTCCCCTACGTGAGAAGAAGATGAGCCTTGGCCCTTTGGGAAGGGCAGAGCCAAGGAGACAGCCAGTGAACCAGGGAAGCCCTTGTGCTGAGAAATGGCCTATTGTCTCTATGGGCATGATATGTGATTCAGTGTCTGAGGTTGATTTTGAGTAACTCTTCCCTGAGTTGTGATTCTGATGGAAGGTCCGCAGTGTTAACCGCAAGTGGTTGTCCTTTACTTCTCACTGTCCTGGAACAAGAACGAAGGGTGGCATTTACCCAGGTGGGGGTGGGCAACCTGGCGAACTGTGATGGAGAGAGGTGGTAAGGAGAACGCTGACCAGATAAGGAAGTGGGTGAAGGTGCTCTTTAAGTTATGGAGTGTTAGAGATAGTAAGGTGTGCTGGTGTCTGCCAACAGCCACATGAACGGTGCCGGCGGCTGGAAAGACATTCAGATATGTCACTTTGAGGTGGAGACTGGTATAAATCTTGGAGACAAGCTGCATGGGATTCGCAGTTTCAGTGGCTGGTCCGAGACTTCACCCTGGGTAGAAGGAAGATCAGCGGCCCTTTCGGTGGCTCACGAGCATCCTGTCCTGAGCCCGTGCTCTTTGCAGGAGGATGGGAAGAAGAGTCATGTCTTGTCCTTCCCCTTTGTGCCTAGGACTTACTGGAAATTTTTAGTGTCTTTATCCCGTCTCCTCTGTAAGTCAAGCCTGGAAACAGCACCAAAACTTAAGCATAGGCCCCAGAGGGGTCTGTGAGAAATGGCACAGCTAGAAGGGTCCCCCCAACTGGGACTTCTCATGTGTCAATGTCCTCAGACAGAATTGGGAGCCAGAGTTTTTGCCTTGATTTGCACTGTCCCTATACCTTTTCTTCTACTGTCACAGAACCCAGTACTCCAGGCTGAGAATCAGGTACTGCTGTATGAGCGGAGATACCAGAAGTCCAGGCAGGGAGAATGATGTCCCCCTCATCCCTCCCTAGAATTCTCCTTCAGGGACACAGTTTTCCCAGCTCCATCATGGACTGTTCTGGATAGATACTTGGTCTCTGGATCCAGCACCCCATAGGCTCCTAACTGTCTATGGCCTTTCCCAGAGACACAGGTAACAAGGCAGAGTGATTGATCACAGATTAATTATTTCTATCCTTATTAAAATGTGGCTCCCTTAGGAGAGCTGGGCTCTCATTTGAGCCTTTGACCTAAGCAAGGATGTGCTGATGGAGCTAGGGTCCCACTCCAGGTCTAGTCTTAGGAAGCAGATGTCAATGTAGAGTTTAGGAGTAAGAGACTTGTAGGGAACTAACAGAAAGAAAGAAAGAAAGAAAGAAAGAAAGAAAGAAAGAAAGAAAGAAAGAAAGAAAGAAAGAAAAGAAGAGAGAGAGAGAGAGAAAGGAAGACAGGGGAAAGAGGGAGGAAGGAAGGAAGGAAACAAACAAACAAAGAAAGGAAGGAAGGAAAGAAGGAAGGAAGGAAGAAGGAAAGAGGGAGAAAGAAAGAGAGAGAAAGGAATACAGGGGAGGGAGGGAGGAAGGAAGGAAACAAACAAACAAAGAAAGGAAGGAAGGAAAGAAGGAAGGAAGGAAGAATGAAAGAGGGAGAAAGAAAGAGAGAGAAAGGAATACAGGGGAGGGAGGGAGGAAGGAAGGAAGGAAGGAAACAAACAAAGAAAGGAAGGAAGGAAAGAAGGAAGGAAGGAAGAAGGAAAGAGGGAGAAAGAAAGAGAGAGAAAGGAATACAGGGGAGGGAGGGAGGAAGGAAGGAAGGAGGAAGGAAAGAAAGAAACAAACAAACAAAGAAACAAAGAAAGGAAGGCAGGAAGGGAGGAAGGAAGGCAGGAAGAAAGAAAGAAAGAAAGAGAGAGAGAGAGAGAGAAAGAAAGAAAGAAAGAAAGAAAGAAAGAAAGAAAGAAAGAAAGAAAGAGAAGAAAGATGAGACAGGCACTGTGATGTTGGCCAGGGTGAACCACAGAAGCTCAGATATGCAATGGGTTTGACCTGGGACCAGAATCCCATGCAGCTAATGGTCTCAACTTCACTCTCTCACCAGGTGAGTATTATTTGCCAACAGCTTCCTAATATAAGGATCTAGGTAGGCAGCTTGTCACCATGTCTCCTACAAATGCTTGCACACATGATTTTATTTAAATTCCTCCCCGACTCTAGAAAGTTGAATGAGATAGTTTCCATTTTATAGGTGACAGAATGGAGTGAGTGGTCACCCAGACTGTAGGTGGTGAAACCAGGAAGGGACTGGTCCATCTACAGAGCACACATCTCACAGGCATGCTGACGTTATGATGCATGTTGGCTGAATAGGCCGGGGCTGACTTTGAAAGAGGCTGCGCTCACCTGCCATGTGCTTCAGCAGTATCCACCCTGTGACCCCTCAGGGAATCACCTTGCTACCAAGAACTTCAATCATGGACTTCTTTGCCCCTCTGTGGGGGGTGGTGAGGGGCCCCCGCTTCACAGTAATGAAGTATTTGCAGCAACCCCCAGAATGAAATCTCCAGAGAGTCAACTCCCTGCGCAGACAAACCAACAAACGAGTCTCATTACTTTCAATCTCGTGGGATAGGAGCAGATTTCTTCCTTTCTCCCCCCGTGGAGAAGCGCCCGCACCCCTGGGTCTGGGTCTGGGTCCCTTGCTGGTCTAAGGAAGCCCATGCTTTTCCTTCATTCGAGGAAAACAAAGAAGCTTGTCCGCAGAACTTTCTAGAGTTGGGGGAATTGAGTCCACAGAGACTCAGTCACACTCTGAGCTGGGAAGTGCATTTTTGTTAAATCCAAGCCATTCATTTCAGCCACCCTCAGGGTCATAGTTAGGAACATGGTTGCATTGTGTCCATAGCCTGGAACACAAGTAAATAAGTAACTCCGCCTCCATGTGGCTCCTGTGCACTGTAATCATATATTTATTCAGGATGTTGACTTTCTCTGAGCACCTGTCTTCAGCAGCCTTATCACTGTGTGAGCCTGTGTGGGAAGCAACATGTCCACCTGTCACAGTACACAGCCTGCGGCATCTTCCTATGAAAATAAGGCAGCCGGCACCTGATAGGGGGAGAATTTTTAATCTCGACGACTTGTGTCTAATTTTGGGGGTGACCAGCCTGTCAGCTCCAGCCGCCCAATCGTTCTTTGAGGTCGACATCAGGCGGCAGCTGCCAGAGCCTTGACACTTCTTTTTTTTATTATTATTTTTCAGAAGGAAAGGGGGAGGAAGGGCGTCAGGGAAGGAAGGGAGTAAAAGAAATAAGGGGAGGGGGAGGCATGCTGCTATTTTCGTTGCATTTTCAAATCCTGTTTTAGTGCAAGAATTTAATTATACACATTTTCATCATTTCTTGCTCTTTGAGACATTAATTAAGGACTCTCGAGTTCAGCTTCCGAGGCACGGTTAGTTCACCCTGTACAAACATTTTACCGTTTTGGTACAAATAAAAAAAAATGAAAAGTCAAAGGTAGCAATGCTCCTAGATGTGGCTAAACACGTGCCCCTCCCTCTGCAACCATCCTCTTCGTCATCACAAAGTTAGACACATCATTCTTTTATCAATGAACGTGCCACACCCGACCAGTTCTGGCTCTGTCCGGGTTGCACATTCTGGGGAATCTGACTCCCCTGAGCTGCCTGGGCAGTGCTGAGCACCTTCCAGAGATGGGACAGAGGTGAGGAGGGTAAGACAGCAAGCACTGGGGGACGGGCTCAAGGGCTTGGTCTCTGTTCTGGAACTGCCTTCAGCATCTATAAGAAGGCAACTATCTAGAGGTCAGCACATACTCCCCACTTCAAACAACCATGTACAAGAACTTCAGTCATATTTCCAAACTAGTGCCATATACTGCAGTGAGGGAGGGAGGTCTAGTTAAATTGTTACACTCCAAAGCATTAATTTGGGGGCTGGAGAGATGGCTTAGCAGTTAAGTGCTTGCCTGTGAAGCCTAAGGACCCCGGGTTGAGGCTCCATTTCTCAGGAGCCACATTAGCCAGATACACAAGGGGGCGCAAGCATCTGGAGTTCATTGGCAGTGGCTGGAGGCCCTGGAGCACCCATTCTCTCTCTCTCTGCCTCTTTCTCTCTCTGTGTATGTTGTTCTCAAGTAAATAAATAAAAATAAGCAAAATAATTCAAAGTATTAATTTTGGGTGCTGGGTGGCTCAGTCAGGAAAGTGCTTGCCACACAAGTGTGGGGACCTGAGTTCAGATCCCAAGTCCCCACATAAAATGCCAGTCATAGTGATGTGTGCTGGGGAAATGGAGACAGATGAATCCCTGGTGCTCACTGGCTAGCTGGTCTAGCCAAATTGGTGAGGCTCTAGGTTTAGAAAGAGACCCTGTCTCAAGGAATAAAGTGGGGAGCAGCTGAGGAGGACACCCGACATCATCCTCTGGCCTTCGCACACCTGCGTGTACATGCATGCCCACACACGTGAGAACATGTAAACTATACACATGCATAACACACACACACACACAGAGAGAGAGAGAGAGAGAGAGAGAAACGTGCAAATATTAAGTACACTTCTAAAAAATCACTATTTTTTTCTGTGCTCACGCAGATAGGGGTCTTTTGACCATCCACAGATGACCTGGTGCTCTGAGCACTGTTGATAGGATGTCAACGGAAATACACATGACATTCTCTACATGTGTCCTCGGCAGGTCATCTAGTGAATTACCAAGAAGTTTCTCGATCCTGGTCAAGACATGCCAGGAAGGGGTTGTAGGATTCAAAGTCCCCTATTGGGAGCCAAGGAATGAGTTGGTCCATATGGATGCAGTGAGTGTCCCAGTCAGGCAGTGGAGGCACAGCCGTTCCAATGGGAGAGACCCATCTCTCAGTATCCCAGGTGGAAACTCGGGTATCCATCAGCGTAGAGGAAGAAAGTAGGAAAATACAGGGAAAAGGAAAACTCTGCGAGAGGTCATAAAGCTTGGGTGCCTGTGGGCGATGTCTGTCTGTCCCAAACAGCCATGGTGGGTGGATGGGGAGCTCACGGTGTGATGTGATCAAATGAATGTGTGATTCAACAAGAATGTTTTGGCTGTAGTTCCAAGTCATGCCTGTTCTGGGCACTTCAGAATAGGTCTCCCTTTAAATATCAATCCCCTCCACATACTTTTGTTTCTTGGCATAGATTTTTGTATATTTGGTTTTCTTTTTCAAATATTGCGTTCTGTGTTTTTGATTAGAAAACTTGGTCACAGTGCTTATGTTGGGAAGCCCAGATCAAAGCTGAAATGTCTTAGTTATCTAGTAGAAGGTCTATCATGCCCTGACCTCAACTGAACTTCTCATTTGATCTTTCACATCTCCCTAGGAAGTCTCTAGCCACACATTTTCTCCCCTTTTCCTATCTCTTGATGCTTCTCTTTACATCCTTCTTTCTTCTTTATCTTTACTTATTTGTTTTTATTAAGGCAGTGAAAAAGGCTGAGAAACTTACACTCAGGCTGGAGAGCTGTAAGCATTAGTCAGAAGACAGTGTGATGCGTGAACCCTGCAATGCTGGACTCCCATGCGGGTGCTGCATTGTTCCTAAGGAGTCTAAACTATTTCTCGACTTCCTGGGTCCTTGGGACACAGAATGAAAACTGCCACCTGAGGACCTGGCCAGACCTGCATGCCAGCAATCCACAATGATCCATATGACCCCCAAACCAACTGGTGTCTGTGTCCCCTCATCCCCGTGGTGAATAGCTCATGCCACGTGGTCAAAGAACTCAGTTCCGTGTTCTTTCTTGGTCTTTTCACTGCCATGTGGTCAGCAGCAGCACATGGTATCTGACACTTGGGAAAACCTGTCAATGGGCACAAGTATTGTGCTTGCCTGGTCACTTCTGTCCCTCTCTGTGGCTCTTCTGGGTCTCCCCATCTGGGTCTCTCTCCATCATTGGCTATGCCACAAAAATGTCCAGTCTTCTTAGAGACTGCCCACCTGCATGCTGCTGGCTACACTGTCCATGGTGGTCATGGACAAGCTGCCCAGCTGGAGGACCCTGCAAGGCCAACTTCGTACAGGAAGTTATCTGGCTAGACACCCAGGATGAGAGCGAGCAGCCTGCTTTCTAAGCATTTCTTAAGGCTTACCAACACTTTGGGGAGGGGTGGACATTATGAGATAAGTAAGTCACCTCCAGAAGTCCGGGAGCCCATGGTGATAAAGAAGAAAGCTTCAGGGAGGTGGCACATGCTGCCCAGAGACAAGGAGAGAGAGAGAGAAAGAGAGAGAGAGAGAATGCAAGTATGCAAGTGACATAAGCAGTTTCAAATTTATGATGGTGGCCATGAGTCAAAAGACATAAGGCTATTCACAATTCTGGCCAGCCATCATGCCAATGAATTGCTCATGTTGAAATGGTTGATTTTAATGTCAAATGAATTTTGCCACCATTTTTAGCAGTGCATTTTGGGTGAAGACATTTTTATGAAGTGCACAAAGACTTTGTCACCTATTTAGGTAGGGTAAGAGAGGGCTTTCTAATCCCTGGGCTACTCCTCTTTGGGGAACATGTGTTATTCATGGAGTTCATCTCGTGGTATGTGTTGTCACCACACACATGCACGTGCTGTGTCCCAGGGTCCTCTATACTCGAGATGCTGGGCTTTCTCTACCTTTTTAGATTTTTTTAATTGAAAACTTTAATTTAAGAACAAATTGCGAATTGGGCCATCCTCAGTGGTGGAGTTATCTGTGATCCGTGTGAGGTCACGGATACCAGTCAGTCTCTCTGGAGGGACGAAGCATCATAGTATCCTTCTGCACCCTGCGGTTCTTACATTCTTTCTGCCCCTTCTCCCACCTCTTGCTCACATGCATCTGCCTGCAGAACCTTCATGTTCACGGCTTTCCTGTGGAAACAGGTGGGTGCTGTGGGGCTCCGCAACAGCCCCAGGGTGAAGGAACTCTTGGTGTTCACTTCGCATGAGCTAAAGCAGCCTCCGTCGTACACCCTGCCCTTTACCACTAGCACTGGCCCTAGATTCTAACCTGACCTTGTCTCTCATGGCTGCTCTATGTCCTCCATATGGCTCTTTACAATTCCAGCCTCTTGTACCCACTCATGTGGAGGTATCTCAGCCCTGGGGACCTCCCACCTAGACCAGACCTCACCTCCAGTTTTTAACTGATCGGTCCTGGCCTTGGTTCTGTTGGAGAGGTCACCAGCCATGGATGGGCCAGCAACATTTCCTCCTGAGATCACTCCAGACTCAATGTCTCCATCAGTGACAACAGAGTCTGAACGAACCAACAGGGCCCTTCCATAGGAGGATCTGATGTGGGTATCCAAGAAAAGAAACCAGTGGAGCCAGAGAAGTAGAGTCAGCCACAGAGAAAGCCTTGAGGAACCAGAATAAGGATATTGAGCTTCAAGCTCCAAGACAACCACCTGGCTCTCCCAAATGCCCCAAGGCCTGAACTTCCCACCCGCACAAGGATCTTTCCAGCTTCCACTTCTGCCAGAGCCCCACACGCTATGAGAAACTTCACTGAGCATGTCTCAGCTTCTTGCAAGAACCAAACTGAAATCCCACAGGAGAAGCCAGACCAAGAGGCCAATGAAGGGGAAGAAGAGGCCACATCCAGAAAGGCCGGAAGGGGACACAAGGCAAGAGGGACGTTACGAAGAGACTAGGCATCAGGTGAACTGACACGTTCTCTACATGTGTCTTAAGGAGGTTGTGATTAGCCAGACAGCAAGTGGACAGACACGAGGCTCCTGCTTGATCTGGACATGAGAATTGCTCTTCTTGGGGTGGCAGGTCTACCTGAGTGGCAAAGAGACACATGGTCCAAACATGGTCCACACAGGTGCACTGGACTTGGGGAGATCAAGGTGCATATTGCTTTCCATTGAAACCCAAACCTCTGGGAGCAATAAGTATAAACTCCCCCCTTCTCCCTGCTTGCTGGTACAGAGGTTATGAATCCCTCCTTCCCTCCCTTCCTCCCGAGGAAGCTGGAAGCCTCTTGGCTTTGGATTCCCCCAACATACTTTCATTCAAAACCAGCACGAGGCTTAAGCTGCTCTTAGATTGTCTAGGCCACTCTGGGAAGCAAGGCTGGGCACGGCAGCCGGGACGCGGGAGAAGGGGGATTAGCAAGTCTCGCCTGAGTTCTCCCTGCAGCTCTCTGCTGCCATTAAGAGAGACGGATTAATATCAGGTTTTGGGGATCTGGTTGCTGGCTGATACTGCACAATTATCCAGATAAACGACCGGCGTCCAAGCGTGTGTGGCAGAGTCAACCGCAGCGCCATCATCTTTCCTTTCCTGTCCTTTCCTTTTCTTTCTCCTTTTGATTCTTTTGTTTATTTGGAGAGAAAGCATTTATCTATTTATCTGACTCTCACACTGCGATACATATTTTAAAGTTCCCATTAAACTTTCAACACAAACACCCGCTGTGGTGGGTGGATCATTGCTGTTGTTGTTGAAGGCCCATCACTGGAGATAAAGGACAGGGGTTCCTATGGCCAAATGTGGGTGGGGAGTGGCCGCCTCCCTACCCTCTCTGGTACTGTGTGTTCCAAATCCTTTCTTTGCATTCACAAGGGCCCTGTCTCTGCACCCAGCCCTGGCCTGACTCTCACATGAGGGTGTGGGCCAAACCTCTCACCAGGCATCTGCTCTTCCAGCCCAGGCAGAGGATGGGGAGGCCATGGCAGACTCCAGGGTGGGCCCCGTGCCCTCCCCCCACTGCCTTTAGACTTCTGTCTTGGCTGGTATTGATTTTTTTCTCTTTTGCTCAGTCTCTCTTGCTCTTGCCTTCCCACCCTGCCCCACTTTGGCTCCTAGGTTACTTCTGTAGCTTGATTAGCACATCTGGCACACAGTACGCACCTGAGGCCAGGATTAGAGATCAAAGGCGGGCCAAGCGCTGCCTGGCTGTGCCTTCCCTGGCCTGTAAACACCAGCTAGGCCCCATCTGCTGCTGGCCGGTCTACTCACTCACTGAGGTGCTGCCTTTTAATCCAGCAGTAACTGTCCATCAGCACTAAGCATGCCCTCGCCTCCAGGACTGACCCCATGCTCAGCAGAGCCCTCCACAGGACCCCTCTTCTTCTACTGCCCAGATAGAAACCTTTTCCAATTGCCTGCCAGAGCACTGGTGGGTCCCAGGACCTGACCTCACATGGTCCTATCACAGGGGCTTTGCTGAAGCCGACCTCAGCTAGTATTATTCTTCGTCTTTGCAAGGTCAATTCTTCCTCACACTTCAAGGACAGCCATTGTTCTACCTTTCCTGTGCACTAACCTTGTCAGGAAAGCACCCACTGTGGCCTCCAGCCTCATCCTCAAAGGCACATCAACTGTTAAAGACAAGATGTGAAGCCAGGCATGGTGGCACACGCCTTTAATCCCAGCACTCAGGGGGGAGGCAGAGGTCGGAGGATTGCCGTGAGTTTGAGACCACCCTGAGAATACAGAGTTAATTCCAGGTCAGCCAGAGCTAGAGTGAGACCCTACCTTGAGAAACCATTAAAAAAAAAGACAAGATGTGGTTAGCAGCATGTCCCCAAGCCTCTCATGTACTTTAGGTGGAAACCCCCACTCGAAGGTTTTTCTTTCCTAAGGTTACACCAAGCTCCCCGTGGCTCTCTAGGAAAGCCCTGGGCACACCAGGGAAGACATTATTAACAGGCATCATAGCCAGAGCTGTGGGGTGAAGCCAGAACTCTGTGTAAATCATCCTGCTCCCTGTTGGTTGCTTAGAAGGACATAACAGCTCTCTGTTCTAGATCTTGGAGGTTCTTAAAGGTACAGCAAACCTCTCTGGATCTTGGCAGAATGTGACTTTATTTGGAATGGCTCTACGCACAGGTAAGGTATGAGCATCGAGACAAGTTCAACCGTGGCTGAGAGATTCTGGAATGACTAGTGCTTGTGAGAGAAGGGCTCAAAATATAGCTCAGTGGGCAGAACGCTTGCCTAGCATGCCTGAAGCCCTGGTTTGACCTCCTGCACCACGTAATCTGACTGTGGTGGTGCATGCCTACAATCCCAGCAGTACAGAAGTAGAGGCGGAACAATCAGAAGTTCAAGGATCTCCTCAATTACAGTGGGAAATTTGAGGCCAGTTTGGACAACCTGAGACCCTGTCTCAGAAAAGGAAAGAAATAATAAGAAAGTGTGCTGTGGTGGTTTGAATCAGCTGTCCCTCATACACTCAGGTGTTCGTACTTAATGCTTGGTCCCTAGCTGGTGGCAATTTGGGAAGTGAAGACTTGCTGGACACGATGTGTTTTGGAGGAAGGCTTAGGGTGTTACAGCCAGCTTCCCCTCAGCAGAGCTCAGCTTACTCTCCCACTGCTGTTTGCCACCTTCCATGGCAGAGGTGATGTCCAGCCTCTGCTCATGCCATGACTTGCCCTGCATGCACCCTCTTGTGCATCTGGCTAATGTGGGTCCTGGGGAATCGAGCCTTGAACTGGGCCCTTAGGCTTCACAGGCAAGCACTTAACCAGTAAGCCATCACTCCAGCCCTTGTTTATTCTTTTTATTGCTTCTTTAATTGCAATATTTTACTTGTTCTGTTTTTATTATATTTTTCTTACTGCTTTTTAAAGATTTACTTTTATATTTAAAAAAAATTCCATTATTTAGATCTTTAGTCATTAATTTTTTTCTTTTTTTCTAACATATGCAACAGAGGCTATTTATTTTCCTTTAAAACTTGCTTTAGCTGCATTTCAAGACTTTGAATTACAACCTATGCATCACAATACATTTTAGTTATTTTCAGTTTTTATTATGATACATTTCTTGGCATTTAAACTATTTTATGCATCCTTTATATATCTTTTAATGCAAGTATACCATTCAGGTTTTCATCAAGAAAAAGGAACCACACTCTACATTTCAAAAGGAGATGTAAGGTAAAGTTGTTATCTACACAAGTATTATAACATGAGAGGACAAAAAGAAAATGTCAATGTGACTGTGAAATGTAACTGTAATGTGGCTGCCCATCTAATGAGCGACGAACAGAAACCCCGGTGGTCAGACTTCTGTGAGGCAGATGCGGCCTTCTGTGCTTGTGGTGCCAGTGAGCAGGCAGTGGGCCTTGTTCTGGGAGTGTAGAGAGAGATGGAGTCTGGTAAAAACCTTCTGCTTATTGGGGGTGAGGTCTAGAGGACCAGGAAAATAAACAGGAAGTCCCACCTTCCAATCTCTGTTGCAGCCTCTATTGATCTGGTAGAAGCAAAGCTGTGAGGCTAATGGGAGGAGACAGAAGCAAAGGCCAGGGAACACGGCCACAGTGCATTTCATATTGGTATAAAATTCCATTTTAAAACCTGCATTCGAGCTGATGATGGAGAGATGGCTTAGCAGTTGAGGTGGTTGCCTTCAAAGGCTAAGGACCCAGGTTTGATTCCCCAGGTCCCATATAAGCCAGATGCACAAGGTAGCACATACATCTGGGATTCATTTGCAGCAGCCTGAGGCCCAGGTATGCCCATTCTCTCTCTATCTACCTGCCTCTTTCTCTCTCTCTCTCTCTCTCTTTCTCACTCTCATAAGTAAAACATTTAAAAACAACAAAACAAAACATAACTGCATTAGTTATATTTCTGGTTCCTGGGACAAAATGCCTACCAGAAGCAGCTTAAGGAAGGTTCATTTTTGGCTTACAGTTTGGAGGTGAAGTGTCCATTATGGCTTGAGCTTCAAGCCTGGGCCACATTGTCAAATCAACCAGGAATAAGTAGCAAGAGAATAAGTGGGACTTGGCTATAACACCTCAAGACCCAACCCCATTGATACAGGACACACCCCATTGATACAGGACACACCCCATTGATACAGGACACCCCCCATTGATACAGCTCCTTCACCTCCTAAAACTTCCTTCAACCTCCAAAGCGGCATCACCAGCTAGGCATGCTCTATTCAAACGCATGAGTCTACAGGGGTTGTTTCACACTGAAACGACCACAAAAAACAATATTATACACAAAGAATATAAGCCATTAAAAATGACTCCACTGAGCATGACGGCACACACTTGTAATGCAAGCATTCATGTGGTTGAAGTTGGAAGTTTTTGCCTTGCTCACAGACCAGCTAGTACTACTTAGTGAGACCTTGTCTCAAAAACTCCAAATTTAATAAATAAATAAAATTTGCATGAAACCAAATGAGTGTGGAACTGAGAAATGGATCAGCCAGCCTTGTAACCAGACAACAACCCAATAGATATTTTTTGCACTGGAATTTAATAATATTTAAACAAGTAATTTTTTTCCAAAATTATTTGAGTTATTGATATCTACCTGTCATTCTCCTATTTACTTTGTTCGTGGAAACAGTAAACTTTCCACAGGAAGCATTCAAATCTTGGATAGTCAGGATTCAACAAGGAACAGACAAGATCCTATTCCTTCCATGTGCTCAGTGAAATTGCCCTATCCTGTAAAAATACACAGTGAGCCACATATACATTGCAGAACTTCTTAGTAGCCACAATAAATCAAATTATGCCTGAGGGTCTGGGAAACCACTTTCCATTCGAGCATGAGGACCTGAGTTCAAATCCCCAGCATTCACACGAAAAGCTGTGACAGATATCGGCAACCCCAGCACATCTGCAGCACGATAGGAGGCAGAGATAGGAGAATCGCCTGGAAGCTCTGAGGGATCAACACACAAGGCTGTCCCCTAGCCTCCACATGCATGCCAGGGCACGTGCACAATTCTTTTTCAGCACTGTATTTTCCAATGTAATATTTTATACTCCTAGCACTTTGAAATTTGGGTGCTGAATTTTGATTACATAAAACTCACAGCTGAAAAAGTCAATTCTTTGTATCCACGTTGTTTCATATAAACTTAAGGTTTTCTATCAATTACATTAAGTTGCTAAATTTAAATAAAAGACAATTACAGACAAATAAGATTAGAAATCCATTTCTCCAGTCCCAGATGCTGCACCCTGAGTTCCCAAACCCCACATGTGGTTCCACATTGCTGCACTAGGGTTACTAGGTCCTGGTAAAAACTAGTTGAGAAGCACATATTTCAGAGTTTTTAGTCTGGCCAGTAGGGAAGTAAGATATTTTTGTCTTGGGTTTAAGGCACTAAACACAGACACAGTTGCTTGAATGAGAAGGATTTTGTAAATTCCTTCCTTTACTTCAGACCCATGACTTCAGAGCTGAAGGATCCTATTTTCTCCTTCCTTCCTTCTTTCCTTCCTTCCTTCCTTCCCTCCCTCCCTCCTACTTCCCTTTCTTCTTTTCTTCTATCTCTTTCTTCCTTCCTGCCTTCCTTATTTTCTTCCTTTTTTCTATCTCTTCCTTCCCTCCCTCCTACTTCCCTTTCTTCCTTTCTTCCAACTCCTTCCTTCCTTTCTTTCCCCTCCCTTCTTCCCTTCCTCCCTCTCTCCCTTCCTTCATTTATCCCTCCTTCTTTTTCTCCTTTGATAGTTCTTTCTTCTTTCCTTTTCTTTATAAACATTTGTTTATCCATTCATCCATCCATTCATTTTCTCACCACAGATGATCACTCACTGCCCATGCTCTGTATTCTAATTTCGTGCTGCCTCTGATCTAGTAGATGGAGCTGTCAACATAAACATTACTTTGCAGAGTGAAGGGACATCACTGGGAAAAGTCCATGGTGGAAATCAACATGAAGGACAGTCATATTTTGCTGGTTAGTGGAGGAGGGTCTCTGGGACATGGAGGGCATGTGTGGTTCTAGGCTGAGATGCAGAGTTCTGCTTCAGTAGTTGGGAGTATTCTGGGTGTGGTATGGGTGGGGAGGAGACCAGAAGCAGGAGCTGCAGTCTGCACACTGACAGGCAAGTCGAGGTCCTTGAGCTCCTTCCCGTGGATAGGGAGGCCCGGAGGAAGAAGGTTAGGTGAGAAATGGCAAGATTAGATATGTGTTTGGAAAAGATTCCTCTGAAGTCTCACAGCTGAGGTGCTGCATGTTCACATGAGCGACTTGGCCACTTGCTCTCTGAGAACTTCTCATTTACAGTTGATTCCTATTGTTTGTTTGCTTGTTGTTTTAAATCTCTCTCTCTCTCTCTCACATATATATATATATATTTATATATTTATATATATATATATATACATGTATATATATATATATTTATATATATACATACATGTGTGTGTGTATGTGTATATATATATATATATATATATATATATATATATATATATATATGTATTTGTGTGCCCCATGTTACATGTGTGGAAGTCACAGAAGAACCACGTGTCAGTCCTTGCATTCCACCTTGTTTGAAGCAGGGTCTCTGTTCTCTGCTATGTGTGCCTGGCTAAGCTGGTCTATGAGCTTCCAGGGATTCTCCCATCTCGGCCTCCCATCCTGCTGGGGTCATGGACGTGCATCACCACATCTGGTTCTATGGCCTCTGGGGATCTAAGCTGAAGTTCTCACAATCATGCAGCAAGTGCTTCATGCCCTGAGCCAACGCGCCAGGCCTGATTCCTAACTCCTCGAATACAGCTCTTTGGAATACCTTGTCCTTCTGTGTGGCCTTCAAGGACTAGTCACCTTAAATTTAGTATGGAGAATCACAGTATTCAATGAGTTAGTCAAGGATAGGAAACCATTCACCAAATTTAGAAAACTCTTGTTATTGTTTATACAACCAAAAATATTGATTTTCTACAACTTCATCGTTGTTGCATAGTCATCAAATCTGTTGCAAAAATTCCAGATGTTAACTGAAGATTTTTCAGAAAACATGTTATGAGCACCTACAATGTGCCAATCATTGGAGGCTGTTACATGAATAAAACCAGCAAATTCATGACATAAATAAAGAATATAAACAGCTATTCATGAATGTAATCCTTGTCTTTCCTAGGATTGCATTTTTTGAAAGAGATTTTCATAATAAAACATTCATTACAATGAAAGATATAGTCATTAATTGAATTGACATTTAATAAATGAATTAAGCCTATGTTTACATATTTATGAATTTATATTAGAGACATTTGTTTGGAGGACCCATACAGACTCTGGAATTTGTTTGGCAAATACAGCAAGACTCCTGCCTATGGAGACATGGACCTTGTACTCAGACTCCTTGGGCTAAAGAACCATAGTCTTGCCGGGCGTGGTGGCACACGCCTTTAATCCCAACACTCGGGAGGCAGAGGTAGTAGGATCGCCGTGAGTTCAAGGTCACCCTGAGAATACAGAGTGAATTCCAGGTCAGCCTGGGCTAGAGTGAGACCCAACCTCAAAAAACAACAACAACAACAAAAAGAATCACAGCCTTTCTTTTTTTATTTTTAATTTTTTTAATTTATTTATTTGAAAGTGACAGAGCAAGAAAGAGGCAGATAGAGACAGAGAGAGAATGGGTGCACCAGCACTTCCAGCCACTGCAAACCAACTCCAGACGAGTACGCCCCCTTGTGCATCTAGCTAACGTGGGTCCTGGGGAGTCGAGCCTTGAACCAGGGTCCTTAGGCTTCATAGGCAAGTACTTAAGCGCTAAGCCATCTCTCCAACCCAAGAATCACAGTCTTTCCAATAACTTTGGTTTTGTAACAAAAAGTTTCATGACTGGTCAAATCATTCCTCTCTCTACAGAGAGTCCCTTAAGAAGGCTCACACGGGGAACAGTCCATCACACAGGGTTGTATAGAGACTGGATACTCCCAGGACTTCCTGACCCGTGCCAAGCAGTGTGCAGGCTTGGTGCCTCCCCGGGCCTCTATGTTCAGTGCGTCCCATCCCCCTTCAGAATATACCCATGCACTTGAACTTGAGGGAACTCAAATGACCTTCAGCCACAAATCCTAGCAGGCTCTGACAGGACCTTGAGCCCTGTTGCCCACAGCGATAATCTGCTCCTTAACACATTCTTTGTTGTCCTTTCTTCCTGTCTTTGCCTCATGTCAACACACCCTCAGTTTCCTGGGTCCCATCCATGTCTACTTTGATGGCATCTGACCTTGAAAAGAACCCACCTGGCTCAGCATCCAGCCAGGCACAGGCCTGCAGCCCAGAGAAGCCTGTGGTGGCCGTCTTTGGAGCCCTCCCCAACCCCACATGGAGCTCTGTCTACTTTCTATGTCTTTTGAGCCACTGCATGTGAGAACCTTCTGAGCATTTAACCGGAAAACATCTTAATGAGGAAATGCGGAGAGATTTGGGGTGGGGTTTCACATGCTGTTTATTTTTAAGGAGATGAAAGGTACATTTAACTGTACCATTCTAAATTTCCCAAATCCCACAGACAACATTTATGGTATTAACATGGTATTTCATCTTGAATTTACTACACACAGAGTGAGGAAATGCAGACATATACTCCTGATGGAAAGACTATGCCTGCTGTGGCCGACCTACAGGCCAGAAGCACCTCAGTTGGTCACACCCATGAAAATGGGAGTGGCTTATATTAAAGGAAAAGAAGAAAAAGAAGGAAGGCAATCAGGGACTGCTTGGATGTAAACCATGGGCACGTACTAATTTACTCTGAATGAATAGTTAGGCTCTATGCATATACATATGCTACTTAATGAATTTAGTTCCAGACATAATTTTTTCATGAGAATATCACATCATCTTATGCTCAGCCTTTCTTTCTTCAACAAGAGTTACAGGTGCTCTCAGATGCTCCCAGAGGCTAGAGGAAGGACTTCACCTGTTCCTGTAGGACACCCACCTATTTTGGGAATAAGAATATGGAGTCTGCTAGGCAAGAACTCTCCCAAATAACCCACATCCCCAGGTCTAGTACAAATTTTCATTTACAGAAAAGTTATAGACCAAGAAGTTCACATTTGTAGTAAACAACTCAAGGATGTTGGTGCATCCATGGAGATGTGAAACCCTTACCACAATCAGGTCCCAGAATGTGTCCATCACCCAAAGCAGAACCTCACACCCACGTACTGTGGCTCCTGTGTCCTCACTAGCCTACACCTCTTCTTCTGGTTACTTCACATAACGGATGTGCATGATCTGCTTCCATCCACGTACCTGCTGTTCTCAGGGTTTGTGTCAGTGTTCCGTTCCTTTTCATAGACAGCATCCCAGTGTCTGAACATACTGCATTTTGTTCATCCATTCAGCAGTCTGCACATTTGGTTCACTTTTGACCTATGACTAATGACAATGTGAGGAACAGCTATGAACAAGTTCTTACATGGACAAAACATGTTTCAAAAATATTTTCTTTGGTTTGTGCCTAGGAATGGGATGACTTGCTCATGTGGGAGTTCTATACTAATTGCTCTGTGAGGTATTTCCAGGTTGTTTCCCAAAGTGACTGGACCAGCTTGCCTTTCCACTGAGACGATGTAGAGATTTTGGTTTCTCTACACACTCACATACGCACATGTACGAGACACCAACTCCCCACTTAACTACAGCATCTCGTTGCAATTTTGGCTCCTGCATTTGTGGTGGCTCATAGTGTGGAGAGTTCATATGCTCCAGAGGTATCAGTCTATATCTGTACACCCAGGATGGGTACTAGTTGGATTTTACTTATATTCTTTCCACATTCAGGTTGAAACACACTTCCTGGCACCATTGGAGGCCTCTATTTTTATTTGTGATGAGAGAAAGATTTTATCTATCTATCTATCTATCTATCTATCTATCTATCTATCTAGGTGTGTGTGTGTGTGTGTGTGTGTTCAGCTTCACATTGCTGGACAAACTTCCAAACGAGGTACAAGGTATGGTTGGCAGGGAATTTATTAGGTTAGAGATCCAGGAGAAATTTTCGTAATGACCTAAGAAGCTGCCCCCTTTCACAGGTCCTGCAGACAGAGAAAAGAAACCACCACCACCATAAGCAAGCACACTCCAGGAACTCAGGTAGATTTCAGACTTCCCTGCATGCCATAGGCTGGAAACCAGATCCATCCTCAAACTCACCTTAGGGCTGGCTGGACCCAGGATCTGTCCACAGTGACAGCTCCTCCAGCCAGGCAGCTGAAGATCTAAATTACAAGCTTCAAGAATCTCCTAAATCTATTGGAGGACATACACTTAAACTACCACATTTTGCCTCTGACCCATAATAGATTCCTAACCATTTCATATTGTAAATTGTATTTAGTCTAACTTCAAAGGTCCCTATAGTCTTTAACAACTTACAATAGTTCTAAAGTCCCAATTCTCATCTGATATTTAAGATTATTTCTTAGCTGGGAGTCCTGTAAAATCAAAACAAGTTATATACTTTCAACATATAAAGGGACAGAGTAAACATTCCCAACTGCTATAAGGCATAATAAAGAGAGACTGTGACAATACAAACTCAATAACCATCAAGCAAACATCAAACAACTGTAGTTCAAGGCCAATATCATAACCAGTCACTAACAGTCCAGATTTTCCAATTCTACCCCTCCAGCTGGGCTGAGTAGCCAGAGAAAATATCCATCCCAATCCAACTGCATTCCATGGTAGCCCTTGCACAGTCCTGATATATCCAAGATATCGTCAGGTCTCCATTGCAAATCCTGGTCCATCTTCCAAAGGCTCCACTGGCCCATCAGAATCATCACACCCTGCCTACATGCTGCATCTCACAGCAGCTCCTGAAACTGTATGCACTTCATAATCCCCTCCATGAATGCTTCTGAAGCCAATACCAGGTATTCAAAATATAGCCATATTCATAATTCAGAGACAAAAAAAATCATAACCTTGAAGATCAGGTTCCTTCCTTTCAGTCAACTCCTTACAAAAGAGTCTGCATTCCTACCATGTAGACCTTCTGGGGTGGAATAGCCTCAGGCACTCTCTCCATTATTTCCATGTAAAGCAGTTGGGCCATCTTCCTTAAGATTGTCAGCATGACTGACAATAGCAGCTTCAGCAACCTAAAACCAGTCTCTGTGCCAGTAAATTTTAAACTTGTTTCAATTTCTCCAAATTTAAATCTTGTATCTTTAAGTTCCATATCTTTAGCCAAGCACATCTTTCCATTAAAAAATTTAACCTTGATCAAACTTTCTGTGTATGGGCAGCAGAATGCAGCCAGCCCTTATGTCAACAAAGTCTTTGTAATAGTTCCTCCAAAAAGTCCTTTGTAATCATTACTCCAAAGACAATGCTCTCTGCTCTTAGCATTTTCAAACTCTCACAAGAATAGTCCATAACCTTGGCTTATCACTCTGGAAGGCATCTTCAGTTGCAAATACCAAGTCCATGACTATTCCTTCAAAACAAAAGTTCCAAAAGACCAAAATCCGCATGGACAAATTCATTGTCCAGCAACACCTCACTCTGTGGTACCAATTCTGTCATAGACAGTTTCACATTGCTGGGATGAACCTCAAAACCAGGCACAAGTTATGGGAGGAAGGGAATTTTTTTGATGCTTGCAGATCCAGTGGATGTTCCATAATGGCTGAGGAAGCTGATCACTGTTCACAGGTCCATGCAGAGAGAAAAGCAGCCACCACCACCAACAGCAAGCCCACTCCAGGAACTCAGGCAGAGCTCAGACTTCCCTGCATGCCACAGGTGGGAAATCACCCCAAACACACCTTAGGGCTGGACTCTAGGATCCACCCACAGTGACAGCTCCTTGTCTAGCCAGGCAACTGGAGATCTAAATTACAAGCATCCATTCAAACTAGCACACACACACACACACACACACACACACACACACACACGGAGAGAGACAGACAGAGAGAAAGAGGGAGACAGAGCTAGAAACACAGAGAGATAATGCTAGAGAATGGGCACACCAGGATCTCCTATCACTTTAAATGATCTGGAGACACCATGTACCACTTTGTGTATCTGGCAAGTGTCTTTACCGCTGAGCCGTCTCTCCAGCCCCAGAGAGGTTTCTGTTTCAAGTGCAGTGGTGGCACACAGCCATGGTGGGGAACCAACTGCTCTCAATTTGGCTAACTGATCCCCTCACTGGTATGGGACCCATAGCTGGAGCTGGGAAACAAGTCAGAACCATATCCAAACATAAGCCCACTCTCCAGTATCAAGCTACTATCAATTGTGGGCTACAAGAGGGCCTACACCTATTAAATTCTCTATAAAAAAAAAAAAAAGTAAGGGTTATCTCATTTGTCCTGGTGCTAACTTACTCTCCGTTGGAGAATCTGCTTCTCTTTTTCAGATAGATGTAGACCCTAAGGAGAGAGCCACCCCATCATACCTCAAAAGGGCCCCGGCTGAAACTAAGAAAACTTGGAGAAACAAGCAAGGGGGCTGTTTTCCTGATGAACCGGACACCAGCACAAGGCGGAAGGAGATCAGCATAGAGAAAAATCAACTCCTACCAAATCAGAGAGCCAGAGCCTCAGAGGCCCTCAACACCTCATCACTGAAGCAGACCAAAAATGAACCCAACATGGCTCAGGGAAATTTTGCGGAAGAGGGGGCGGAAAGAATGTCAGAGTCACATGTTGGGTCATGATATGCAGAGACATTTAGCTTAGCCATAACTGTGGGCTAACTCCACAATGCATGACCCGTATACCTCAACAAGGAGGGGCCAAGGGGAGGGGGTAGGTCACGGATGAGCCTAATAATGGTACCAAACTGACTGTATTTGCTGAATACAGAACTGACTAATAAAAAAAAAAAAAAAAAAAGAATGTCTTTCAGAGCCAGGTGTGGTGGGCGCATGCCTTTAATCCCAACACTGGGGAGGCAGAGGTACTAGGATCACTGTGAGTTCAAGGCCACCCTGAGACTACATAGTGAATTCTAGGTCAGCGTGGACTAAAGTGAAACCCTACCTTAAGAAAGAAAAAGGAATGTCTTTCAAGGCTGGCAAGATGGCTCTGTGGGTAACATGTTCATTGAAAAAGCCTGGCAACCTGAGTTTGGATCCCCAAAACACATGTAAAGCAGGACACCACAGTAGGCATCTGGTTTCCAATCCCTACTATAGTAAGATCAGAGGTGAGGAGAAGAAAATCTCCTGGCAGATAGTGGGCCAGCTAGTCTGCTATACGCAGTGGCAAACAAAAGGCCTTGATGCAAAGCAGAAGACAAGGTCTGACACCCAACATCATTCTCTGACCTCCACATGAGTGCAATGGCACAGGAGCACCCACACTTATACACACAAACACACACACGCACACACAGAGAGATTTGAATAAAAATAAAGACTGGGGAAATAGCTCAGTGGGGAATAGGACTTGCTTTGAAAGCTTGAGGACCTGGCAAGCACCCATGTAAAAAGTCAGTCATGGTTGTGCATACCTGCAAACCCAGCAATGACAAGGGAAGAAACAGGGGGATCACTGGAGCTCTCTGGTTAGCCCGTCAAGCCAAAACTCAGTGAGCTATGTGTTCAGTCATAGACCATATCTCAGGGAGAAGTGATAGAGGATGGCACACAATATCTTCCTTTGGCTTCCACAGTCTGGTGCATGGGGTAGCTGCATAAGCACAGATATGTGCATACACCACACACATATGCACATACCAAAATAAAACTATGTGCAGCGTCTTCTTCCAATAGTTTTAAAAAAATTATTATTACTGGGGCTGAAGAGATAGCTCAGTGGTTAAGGAGCATGCCTCTGAAGCCTAAGGACCCTGGTTTGATTCTCCAGGTCCCACATAGGCCAGATGCACATGGTGGCACATGTGCCTGGAGTTCTCATTCTCTCTCTCCCTCCCTCCCTCTATAAATAAATAATCTCTAATAAATAAAGAAATAAAAAATTTAAAAAACCCTCCTGTTGTTACCATTTCTTACCTACTGTGTCTTGGTCCATTTCTTCTTCCTAGCAGTTGCCCTTCTATTTATGCATTCTTATTTATTCCTTTATGTCTAAGCCCCACACATGAAAGAAACATAATATTTGTCATTCTGCACCTAGCTTATTTCATTTAACATGGTTATTTCTAATTCTAACTGTTTTCCTGCAATTTGCACGGTTTTGGTTTTCTTTATGTTTGAATACATCTCCATATCACATTTTCTTAATCCATTCATCAGTTGAGGGTCGTCTATCTATATTTCTTCCCACCTTGGCTATCATGATAGTGCTGTTGTAAGCATGGATGAGCAAGGAGCTCTGTGGTATGCTGACTAAGATCCTTGTTTCTATGTCCAGGAGTGACATAGCTGGACCATGCAATAGTTCTCTTTTTAGTTTTCTGGGGAACCTCCACACTGACCTCTACAGTGACTGTGCTAATTTATACATCTAACAATGAATAAGGATTCCCATTCCTTTCCCTGTACCCACACCAGGATTTGTCATTTGATTTCTTGATGACAGACATTCTGACTGGAGTGAGATGGCATCCCAATGTGATTTCAATTTGCATGTCCCTAATGGCTAGGCATGTTGAAAATTTCTCCATGTAATTATTGGCCTTCTGTACTCATTCTTTTGAGGAGTGTCTGTCCAGTGCATTTGAACATTGACTGCATTATTGTTCTTATTTATTTATTTGACAGAGAGAGAGAGAGATAGAGAGAGGGAGAATGGGTGCGCCAGGGCCGCCAGACACCACAGATCAGATGAACTCCGGACATGTACTCCCCCTTGTGCATCTGGCTAATGTGGGTCCTGGGGAATCAAACCTGGATCCTTTAGCTTTGCAGGCAAACACCTTAACTGCTAAGCCATCCCTCTAGCCCTATTATTGTTCTTTTGCTGTTGTATTTTGAGTTCTTTATACATTGTGGATATTAACCCCTGTCAGATAAAGAGCAGGAAAAAAGTCTCTCCTATTCCACAGAAGGACTTTTCATTCTATCAGTTGTTGCTATTGAATGTTATGAAGTCAAGATTTTATTTATTTTGTTTTATTTTTATTCTTTTGGTTTTTCGAGGTAGGGTCTCAATCTCACACAGGCTGACCTGGAATTCACTATGGAGTCTCAGGGTGGCCTCAAACTCACAGCAATCCTCCTACCTCTGCCTCCCGAGTGCTGGGATTAAAGGCATGTGCCACCACACCTGGCTATTTTATTTTATTTTATTTTTATTTTCTTTTTTCCTTTATTAGTTTTATATTCAGCAAATACAGTCAGTTTGGTACCATTATTAGGCGTTTCTAGAAGATCCCAGAATCATTGGAAAATGTCAACAAATTGAGTCTCACCAGTGTAGGTTCAGTATTGCTAAATAGTGTTACCTTTCCTCACCTACTAGTGAACACCTGAAACACATCAGCAGTGGGCTAGAGAGATGGCTTAGCAGTTAAGGCACATGCTCTTCAAAGCCTAAGGACCCAGATTCGATTCTCCAGGTCCTACTAAGCCAGGTGCACATGTTGGCACATGCGCATGGAGTTCGTTTACAGTGGCTGGAGGCCCTGGCACTCCCATTCTCTCTCTCTCTCTCTCCTTCCCCCCTCTCTCTAATAAATAAATTTAAAAAATAAATATTAAGAAAACAGTAATTTTCAAAACAACTTTTTATCTTCATTTTACCAAACTGGAAACGGTGGCCCTGTGGCTTCAAGATCCTGAGCACCAAAAATCCCCCCAGTTCTTTTGTTTCCAGTGAGGGTAAGTGGAAGATGGACAGAGGTGACTCATAACGTGGCTCTGCCAAGCCTGGAGAAATGGCATGATTCCTCGGATCACTGCAGGGAAGTGGTGGCTGGTGCAGTGACACACAGTGGGGCATCCCCAGAAGCCATTTACAGTGACATGTCATAGGCCCATCTTGTACTGAGGCACCGGAACTTGGGACTTACCTGTTGCTTATTTGCTACTGAAGCCTGTCATTGTTAAGCCCGAGGCATTGGTGGGTTTGCCCCAAGCTGCTCCATCAGGATATAGAAGAACCTAAACGAAGCCTCGGACTGTTTTTCCCCCAAATCTGCCTCCATTCACCCTGAGCACTGCAGAGAGGCCCTTGCTGCGTCACCGTACGCCGTGGGACTCCATCCCATCTTCTCTGAAGCAGGTACATTGGAGGTGAGATAAATTTGATCTGGAATGGAATCATATCCTGGCCACTCCCCGACTTGTTCCATCTCTCCATCAGGAATTGCAATATCCAAATGCCACAGAAGATTCAAGCTACCTCTTCTCCACTCCTCTACCCTCTCCCACACCGCACACCCCTTCCTGGGACGGGAGGCCTTTTTCTCACTACGAAGCACTGCAGCATTCCTCTGCCAAATGGATCTGTTCCTTTTCTTCCTCTCAAACGGGTATTACAAACTACCACTGTGTTTATGTGCTCACAGAGGACTGTCTATAGCAACGGCACGTGCCAAAAGGCAGCTCTGACCATCTCCCCATTTAACACAGAGAAGAAAGCAAAATAAAGTCACAGAAAATTGTAGGAATTCTTGAAAAGATGTAACCTTCCATTTTCTTTGCCTCATATATTATATCAAGGTTGTGCCTCCAGGCTGTAATGTGCCCCTGTGAACATTTACTTGGGGGTTTTGCATCTAATGGACACATCTGTGAATCTGTGAACATATTGTCTTTGTTTTGTGAGGTTAGTTTAAAAGAAAGTGTCATTTAAATGAAATACTACCCTATAGGATTTCCAAAACTTTACAGAATCAATTGTCCATGACTCCTGTGAGCAGGTGTCAGAATGGCTAGCATGAGACTGAACTGAGTCCAAGTTGGGTGGAAAAAAACATGACTCTATGGACTCTCAACATTCCTGTCAAACCCATTAAGCCTATTACTCGGTTGTGAGCTAGCTTAGTCCCTCGAATATCTGCAAACCTCACAGGTTAGGCATTGGAGTTTGCATTTCTTTCATTTGAATATCTAGATTCTAGAAAATGACAGGTTGTATGGGGATATACTTTGTGAACTAAGAATATATATATATATATATATATATATATATATATATATATATATATATAGTATTTCATCAGTTGTCCTCTGAGCCTCGACAGGGTAAATTCATCTTCAAATTTATCTTCGTTGCTTTAAGTGTCTAATTTGAGTGCTCAGCCTCTGAAATCAATTTCAGATGTCTCTGGGGAGCTGGAACAAATAGCTCGCCTGCACTGTCTTAAGTCTGAGCTGGGGAGGGGGAAGACTTCATCTTCACGCACCATCAGGAAGATGAGAATGACAGCAAAGACAGAAAGAAGCCTGACATGTTTTCGAGAACATTAGCATCATTTAACTATTAATATTACTTAGCATTCATTATTTGCAGAACAGGACAACCTGACTTTGACCTCACTTTTGAAAAAATGTATTGATTGGTACGAGGACAGCTTTGTAATTAGCTGAAGGCAGGTGGAAATCACCCCCTTGGAATCAAGAGGGTTGGCTCCCAACACCCCTCCATCTAAACCTTTAACTAAGTGGCTAGGGTGACACAGACAAGTTGCAGGAACCAGAAAGTTCTGGGTGAGTGAGCCACAGGAAAAGCTCTCCTTTGCCAGAACGTGGTTGAGCTGCAGCTAATAATAGTAACACAAGCTGCATTTCTTCTGGGGAAGGAACCGAGAATTGGCTCTTTTGGAGTGAAGATCTCTTACTTCTCTTGCAATGGAAGGGTTTGCCCATCTCTTACCTTTCTTGGAGTGGAAGAGTTTGCTGACATTGCCACTGAAGACCTAAACGGGGACAGAACGAAGAGCACACCACTCGTCCCAGGAGCATGGAATGAGAGGAAGCATTTGCTGGCTTGTGAAGTCAGATCCTATGCTGATGGACAGACATTGTCCCTGGAAAAGAAAATAACTTACTATTGTAATAAATAGAATCCAGGGGAACACAGAAAGTCTGGGGCAAGGGGTTAGGGAGGTTAGTGTAACACTTCACCCTCTCACCGTGTATCTCATACAATATAAGTTCCTAGCACCTGCTAAATGCTAAGGGTAATACAACTTGAGTTATTTGTTGAGGCAGGTTAGAAAATGGTCCCTCCAAATGTACCTAAAACTTCATCTTTGGACCAGAGTGCATGTTAAAACTTATGGTAGGGAGAGCTGGAGGGAGGTCTTGATGGGCACATACATTCAGTACCAGACCTTGTTGTGAGGATTTTCCTGTTTCTCCACGTGCACTCTGTTAGGTTTGAGGGTGAAACACCTCCCTCAGGCTTGTGTGGTGAAGGCTAGATCCACAGCTGGCACCACTATTTGGGAAGTTCTGGAAAGTTTGGGGGGCAGGACCTAGCTTGAGGAAGTAGGTCACTGGGAGTGTGTCTCTGAAGGATACCTCATTCACAGTTACTTCCTGTCTCTCAACTTTCTGTTGTCTGTGGGGTAAAGTACCCCATCTGCCGCATCCTCCTGCCACTCAAGTAACCATGGACTGAACCCCCAGGAGCCACGAGTCAGAGTAAACTCTGCTCTCTTAAGCTGCTAATGTGGTGTTTGATCAGAGAGATACAAACGTGTGACTACTATGGGCTCTAAGTGTGCACATAAGTGTCCTTATAAGAGAGGGGCAGAAGGAAGAAACTGGACTGCATCCCTGTACAGAAGGTAATGTACGGACAATGGTAGACAGCGGGCGCTGACCCCTACGATCAGAATGATGTGGCCACAAGCCAAGGAATGCCATCGGCCATCAGTAAGAAATGGACTGTCTCCAAGCCTCCTCAGAGGGACTATGTCCCTGCAGGCACCTCGATTTCAATACAGTGACAGCAAATTTGGACCTCCAGCATCCTGAACTGTGAAAGAATAAAGTTTGTGGGAATTTGTTCTGGTGGCCCTAGGAAACTAATGCATTCACATACTAACATGCACTGACATTATAAATGTGGCTTAAGGAGAGTTCTTGGGGAAATCTTGATGGACCTGGGTTTGCATTTTTGCTATACTTTGCCAAAAATATGCCATCCATGAAATAGCACTTCGTTGCTCTCACATTCTGTCTTGAAATCTGAAAACTGGGCACAGTTACTCGTTCTCTGCCTCCCTCCAGAGACCTGCATAAGAAGAGTGGGAGGAGCTGAAACAAAGGTCTGTTCCTTCTTGTGGATAAGCCGTTTGTCAAATGGTAGAAGTGAACATTTCTTTACTAATCTCTGTGCAAAACATGCAGGTTCACCTATAGATACTCATCTTTGTTATTACCATGGCTAATATAGATGGGCCCCTGATGCCACCCGTCCACTTCTGGATATCACACGTGGTCATGGGAAGCAGCATCACGGACACTGGGCCACAGAGGTGTGGGTCCAGAGCTGACTCCCATTCCCTGAGTCTACGACGGTTCCTTCCTGCCATGCGATTTCACCTCGAGCATGCTTGACCCCCCCCCCACCATTAAAGAAATAACATGTGCCTTTGTAAATGACAGGAAGAGCTGAAACCTGACCATTGGCTGCAGCCTTCATCCCTCAAACGGTGTGGTCGTCAAGCACTCACCCCAAAGTCTGAGAGGGTGAGCCTTCAGATGCAGCTGGAAGCTGAGGCCATGTTAAGTGGAACACTCAGCTCTGGCCACAGGGTAAAATGCCCCCCCTTTGGTTCCCGGGGCTTTGCCAGCTCCTGATGCTGCAAATCACCCCTCCCACACGCCTTGCTTACTTGGTCAATACAAACAGTACAATCGCCTCAGCTTCTCGGAGACTTTGATGTTCTCCATCATTGTCGGCACACAAAAGCACGGGGATTGACCTACTTATGAGTGCCTTTCCTCCTCTGTCCCCCAATAGGACTCGGGCTGTATTTACAGACGGTGCAGAAACCCTGGATTTAGATAGTGCCTCCCTGGGGAGAAATTATTAGCACTAATCCTTGTCTTGGAACAAAGCAGCCAGGCTATGGGATAATGGAGATCTGACTCCACACACCAGATCTGCCTTCCGGCCCTGGTTCCCAGCACAACACCTACTGCTAAATCCACGCTGCTCACCTGCAAGGGCCACGGCATTACCATGCTAATTACAGGACGGTTTGCCAATTACACTACTTTTATGGATCCTCAATTAATGATGGAGTGATTAAGTGTCATTTTGATCACGTCATTTGCCCTTGATGGCTCAGCTGACATTCCCAGCATCTAGCAACATACCCCTAGTATAATGCGCTGGTATCAACTAGAGTCCTCTGCACTTGCCTCTTTAGGCTCATTCACGTTCATATCTGTTACTTTGAACCCTTCATCCACATCTTCTCCCTTACCCAACCTCCCTGACCCTGATAAGCAATGTTTTATTATTTGTCTCTGTTTGATGCCTTGTTTAGATGCTACATATAGATGAGATCCTGCAATATTTTAATATATGTCTTTCTTTTCCTGGCTTTTTTTCATTTAGAATAATGTTATCCAGTTCACCTATGTTATGGAAGAAAGCACAGCTCCAGAGGGTAGAATCCACATGGTAGGTTGGGGACGAAAACCACTGTCACACCATTACATTATCAGAGAGGAATGAGAGAGAAAGAGAGAGGAGAGAGAGAGAGAGAGAGAGAGAGAGAGAGGGAGAGAGAGAGAGAGAAACACTAGCAGGGCTGGACTATAACACCTCAAGGCCTGCCCCCCCATGTTACACTTCCCCCACAACACTCCACCTTGTAAAGGTTCTACAACATTCTGTAACAGTGTCACCAACTGGGGTTTAAGTATTCAAACATGTGAGTATGGGGGGAATTTTCCATTCCAACCACCACAGCCTCAGTAGCCTTAGAAGGACCCTTATGGCAATGAGAATGCAGATATCTTTGTGAGGTGGAGATAGCATTTCTTGTGGGGATGCACCCTTTTCTGGATATATGACTGAAGTTCAGTATTCAAGCTCTCTGGGGTCTCAAGGACAATGAAACAAAGACAAGCACCATCTTATGTCCTGCCCCTGGACCAGCTGACCCACTGACCTCTCCAGACCTTCTTGATCATCTCTTTATGCCATCATCTTGTGATCTTTGCCTCGTGAAAGGTGCCAGGCACTTTTCCAGTTCAGTTTTCACACTTCTCCACACTGGTCTGTCTCCCACAGTTTTCTAGCTCTTCTCACCAATCCTTGGATTCTCAGCAGCATTTCCTCAGAATGAGCTTCCCTGCCCCTCACCCAACTACCCCTGCTCCCCACACACATGCATACATTGTATATCAACAATAATAGCAAGAACCCAACCCCCTTGTGTAAGTGTGCATTCAACATCCGCACCCACCACACTTGTTTAGTGCTAACCAGATTGGTTGTGGACCTCAGGCTTAGTGATGGGAGTCGCCCCGTGCTTACACGGCAGGGCAAGGTGGCTCTGGGTTCATGCCCTCGGGCTGCTGAGTCCCAGCTTCTGACTGCTGTGCTGTTCTCATTTCTCTTTCCTCACCTTCCTCATCTTCACAGTATGTCTCGTGAAGTGACCTGCTGTTTACTAACTTTTTTCTCCATTATCCATCCTTCCCATCAGTCATCCAACCACTCAGTGATCCATCTATCCATCCATCTCTTTTTGGCTCATGCATGCATATATCCATCCATCTATCCACCCATCCATGAGTCCATCCATCCATCCATTTCCTCTTCAATCCATCCATCTATCCATCTCTTTTGCCTATTCAAACATTTATTTATCCATCCATTCCATTCTCTGTTCACCCACTCATCTAGCCAGCTAGCAAGTCAATCACCTATTCAATAAGCAACTCTTCCATCTCTTCTTCTGTTCATCTAGGTATCTATCTACCATCTACCCACCTCTTTGTCATCTATACATTTTAGAAAACATTAAAAAGCAATGAAGTAGGCAAGAGCTATCAACAGTCCCCTCACATCTTGATATCTGGTCCATAAACTTATGTAATTTATTTTAGATATATGTATATATGCATTAATTTTAATCCTTCAAAAGAATGTGTTTTATGTCATTAAGTAGCCTTCTACAACATTATTTTTAATAGTTACTTAGTATTCCATTTTATGGTTATTCTACACATTCATTAAACCCTTGGGCACTGGGGGACATTGAACTTCTTCTAGAATTTCAGCAGCAGAAATAAGGTAATAGAATCACTTATATACAGGACTTGTATATGATTGATTTCTTTAAGAAAATTTGATGACTTCTTTAAGAAAAATCTCTGGAATTCAAATTGCCAAGTTCAAGGGAAGGTACGCAGTAGCGTTTGATATAATTTACCAGATTGTCCTTAGGAAAGTCTTCTTGGACATGCTGTCTAGCAGCACTATGTGAGGGCCTACCGGGGTCTCCCTCCATAGCCTGTGCCCGAGGGCTCATCCCCATCTACTGCGGAGCAGGAGGGCAGTCCTCACACGAGGCCCGTGGGGCTGCCAGCTCTGTTGCTGAAAAGAAAGCCTGCAGGTTAGAAGTGGGAGGTTTGGAATCAAGCTGGGCTCTGGTGCCACTCAGCATCCTGTGAGGTGGCTCTGTCACCTGGAACTGAGTCCCTGAGGAGCCAGTGATCCCTGAAAAAAACGGGGAAAGGGTGAACAAGTAGTCAGTCAACCAAGGAGATTGAATTGGCCAGTCATGAACGCGAGAGCTCTGGCCTCCTGTGGTCTGGGCTTGTGTCCTGGCCCCACCAATTGCCCCTGTGTCCCCAGAGTGTACTCAGCCTTCCTGTGACCAGTTTCCTCATCTGAAAACTGGGCCAGAATAGCAATTCAGTAAGTCAGAATCTGCGAAGCCTGAACATAGTGCCTGGTGTATGATGAGCACAGTGTGAGTTCAAAGTAATACACCAGCAGGGGCACACGCTGAGCTTACGTCTTCACGTTACGTCACTGCACTCCATTTCCTGAGCGGAGACCTTCAGAAATGTTAAGCAAATTCCCCAATAATATTTCAATGTCTATATATACTATTTTACTTCTCAGTCGTCCACCTGTCTACAGGACCTTGGGATTGCTTCCACTAAAGCCACTATTTCTTATTGCTTTGTTAGCTGACAATGATTGCATGGGCTGATGGAGTATAACCCAATAGTTGTATACATATGTGCATCATAGAACAGTTGAACGGGGCTTGGCATATCAGTCACCTTACACACATCCAGGATCTAGAGGAGCTCATGCAGAGAGAAGTGAGGTACTGGAGACAGGGGCCTCCTCACCCCATCTCCATGTGGAATCAAAAACCATCTTGCTCACAGAAATCCAGGGTGCAGTGGTGTTTTCCAGAGGCTAGAGGCAGGCTGAATGGGGAAGGGAAAATGTCCAAAGATGAAATGGGGCCCAGAGGAATGTGGCTTAGAGAATCAGGACATAAATGTGGCAGAAGAGCAAAGAAGACTCACTCTATTCAGAGGAGCTCTGGAAGCCTTCATGGGCCTTTGCACAGAGGGCCTGCCTAAGCCTTTGCAAACAATGTATGGACAAGTCATGATGCATCCCAATGGAATCTTCCAGAAGAGAACAACAGCAGAAACTTGGGTTGTGGCGAGAGATACAGAGCTTGCCCCTTGGACATCTGTTCTCCTAGTGAGCTAGGGTACCTGACACTGCACAGCTGGCCCCCAACAGCCCCTTTTGTCCCATAGAAAATGCTGTCTGCCGGCTACAAAAATGCTGGAGGAAGAGGTCTTAGGGCAAGTTGGGGAACTACAGTAGACGCCTGCCAAAATTGAGCTGGAGGGGAGAAAACAAAGAGAAGAAGGCTTAGAGCCAAATGAAGAGGCAGCTGATAGGAGACAAAGCCCCAGAAAGGCTGGGCCGGCCTGTGGGACTGACAGGTGGGCCTCCAAGGGGGCCGAGGCTGCAGAGAGACGCAGGTGCCAGGCAGCCAGGGGGTGTAGGCTTCGTTCAGTCTGACTGAGCAGTCAGTCTGCTTACTGCAAATGCACCATGCTAAGCAGAAGGCAGTCTATATTTAGATTTTTCTTTAATTTTAAAGAGAGGAAAACAGTGGCAAAGGACTTCCTTGTCAAATCCTGATTCAAGTTGAACTTCTAAAGATGTGGAGTTGGTGTGCATGAGACTCCAAAGCTCTTGCAAGCACAGGGAGAGAAAACAGAAGGGGGCCCACAGGGGCCTCTCCTGTTCATGTCTTGCTCCCATCCGGAGCAGAAGGAACCCACTCTGTCCTGTGTGGCACTCCTGTATTCAAGCTCTTTGGTGATATACACATGACATGGCTCTGAAGATGGCTCCCTCTGACAAGGTTGGAAGGGGGGCTTTGCCTCGAGCCTGGGGTCTGCACCTTGGTAAGGTCCTTGGCCTGTGGGGGGGGGGTGGTCATTTTGGGCTCAGTGGCAAGCCCAGGTCTGCTCAAGCTATACCCAGTGAAGGGGAGCTGTCAACCTCTCCACACCTCTAAACACTTGAATCCTGGTAGTCTACGCAAACCACAAATGGAGTGGGTAAGGGACCCTTGTCTCTGCTCAGTCAAAAGCAATCCTTTGTCCTACTTTAACTCGCAGCAAGTGGATAGGTACAACAAGTAAGAAACAGATTACATGAGCCAGTTTATACTCCCAGCTCTCAGGAGTTGTAGATGGGCAGATCCCTGGGGCTCACTGGCCAACAAGTCTAGCCTACTCAGCAAGTTTCAGGTGAATGAGAATCCCTGTCTCATAAAAGGTGGATGGCATCTGAAGAATGACACCTAAATTTGTCTACATGCATGCACTAACACATGTCTGCATATACACCAACACACACACACACACACAGTGAACACTTAGGTTGGCCTGGAGGGTGCACTGTGCCCAGATGCCTTGCAGTCAGCAACACGGGTCTTGCCATGCTGTGGCCAAGAAGGCTTTCTCCTCCAATGTGGTGTCTGATCCTTCTGTGTCTGCTCAGCACAAGCCAGACTGCCTGTGTGTGTTCAGAGCCCCTGCACCTGCAGACTTGAGACCCTGTACCCATAGATCAGAGCAGTGCCCTTCTATGGCTTGAATTCTTGCACTTACACACACTCACAGATCTCTGCCCTGTGGATCCGAGTTCCTGCCCTTATACTCACTCAGACCTGAACCCTTGCATCGGCAGACAGCCTTTCTCCTCACTGAGGCCCAGCCTCCCAAACATATGTACTTGAAGGTCATAGTCTATCTAAGCTACCTGAGACTGTCCAGTGCTGACACTTTGGCAGCAGCCACCATGACTGCATTTGCTTTCCAGGCCCCATGTGGACAACATATGCTAGGGTTACCTATAACAGACGTATGTCCTTCTTAAAGATCTCAAATGCCTGGTTTCCTTTTGTGTAAAGCCATTCACATGACCCTTGGGCATTTTTGCAATAAAAGACGTGCTGTTTGATTCCATAGAAGGTCCCGCCACTGTGGACAGCCTTCAGACTCTGAGGTCAGCCACCAAAGTCAAACGACTATATAGTCTGAGATCTGCAGCCTCTCTCCTGGCACTCAGCAGTTAAAAGCCAACTGTACAACTATTAAGAGAAATCTGGCCTGCCTGAGCTTTTCCAGATTGTCAAGGTCAAAACGCCCCACCTATATAGAACAAGGACCACTCATGTGGCCCATCAAAGCAACAGTGACTCCAGTTACGCTGTGACCTCAGACAGCTCAAGTGTTCCAGAAGCCGCACCCAAATGTATAGGGTTTAACACCTTCCTTCTTCTCTAGAATCTGAACAAATGGGGAAATAAGAAGAAAGATGGACAGAGACTGGAAAATGTCTCAATCACTGATGCCAGCAAAGCTGAGAGAAGATACAGGTGACAGGTAAAAACTAGCCAAGGTAACTCCAGCATCAGACAGAAGTACCACCTTAGCTGTTGGCTGCTCATTGCCCCATCAGAGGCAGCAGAATTCTGGGAGAGGGAAGCATAGAGGGAAACAGAAATTCACCTTGAATCTTGGCTTCCAAAGGTAAAATCTATGGCTGAAGCAAAAAGAACACGTTTGTTTCTGCAGAGATTTTAAATCATTACTACCCAGCCCCCAACACACACACACACACACACACACACACACACACACACACACACACACACACACAGCCCTAAGACACAGCTTCGGTAAAAAGGAGGCAGGCCTCTGTAAAGTAACATCATGAATGGGGACAAAGTCTCACTGTTATCACGGGAAAGAACAGCTCCTAAAATTTATCCTAAGCCGGGTATGGTGGTGCACACCTTTAATCCCAGCACTCGGGAGGCAGAGGTAGGAGGATCACCATGAGTTTGAGGCCACCCTGAGACTACATAGTGAATTCCAGCTCAGGCTGGGCTAAAGTGAGACCCTACCGCAAAAAAAAATCAACAGCAACAACAAAAATATCTTTGATTGCTCAGTGGTTAAGGTGCTTACCTGCAGAGCCTAACAACCAGAGTCTCATTCCCCAGTACCCACGTAACGCCAGACACACAGGGTGGAGCATGCATCTGGAGCCTGCTGACAGCAGTGGGAGGTCCTGGCATGCCAATATCATCTGTCTCTTTTTTCTACGTCTCTCTGCTTTCACATAAATAAATAAACATACTGTTTAAAAGATTTGTCCTTGAGTCACCCTGACAACAGCGTAGGAGGTGAGCCACACCGGGAAGCAGGGCACTTGCCTGTCCTTCATTGCATGGGGGCGTGGCTAATTAGGAATAGGATATGTGGGATGCTGAAGCCCAAACCTGCGGGCAGAAACCTAGGCCTCTCCTCCATCCCCTGGTGGCCTTCTGGGCTGGCTTTTGGATGTATATAGATGTAGCGCAGGCCCCAGGTGGACTCTTAGATGCTTCATTTACCAATCTCTTACTGAGTCTCCATTGGGTAGTGGACCCTGCCAGAGGCATTGTGGACAGAGGCAGTTAGCATATGCGGCTAGTGCAGAAGAGCTCCCAATGGAACTGATGACATGAGTGTCATCGTTTTAGCAAATGAGTTCATAACCAGTAATGTCTAAGATGATTCTAAGGGTGAAAGTAGGAGGAATATAAGAGTGTAAAGAAAAGAGCAAAACAGCATCAGGGACCCCGACTTTTAAAATTCGGAAACTTTAATATAGGTACAATTACAAATTGGTTGTATTCCCTTGGGTTATCCTCTTAACTCTCCTTAGGGTCATGGATGTACCAGTTCATTCCTGTGGGGAGGAAACTGCCTCCCACTCCCCCACCTTGTGTTTTAGGAAGCACGACCCACTGAAGAATCCATAGCCTCCTAAAATAGCTCCATCACCTAAGGAAGGGGCACAGAAAACGTGAGCCTGTTGGGGACAGTATAGATTCAAACCAGGGCAGTGAGTTCAGGCACAAACTCCTGAAGAGGTCCCCCTGAGGGTGAGGAAGAGAGGTGGATGAGAATGGAATTCAGGCCCGTGAAATTTGGAAGTTTGGGGTGCTCTGTGTGAAGGTGGGAGAGAAGAGACTGGTATTAGTGCAGGGTGGATTCCTATATCAGGACACATCCATGCAGTACACAGAGACCCATGAGCACGTGTGGAATCTGGTTTGAGGAAGACCATCCAACCAGGACTGCCTGGAGCCTTCAAAGTCCTCAGATGCACAAAGAAAGTTGCACGATGTTGCTTCTCTCGGCATTCCAGACGCGGGCTGAGGTATGTTTCCATCTCAGATCTGTGTACTTGGTTTCCTGCATGGCTAACTTCCCCCAAGCTGTTGGATTCACTCTCAAAAACCACTGTGCCTAGTAGGCCCTGCCCTGCTTTTGGGACAAGGGTTTTCATGCTGAATATCGTTTATTCTTCTTAACGAATAGTCAAGTGTTTCTAATTTAAGCCAACTGAACTAATGGATGAAAAGAATGCGAACAGCCTAGGCTACTGAACTGTATTTAAAAACAATTGTTCCCAATCAATAAATCCTGCTGGATTGTTGGATTGCATTGAAGATGTATTTGCTACTAAACAGCCTATCCCCAAATAGCTTCTTTAGACAGAGGTTTGGATACAAATGACTGCCACTCTGTTGGTTCACAGGGACCATTCCACTTGCACATTTCCAGCCACACGTCACTGTGTGACAAGTACTCATGGCACTGCTTAGCTAGAGACACAGAGAAGGCAAGAAACCTCACTTTCCTGCTGCCTGGGCCACCTCTTGTCCTATGGGGACTTCCCAGGGCAGATCACCCTTGAATTCAATACATCAAGTTCACTTGGGTGGAGCAATGCATTCTTCCAGCTTCTGACCATCGATTCATTCATCCCTGAGACACTTCCGGATGATTAATCTCCAGGAAGGCCGTGGTGGCAATACACATAGCACCTCAGCTGATGGGCACTGATGGGTTTGTTGGCTGCTGGTTTGGTACTAAACACATCATACAATTTCCATACTGCATCCTCTCACCAGATAGGAGGAATGGCTTTGATTAGCCCCTTTTCACAGATGAGGAAATTGAGACAAAGTGATTTCACTACCCTGCCTCCAGACATACAATTAATTCCTAGGCTTTTGCTTTGAATCTGTCTCTCTCCTGCTAGACTCATGCCCTGAGGTGGCACACATGTTGCCAAGCCTCTGACCCTCTCCTCAGAAGAGAAGCAGCAGAAGGTAGCACTTGTAGACTGACCACTGCACCCCTACTACCTGGATGTGAACCCCAGGGGAGTTGCACCACACATAAATAGTGCTGCCACCTTGGGTATCACCCTTCTTCATGCCTCCGTACTTTCGTTCAGAAGCAGAGGCAGTGTCAGGATACAACTCACAAGAAGTTACTGAGGGTAAAGAAGTCAGTACGGACAGAACTCGGGTCGTACCAAATGTTCAGCAATTCTCCACTTTCCTGGTGACTATGTGTGGTTCTCTATTAATATGTGTGGCAAGAATGAGCAAATTAAATGTGAGCCGAGAGGAGTTCATCAGCACAGCCCTGACTGGGGGGCTAGGGGGTTGTTCCCAAAGGATTGACACTAGCAGCCTTTCAAAGGATGGGCTGTGAGGAGTTCACTCCAGGTGTGGGGAAGAGAATGTCAGAATCACAGCCAGCGCTCACAGCATGGGGCTGAGTGAGATGCTGGCAGGTCTCACTGGGGAGAGTCGCTGTAGAGCAAAGAGCCTATTCCTTGTTCTGCCAAGGGACAGGGAGAAAGTTTGCTCTTCCTTCTCATCCAAGCTGGAAGTTTCTTTCAGGGTCATCTCTAGTGACCCTCCTGGTAGTGAGCGCTCCTCTCCCAGGGCTCCTGTGCTCCCCCACCGCCACTGTTGGCAGCAGTATAGATGGCCTTGTGCTGTGTGACCCAAAGCCCTGTGTGGACTATGACGCCCCAAATCTGTGTTCAAGGATGCACAAGAAGCCCCTGCTGAAAACAAAAAGAAGCCCCGAAGTCCAAACCCCCGGGTAGAAATGTGGGAACTCCAGCAAAGCTTTCGAGAACTGCCGTATGTGGGAATAGCTGGGACTCTTGAGTCACATAGCCTGTGATCAAGTAAAAGCTGGGTGCTACCTCTTTCCTCCCAGCCCCAATTCACCCACTTCTTTCTGACTTTCCATCTAATAGCCAGGAAGAGTGGATTCCTTATCAGCCCCCACCCTGCAGGATGTGCTGAAGCTGACTCAAATCCTAACAGCTGATTTCATTTTATTTGAAACTTTGGGCTTGGTAATATTATCCAAGCTCAAATAGTTCATAGCAGGAAAATTTACACCATGGAAATTGGTAAAAGACCCAAATCAGGGCTTCATGTCCCCCGGAGAGCTGGCAGTTAGACATCACTTCCTACAGACCAGTGACTGCTAAAGTCCTCAAGGCTAACAGTGAGATGGAGCCATTGGAAAAGTGACAGAAAGGGGCTGAGGAGATGGCTCAACAGTTGAAGGTGCTTGCTTGTAAAGTCTACCCACCCTGGTTCAATCCCACAGCCACCCACACAAAGGTTGATCCACAAAGTGGAAACTAGTATGTGGGTGAGAAGAGAAAGGAGTTCCATGGGAGTGAGAAGGGAATAAGAGAGGGTAATGAGGGTATATATGATCAAATCCCAATAGTTATCATGAAATTCTCAAAGAAAAAAATACAAAAGAGCTACAATGCAACGTTTACTATTGGTTTTGAGCACTTGCCATTAAGACACGTGGTCTGGTGTACTGTGTATATGCAAATCCCTCTAATCATAAAACAATGACATAACTTACCCATAGCTCTTCCTTTCTATGAACAAAGCCCACGAAGATACATAAGTTGCCAAAGATCAAGCAGCAAATGATTATTGTAACCTACCTTGGTGGCATGTAAAAGCCACTGTATCCCTGTCAGTTTAAGCCAAGCTGTTCCCAGGACTGTCCCCTGAGAACAGAGGCCCCATGGATGGGCCTGCTTACCAAGCCGCCCACCAAGTCTTTGAGCACAGACCCGCTGTCTTTGCAGGCGTCTTAAACCCAAGTCCCTGCCAAGAGTGCTCGGCTATGTGGGAGGGGGACCCTCAACAGCTATGCACACATGCAGCAGCCAGAGCTCGACGGTGGGCACCAGTTTCCAAGGAAGAGAATCGGGGCTCCTTGGGGTGCTGATTATGGTGGTGTGAGTTCAAGAAATATATGCAAGGTGGACTGAGAGTGAACTCAGCAGTAGAACACTTGCCTGGCATCTGTGAGGCCCTGGGTTCCAAGCTCTGTACTGAGAAGAAAGGAAAGTGAAAAGAGGAGAGGAAAGGGGGAAGGGGGGGAAGAGAGAAGAGGAAAGGAGGAGAGAGAAAAGAAGAGAGAAGCCAGGTGGGGTGGCAAAAGCCTTCAGTCCCAGCACCTAGGAAGCAGAGGTAAGAGGTGTGCCATGAGTTCAAGGCCACCCTGAGAGTACATAGTGAATTCCAGGTCAGCATGGGCTAGAATGAGACCTTACCTTGAAAAAAAAAACAAAACAAAAGAAAAGAGAAAAGAGATGAAAGGGAAGGAAAGGAGAGAGAGGAGAATGGAGAGGAGGAGAGGGGAAGGGAAGGAAGGAGAGGAGAGGAGAGGAGAGGAGAGAAAAAGAAAGAAATACATAGAGGTCCAGAAGAAGATAGAAGTCTGTGAAAGCACCCGTGGCCTAAGCCAGAATGGTTGGAACAATAAAAAATAAGTTGCCCAATACTGAATTATAGCACAAAGTATAAAAAACAGGAATTCATGCTGATAATAATAAATGGTTGGATAATAGGTGAGAGAATAGAGAGATCCCCCAAGCAGAAGATTTCTAAATCATTTATTTGACTTGGTGGACTTCAGGGAAGTAAAGTGTAACTCCGACTCCCAGGACTGCCCTGAGCACATCTTCCTCTCCTCTTCTCTCCTCTCTTCTTTTCACCTTCCCTGTCCTTCCTTCCCTCCCCTCGATTTTCCCTTTTCCTTTTTTCCTGTCATCAAGGTCCTGATGACCACTGTGGCAACAGTATCAGGCAGGGCCATTTGCCATGCGCAAATCCTCTCGAGCTTATTGTCTTTACAGTGTTGTACGTGCCTTTGGCTCTCTACGCCAGAATTTGACACAACTCTCTCTACTCATCCTGCATGCTCTGTTCACTCATGTGCCTATCATGGCCTATTACTTATTTCTGGGTTGCATTTTCTGGGAGTGAGAGTATAAGGGGGGGGTACATTTGAGCTTCTGTAGACATCAGCTTAAAGGGTCCCTAGTGAAGCACATAAGTGTGTAACAGATATGAGTGTATAACACATGTGAGTGTTTCATATACATGAGTGTCTAATACACACACAGAGCACATGTTAGCAGAAATCTGGCCCATGGATAGAATAGTCCCAGCTCTAACCCTCAGCCAATCCAAACCCTGGGAGAGTGAAAGAAACGTTCATTTCAAAGAATGGATCGGGGCTGGAGAGATGGATAAGTGGTTAAGGCACTTGCTTGCAATGTCTATTTACCTGAGTTCAATTCCCCAGTGCCCATATAAAGCTAGATGCACAGCATACCATATGTGTCTGGAGTCCACTAGCAACAACTGGAGGCTTGGCACACCCATTCTCTCTGTCTCTTTTCAATCTCTCTTTTCTTGCAAATTAATAAATAAAAATATTTATTATTGGGTTGGAGAGATGGCTTAACGGTTAAGCACTTGCCTGTGAAGCCTAAGGACCCCGGTTCGAGGCTCCATTCCCTAAGACCCACGTTAGCCAGATACACAAGGGGGCACATGAGTCTGGTGTTCGTTTACAGTGGCTGGAGCCCTGGCGTACCCATTCTCTCTCTCTCTCTCTCTTTCCCACCTTCTCTCCCTGTCTGTCACTCTCAAATAAATAAAAATAAACAAACAAAAAATATTTTAAAAAAAGATTAGAAAATAATGACAAAATGTTACATATAAACAAAATGTATTAAAAGCCAGCGTAGAGATATGTTTCTACAATATATTGTCTTTCCTATAAAGTTGTTAATGTTCTCATCACTATAGTGCATTCAGTTGCTGCCATAGTTATCTAATCTTGTCCTTATACTATGAATCAGTCTTATACTATTTGTTAACAAGTGGTTGTGGCTATGTTCCAATAAAACTTTATTCAAATGAAGCCAGTGGGTAACTGCCCTTAGTTTGCTGACCTTTAGCATAGATCCTAACTTTTTAAACAGTCATGCAGTCCTTGAACAGCTCTATCCTTAGTTTCTTCCCCTTCTAGTCACAAGCTCTTGGTTTACTAGCTAGGCCCTTGTTGTGGTCAGCTCCACATTGCATTCAAACCAGGCACAGTTTAGAGGAGGAAAGGATTTATTTCATCTCACAGATCTGGGGCGAAGGTCCATCAGTGGATGAAGACACTGCTTCCGTACATCCGAGCGGAGAGGAAAACCATCACCAGCGAGCAAACACTAACAGCAACAAGCACAAAACCAGCAGCAAACAGCAGGATCCTGGCCAGGTCTCAGACTGCTCTGCACACCTTTGGGCTGGAAATCAGATCTGCCCCCAAACACAGCTTAGAGCTGGACCCCAGGATCCTCCCCAGATGACATCTCCAGCTAGGTGGCTGGAGACAAGCTTTAGTAAAACACCTACGTCTATGGGGGGCATACATTCAAGCTATCACAGCTCGTTCCGGGGAACGACATTTAACAGTCTTGTCTCTGACTCTCAGAGCTTTGCACTGGCCCGGCAGTTGCTGCCGTCATCCATTCTCTTGGACCATCAGGCCCCTGGAATGTTTTGGTCCTTACTTTCCATAGCACTGTTATTTTATAAAACATTAGCCTTATAGGTCTGCACACTGGCACTAGCCAACAGTATGAGGATGACCACTGTGTAAAGCACTGACAGTAAACTTATAAAAATGTGAGTAACAGAGAAGTACCATGGTAGGGAGTGGCTGGTGCCCGGTGCATGCTCTGAACTAGAAAGACCCCACGTCCTCAGTCAGAGCTTTTCAACCTTCCAAGGCTGCAACCTCACAGAAGGTCAGAATCACAACTTGAAAGGAAGAATGATGGGGCGGTAAGCACATCCACCCCCCAAGACTCCCTGTGTTTCTACCATCTTTTAGATGAGCCCCTGTCAGAAAATGAATACGAGATGTTTACCCAGCTGGTGGTGTTATTTGGGGAGGTTCAGGTGGGACTCACCTGAAGGAAGTAGGTCCCAGGTGGTGCACTTGGGTCATTCCTAACTCTCTGCTCCAGGTCCCTGTGAGGAGAAGAGAATACTTGACAGCATGCTGTTGCCATCACGTCCTGAGCCCTCTGAAGCCATGAGCCAAAATAAAGACTAAAATAAAATAAAAATAAAAATAAAATAAAAAATAAAGTAACTACCAACTCCCCCAAACACCATTTGATTAGGGTATGATTTGGTTTAAATTTCATTATGGAGAATATCTTCATTTCTATTCACCAGCCTTTCAAATGACTCATCTTTAAAAAATATAATTAATTTACTCATGTTGCAGTGGCACAGAGAGGTGTGCCAGGGACTTCTGCTACTGCAAACAAACACCAGACACTTGTGGCCAGTTTACTTGGGAAGCTTGGAAATTGAACCCAGACTACCGGGCTTTGAGGCATTGCTAGCAAGTGCCTATTCTGCTGAGCCACCTTGCCAGCCCCTCAGATAGACTAATCTTTGAACTTCGCAATCATACTCCTCAGACTACACCCAAAATAAGAAATAAAAAAAATTAGACAGACTGTGCCTAGAAGGGTGCTTACCATACAGTATTTGCTCTGAGTGATGTTGTGAACATTGAGATTTCCTGAAAATCAGCAGCTGTTTTAGAGAATATATTGCACCCTGATAATAGAAGAATTTTCAGCTACTAAATATCACATCTTAAAAGACTGTTGAGCAAAAAAAAAAAAAAACAAAAACAAACTCACAAAAGCAGATTACAATGTAACATGTTTTATATAGTTCCAGTTTTTTTAAAGAAAAAGTCATGTCTGCCAGCAGCTGGAGCTGCACCAACATGTAGTCATGATTATTTGTGGTAGGAATCAGAACATATTTTGTTTTAGAATTTACATTCCTATCTTTGCTTTTCAATTTTTGTTCATGAATATATTTTTCTATTAAATCTCCAAGAGAAAAGAGATAATAAATATTTTCTAAAACATGCTAAAATTCAGAAGGTATAAACAAACTGAGAAACAATGCCTGTACCATAAAGACAAGATATTAGTATCTTTAATCTAGAAAGAGAGCTTATAAATTAACAAAAAAAAATAATTCTCATATGTACCCAGGCAAAGCAAACAGAAAACACATTTGTACACAAAATTCTACAACCACAAAGATGTTTAAGAAGCTAATAAATGTGAAAAAATATTCATCTCCATTAATAACGCAACAAATGCTGTGACACAACAAGTAAGGTGGTGTCTTTCCATGGTTAAACTGCAGGTTTTGAACGTCATTAATCAGGATTGCTGAGTGTGAGGGGCTCAGTTCTTCACATCATCATGACATTCGTACTTACTTACCATTTTTATGAAAGCCGTGCAGAATCCTCATGACTCAGGATGTCACCAACACCCAGTTTTGTTCCAATAATTTCCACTGTAGACATAGAACCCACGAATTGGGTTCTTTAAGAATGTGGTAAAGGTGTTTGTTTGTTTGTTTGTTTGTTTGTTTGTTTGTTTTAGCTCTGCTTATAATACTTGTGAAGGTGGGCACAACATGCACTTGAGAGAGGGGAGATGGGGAACTAAGTGAGAATGTATTAATACAGATATGGGGCGGATTAAATGGTCATCAAATAGTATTTTTTATAATTATTTAATGATACAGGGGCATGATTTCTATGATCAGGTGAGAATAACATGATGCCAAGTAGCATTTCTAGCATGTTCAGATCTAGTAGGCTCTGAATATGTACACCCATAGACCATAGCAGGCTTCATGGAGGGCGCTGCTGGTTTCCATGTTAAGAGCAGCTTTGAGCAGAGTGTGGTGGTGCACATATGACACCCCAGCACTCAGGAGGGGATGGGAAGAGGATCCAGAGTTCAAGATCATCCTTGGCTACATAAGGAGTTCAAGGCCAGCCTGGGACTGTCTAAAACAGAACAAAACAAAACATTAAAAAGTTATGAATAAAGTTCCCTAAATTCATAATTCAGTTAAAATAACTATAAAATAACTATACTGAAAACCTAAGCAAAACAAATGTTTCAGAAACTAGAACACACTGGTTTAAGTAGCCTAGCTTACCAGCAAGCCAGGAGATCTCTTGTCTGCATGTCAGTACTGGGATTACAGGTACACATTTCCATGGACAGAGAGCTCATGGGTGCTAAGAGTCTTCACCCCAGTCGTCATGCTTCCATGATGAGTGCTTTACCAACTGAGTCATCATCCCCAGCCCCATTACACCATTTTTAAGGGAACTAATTCAATCCTATAAGACAGGACCTATGTCCAAGTCACAGCATTCAGTCATTTATGAGAGGAGAGGTCACTGATCTAATCACCTCCTAATAGTCCTCACCACTTCCATACTGGGGACCAAGCTTCCATCACAAGATCTCTGGAGTACAAGGTCCATCTGAACCATTCACTTATCCCAAGAACATGTGTTCAGTATTGAATTCCATATAGAACCTGCCCTACGTTTCATGTCTCATGCCTTTGCAGTAATCTTGAAGTTGTACTTGGTAAGTATTCTGGACTAATGCTTGAAGGTTAGGGAGAAAGCATTCCGGAGGTGGAGGTGGCATTGCCTCTGCAGCCTTTCTTTGGCAAATATTCTCATCAAAGATGTATTGGCCAGCTCTCCACTTCTGTAACAAATACCTAAATGAATCAGGTTATAGAGAGAAGAGGTTTACTTAGCTCACAGTTTGGAGGTCCCAGTCCATGTTCACTTGGCCTTGTTGCCTTGGGCCTGTGGCGAGGCAGCACATCATGGTGGGAGTGTGTGGTAGAGCAAAACTATGTACAGCAGGGGTGGGAAGCAAAGGATCAGGGAAGAAAAGACCAAGTTCCAAAAATCCCCTTGTAAGACACCTCCCCACATACATACACAATGACCTAAAGCCACCCACTAGGATCTAATTTGTAACCCCTCCCCCCACACACACACACTTTAAAAGTGTCATTATCAGGACTAAGCATTTGACACACGGGACTTGGGAAAGTTCCAAAATCCGACCTACTGGCAGTCTCAAGTGGACAGTTTCCTATCGTGTTATCTCTGAACCTGCACCTTCCTCCCTGAAGCATGAAACAAGTAGACCCTATGCAGGAACCACTGATGCTTGGGAGGGGTTCTGAGATCCTGTAGCCCTGGATCAACACTGGGATCAACTGGAGGGGCTCCAGACCTGTTGCCAGAGCCATTTAGCCAAACCTGTCACTATGATGTATGGATATCTGAGGTCCTCAGATGAGCCAGGTGGTCTTACTTGTGCTCTCAGGGGCGCAGGTTTTCACAGTAGAATGTTTCTGCTCTGTGGCAAGTGAGAGGACCTAGTGCAGACCCAGTGCTGCCCTCTGCATTTCCGTGCTGGTTCTCCATGGTTGCTTTTTATTTTTGTGATCACCCTTATCGCACAGGTCTCTGATGTCACTTGCAGTTGAGAGTCCACTCAGACAGTCGGGATTCCCCATACTCACCCGGTATAGGTAGCATGAAGGCAAGCACAGGTAGCTTGTCTCCACAGTGAGGTGACAGACGCATCCTTCCAGCACCCAGCCCAGCAACCATGAAGTTTTCCTCCTAGTACCCAGTGGTTCCTAACTTGGGTGGGAGGATTAGGAGTGCCAGTGGACACTGTCACTTGTTGTAACTGGGAGGGGATGAACCTGCTATCTAGTGGACACAGACAAGGGGTCCAACTTCTCATCCCAAAATACACAGCTCAGAAGAAGCCCACGACAAACACCCTCGCAGCCCAGAAATCAGTCCAGACTGAGCCCTGCTCAAGCTGTGAGGTGGAACAGGAAGTCTAGACCCTCAGCTCCCTTCCATTTCCAAGAGCAAAGGCAAACTCCCATTATCTCCCTGCTCCCACTCCGGGCACCTTGGTCTTATATCAGAACATTCTCCAAAGCCAGCCTTACTGTGTGGCAAATAAGCCTTAAAAAAAAAAAAAAGTTAATTCCTGCATCCTGAGCGCAGTAAGGCCTTTTTGAGTCGCAGGCCCACACCAAACCAAGTATTGCTAGCTTTCTGTCTTATCTGCCACCTTCATCGCAGGCTCAGCTATAGATAAGGAGTCCTACCACAGTGAAGCCACAGGGACAGGAGCTCTACCCCAGCTGCCACAGCCTTGGGGGTGGCAGAGGACATGAGAACATCATATACCCAGAGGAGGAAGCCAGAGGAGCTCAGGAGGCATATAAACTTATCACTTCCTCTCATCAGCAGGTCGGTTGAGTTGCTTACCTCTAAAGTAGGCCAAATTGCTCTGCTTCTTAAGAAGGGAGAGTCCCAGAAACCCATGGGCTAGTCTGGAGATATGAGGGCCAGGCACCTCCAAACTACCCCTGAGCCCCAACAATAGCCTAGGCTAATGGGTGATACTGGGTCCAGCAGTTAAGACAGTACAAAGAACAGGATGTTAACAGTCACAGGACTGTCGTGGGCATGCTAGAAGTTGCTGGTACATGTCTTTTTCTGGACCTTTCGAGGAGGGAGAAATAGATGTGAGAAAAGCACAAGGGGCTCTGGCTCCTGTCAGGTTCTACGTCAACTGTGAGGTATTAAAGAAAAAACAGACGGCTGGAGAGATGGCTTAGTGGTTAAGCACTTGCCTGTGAAGCCTAAGGACCCTGGTTCAAGGCTTGAGTCCCCAGGATCCACGTTAGCCAGATGCACAAGGGGGCGCACACGTCTAGAGTCTGTTTTCAGTGGCTGGAGGCCCTGGCTTGCCCATTCTCTATCTATCTGCCTCTTTCTCTGTGTCACTCTCAGATAAATAAATAAACAACAACAACAACAAAAATTAAAAAAAAAGAGAGAGAGAGAAAAGCACTCACTGACATTTGGGAAAGCATAGGTATAGAGTCCACAGCCATGGGATTCTCTGAAAGGGGTGAAAGATGGGCTCCACTCTGATTACACTGCGAACACTCGTGAATTGGCAGCAAGGTGGGAGCCAAGGGGTAGGAAATTCCTAAGAGGAAACATCAGGGGTCAGGTGATAGAATTGTCACTCAGGGAGGGTCAGGGAAGAAAGGCAGTCAGCCCTGGGTGTTGGTGGAGCGAGAGGGTCACATAAGACGTGCGGGTGATTGCATATGGAGAACAGGGGATTCTTTCCACACTGGACTGTATAGAGAATTGCACAGAGGGCCCTTGGTGAAGGCTGGAAGACCAGCTCAAGTCTGGTCAAATAGTGATTCCATAATGGGCCTCCCATCCATGGCTGTATGTAACACTTCCTTCTTTTTTCCAGGAATGCATGAAGACACAGAGCTGAGGGACGAGGGAGCCCCTGTGCTCTGCTCCATCCACAAGCTGAGGGACGAGGGGCCCCCTGTGCTCTGCTCCATCCATAAGCTGGCATCATCTGGCAAAATGATACCTTCCAAACCTGGGAAAGAGCAGAGACTTAGGATTGAGCCCTCAAATGAAAACTTTGCAGTCTCTCATGACAGCACTGTTGGGATCTCTCTACACCTGAACTGTAGCTTTGCCCAGCAACATAGGAGCTGCACGTCATGAATAAGTCTCTGGCGCCACCTCTTACCCCACCAGGTTCACCTGAGCTCTTGGCAGAGCTCTCTCAGGCTTGGCTGCTGCTGTTTCAGGGGAGAAATGTAAATCAGATCTCCCCCCTTCCATGGTTCCTACCTGCCCAGCGAGTGCTCCTGGACTTCTCTGAGAATGGGTGCTGCTTGCATGCACTCTTCATTCCCTTCCCTGGGTGTACCGTTCTGTTGATGACCCTTGAATAAAGTAGAGATATCGTCTGGAACCTTCTAGATACCCTCACCACCAAGATCAGTTGCTTCTCCCCAGAGGCCTTGAACCAACAAGTGTGCTTTGTGTGTGTGGGGGCAAGGATGTCTACCACATCTCTCTGCATACATTTAATTGGTTGTTTAAGCAGTTATTTTCTACCTTGGAGGTAAGTGACTCAACGCAATGCCAGTGGATAAAATACTTTTTGAGAGGGGTGCCATTTACATGCGGAATTGAGGTGACCAATAAATGGCTCCTCAAAGCTCCCCCCAACCATGAAGACACTGGCAGGCATGTGTGTACCCCTGTTCTGTCACAGCCTGCCCCTCCTGCTGGAGTCTCCCCTCTCCGTACCTGCTCCCCCCATAACCTCACTGAGCCCATGGGATGTTGGCATGTTCCACCCTTGCCTTGGTTTACTGCTACTGACATCTGGAGGCACGGATCACTGGGGAGTGTTTATTAGAAAGATCAAAAATCACATTCACAAAGCGATGGAACTGCACAGTTATGTAAGCAGGAAAATCTTTTCTTCTCTTCCTCCCTCCAGAAAAATTGCTAGAGTAATGAGCTCAGGATTGGGTTCTGGGTTCAGCTCTATAATTTATCAGGCTTACGACTTGGAGGAGGTATTGGAAAGTGCTATTCTAGGGGCTGACGAGATGGCTCAGTGGGTAAGAGCGCTAGCAAGGGAGCATGGCCGTGCATGGCTGAACCGCCAGTGCTGAGTGGGGTGAGCCCCTGCAAGGATCACTGGGACTTGCTGGTCAGCCAGTCTAACCTAAAACAGGGAGGTTCAGTGACAGATCCAGTCTCAAGAAAATCAGACAGCCGAGCTAAAGAGGATGGTGCCCAATATCTTCCACTGGCCTCTGCACCCACGTACATGGGTTATGCACCCTACACAAGTGCATATACCACACACGTACACTGAGAACACACATAGACATCATTCGGTAGGTAATTACTGAGCCAAGCAGCCACTATTGTATTGTCCCTTGGTATCCTGTCATTCAAAGTTGAACTGGATTTAAATGTAGACTAGAAGTCCTCATGACATATAGGAAGTAGAGAGAGGGCAGGGGAGCAGATGAAAGGAAGAGAGTGCAAAAGGAGTAGGAGAGAGAGAAGGAGGGAGAAAGAGGAAGAGAAGCAGCAGTGGGAATCGAGGTGTATCATTCCAGGGCTCACCCTCAGCCACCCACCTTCTCCAGTAGGGCCCTGCCTCCCAGTAGTGCCATCCAGTCTTTAATTCACAAGTTCACCCATCCATGGATGGGCTCAGAGCTTTCATGACCTGAGTACCCCTCACTAGTACAACCAGCTGGGGACCAAGATGCCAACACAGGTGTGGCACACCTCGTATCAAAGTCACACGCCCAGTGACACCTAGACTGAGACAGGAAGGAAAGGAAGCAGCTAGGAGGGGACAGTGGCAGCATAGGCAGGGTGACCTTGGCAGGGTGTGTAGGCAAGGACCCTCTTCACACATTGCAAATGCCTTTAGTTTTGCCGTATTCCTGCTGGCCACCATCTCCCCATCTTCCACCATTTCTCCTCAAGAACTAAAGGGACAAGCCACCCAGACTGAGTCAAGCAGAGCCCAGGAAACACTGTGATGGACCCAACAGTGGCCAGCCAACGGGCATCCAGAGAGAGCCACAGCCAGCTTTCGCAGCCAAGTTTCCGGCATCAGGCCAAGCTGTTCAGTGGCTTGAGCCTGAGGTCAAATGACGTCTGGGATGACAGCCATGGGCTAGTTTTTCTGTTTATCACAAATTTAAACAAAAATTAAATTGAGGATAAAGGTGGGTTGGAAGATGATTGGGGAGGGTGTTGGGGGAAGGGGAATCCAAAGTTTTCTCTTTCACTTGGCAAATGCAAACTCAAATGTTTCTTCTAAGTTAAAAAAAAAAAAAACACAATAAAATATGCCCTTCCACCTCCTACCACCCCAAGCCTGGATCTGATTGTTAGCTCAAGTTTAACTCATGGCAGGGTGTTTCTGGTTTGGCAGCTGGCAATGATAAGCCTGTGATTCGTGAGGAAAAGCCTAATCTGGTTTCTGAGCTAACAGCTTGGTTCTTGGGTATAGGGTCAAGGCCACGTCCAAGAGTACTCCAAGGCCGAGGAGGGCCAAGGCCTCTGGGCTGAGTGAAGCACTGGAGTCATGGAAACCACAAGAGTGCTGGCAGGAGCCTAGAGCCTGGAGCCTGGAGCCGGTGAACATGGTAGCCATCCTCAGACACTGCCAAAGGCCCGTATGTAGGGAGCAGACTGGAGGTAGCAGATTAAAAGCCTGGCAGAAGAGATGCCTTGCAGAAGGGTGGAGTGGTGTGACAAGGGCATGCTCTGGGACAGCTGGTGGCCCTTGGTGGGAGACCCCAGGCTTCTTCCTGTGCCCCTGGGAGTGTCGTAGATGGAAGGGGTATTGCAAAAACAATGGACAGTCAGCAAACCCCCTCTCCCTGCACAGGGACGAGGGAGGCTCCCCACAAGGATGGCATCACTGAGACCTGTGCACTGTCACCTACTATGCAGCCTCCAGGTCCCCTATACATGTGGCATCCTACTGGTCCTGCCAAAGCCACTCTAGGGCCAGAAAGGTTGTATGTGTCTGACAGGGACTCAGCAGACTGAGTTTCCCTAGATCCACTTTCGAGGTGGGACGTGGCTACCATCCTGGTCTTTTGACGCCAGCTACATGCTCCGATAGACTAGGAAGAGACTTAGGTGTTAAGGCAAACAGGCTCTGTAAGGTTGAAAGTTTCTAGACCTTTCTATTTTCTCACCTCTGACTAAATATATTGTCTTTGCTGATAGAATTAGGGACACTTGTTTAAAGCCGCTAGTCTGGGACTGGGTATAAGGATGGCACTTGACTAGGACATGTTGGAGTGGCCACTGACTTGCCCCTTCTCAACTCTCTGAGGTGACTGTGTCGCTGAGGTGGATGCGTCCTTGACATGGCTCCATCTGTGAGGTGGCTGTTTCTTTGAGGAGGGACCCTTCTGCTCTGACACTAGTATAGGATTTGCCTGGTAAGGGGTCCTTCAGGTGTCCCCTTGGCTGTTCAATGGGGCACTGAGGTGTTGGATGAAGCACGCGTTTTGGGCTGTCCAAGTGATCTTCCAGAGGAGACTAACTTTCACATCCACTGAATAAGGAAGACCTGACCTCACCCACATGGTGCCACCTCACTGTCAGCGAGATCCAGACAGGCTTAAAGGCAGAGGAAAGATGTGTCTCCGTCTTCTGGAGCCGTGAACCCTTCTCTTGACCCTGGAGAGTAGAACTCCAGTGTGCTAGGGCTTTGGGCTGGGAAGTGATCCATGCCTTTCCCTCTTGAATCCTCGACTCTCTCTATTGAAGGCAGTCTATGATTGAGTGTCCAGTCTCACACCATAGGGGCCAATTTCCTTTTCTTTTGCTTTCTTTCTTTCTTTCTTTCTTTCTTTCTTTCTTTCTTTCTTTCTTTCTTTCTTTCTTTTTCTTTCTTTCTTTTTTTCTTTCTTTCTTTCTTTCTTTCTATCTTTCTTCCTTTCTTTCTTTCTTTCTTTTTTGACGTAGGGTCTTGCTGTAACCCAGAGTGACCTGGAATTCACTATGTAGTCCCAGGGTAGCCTCAAACTCATGGCGATCCTCCTACCTCTGCCTCCCGAATGCTGGGATTAAATATGTGTACACTGTGCTTAACTCAATTTCCTTTTACCTTTCTCTGAATATACACCATTTTTCTGGTCTCTTTCAAGATCCTGATATATGTGATGGTGGGGGGCCCTGGCTGCCACACAGCCTGACCTCAGTAAGATTGTGGATGACTCTCCATAGAGGCCAACGCCGTTCTTCTGAATGAAGTTCCTGTCAGTTACCTCCGAGGATGCTCAACTCAAGTGAACATACTCTTGTATAGTCCTGGATGTCAGAGGTCAGAGATCAGGGGCGGGCAGACCGCTATTCCCTGTGGGGAGCTTGGGGAAGAATCTGTTTGCTTTTCCTTTGCCTTTCCCGGTTTCTGGAGGGGCTCCCTTCTTCTAGGGATGGCCTATCTGCAAAGCCTGTCTCCTCGCCCTCAGCTTCTGCTGTTGCACTCTCAATGTCCCCTGTTAAAGATGCAATGTAAGAGGACAGCTGCAGATTGTGGGCATGCTGGGAGGAGCTTGTCTTTGGAGGCTGTTACCACGGAGCTCACCTGTATCCTCTGGAGGCCTCCACCACCTCCCTTCAGGTGGCACTGAGAGAGGCATTCATGAGTTCTGCAAGTTCCATTGTGCCAGAGAAGCCCAGGCTGTATCCAGGGGGAAGGTGGGAGCCAAGGCATCCCGTAGGCTGGAGTCTCAGTACTATGCATGTAGCTTGCAGCTGGCCATGTTCTAAGGGAGGCACGTAGCCCTGGCCTGAGCAGGTTAGCCTGCAGACTCAGGAGTGAGGAGAGAGAAGCCCCAGCAGTCCTTCAGGAAGATTGTGACAATGAGCTATTGGACTCCCTGTCTATTGAGATGTTAGGGAAGAAGAGAAGTCAAGTGGGAGGTAGTGGAGATGACAGAGGAAACAGTCACCCCCTTGCAGATAAGAATGGCATCACTGTCCTTTTCCACTCTGGCTCCCTGGCATCTAGTTCGTGTGGACAACTTTCACAAAAGTATGTATAGAATACCTTGTTAAATTTAGTGATCAGCTTAAAAAAGTTTTTTGTTTAGTGTATCCCATGCATTATTTTGGATGTACCTTCACTAAAAATAAGTTGTAAAGCATCAGAAATTCAGAAATAAGTGAAGATTTCATACCTGGCAGCCCAAAATTAGCACAAGGAGTGAGATTATAATCATAGCTGAAGGAAGGAAGGAAGGAAGGAAGGAAGGAAGGAAGGAAGGAAGGAGTGTCTTCACACATTTATCCTGAGTCAGATCCTGGGAGGCAATCTACATCTTACAACCATGTTCCAATTAAGTCTCAAAGTGACCTGCCAAGGTTAGAAAGAGCATCCAGAGTACCCAAGAGTTGCCTGGCTCATTTCTCGGGGACTTTGGCCTGTTCTGTCCTATCTGTCTGTTTGCTATTTTTATTTTATTTATTTATTTGGCAGAGAAAGAGGAAGAAAGAGAGAGAGAGAGACAGAGAGAGAGAGCGAGAGAGAGAGAAAGAGAATGGGCCCGCCAGGGCCTCTAGCCACTGCAAACAAACTCCAGATGCTTGCGCCTCTTGTGCATCTGGCTAGCATGGGTCCTAGGGAATCAGACCTGGGTCCTTTGGCTTTGCAGACAAATGCCTTAACCATTAAGTCATCCCTCCAGCCCAGTGGCAATCTTTATATATTTATGTAGTGTATTCTGATCATAATCACTTCTCATTACCTTCTCTTCCCTCACTCCACCAAACCCCTCTTCCCATCTGCTCCCTCCTCTACGTTCATGTGCATGTGTTCCACTAAGTTTGTTTGATTTTTGAAACAGGGTAGGTCATGCTGGCCTGGAAATCACTATGCAGCCCAGGATGTCAAGCTCATGGCAATCCTCCTGCCTCAGACTCCTGAGTGCTAGGATTACTGGCATGAGTAATCATACCCGGTTTCTTCTACACCTTTGAGAAGAGAGGTATCAGTACCTCTGGAACATCCTGTGCCAATGCTGCCCTTGGAGACGGCCTCAGGGGAGCACAGCAGAGACTTCCCACTGGTGAAGCACTACTGTGTCATGCTTCTCCTTCCTGCTTCCAGAAAGACAGGACTACCCTGGCCATGCTATATGGTCCTAACCCTGTTCAGGAAGGCTTTTAGCAGAGGAAACCAAGAAAGAGGCATTACAAAGCCCCAGACCAAGCTCAGATGTCTTCTACGTCGGTTGGCTTTAGGAAGTTGCTCTAGGTGGAGGCTTGAGCTGGCCCAGAACCCTCTCTGGCTTTGTCCAGGCTGCTGGAAGTCACTGACCGATGGTGACAAGTGCCCTGGATTTTCCCCTCAGCAGAGATGGAAACATCATGAAAGCAAGACACAGTCTCCATGGGAAGGGAGCTGTGGGAAGATGAAGCTGAGTCCTCTAGGAGCTAGGGCATATGATGTGATGGCCTCAGATTAATATTATCAACTTGACAGGACTTAGAACCACTGGGACATGCCTGTGAGGAACTATGTTGATTAGGTTAATTAAGGTGAGATGATTCACCTTAACTATGGATGGCCACCATTTCCAGGGGTCCTGGCCTGTAATAAAGGAGAAGCTGGCTGAGCAGCAGCATGCATCACTCTGCTTCCTCGCTGTGGCCTGAATGTGAACAGCTGCCTCCAGCTCCTGCCGCCAAAACTTCCCTGCCATGATGGGCTGTGACCCGAACTGGAACTGAAATACACCCTTCCTTAAGTAGCTTCTTAGTTTTAATTTTTTATTAATTAATTTTTTAATTGTGTGTGTGTGTGTGTATACATGTGCATGTGGGCATGCATATCAGGGTCTCTTTCAGCTGCAAACAAATGCCTGTCTGCCTTTAGGTAGGTGACAGGGGAATTAAAACCTGGCCAGCATGCCTTGCAAGAAAATGCCTTTAACCACTGAGCTTTCTCCCCAGCCTCTTAAGCTGTTTCTTGTCGTAATTTGGTCACGACAATGAGAAAGTTACTGATTCAGGCAGGTTGTCTTACTTCTTTCTGCATCTACCAAATGGGGGCTTTGTTACATGGTAACTGTATGACATTGGAAACTACAAGCATCCTTAACACAAGTTAGCAATCCAGTACTTCTAGAGGTTGGAAGGATGGACTGCTCCTTCATTTAATTCAGAAGAGAAGGAGAAGAGAGGAGAGAAGAAAAGGAGAGAGTGAGAGAAGGAAAAAGAAAGGCAGAAGTCTCCAATTGTGGTACGTGCATGCAGAGGGAACAGGCTGCTTTGCAGAGCTGTGGTGAGTACACTGGCCATGTCTGCACAGGCTCAGGCCCCAGTGTCTTGCCCTGGGCTGTCCGTGGTTATTTTCAGACAAAGGAAGGCTTAGTGCTGGTGTTGTTTCCCACCCTGTCTTGCCAGTGTGCTTTTCTGCATCTTCTCGGCCTCTGGGAGAAGGAATAATCTTAGCTCCCAACTTCCCAAGGTCAAAGTCATTGAAATTCTCTGTCAGTATCCTAATTTTCCGGCTGAGGACTCTTACAGTTGTCAAGACATAAAGACCCGAAATGGGCACTTTTCAAGATGACCATGAGTGTATAATTAGTCGATTAAAATTGTCAAGATGTTACTTTTGGTTAGTTAAAAGATGTATCAAAATCATGGTGTTATTTAAGGGCAGGCTGTGTGTGTGTGTGTGTGTGTGTGTGTGTGTGCATGCACATGAATATGTGTATTTTCTGGAAAGAATCCAGCAGAGCAAATGACCAGTCTTGACCAATCTGCACAGCAGCTGCCCTGGTCATGTCCTGGAGTGGAAGGGGACACCATGCTGTCGACTGAACAGAAGTGCCTCTGGCCTGCTGACTAAGCCTGTGAGCTCCCACTGCCTACAAGGAGCACCTGCTCTCCTGGCCTGAGTTAGGCCCAGTGTCTTTTGTCCTCAGTTCATACAGTGGATGAAGTGGTAGGTGTTGGACCTCGCTCAGATTCGATCAGCCATGCATGGAAGGATGCACAATGCGGTCAAGGGCAGGCAAATCCTCCACTCCATGGCTGAGGGCCACAGCTCCAGAAATGATCTCGGCATGGCCTAGGCCCATTGGGTCTCTCTGAGGCAGCCAGGTACTGGGCTTCATCTCCAAGGGATAAAGAATGCCAGGAGGAAAACAAGCTCACTATGGTGGGCTGGCAAATGCCCGCTTCCCTTTCCACTTGCTAAATGCCCTTAAGCTGGACATGGAAGCTTTAACTTGGATGTGTAGATGTTCTTAGGGTGGGGTGATGACCCTAATTATCCAGGTGAACCTAGCATCACTATAAAGTCCCTTGAAGATGACAACAAGATCAAAAACACTAGAAGGTGACATGTCCTCAACAGTACCAGGATAGAATCACCAAAGACACTGGGGTTCTGTAAAACCTACAAGTGCCAAGGCTTCCATGAGGTGTCTTTGTGTTTTTAGATGAGACATCTAATTCCATCCTTCACACAGGCTCTGTGAGAACTCAGGGAGCTAACCTACGTGCTTCCATGTATGGTTAAAATGTATTTTCAACTTGATGGGATCAGGAACCAATGAAAGAAGCACCCTGAGTGGGTGTGTGACTGTATTTTCCAGGTGCATTCACTGGGGAGGAAGGACCCTCCCCTGGACTCGGCAGCCCTCTTGGTGGTAAGCTGGTATATAAGGAGGCTCCAGGGAAAAGTAGTGCTTTGGGCCTGGCCGCCCTTGCTCCTTGCTTCCTTCACAGACATCAGAACCCAGATTCTTTGACCTTCCAATGCAGACCAAAGGCAAGTCACTCTCCAGGAAGGCCCCATACCTTCAGTGCCACTGCGTTCTCAGGCTCTCCAATGGGCAGACAAGAAAGCCATTTTTGAACTACCCAGCCTCTATCCTATAAAGCAGTAACTCCCCTTTGTAATAATGTATGCTCATTCTATTTGTTCTGTCCCTCTAGACAATCCTCATACAGCAGATTGTAGATACCTTGAGTTTAAGAGACTCAGAAGCCAGACACATAAATGGATTTTTCAAGGCATCCAAGTTCAACAAGTAGCGAATGACCTGCCTCAAAGCATCTCGTGGATGTAGTGAAAGAAGAGATCTGCCTCTGCTGGCTCCACGCGAGGGCCTAAGGCAGTCAAAGAAAACCTGGTACTCTCTGGGGAACAATCACCAGGGCTGTTTGCCCGTGAGCAGGGCAGACCAAAAAGAGTATGCAACATCTTTTCTTCCAAGCGGACTGAGACAGATCTGCCCTGCTAGCTATGTGAAGCCAAGCATTCCAAGGCAGGGATCTGCTCTGGTGATCCAGAAGCCACAGCTGCCTCCCGAGAGGACCCCACACTGCACACGTTAACCCCAAACAGGCCACAAGAAAGGTACTTTGGATTTCAAAGATTTCTAAGTAACATCCAGTTGTGTGAGATAATTCTTGTTGTTGAGACAAACTGGACGTTTTTATGATTTATACAGTAATTTAAAATCTATCAACAATGTGTCATTTGATGCCACATTTTCTGTGGGGGAAAAAAAGACATAGACATAGCTAAGACATTGAAGTAAAACATGCAGCAATCCGGAATTGTGAAGAGCACTGTTCACCCATGTGTGTGTATTTTTTTCATGTGTGTATATGCCTGGTGTGCTTGGATGCGTGAGCGTGGCCAGAGGTCAACCTTGGGGTCATCCTTAGGAATGTCATCTACTTCTTTTTGAAACAGGGTCTCTCACTGGCCCAGTGTTCACCAGTTAGGCTGGACTGTATGACCTAGGGATCTTGGCATTACAGGCATGTACCACCATGCTGGCCACTTATACGGGTTCTGGGGAATTGAACCCCAGTCCTCATGCTTTCCAAAGCAAACACTTTGTCAACTAAGCTATTCCCCCATTCCCTATATGTTTTTCAATTTATAATTTATTATTTATATTTATTACAATGTCCTGTGCGGTCAGTAATTTGATTCCTGTTGTCTAGAAAGCAGAAATCTATAAGGAACAAATATTTTCCCCATTCTTTTCTGAATCTGAATTCCAGCTGAGAACTATGAGGCGGGCAATGACTTTTGCCTAGCTTGTCCTGTGTGGAGTGCAATATACGCCCTGTGACAGTGCCTGAATTCTTGGACCTTTGGAAAGTGGTGACCTTTGAGGCCATTCCCGGTTCACCGAACCTCTGCATGCGTGTTGACTGTTGGCAATATAAGGGACACAGAGAAGTGTGGAGAAGCCAGGGGCACGGCCATAGCTGGCATAGCCATGGAGAACTGCTTCAGTTTTTCCTCTCCCCAAGTTGTAGAAAGCCTTGCATATGGTTGTCTTTATTTTAATGTGCATGAATAAAAGATATCTTTGTGAACTGATGTAGTCTGCAGGCTTTTGAGATCAAACAGTTCTCTACTCCAGGTGAAATGTGGCAGCGACAGATAATGTTGTCAATATGCTATATTTTTGTTAGGTTGAACAAACAGAACCATGGCAATCATTTTCATCATATGTGTGTGTGTGTGTGTGTGTGTGTGCATTTTTGTGTTGGGGGTGTGTTTAAAGGGTAAGATTTAAGGGGAAAATCAATAAATGCAAAATTTTCCATAAAACCTTCAGTGAGAAATATCCGTCCCTCTTCCTCATGTATATTAAAGTGAGCGGAATTTGCTGACTTGCATAATGCAATTCCAAGTGATTACTGGGAGGTATCTTGGGTGATTAAATGTCCACAGCATTTGGAGTTACCTGGAAATAAATATCCTCATTCATAAGCCTGTGCAGAGCCAGTAGCAAGCCATGGAGGTTTGGTTGGGTATTGGAACCCCAGTCATTCCTTTCTTGTTTCAGAAAAACAGCACAAACGTGTGGGCAATGAAAAGCAGGTGGCACACGGCATGTGACTAGCATTCTGTGTAGGGGGCATGGTTATGACGAGGCAGTGCATGCAGAGTAAGAGCAAGCGCTGGAAGCAGGAACATGCCACTTTTGAAGTTGCTCTTGGCCTTAAGTGAATAACCGGACACTACTTAGTCAGTATTATTTCATCTACATAACAGGACTAAGCTTTACCAGCAGAATGCCTCTGCTTTAACTCATAGCAATCATTAATAAGTTAATACGACAATAATAACAGTGTGTCTTTTATTGAGGGCCCGTACTAGGAAATCTACTAAACCCATTAATTACTTTAATCCTCAACCAGGGCATGTTAGCAACTTTTCCATTTTCAGGGATGAAAATTGCAGTGCAGAGAGGAGAGTGACTGGATTTCATCAAGTTTAAGGTGCATCCATTGTAATGAGCATTATTACTACTTTATGGACCATGCAGAGAAAAATAGGCCGATAATTCTAATTGAAAGATGTCATCAATTGTAAGGGGCATTCCATATCCCATGTTAAATATTTCTGTAGATACGGCACTGGGATCAATACAGTGTGGTAAATGGCCCACCATCACATATCTAATCACAATAAGACCAAGGCACCAACACCAGCCTTTTAGAACAAAAACCTAGGGTTTGTTCTGAAGGTGGTAACCTGACTAACACTGAGTGAGAACCCCACGCTAAGTGCGAAGTGGTGATGTCTTTTCTATGTGAACTTTCCATTACATGTTAAATGAAATCTCAAATTGCATCGCTTATAAATGCTTACATGATCCATATTATAGGAAACCTCGTATTATATATCTCATATAAGCTTACATGTTATACATTATATAAAATGTCTAATTACATATCTTATGTGTAATTTATTTTCAGGTCAATTTCCATTTCTGGATTCTCCTAACATATTTTTGAAATAGAGAATTACATATTTATGTACATATTTTGTTTGTATGCATTTTGTGGTTGTAGGGTGTGTGTGTGTGTGTGTGTCATGGGACTATGTTGTTATGTGTATGTGTTCATGTGTGAGTGCAGGCACACATGTGTCATGGAGCATGTTTGGAGGTCAGAGGACAACTTCCAGGTCAGTTGTTGCTCTTGCTGTTGTTATTTATTTATTTATTTATTTATTTATTTATTTATATTTGACAGAGAAAGAGGGAGAGAGAGAGCGAATGGGCACGCCAGGGCCTCAACCCACTGCAAATGAACTCCAGACGTATGTGCCCCCTTTGTGCATCTGTCTAACATGGGTCATGGGGAATCGAACCTGGGTCCTTTGGCTTTGCAGGCAAACACCTTAGCTGCTAAGCCATCCCTCCAGCTCTTGCTGTTGTTTTTGATTGCTGACTTCTGCACTTCTGAGGTCTTCTCCTGTCTCCACTCCTTATCTGGCCAGGTTAACAGTAGCCAGCCATGGAGCCTGGGGGTTGAACTCAGGTACCCAGGCTTGAATGCCAAGCACTTTACCCAGCATGCCATCTCCCCATCCCCTTATGGATAAATTTTGAACAAAAAGTCATTCTGAAAACTCTTAGAAGTAAAAGGGTTCTTATTTTAATTTTTTTTTTATTTTCAATGTCACTATTGCTGCTTTACCAGTCTGAGTTCTGCAAGGAACCAAGCCCATGCAATGCCACCTTAGGGTCGAGATCCCACTGCCCATCTGGTTACATGCTGGTGTCTCAGCTTTAAAATTGCATATAAGAAGAGCTTTGGACAAAATACACAAGTTTGTCATGGCCAACCTCCACCGACACATGTGAAAAACTGGGGTGGATTTGCTTACTTACAATGAATCCATGGCTACCTGGGGAAAGCACTGATGTTGACCAAAACCATGACCAGCTTAACTAGTGGGAGAAAAACTCACGAGCTGGGCTGACCAGGAAATTCAGGTTCCAAACAGACAGCTTTTTCACAACTCCTGGGTGCCTGTGTCTGTTGGCAAGAAGCAAAGAGCTGGCTGGCCTTGCTTTGAAATACTCTCTAAGGCCATGTGCTTAGGCCGGGATGCTATGGGCACAGAGGTGAACACCCTTTCTCTCACATCTGGATCCCCATGACCATAACTCTTCATGCTCTTGAGTGCTTTGGAGATTTCCACATAGTCGCCTTGGGAACCCAAGAAACATCTACAGGACAAATGGTGTCCAGCTGTCATCTGATAAGTGCAGTCCCAGCTCTGGTCAGGATAGCAGCACCTCCGGGGTCACACAGCCCTGAAGAGAATTGAGCTATGCATTCAGATGGCAGAAAATCAACATACAGAAAATTGATCATGTGGTCCCTTTGAAAGGTGCTACATGGGCGACTGGGGGAAAATGACCAGTATCTGTCGAAGCAACACATGGTCTAACCTACTTAGCAGCAAATAACCTGTTGTGATGCCCACACAAGTGCAGTGGTGGCACACAGCCATGGTGGGGAACCAACTGCTCTCAATTCGGCTAACTGATCCCCTCACTGGTATGAGACCCATAACTGGAGCTGGGAAACAAGTCAGAACCATATTCAAACATAAACCCACTCTCCAATATCAAGCTACCATCAATTGTGGGCTACAAGAGGGCCTACACCTATTAAATTCTCTATAAAAAAAAAAAAGGGTTATCTCATTTGTCCTGATGCTAACTTACTCTCTGTTGGAGAATCTGCTTCTTTTTTTCAGATAGATGTAGATCCTAAGGAGAGACCCACCCCATCATACCTCCAAAGGGCCCCGGCTGAAACTAAGAAAAATTGGCGAAACAAGCAAGGGGGCTGTTTTCCTGATGAACCGGATACCAGCACAAGGGGGAAGGAGATCAGCACAGAGAAAAATCAACTCCTACCAAATCAGAAAGCCAGAGCCTCAGAGGCCCCCAACACCTCATCACTGAAGCAGACCCAACATGGCTCAGGGAAATTTTGCGGAAGAGGGGGCGGAAAGAATGTCAGAGCCACATGTTGGGTCATGATATGCAGAGACATTTAGCTTACCCATAACTGTGGGCTAACTCCACAATGCATGACCCGTATACCTCAAAAAGGAGGGGCCAAGGGGAGGGGGTAGGTCATGGATGAGCCTAATAATGGTACCAAACTGACTGTAAAATTAATAAATAAATAAATAAATAAAAATAAAAATGAAAAAAAAAAAGAAATGATCGCGATGTCTCTGTCTATACTAACAGGAGCTCCTTAACTCACAGATCTGAGAAGGTTACCTGCATGGTGGCTCCACTCTGGACGCTAGGACAAAAGGATTCCCTTCCTCTACTGGCAGGAAGGCAACTCACTTATGGGGGAACATCAAGAAGTGTCTGAGGCCTTTCCTGCTCCCTCACACTCAGATAAGAGACCGATTGATTCGCCACAGCCTCGGGAATCCCGGGATCCAGCTTTGTGTGCCATGGACGAGGTGAGGAATCAAGAGATTTGGCCAGCTGGATTTCCTGCAAGCACCACTCCTGCTTAGAGGGAGACTGGCGATAACAGAAAATATGTTCTCTAGTGCAATGCAACATGAGCCTGTAAACTGAGAGCGTGCAAGAGAGGAAAAGGGTGTGGGAGACATTTGTGGAAGCCACTCTGGGCCAGGACCCATGATAGGGGCCCACTGTCCTCCTCCTCCTGGAGTAGCTGTGGTGGCAGGAGGGAAACTGCTTGACCTACACACTGTCATGCCAGACTTGCTGAGCCATCATGTAAGCTGGAAGTCCTGGTCTCTGACCTCCACTGACTTCATGTGAGGCTGTCCGAAGGGAGCCCCCCACCCCAGCTCCTAGCTGTGCGTGCACATGGGTCTTGTTTTCATGCTCCACTGGAGTTTCCCAATGAAGAGTCCCCTGCAAACAGCCCCCCCCCCCATGACCTGGATCAGGGCCCAGCTTCCCTGAGGGTAAACAGAGTTTACCTTTCTGGACTCTCACTGAATCTCAGATAGGCATGGGGAGAAAGAAGGGTGTCCTTCTAGGTATGCTTGGTGAAGGGAACTGGCCAGTGAGGCAACCTCAGCCCCTTCCGAGGTCTTCAGTTCTAAAATAAAACCAGGAGGCCTGTGAATTCCATCATGTTTCTCGTTCTCTCCCACCCCACCCCCATCCCACAGAGAGACACCTGGCTTTGCAACTCAATCACTGTCAGCATGGAAGAATAGCAACAGCTATAGACACCCCTCTGTGACACACACTGTACACAATAGGCAGGTGACCAGGAGACCAGGGCAGAGGACTATTGTCTGCCCAGCTCACGGTACCTGACACTTCACCCTGATGTGCCCAAACAGACATTCCCACCAGCAGAGGTGAGGCAGCGTGACCCAACAGCAGCTGGTATCTCTCCTGTCATGTTGTCCCCTAAATCTCTCTGCCCTTTTCATTTCACTCTCTTTCTCAATTCTCCCTGATTAGGAGAGCCCTGATTTCAGCATGACAGTCATCTCCCAATCTACAGGGGTGGGTCCCAGCAGGCACACTAACTCCAGTGGGGCTGCTCCGGTCCCGTCCATAAGACATTCGTGTTTACATATATGCCTTCTGTGCACATGCAACATTTTGTTCTGAATGTCTTTGATCAACAGTTAGTTGAATCTGAGGATAAGAAACCTATGGTTTTGGAGGACCACTGTCTAGGGCCTCGATCATTCCTCATGAGCAGAATTTTGACACAGCACAGGGGTCCGGCTCTTCTCTCCTGACAACCACAAGCTTTGTTTGGATACTGCCAAGTAGCTATGGGGCAGGGAGGGTGTCATGCCACAGAGACATGGGTCCAGGACATGGCCACCCCACCCTAAGTCATTTTAATCCATCATTAAAGTGGTTAACGTCTGATGTTAGTTACGCTGCCCATGATCCAGAAATGATGCTTTCCCTGTACAATGTGGCTCGGCTTGGCCTTTTCCTCTCAAATGTAGAGGGACATGTTTGACTTGTTATAATGAAGGAGGCATAAAATTGATGTCATCCACACTCAGGTTTCCTTATGTTTCTAGAAGTCTTTTTTATGTATTTTATTTTTAAAATTTATTTATGAGAGAGAGAGAGAGAGATAGAAATAGGCAGGGAGAGAGAGAGAGAGAATGGGCACACCAGGGCCTCCAGTCACTACAAAAGAACTCCAGATGTGTGTGCCCCCTTGTGCATCTGGTTTGCATCGGTCCTGGGGAGTTGAACCTGCGTCCTTTGGTTTTGCAAGCAAATACATTAACTGCAAAGCCATCTCTCCAGCCCATGTTTTTAGAAGTCTGGATCAAGTATGTATGGCAGATCTCTAAGAAGCAATGAGAAAATAAGTCTCTGGGCATAGCCATGCTACCCTTGACACATTGTGTACCTTTCCTTTTACACAGGAGTTATTTGTTACTATTCATGAGTAAGCTATTTATTTAAGCTGCAAGGTCCCACTATAAAAATGTTTTCTTTTTCTCCTGATTTTAAAGGGAATTCATGCTTGATGAAGAAACTAGGAAAAATAAAGGAAAATACCCCAGTGGTTTTCTAAACTTCTAACACATGTTTAACCCTTGTATGTCCTTCTCGTTTTAAGATTTTGAATATGAGTTAGCATCGATGCGCTCCCTCACTGAGAGTGTGGGCTTTGGAGTCAGACTTATATCTGAGTGTGGAGTGTTTCTCTTCAACTATGTTGAAGAACAGGAAAGCTCCCACCTGCTCTACTGTTTCACGTGTGAAATACAAATAACATTACCTGCTTCCCAGATGAGTGAGAACTCGGTGAGATTAACCCTTGGGGAACCATATTCAGTGAGTGTGATTTCTTCTCTTGGTTGATATGCTTGGCAAGGCACCACCAAGCTGGTTCTCTAAGTATATGCGATTTTCTATGGACAGTCACACTTAGAGACTTGGCTCATGCTTCTAAAATCTTTCTAAATCTGGAAAAATAATATTTAGGGTTGTATACTCTTCCTGAAACTGGGTATGCCACAGTACCTCCAGCTGCTCCTAGGTGCTGCTTGGTGGGTCCTCATCTTTCCCAGCTTGCGGGATCTCTTGGTGCACCCCCCCCCCAATGGCTACCTATAGGTTTTCTAGAGGTGAGTTTGCAGGTGGTGTGGGATCTCGATTCCGGGCACTGTGGGGGATTTAAAGTCACTGTTACATAGTGCTGATTAACTCTACTGAAACATCATACATATTCCTTCCGGTACACAGGCATGAGTTTGAGATCTGTGTTGCTGTAGCGCCCCTCCTTCATACACAGCTCCCCCTCAACTACCCAACGTAGAGATTTAATTTGTTTTGAGTCCAGAAACAGGTCTCTCTGGGGCTTCTGGAGTGACTGATTTTACCCGGTAATGGCCAATCTCTTTGTTTAGCTTCACCGGCCACATTCATCAAAGGAGCTCCTCTGCTCTCCTAGGCAGGCCTCCTCTGAAATGGCATCCCCCCTCTCCTCCACCCCGAACAATCAGTGCGCTCAAGGAGGTAAGTGAATGGAAACGACAGCTCTGCCTAAAATACGGTCGGCCAAGAAGTCACATCTTTGAAGGGCTTGCCCCTCGCCCTCAAGGTACCAGGTATGATCTGTTTCCTTTCAGTTCTCCCACAGCCCCCATATGAGGGTACCTGAGATGCCATGTGCACCACAATGCTCTCTCTCCTGGGCTTTTGGGGACTGGCCTCGGAATTAGGTTACTGAGCTCTCACTGGGGAGAATGTGAATGCAGAGCTTGAGCTCTTACAGTGTGAGGAACTTAGGGCAAGAACTCTCTCTCTCTCTCTCTCTCTCTCTCTCTCTCTCATACACACACACACACACACACACACACACACACACACATGCACGATGGGCTGGAAGAACTGAGCTCTCATTCCTCATTTGTACAGAAGCTGGAGTGATTTGATTCATTATGTCCCCATAAACACACGAGGGGCCACTAAATACCCCAAGATTCTCTTATTTTCCTTTGCATGAGTATGTTATATATGGTGTGTGTGTATACGTGTATGCATACCCATATGTGTGTGGGCACAGTTGTGTGCACAGGTGCACATTTAAGCGTGTGTATGTGTACTGTGGAGGCCAGACATTGAAGTCGAGTGTCTTCCCAAATTGTTCTCTACCTTACTTGTTGATAGAGCCTCTCATTTTGAACCTGGAAGGGGCAAGTCTAGCTAGCCAGCTCACCTGTTTCCGCCTCTCAAGCACAGGGATTATAGGCGAGTCACCAAACCAGCCTGGCATTTGCATAGAAGCTGGAGATCTGAACTCTGACCCTCACATTTCAAGAGCTTTACTGACTGATCTGTCTCCCAGCAGCTTCCAAAACATGTTAATGGAGAAAACATATAATGTTGAAATGTCTTAAGGTGTATGGAAGTCTTGTGGAGCTGAGGTAAAGGGGATATTGCAGGCATCTTGTTCTGAAAACATATAACTTTAAAACAAGAGTATTTGACCATAATCTACATCCAAGGACAGTCCTTCAAAAAATGGATCCTAGCCCTTTATTCGCAGCACTGGGGAGGCAGAGGTAGGAGGATCAAAGTGAGTTTAAGGTCACCCTGAGACTACATAGTGAATCCGAGGTAAGCATGGGCTAGAGTGAGACCCTAATTCAAAAAAAAGAAAAAAAAATCAAACAAACAAAATCAAAAGGTGCTAGAGAGATGGTTTAGCAATTAAGAAGCTTGCCTCTGAAACCTAAGGACCTAGGTTTGATTCTCCAGGTCCCATGTAAGCCAGATGCACAAGGTGATGCATGTGTCTGGAGTTCATTTCAGTGGCTAGAGGTCCTGGAACACCCATTCTCTCTCTCTCTCTCTCTCTCTCTCTCTCTCTCTGTGTGTGTGTGTGTGTCTTTTCCACTCTCAAATAAATAAGTAAATAAATAAAATATTTTTAAAAAGAAAAAAAAAGGATCCTAGAAAGGCCACGTGACACAGCACATTTCGGATAGCCATGCTCATAGCAACTCCGTCCCCAGCTCAGAAATCATGGGAGCAGCTCAGGGACATCCCTTGCCAAGTACAGAGGCACAGGTAGTACTCAGCCAAGAGAACTTCTGTATCTGCTCCAAGGCGGATGAGCCTTGGGGTCGTTACGCTAAGTGAAGTCTACAGAAAGTGCAACAGTGACTTACAGAGGCTGGGTGCGAGGGCGGGGAGTGACCATTTGATGGCTATGGAGATTTCCAGAGTGAGGAGCTGGGTGGTGGCTCTGGCTGCTCCACATTGTGCACGGGTTTATGACCACTGGCCTGTGTGCTTAAGAATGGTCAAGATGGCATAGTTTATGTTCTGTGTATTTTGGCACAATCTGAAAAATTGAGGAATAAACACAGCCAGAAGCACATATGTACCCATCTGGTCACCACCATGCCATAGAAGGCAGGAAGTCTCTGGCCCATGCCATCTGTGTCATGCCCCCTGAGAGCCCCGTGGAGCCATCCTGCCATTGTTCGGAAGAGGTCAAGGAGCGATAGCCAAGTGGCTGCAACAGTGCCTAATGTTGTGACCATGGCTAGCTTCAAACTCTCCCTTGACTCCAGATCTAAATAAGGTAGGATACACACCACAGTACCATCCAATCTGACAAGAATTGGATTTGTCAAGATGAGGCCAGATGACAAGCAGAAGTGAGTTTAGGTTCATTATGTGCACAGAGACTTCCCAAGCAGCCACCTTGAACCAAGCGGGACATTAGTGCCGGAAGCTTCCTTGCAGGCGGTGCTGCCAGTCCGTGCCCCACTGTCCTGTCATGGGAGGTCATCCCCTGTCCCAGCTGTTCTCTGTGCCTGTCCCAGCCACGTTTCCTGGAAATGGACCTGGAGCTGGCGCCTCCGTGGGAACTCGTATGAACAATGGCCACATTCACCGTGTACGGGTCTCTACAGCTGTGCACAGGCTCCGAGATCGCTGGACAACAGGAGAACTGTCCCCTCTGTCCTGCCAGGGACAGCTGCGGAAGCTGTGGCCACCATGACCAATCCCCACCAACTCTGGGACTGTAACTCGAGGCTTCCCTTCTCTGGCATTTTTCCAGCCTCAGGGCAGCGGGGGTGGCCCCACGTGGGGAAAAGGAAGGCACCAGTAAACAGCCAAGACCAAACTCTTGTCCTTCAGGGGCTATCTAGTTCAAGAGTCCACAGTGGAACATGACTGGACGGCAAAATCCTTCTGCAACACCAAGGGGCGTGTGGAAGGGAGGGCAGCGGCACCGTGTGGACGCACGGGAAGGGGACGTCCGGCAGGCGCCTCACAGCACACGCAGGCCAGAGACCTGCAAACACTTAGCTGTCGAGCACTAGGGGAATGGTTAAAGGTGTTCGGCTCATGGGAACCCCACGCTGCTCTGACCAGCATTAGGCACAGCCGTTCATACAGCTGTTTGCCACATGCATGAAGCAAAGACTTCACACACAGGACACACAGCGCATGTGCACGGGCAGGCGAGCGTTGACTTGCCCGTGTGCACACACAGGCTGTGACCCTGAAGGCGGCAGGAGAAACTGGTCCTGCTGTCTCCTCTTGGGAAGAAATTCTGCAAAGTTGGGAATGGGGGAGAAATAGCACTTTCACTGTGCCTATTGCTGAACTGAAACGTGTTTGACTGTGTCACCAAGCCACGGAAACAGTGATTTCAAACCAACTGAAGTACACCACTGGGCCTTAAATGCCTGAACCCTGCTACCTTCGCTCTTCCCCAGCACCTCTTCTCAGCTCAGTTCGCATCCCTGGAAAACAGTGTGCACAAAGGCCCATGGAGGAGAAGAGGACATGTCCCCAGGAGGCTAGGCAGAGAGCTACGTATGTCCTCAGGTGGTGGGCCTTTGGGAGGTGGAGTCATGCTAGAGGTGATGTCACTAGAGGTGGGCCTTGGTATGTGATAGTGAGGCCACTGGGAGTTCAGAGCTACCCTCTCTCCCTGGTTCCTCCCTGGTGTAGATGTGCGGTGATGTGAGCCAGCTGCCCGCTTTTGCCATCCTTGCCCTGCCACAGTGCGGCTTCCCCTCAGAACTGTAAGCCAAAATCGATCCTTTCCTCCCATCAGCTGCTTCCGGTCAGGCGTTTTGTCCCAGCAATGAGAATGCAAGTGCTGTAGCAACGGTGATGGATGACAGGAACGAGGGCGACTAGCTGAATGCTCTGGTGCCATCAGAAGCCACAGGGAAGAGGTTTGTGAATCAAACGGGGTGTTTTGGAGTTGAAAGTTTGGCATCCTCTCCTGGGAGGCAAATCTGATGGAGCTGGTTACTGAGACCGGGAGCTGAGCCATTGCCCTGTGTCTCCCCCATCCTTCACACTCTCATAATCAGACATGGGTCCTAGAAAAATACTTCAGTGTCAGAACCATCCACTAATGGACCAGGCTGGCTCAGGACAGGTTCTGTCGTGGAGGTGACCAGGGACCTGTGAAGCAGAGTGTGGACCAGTGGTCCTCAAACCTGAACATGAGCCAGAATCACCTGGAGTGAGTCCAACTCAGAGTTTCCCATGGAACCCAAGAATCCACATCTCTAGAAAGCTCCCAAGTGACGTGTCTGCTGCTGGTTGTGGAGCTTAATTGCAGAAACGTGGGTGCAGGAGACCAGATGGCAGTGTGCCACCGTCTGCCCTGAGATGGGGCTGTGTCACAGTCACCTGGAGGCTGTGCAGTGTGCAGACAACTTGATCTCATGCCAGGGTATTCCAACTCAGTGTGTGGCCAGAGACAGTGGTATGCTATAAGGTCACAATTAGGGACATCGTTGAGGCATCAAAAGTTTGATTCCATTGTGTCTCTGCTCCCCCTGAATTGTATGATCTTGGCGGGATGTCGGCACACATCCTTTCTCAACCCAGCTTCCTTGACGAGCGCGGTGACAGCCTGTGCCTTCCGCAACGGGCAGGCAAGCTGAGTGAGCACGCAAAGACCCATCAGCTGACCGCGGGGCGGTGGCCCATTGCGAACAATCGATTCAATGTCCCTTATGTTGCTGTCGCTAAACGAGTACTCATTTTACCTTGGTCCCTGTGTTCAGTTATCAGTGTCCATTTTGTTTACTTGACAAGCCCTTCACTCTTCTTGGCCAAGCAAAGCCAGCCCTGACGCCGGCTCACTGGCCTGAACGGTTGAGTCAGGTCCAGGCCCTCAACTCCGTTCTCAACACCCTTGGCTCCGGCTTTCTCCGGGTCTCCTCCCTGCTCTACTCATGAATCCAAGCCTTCCACAGTGTCTGCTCTTTTTTTTTTTTTTTTTTTTTTTGAAGTCCTCTCAAAGTTCCCCTGTGTCCATGAGCTCCTGGAATTCTTTATTCAGCACATTTTATCCAAATTACGGGTTTCTTGTCTGGCTCTTGCTTAGGCACAAAAACCTGCAATTTACTTTTCCTCTAACACGAGGCACCAGCATGATGTGTATAATAGATGCTCAATAAATGATGCTCGTGCCAATCAATACCCACTTCATCCCTTGGAGTCTGATTTCAGACCTGTAGAGAAAACTTGGCTGTGTTCGCGAGGGACAAGGTTCTAGCCACCCCCACCCCTCCACTTCTTAACCACAATCCCCATTTGTTCTCCTGCCCCTGGTTTTCATGTGAAATGAAAAGTGAGTGCAGAATGTGGCGTGGAATGAAAGCCAAGCCCAAACTTGAGCCCCATGGATGAACTTCAAACAGGACTCAAAACACACAAAATAAGACCCAGCTTTGCCAGGACAGGGTAGGAGCAGCTAGACACTTGGTGGCTTGCTCAGATGTTCTGGAAAGACACTTTGATTTCATATATTTTGAATTACATTGATTGAAATTCAAAGCCCCAGCCAGCATACCACATTTCCTTTGGTCAGAAGCGAAGTGTGAAAGTCGTGTTTTGAATTCTCGGTTGGATACAGAGCTCTGGGTTTGAAGTGACAAGCTGCGGAGGTTTTGGGTTACTGGAAATTTCAACATTCCTTTGGCCCAGTCTTCCAGAGGAATTAGAGAAACTGAAAACAAGGAATTGCAAAGGCTCCAGTTACCCATACGACTTCCATGAGGATTCCCCTAGGCTCCACAAATTGCCTGTGAGCCGTAGGCATCCCCAGAGTGTCTGCCGCAGGGCCGAGGCTTGGTCGTGGACAGACAGCCATCACTAAAACCCTTCTTCCATGGGAGTTCCCATCAGTGGGTGAGGTTTCAAGCACTCCCGATGTGGGTAGAAGCAAGATCCAAGTGACTCCATAATACAACAAAGCGGTGGCCCACATATGGAAAGGACACTGTTATGTCAAGGAAATTTATCTATTTTGTGATTTAAACATTCTGGATTTTATGTCTATACATACTCACTGATCATTATATATAAGATCTATTTTGTACTTAGCAATATATATGGAGTCAAAGCTGAGGAGATGGCCCAGTAGGCAAAATGCTTACGCATGCAAGTATGAGAAACTTGCACCCACATAAAAGTATGTCAGTGTGACATGCACCCCTGCATCCATAGTGATGGGGAGGTGGACACAGAAGAATTCCTGGGGCTCTCTGGCTAGCTAGTCTATCTGAATTGGCAAGCTCTGCCCTCAGTGTGAGGTCCTGTCTCAAAGAACAGGGTGGAGAGTGGCTGAGGAAGACAGCTAATGCCACCTCTGGCTTCCACATACACACACACACACACACGTAGTCTCACACATATGCACATTATGTGTAATTGCATTCCATACATATATACTCCAAGCATATATGTTTACAGATATATGTATATATTTCTTCCTACTAAAGTAAGGACTTAGCCGGGCATGGTGGCGCACGCCTTTAATCCCAGCACTCGGGAGGCAGAGGTAGGAGGATCGCTGTGAGTTCGAGGACACCCTGAGACTCCATAGTGAATTCCAGGTGAGCCTGGGATAGAGTGAGACCCTACCTCGGAAGACCAAAAAAAAAAATAAAAAAATTAAAAAAAAATAAAGTAAGGACTTGTGTCTTTCCTCCAAACCAAGAAGTATGATTTTAATAGGATCAAATATAACCAGTATAAGACAATGGTGAATAGGTGAGTTCAAGGGCTAACCAAGTCTAGACACTAGAAATAAAGAAGAAAAACAAAGCAGACATCATAGGGGCTTCAGCCCTGGCTTACCATAGGTTTTGGATTTGCAGAGAGGTCCATCAGCTAAAATTCACAGGGTACACTGGAAAACAATACTGGATATGCTAAAAGAACCCAAAATACACTTAAAGTAAGTGTGTCTAACATAATTATAGAAAAATAAAAAGACTAAAACCGTAAGAAAACCACGGAGCTTTCTGATCACAGAACACGATTAGAAAAGTCTTGTTGAAAGTCGTTCCATTGACACTGGAGAGCAGACGGCTATTGGTGTTAGCAATGGAGGAATTTGGTTGAACCTATTTTCCCCCAGTAATAACTGTGGAGGAAAAAGAAGCAACAGTGAACAGTGCTAGGCAGATAGCTACTCTTGAAAGACAAGAACTGGACGGTGAGGAATACGTGTGCAGCTGTCTGCCTCAGAACATTCTCTGGTCTGTGTGCATCTTGGGACCAGAAGAAAGGCACTGTCTTGCTATGAGGGTTTCCAGGATTGCAAGATAGCAAACAGGGAGTGGGGGATTCTAAAATGCAGAGAGAAGAAAGGTGGTGTTCCAAGTGATCCTCCGTCAACTCCTGAACATGTGGAAGAGATACTAGGAAGGCTCCTTAAAGCAGCAGCTGAGATGCAAAGGAATCAGGGGCACATGGGACACCTCTGAGCACAGGGAAGTATAGCTGCGATTCCAACCAGGCTGCGGCTCAGCAGCAGAGTGTGTGCCTAGCAGGCTTGAGGTCCTGGGTTCAAGGCCCAGCATGGCCAAATCAATGAGGGTCCTCTCCCCACTAAAGAATCAGTTTCCAAACGTAACACTTGTCACAAGACAATTGAACTTAGTGTCTCTACACAGCACCACTACAATCTTAGGATGCCAGCAAAAATACCAAAATACCTGATAGCAAAGAAATGAGGAAAGAGAACCAATATTCAAGAAAAAAAATCAGTTAATGTGAAGAATTCAGCTGACATGATCCAAATGATTGAGTTAATTAGTACAAGCCTTAGACAGTGTTTCAATGTCAGGGTCCATAAGACCACATTTTAATTTCTGAATTTCTTTTCTGAAAACATTTATTTAGAAAGATTTGTGCTGTGGATATTTTGTCACTTCTAGAGCAGTCTTCCAATGAACAAAGCATTTTAAGTAAGTTCAATAGCATAGAATTTATTCTGTCTTATAGTTTTCATATACAGCCATAGAATATATTGGAAAGTTTCAGATACAAGGTAAGATCTTAATATTACCTTTCAATAATTGCCAACAACTCTAAAGAAGGCTACGAAGATGGAGGAATGATGGCTGGGAATGGAAGGATTAAAATAGAAAAATGAATAATGATTTTTACATTTCATGTGAGTATCAATAATCCTGTTGAAGAGAAATATACGAAACACTAAATAAAAAGGCAGAGATATTCAAACTGGACATGAAGTTCTGAAACTATATCTTGTTTAGAAAAAGTGAATTTTATTATTTTTTTCATAACTTTTATTTTATTTATTTGAGTGAGAGAGAAAGAAGGAGAGAGAGAGAGACAGAGAGAGAGAGAGAGAGAATGGGCATGCCAGGGCCTTAAGCTACTGTAAATGAACTCCACATAAATGCACCACCTTGTGCATCTGGCTTACTTGGGTCCTAGGGAATCAAACCTGGGTCCTGTGGCTTTGCAGGCAAATGCTTTAACCTTTAAACCATCTCTCTGGCCCTAGAAAAGAAAATTTTAAAAATAAAGATACATAAAACTTGAAAATTGGGTTGGGGAGATGGCTCTTATCAGTCAAAGACACTTCCTTGCAACACCTGATTGCCCAGGTTTGACTCCCCCGTACCCATGTAAAGCCAGATGCACACAGGTTTCTGGAGTTCCATTGTAGTGGCAAGTAGCCCTGGCAGGTCTATTCTCTTACACTCTCTCTCACAAATAAATAAATAAATATGTTTTCATAAAAATATTGGAAGTAAGAGAATGGAAAAGTAAATGCCATGAACATGCTAATCACAAAATTATATATGTATGTATATATAATATATATGTATAGATATCATGACTCCATACAATATATATATGATATATGTATATAAATAATATATACTCATTAAATATGGCTATCATAATAAAATTTATTTTTCAACGAAATTAAATAAAATAATAATAATCAAAAGAAAAGCCCTTCAGACAACAAAAAGTGATGGTATTTATATATTAATATCATTCAAAACAATAAGAACTTATATCAATTCAATATGAGTTATATTGCATGTAAAAATATGGATATTTTCTAACAAAAATGAAGTTCTTAAAAAAAAAAGGTCATACCTCAAAAGGGCCCCAGCTGAAACTAAGAAAAATTGGAGAAACAAGCAAGGGGGCTGTTTTCCTGATGAACTGGATACCAGCACAATGGGGAAGGAGATCAGCACAGAGAAAAATCAACTCCTACCAAATCAGAGAGCCAGAGCCTCAGAGGCCCCCAACACCTCATCACTGAAGCAGACCAAAAATGAACCCAACATGGCTCAGGGAAATTTTGCGGAAGAGGGGGCGGAAAGAATGTCAGAGCCACATGTTGGGTCATGATATGCAGAGACATTTAGCTTACCCATAACTGTGGGCTAACTCCACAATACATGACTCGTATACCTCAACAAGGAGGGGCCAAGGGGAGGGGGTAGGTCACGGATGAGCCTAATAATGGTACCAAACTGACTGTATTTGCTGAATACAAAACTAACTAATAAAGAAAAAAAAAAAAAAAAGGTCAGGCATGGTGGCACATTCCTTTAGTCCCAGCACTCAGGAGGCAGAAGTAGGAGATCACCATGAGTTCTAGGCCACCCTGAGAGTACATAGTGAATTCCAGTCAACCTAAGCTACAGCGAGACATTACCTTGAAAAAAAATTTGTAAGTACATAATAACAGAATATCAAAATACAAGAAAGTACAGAATAACTATACATAAATATCAGCAAGGATGTTAAAGATCTTAACAAAATAGCAATCACACTGACACTTATAACCTGTTACACCCCAATCTGAAAAGTTTGTTCTCTATTAAAGTGTGATCATGCTAGCAAGTAAAAGCTATGCATGTCTACAGAACACATCTCCTGACCTCAGTAAGACAGAACAAGAGATTACTCATCACAAGAAAACAACTAAAAAAAGCCCCAAATACTGGAAACAAAGCAACACATTTCTTTTCCATTTTTTATTGAGAACTTAATACAAGACTATATGGTGTAATTTGTTCATAATCCCTTTCCATTACCTTCTTTCGCCACCCTCCACTCCATTCCACGGAAACTCTCTTCTTTCTAAGTAGCACTTCATTTTGGTCTCTCTTTCTAAAAAGATCATCCACATCAAAATATTGATGAGCTCAATATGATTCAGGTCTTAAGGTGACAAAAACATCTATTTCTTAATCACAAGAACAAAGAACAGATGATGTTTGGAACTGAATGATGATAAAGCCACAGTGTAAGGAAGTCTGCAGTTTACGGACACAACCAGAGCAGGCCAGAGATAGAACGGCACAGCTTCGAACACCTTCATTATGAAGGAGGAATGGTCATATGCTATCCCTCATATAAAAAAAAGGTTAAAAATAAAAGCAAGTCAAGCCTGAATATATAAAATGAAACAAAAGCAGGAAACAGAAAAGACATCAAGTAAAATTAGTAAAGACAATTTTTTTAAAAAATTGTTACTGAAAGTCCCAATGAAGTTGATTTTAAAAAAGGAAAAAAAAAATGGGCTGGAGAGATGGCTTAGTGGTTAAACGCTTGCCTGTGAAGCCTAAGGACCCTGGTTCGAGGCTCGATTCCCCAGGACCCACGTTAGCCAGATGCACAAGGGGGCGCACACATCTGCAGTTTGTTTGCAGTGGCTTGAAGCCCTGGCATGCCCATTCTCTCTCTCTCTCTCTCTCTCTCTCTTCTCTGTCTGTTACTCTCAAATAAATAAATAAAATAAACAAAACAATTTTTAAAAAGGAAAAAATATTGATATTAAGGATGGATGAGTGAGAACGTATCTTTAGGGATCCTAAAGACATTAAAAGACTATCAAGGGCTGGAGAGATGGCTTAGCAGCTAAGTGCTTGCTTGTGAAGCCTAATGTAGCAGACCTCAGGTTCAGGTTTACTGAGATGAACTTCCATACCAGGCACAGTTATGGAGGAGGATATTTACTGAAGCTTACAGACCCAGGGGAAGTCCCATTATGGCAGAAGAAACTGGCCTGCCTTCACAGGACCAAGCAGAGAGAGAGAAGCACAAGCCAAAAGGTCAAAAGCCACAGCACACTTTGCGTATCTTTAGATTGAAATCTGAAACCCACCACCACACCTTAAGATCCACCCAGTGACACTGCCTCCAGCCAGGTGGCTAAAGATGCAAACTACAAACAATAAAGAACTGAATATATTGGGGGCCATCTATTCTATTCAAACCACCACACCTAAGGACCCTGGCTCAAGGCTCGATTCCCCAGAACCCACATTAGCCAGATGCACAAGGGGGTGCATGCGTCTGGAGTTCATTTGCAGTGGCTCGAGGCCCTGGTATGCCCATTCTCTTTCTCTCTCTCTCTCTCTCTCTCTCTGTCTGTCTGTCTCCCTCTTTCTCTCTCTGTCTGTCACTCTCAAATAAATAAATAAAAATAAACAAAAATTTAAGAAAAAAAAAAAGACTATCAAGAGGGGCTGGTGGCTCAGACATGAAGGTGTTTGCCTGCAAAGCCTGACAACCAGAGTTTGATTCCCCAGTAACCACATAAAGATTAAAGCACAAAGTGGCACATGTGTCTGGAGTTCATTTGCAGTAGCAATGAAGCCCTGGAACACCCATTCTTTTTTCTTTCTCTCTCTCTCTCTCTCCTTCTCTCCCCTTACTGGGCGTGGTGCTGCACACCTTTAATCTCAGCACCCAGAGGCAGAGGTAGGGAGGATCGCTGTGAGTCTGAGGCCAGCCTGAGTGAATTCTAGGTCAACCTGGTCTAGAGCAAGACCCTACCTTGAAAAACAAGAATAAACAAATAAAAAGACCATCAAGACAATACCATGGACAAATTGGATGCAATAGAAGAAGTCCACAAAGCTAAAAGTTAGAAAAGTAAAAGTTTGAAAACACATATATACATATAATTTAAACTGGGTATAGTACAAACTAAACTTTTAATTTTTAATTTAAAATGATAGAATGATAATGCTTTTAGCCAAATTTTTATAAGACCTCCACACGAACAGCTATAGTAATTACTAACCTATAATAATTTGGGTCATTTATTTGAGAAGTTCTAATATAAATGGAGAGTTATATAATGTTCATGGATTGAATTCTCAATATTGTTATCACTTCTACCCCAAAGTAATTAATTCGTGAGTTCACTACAATCTGAGTCATAGTTCTAGATAGCTTAAAATAGATGTTGGAGGGCAGGAGGGATGGCTAAGCAGTTAAGGCACTTGCTTGCAAAGCCTAAGGACCCGGGTTCAACTCCTCAGAACTCATGTAAGCCAGATGCACAGGGTGGTGCATGCATGTGGAGTTCATTTGCACTGATTAGAAGCCCTGGCATGCCCATTATCTCTGTCTCTCGAATAAATAAATAAATAAATAAATAAATAAATAAATAAATAAAATATTTAAAAATAGTTGCTGGAGAAAAATCATCAAAAGTCTTGTCCGACTATGGACGATGTGTGCTGCAACACTGACCTGCTGGGCAATATATGCTCACTGGTGAAACACTGGCGTGACTCTTTCAAGGGAGGGGAAGTAACCAATTGTTTTATGATTGAATCTGAGGCCTGTTCCATGGCAGGGAATTCATGCCTGGTACTGTAAACCTGGTCCAAACCCTGTGGCTAGGAGGGCACAGACTCTAAGGGAGAAGCTACCACTGCGTTGTCGCTAAATGGGCATGTGCCCACCATGGAACTGCCATCTAAATGTGGACGTTCATGCTCTTGGGAAGTGCTGCAGCTCTCAGCTGTGGTCAGAGAAGCTTAGGTTTACAGTGGGCAATGGTCAAAGCAGAGACTCAACTGATCCAAGTACGGAGAATGAGAGACTGTTGAGTGCACATCCCTAAACATGACATCTGTATCATTCCCTCCAAGGCTTAGGGAATATTGCAGAAGAGAGAAGTGGAAAGGTTATAAGAGCCAGAGTGCAAAACATGGTTGTTACAGTCATGAACACACAGCAGCTCTGCCTATGTGTCTAAGACACACACACACACACACACACACACACACACACACACACACGAAGTAATAGGGAATTACTTGGGAAGATGAAGAGGGCAGCAGGACTTGCAGAGGAGAGGAGCAGATAATGGTGATTACAATACATTGTTTACATCAGGAAATTTACAAAACTAAAATTTAAAGCCAGGAGTGGTGGTGTATGCCTTTAGTCCCAGCACTCGGGAGGCAGAGATAGGAGGATTGCTGTGAGTTCGAGGCCACCCTGAGACTAGTAAATTTCAGGCCTAGTGAATTTCAGGTCAGCCTGAGCTAGAGTGAGACTCTACCTTGAAAAACAAAAACAAACAAACAAAAAAAAAACCCTAAAAATATAATAGATATTGCACATATGCTGTGCTTTGATGTAAAATGTCCACAGGTTCATGTGTTTGAATATCCAATCTTCAGCTGGTGGCACTGTCTAGGAGCATTATGTAATCTTTAGGAGGTAGAGCCTTGGACAGAGGAAATGGGTCACTAGGGGTGGGTCACAAGGTGTTACATCCCTGTTCACTCTGCTTCCTGATCGTGGCTGCAAGATGACCAGCCTGCTTCCTGCTGCTGTCGCCATGCCTTCTCCATGGTGACGTAATGCGTCTTCTCCAGCTACAAGCCACGTTGAAGCCTTTCTTGCCTGGATTTGCTCACAACAATGAGACAATAACTGCTGCAACATGAAAAGATCCCAAAGTGGCCAAAGCTATCTTGACAAGCTGGAAGACTTGTGGAGTCTCCCGCGACACTTTCATTTAACATGACACATAGTGCTAACGTTAGGAGACTGGTCGTCTACAGAAGCAAAATAAAAAATCACACTGACACCTATGTGTCTGTGCTTATCATGTTCTCAACCAAGACACCAGTGACACTGAGAACTGCAACTTTGTTGCAACGAACTGGATATTCACACACAACAAAATGAAATGCAACTTTTACTTGACATCAGATACAGCATCCAATTTTAATTTACTAGAAGACAGAAGTTATACAACTTTGAGAAAGAAAGAAACAATGCCTTAATGAAATTGGAGTGGATAAATCATAAAAGAAAAGGCACTGATAAATTAAACTTCAATAAATTTTTTAAAATCTGCATATCCAAAAACACATATAGAGATTGGAACAACTCAAACTGGGATGGAACAGTTGTGAAACATGTATCTAAGAAAAGATAATACAAAATATATAAACATTCCATTCATCTCTACCTACAAAGAAGAAAACTAAGTAGAAGACGGGAATAAACATTTGCAAAGAAAGATATTAAAAAGATCCAGAAGTCAACTGAGAAGTTTTCTGCATTTTTAGTTGTAGGAAATGTAGTTCAAAGGATGAGATATCCCTACATACAAACAGCAGAAAGGCCACAATATGATAATAAAGTCAGTTCACTTTACAAGAAGTGATATGGGCAGTTACACTTTTGGTACTTTTGACTGATGGAAATATGAAACAGCAAAACCAGTATGAAATAAATCAGTCTATATTCTGCATTACAGGTTTACCTTTGAACCTCATAATTCTCCTCCTAAGACTTCACCCAGTAGAAATAAAAACACTCCCTCAAACAAACCTGCATATCCTTGTGCATAGCAACTTTAGTCATATTAACCGAAAATGGAAGCAACCCAAGTCTCCACCAGAGAAACGTGGATGAGCACATCGTAACGTTCTCCAGTGCTCTCCAGCAGTAGCATAGATGGCTCAGGGATGCATGCATTGAGACAGAGTACAAGTACCTTCGCATGTATATGAACCCCTAAACAGACCTAACTTGCCCATGGCAGGACATCATAATAGTGGCTGTCCCTCTGGGAGGCAGACAGACAGACAGAGATATTGTATGTAGATGGAAACACTGTGTATTGTGAATGCCATGTGCTTTCCAGGGGCTTGATTATTGTTTTTTAAACCATGTTGCAAAGTGTATACTTAGATGTATTCATTTCAAACTATGTAAGTTATGTGTAAATGAGTTTTAAAAAAAATTAGTGTATACTATATTTTTGTTTTGTTCAGCGAATATATTTTATTTCACCTGGATTAAACTCTGAGGAAGAGAATTATTCGGTTCAAAGGTAAACCTGTAATAAAGAATATGGACTGATTTCCTTCAAACTTGTTTCATAGTTCTACCAGCCAAAATGAATACAATGTGATTTGTTTGTAGATTATGCTGTGACAGTGTTATTACACAAAAGCAAACTGCTATCCCAGAGAGAGTGAAAGAGAAAGACAGAGAGAGAGAAAGAGAGAATGGTGTGCCAGGACCTTCAGCCTGCTGTGAACAAACTCCAGATGTGTGTGCCCCTTGTGCTCATGTGTGACATCGTGTGATCTCGTCACTGTGTGTCTAGCTAGGTGAGACCTAGAGATTTGAACATGAGTTCTAAGGCTTTGCAGGCAAGTGCCTTAACCTCTAAGCCACCTCTCCAGCCCTGGTTTTTTTTTTTTTTTAATTAGGAACTTTAAGAAAACAACATAATATAATTTGATTATACTCCTATACCATTATCCACTTTTGTTCCTTCTCCCCACCTCCTTTCCACTGAGGGCCCTCCCCCCCTTTCTAGCAGTTCTTCCTCTGTTTTGTTGTCTCATTTCCTTTTGTCCCCCTCTGTCCTCCGTCCTCTGTATCATAATGTTGATGGTCTCAGAGCAGTACACTTCTGGTGGGGGTACCAGCAATTACTGTGGTTTGATTTTTCAGTGGTATAGGTCAGCAATTCTGGAAACAAACATTTTATGTATATCCTAAATGATGGCAAATCAATAAATGTATTGAGGGATGCAGATTTCTTGCCCTGTGAGAGGAGTCATGGGCAAGGAACACAGGAGAATGGACTTGAACCTGAAATGTTTGATTGGAATTACACAACTAACAATGATTTTTGGTTTTTAAAACACAAATGAAGAAGACACACAAATATCTATTTGTTTATGCTGTCTGTGCATATGCTAATCATGTGTACACATACACGTACTCGGCTTAACACCCTCCTTTAACCTCACATACTACAGAGTTAGAATGAACAACATATAATTTCAGAGTCTCAAGAACAGAAACAAGTATGAAAAAAAGATAATAGATGAAAATAACACCAAACTAATAAAAATGAAGATTGCTAGGGTGACGGCAAATACCAAGTCTCAAGGAGATATGAGCAATCAGCCTATTCAAAACTTTTCAAGAAATAAAAATGTGAATTAACCAGACCAACAAAGGAAGGAGGGGAAAGGGAAGAAGTAGAAATCTTTCAGCATTTGGAAGAAAGACAACTGTAGCCTAGAATTCTATACTGAAGCCAATTTTATTCAATATTGATATTGTAGTAATGGCAGCTTCAATAGTCTATGTATTGTATTCATAGGTCAATCTTTAACAGAACTGATAAAACATTAATGAAGGTAGTTACATTGAAAGTAAGGATGTCTGGTATTTTAGAGACATGACCACCGAAACATGAGTCATGAATTAGGAGAAGGCATTTGTGACACAGGTAACCCAAAAAATTTAGATAGATTGTACATAATATTGATAATATAAATAATAGATTATATTGACTTAATGGCAGAGATCAGACATCAAAAATACAGAGATAGAAGCTGGGTGTGGTGGTACACATCTTTAGTCCCAGCACTTGGGAGGCTGAGGTCGGAGGATCGCTGTGAGTGTGAAGCCAGCCTAGGACTAGAGTGAGTTCCAGGTCAGCCTGAGCTAGAGTGAAAGCCTGCATTAGAGATAGATGATTATAGATAGATACATAGATAGATAATAGATCATGAGAGAGTGAGATATACAGCATAGTCCAAAAGTGGCAAAGAATTTAAAAGTGAATCCAGAAAGAGGAAGATTTAATGGCTAATAAAGCAGGAAATATACCTTCACTCAGTAGTAATCACAGAAATCCAAGTCCAAATCATGTGATTCCATTAAAATTATATGTTCATTCTTCTTCGTGACTAAGAAAATCCATTATGTATGTGTACCACATTTTTTTAACCCATACCTCTGTTGTTGGACACCAAGACTGGTTTATAATTTAATCCTTGTGAATAGAGCTGCAGAAAAAATGGATATATAAGGATATATGATATGCTCAGTTGGAGTCCTTTGAGTGTATACCTAGGAGTGACGGGGAGCGAGGGCACGTGTGCTCAAACAGTCTTACTACTCAGCTTAATAAAAAATTACATAAAGAAATCTGCAAGTTCACAAATCTTTAGTGAATATAAACTATAAATGAGGAAAAGAAATACAATGTAATACTATTTCACTGCATACAAATCTGTAAGTTTTTAAAACAAGTGATAGACTATGGAGGATATAAAAATCTCTACTGCTGGTAGAAATAAAAATTACTACTACCACTTTGTAGAGCAGTTTGTTAAAATCTGGTAATTTGGAGATGCAAATTCTTCAATGATCTGCAGTTGTCTTTCTGGGTATATTTTTGTCCCAAGTAAACATTGACAGGAATTTTTAAGGAGACATGGGTTTGGGTGGTCATTTTAGCATTGTTTCTAATAGAAACAAACAAACAAAAAGTGAGTCAGCACTTGTCCATTAAAATAAAAACAGGTAAATAAAGGATCTGTTAACTAGAAATCAACACAGACAATTCTCAAAAAATTAACTGAAGCAGAACTGAATAGACAAGTAAGAGTTCCAAGACTATCTTCTTATTTTTTTAAAAAAAATTGTTTAGTTTTATTTATTTATTTGAAAGTGACAGACAGAGAGAGAAAGAGGCAGAGAGAGAGAGAGAGAGAAAGAGAGAGAGAATGGGCGCACCAGGGCCTCCAGCCACTGCAAACGAACTCCAGATGCGTGTGCCCCTTGTGCATCTGTCTAACTTGGATCCTGGGGAATCGAGCCTTGAACTGGGATCCTTAAGCTTCACAGGTAAGCACTTAACCACTGAGCCATCTCTCCAGCCCAAGTATATTCTCTTAAATATAGCAAGATATAGTTAAGTATAAAACAGACCAGGATGATACAAGTCCTTCCTATGTTGGCCATGAACAAGGTGCCCAGACAAGAAGGGACTAGCGCTTATGGGGTGTGTGGGGCCAGGGGCAGTACGGTCAGGGAGGGCCCATCAGCCAAATCTTTTATTTCCTCTGAGTAAAACTCTCTGAAGTAAGCAAGCACAATGTTCGCATATGTCAGAGCCGTGCTGCATAAATGCCTGTCTAGTATGTGATTATCTATTCTCCCTTACGCTGGATATATTTTGTGAATACAGGCCTTCAAAATGTCTCATAGAAACTAATGTTGTGCCAGCTTAGCTATAATTCTGTAAATCTTCTACAAATTGCTATAAACAAATATGAGAAAAACTAAATTATGAACTAGGGATAAAGAGAATACAGAACAGCTTCAAACTCCTGGAAAATTTTGAAGGTGGAGACAAATAAATCCCATCACAGTGATATGTGGAACTCTAACTCTCTTCAGAGTGATTAACTGACCCCCCCCAAAAAAAGATAAGAATTAGCTGGGCACAGGGGTGCATGCCTGCACTCCAACTTGGGAGGTGAAAAGAGGAGGAGCGGGAGTTCAATGTCATCCTCAGCTACATACCAAGTTTGAGGGCACCTGGGGCTATGTAAAATCCTATCTCAGAGAAACAGAACTGAAGTCAGGAGGACGAACAGAAAAGTGTTTACATTCGTAAATTCTAAGGATTAGGCAAACATGTTTTACTGTGATGTGTTGTATCTATCAGCTTGTTTGTCTTATGTACAGGTAAAATTATTACTAAAAGAGTCAAGGAACGTTTTTTTTAATTCTCCAGAACTTTAGAGCAAAACTTTCTTACATTTATCCTTTATCCCTAGTAAGATGAATTCCTTACTTTCCCAAACACTATCTGAAATGTTCGATTAGATGTTTAGTAGGAGAAAAGAGGACACGTAACATCTCCATAGGAGCACAGCCAGACGTGCCCACATGGAGACAGCTATAGTGGAAAGGAATTGAGAGTATGTACTCAGGAACCTATTCAAAAGAACATAGTTTATGCCATGCAAAAGCTTCAAAGAAACATAATGTCTGAGTTTCAGTTTCTTCAGTTCTAAAATGAAGGAAGAAAGGAGGAGAGGGAGAGAGGAAAGGGGAAGAGGAAAGGAGGGAGAGAAGGAAAGAAGGAGGGAGAGGATAGAAGGAAGGAAAGGTGGGAGGAAAGAAGGAAGGAAGGAAGGAAGGAAGGAAGGAAGGAAGGAAGGAAGGAAGGAAGGAAGGAAGAAAGAAAGGAAGGAAGGAAGGAAGGAAAAAGGAAGGAAGGAAGGAAGGAAAAAAGGAAGGAAGGAAACAATGGGGTGTGGGGTGTGTTCAAGTGTGACACTAGCACAAGAACTGTGTTCAGCCCAGCACACAGTAGTAACTATACTTACTTCTGCCTATAAAGCCAAGCCATTTAGGACTGCCAATTTGTGGCCCTTTCCAGCACCGTTAAAGCACAGTAGATTGGAACCATATTGTCACGGCTGTTGTCTACAGTTCTCCCGGTCTCCCAAGAATGACCATGGAATATGGCTACTATGGGTATGCCCAGTCCTGCCATTCACTCTCCAAACCCTGGAAGGAGTTTTGATTTCTCTGCACACCTCATTTTTCTCTTCTGCAATAGGTCTTACCTGATCACACAAAGTTCAGAGACACTCAGGTACAAAGAACACATGGTTGCACCCAGTGATCTCCTAAGAGCTGCACCCACCCCCCTTGGAGAGGACAGTGGGGGTGGCTCTTGGACTCTTGGGGTGGCTCATGGCACATGTGTGTGCGGTCAGGGTTTCGGAACTGTGGAAACCTTACAGCCAGCCTGTGGTTCAGCTCCTCAGACCCTGAGCTTGGGGGCCTCCAGCATTTTTTAATAAAATTACTGCCTTATTTAGAAGGGATCTAATTCTTATTACTTAAAGTGCTGTTGGCAGCTGACACATTGAGGAAATTATCAACATATAATTCAACTGGCATTTTGATAGAGGAAAAGAAAAAAAAAACTCACCCTTATTGTTCATAGGAGAAACACACAAAGGAACATTTTTCATTTAAAATGAAACACTAGAAGCTGTGTTTTCCCTCAACATCTTCTCTCTGTGAGGAATGGAGAATGCCTCCTAATTATCAACTTGCATTAAGGGAAAATCACTAACGTAGATGAATTTCTAACAAATTCTCATCCTGATGAGGTTCTCCCCAAATACAAGAGGGTGCTGACGTGTCTTGTTAGAAGGGCAGACAGGAACACGCATGTCCCCCATTACACACTGCCTCCTGGACATTTCTCCTAGAATGTCACCTCAGGCTCCACCTGTCACAGCCCAGCTTGTCACCTGCCTTCACCAAAACAACCTGCCCCTTAACTTTTTGACTGCTCCCCAGTCTCCAAGGCACTGAGCTCGAAATAGCAGCATTCTCGTTGCTTCTTTCTACACCTGGATGGAACTCAGTGATGGACCAACCAGGATGGAGAAAGACCCGTCCTGCGTCCTGCTTCCTCCGGCCACCAGCTGGGCTCCTGGTGGGGCACTGAGGTCACTGGTGTGTCCCAGGCCTTGCCAGCTCACTGGAAGCACACTGGAGCCTCTCACAGCTTGAGAGCTGCTAGGACTGCTGGAGGCCTGAAGCTCTTGCTGCAGGAAGCCCTGGGGCATCTCCTGAAGATTCACAGCTTCCCTCCTCCTTCCATCCTGGACTCACTCTCCCCGCCCTCCGCACCACACATGCGTGTGTGAGAGTGCACGTGTGTGTGGTGTGTATGCGTGTTCACATGTGCATGGGCACACGTAGCTGTGGATGCACGTACTCGTGTACACACATGCATGTGGAAGCCAGAGGCCAACATCAGGTGTCTTCCTCAGTGCTGTCCACCTTATTTATTACGTAGTGTCTGTCCTTGACCCTAAGCATTTGGTTAGACTAGGCAGCCAGTGAGCCCCAGGGCTTTTCCTGTCTCTACTTCTCCAGCACAACAAGGCATTCACCAGCAAACCCAGCATTTGTCCATGGGGTCTTAGGATCCAAATTTATAATCCTCGTGCTTGTGCAGCAAGCACTTGACCTCCTGAGCCATCTTCCTCTCTGCTGTGCACATCCGCCGTGCCTCCTTCTGTTCAGCCCTGTGGTCAGGATCCTAGAATGCCTGGACATGTCCCTCAATAGCGTCTTCTAGACAGGTTCCTCCATCTGATTTTTTTTCACCTTCACTTTCTCTCCACCCACTATCACATGCACGTGCCCCCCTTCCACACATACGCACACCACAAACCCTACTCTCCATTCAAGGGCCACTAGTGTGCAAAAGCCACAATCCAAGGCCCTTACCTGGAGAGCCAAGGCCTGCCCAAGCCTGGCAGCAGATCAGCCTCTATGCATCCCATGCTTCTCACCTGCTAGGGGAGATTTCTGAGTTTCTGCTCACATTTTGACACCTGCATATCTATATTCTCAACTTTCTACAGAAATCTTCACAGCCCCACAATATCATCCTAGAAAACCTGAGCAGAATCTCCTCAGTCTAACCCAACTCATCACTTACTGCCATTTATGGTGGATAATCTCATGCATTCGAAGTTCATTGTTGAAAAAAATAAAGTGTCACTTCTAGTAAGAAGCAAAATTATAGGTGAGTGGTAGAGCACTTCCCTACCATCCACCCTACGGTCCTGGGTTCTGAAAAGAAAATAAATAAATAAAAAGAACAGAATTCTTCAACAAGTTCTTGCAGTACCCTGTGATATGACTTTGTTTGGATCGACAAAATATCTCCTGTAGCCTAGGCTGTCCTCAGACACTCTACAGAGAGACCCTGAATTCCTAGTCCTCCTGTCTCCATCTCCCAAGTCCTGCTGTGTGCCACCATGCTCAAAGAAGCCCACGGTGTGACCCCAGATCCACTCACATGGGGCACAGACTTTTCTCTATGGAATCCACACCGTGGATCAGAAACAATCTCAGAAGTACTCCTCAGCCTTCCAGGTGCCATGAGTCATCGGGGGTGGTAGAGCCACTGGTAAGATGCCCATGCTCCAGTGAACAAACCCATGCCCGTGCTCATGCAGGCAACCCTGGCGAAACTCAGCAGGTCACAGAAAAGAATGAAAGTAAGAGGGGTGCTAGGTGGGCAGAAAGAGTTCAGCAGGAGTGGAAGGAGATAAGAGAGGGTAGTGAGGGGGATATAGCCAAATGCGCTATTCACATGTATGACATTGTCAAAAACAATCCTTATTCTTTTGAGTTTTCTCAGTTTTCGGTACTTAGGGCTCTAGTAATCATCGTCTACACGTAGGGAGTACACACTCACCATCCTCAGTACAGCTGGAACCACAGATGTCCAGAGAACATGGAGCCACTTCCAGATGTCAGCATGGATGGAGAGCACAGCATCATGGGATATGGGATCTCAGGGCTGTCCCTCTCCTTGCCAGGCAGAGTGCCCTGGCATCTGTGGCATCTGCAGAGCGCTGAGGAACTTCACCCATTTTTGCCTCTTCTTTTCAGCCTTACACTGGACCCACTATGCTGCTAGTGGCCTTCCTCCCAGAGCACAGCCTGGCCAGGCACGGTCCTCCACTCAGAAGCCCGCGGCTCGCCCTCTGCTGAGTAAGGAAGTTCAAAGCCCCAGCAAGACCGCCACCCTCCGCTCCTTCAGCCAGCCTCACTCCGGGTGCCCCGTCCTTGCACTACCCGTCCTAATCACGTCTTCCCCAGCAGGCTTGCTTTCCTGCGCTCGCGGCCAAGGGTGCCGGCTTTCCTCCCGTCTAAACTACCCTGGTCCCTTCCCTCTCTGCTCCCCTCCAGACACCCTCAGCCAGTTGACCAGACTCTAGTCTGTTCCATCTCATACCCATCCCCCTAGAAGAGATGTCCCTAGTTTTCATATGGGAAAAAACCAGTTCAGAGAGTGTGTTCAAGGTCATAAGCAAGCAACTGAACTGACTGACTGACACTGAAGTCCACGTTTTTCTGGCTTCAAGCCTCACGGCGGCCATCACACTACCTTCCTAGAAGACAATGGTGGATGGTGGCCTAGCTTGAACCAGCCAGGCCATGGTTGGCATTTCTCTAGATACAGCACCAGAAAGCCATGTGATGGAAATTTCCTTCTGTTCCATTGATGTGTCACATGGTTTCTGTCAAATCAGATGGTCTCTAAGCCCAGGCAGTTGGGGTGTAGCTCTAGGATCTCTCTCTCTCTCTCTCTCTCTCTCTCTCTCTCTCTCTCTTCTCTGTCTCTGCGTGTGTGTGTGTGTGTCTTTCTTCTCTCCTCTGTCTCTTCTTTACCCTCCTATCCCCTCCCTCTCCCTTCTCTCCCTGACTGGAAAAGTGCAGAGCCATGCACGAAACAAGCCTGACATGGGGAGCAAGCTGAGATGGAATTATGGGGCATGTGCATTTTATCAGAACCAAACAAATTGTGGCTATAAACATTCCGTCGCCAGTGAAATTGCAGGCTTCTTTGAAGAACAGTGTCTGTTTTTTTAATGTATCTATATTTTAAAAAGAAAGAAAGAAAGAGGAAAGGAAAGGAAAGGAAAGGAAAGGAAAGGAAAGGAAAGGAAAGGAAAGGAAAGGAAAGGAAAGGAAAGGAAAGGAAAGGAAAGGAAAGAACTGGACTAAATTTCCATTCACCCAATATGGGGAGGGTGTGTGCAGAGGGGTGGGGCAAGGCCGGAGCCCTGGGAAATGAAAACAGAGAGGGAAAGAAAGGAGACCTTATGTCGTGGATTAGCACATTGATTAAAAGCAAGTTTCCTTCTCCGGAGAAGCCCAGCCCCACCCCTCACCCACAGCCCCACCGGCCACTAACCACAGCTATGTCACGGGGTCTCTCTTTGCCGTACTTATTTGATACACGCAGCTTCAACTGTTGTGGTTCAGACAGTTTGTGTTTGGGGTCTTGGGAAGGAGAAGAAAAGACAGCTCGTAATTATCTGCAATGGGCTGCTGACATGCGGAAGGCTCCTTGGCTTTTAACCCTCTCGTTGGTAGGAGCTGAGCTCCCCACCTGCTCCTCTATCCCCAAACCATGTGGAGCCTGCTAAGTTCAGCAGTGGAGAATGTGAACATGGAGCCGGGACCCTCCACCCCGGGCTCTGGGATCCTCAAACCCAGACCCTCCTTCCCATCACTTCTGCTATAACTCTGTGCCACACTGGCATCACCTTAAGCCCGACGTACGACTCTGATCCATCCTGACTGCCCTGGAGCCGCAGCTCTGTTACAGGCCCTTGAGTCCTTTCCACTTCCCTGTGAGGGAGAAAAATAAAGATGGACCTTGGCACACTTCATTCCAAGGAGCCTCTTCCAAACTGTGACAGAACTCAGCAGCTTTCCGGAGGAGTCACAAGCTTCTCTCTAGCTGAGACTGCTTGCAATATTTCTCCCATGTAATCCTCCATCCTTTCATCAATATTCGTTGAGGATGGAAATTCAATCATCCAAAACTCTACCTGTCATTATTTGGGTCATTCACAATACCAGTGATTTTTTTTTTTTTAAGATTCAAATGATTACAAAGGGAAAATATGAAATGCATTACATATCAAAATTTAGACTCAAAATTTTGCATTAGTCTTTGACAACTATGGGGGTCTAGGAAACAAGGTCTTCCAAGTTTTATAGGAAATGACTTTCTACTGGGGCTTTTACATCAACCCTCATAATCAATGAAGTATGTGCTGGTACAATAGTCATTTTTGTATGTCTGTTTTGTTCCTGTTTTGCTTGTCAAAATCTGATGGCATAAATTCTCTATCTAAAAGAGATTCTGGAAGATACATTCTAATTAATAGAACATTTAAAAAAAGAGGAGGGCCTTTTCACCCCCGGTAATCTATTCTTCTACTTACATATATACAATACCAACCTATTAAGTACCTTCCTCCCTTCCTTTCTCTTCCCTTTATATCTCCTTCCCAAAGTGAGGTCAGGGGAAGAGATTGAGTAAAGAAAAGGTGGAGGGAGGGCTAATCAAAATCTAACAGAATATAAATAAACCATATGGAATCCTCCGGTTTCAGACAATGGAACACTCAGCAGCCATAGATCATTGTTAGAAAATTTTCAGTGCCAGGGATGGGATACCTCCAGTGAGTTGTTGGCCAGGGAGGTCCCTGATGCCCCCAAAACATTATAGGCCATTGCTGAGGTCCTTGGTTTCCCACCAGGAATAGACGGTAAGACCCTATTGCTGAAGACTCCACATACTTGGGCTGTATGGCCACTGAGAAATCCTGCTGGAACTGAGCTGATAACCTCCTCCATGTAGACCAGCTGACAGAAAGCTGGAAGAAGCCATTCTACATGTAGTTCAATGGGAGAAAGAGATACCACCAGTGAAGATGCTCAACAGTGGACACTGCAAACATTATAAGTAGCCAGCCAGGCCAAATGAGCCAACGGGTGCAGTAGTGGCACATCTATCATGTTGGAAACCAACTGCCCTCCAATTGGACTGGAGGCCCGCTCCATGGGAGGGAATACATCCCTGATACTGAAAACTTAAAACAGGGGTAGTCATGAGCCCTAGGGGTGTAACATGTGCTGATGTCTGGATAAATGTATATACTATGCTTATCAAACTGCCCAGTAAGCACTTCTCTTAATATTTATACCCTTATATTAACGCTACTCTCACTTTGGGTAGAGAATCTTCTCTTTTCAGATGGCAGTGACCTTGGGATGATTCAGAAGGTAGCATAATGCTGGAAAGAAGTGACTGGAGTACTGAGTAACATCTCGATCACACCTTCCAAGGCTCAGGGTCTAATGCGGAAGAGGTGGCAGAAAGAATGTAAGAGCCAAAGGAAGGGTAGGACTCCTTACAACATGCTCCCCCCAGACACAAAATTGCCTGGATATCCATGATATCACAGTGCCTGACACTACGTACACAAGACCATCATAAGAGGAGGAAAAGATCATGACATCAAAATAAAAGACAGACTGATTGAGATGGGGAGGGGATGTGATAGAGAATGGAATTTCAAAGGGGAAAGTAGGGGGAGGGAGGGTATTGCCATGGGATATTTTTTATAATTGTGGAAAATGTTAATAAAAATTGAGAAAAAAAAAGAGGAGGAAAAAAATTCAAAGTCCCATCAAAAGACATCTAAGCACTTGAATAAATCAGAGGACCACCAGACTGAACATGAAATTATTTTTATAAAGACGCAAAGTCATTTGCTGACTTTTATACAGTAAATCAGAGAGAATACAAGAAATAGACAAATGAGATAACAGAACACAAAGCCAACCCTGTAAATAAGATAAAACAGAACTGGGGAAATGTCTCAGTGGTTACAGCCACTTGCTTGCAAAGCCTGCCAGCCTGGGTCCAGTTCCAGAGGAGCCACATCAGTCCAGATGCACAAAGTGGCACATGCATCCTGGCTTTATTTGCAGAAGCAGCAAGAGGACCTGACATGATTCTCCATACCCTTTCTGTCTCCTTATAAATAAATAAATAAATAAATAAATAATATTTTAAATAAAGATAAACGAACAATGCAACTGACTAGAAAGGGAGGCAGGAAGTGAAACGGTGGAGAGTGTTGGCAGGAAGGGTAAATACTGCTAAATATATTGGATTACAAATAGATGTTTATGGCATGAGGGAGATGGCTCAGTGGGTAAAAGTGCTTGCTGATCAAACCTGAGGGACTGAGAGGGCCTGGGTTCAATTCATAGCACTCATGTTAAAATCCAGGCATAGCCATGCATGCCTCTAACCCTAGTCCTGTGAGGAGCAAAGGCAGGAGTATAGCTGAGGCTCAGTGCTCAACCAGTCTGATCCAGAAAAAGCGAGCTCTTGGTTTAGTGAGACTCTGTCTCAAGGAAACAATGCACAAGAGTGAAAGAGGAGAGCACCAATGTTCTCCTGGGGCACACATGCAGCTAAATGCATACACATATGTGCATACACTGAACACATGTGTATCAGCCACAACACACTACATGCAAAAAAAAAAAAGAAAAGAAATAGGTGGTTACGTTGAATAGAAATGGTACTCCTAAAACTAATAAGCAAATATAGTAGTTATAGGAGACATGCTTAGTTTATCACAGTCAACTGCTTCCCTATATGCTGGCATTGAACCACTGGAATTTGAATCCATAATATCATTTATATTAGCACCACCAAAATGAAATATTTAGGTATAAATCTAAGAAAATACGTGAGAGAACTGTGAGGAAAACCACAAACACTAGTGACAGGAATCAAAGGATTAAGCAAATGGAGAGATGTCCCATGTTCATGGATAAGAAGACTCAAGATTGCCATGATATCAATTTGTTTTCCAAACTTGACCTGCAGATTTATGTAATTTCTATGAAAATTCAAGAAAATTACTTTGCAGATGTCAACAATCTGATCCTAAATTTTATTTGGAACATCAAAAACTCAGAATATCAAGTAAAGCATGGAAGGAGAAGAAAATAGCACACCATGACTGACATTTTCCAATTAAAAAAAGACAATGTACTGTAAAGACTCACTAGTAAGACACAGGAGCATTAGTGAGAAAACAAACAAATGATTGATGGAGCAGTAAAGAGGTTAAAAATGCATGCACCCTTAGCAGTGGTGGTGCATGCTTTTAATTCCAGCACTCGGGAGGCAGAGATAGGAGGATCACTTTGAGTTCGAGGCCACCCTGAGACTACATAGTGAATTCCAGGTCAGCCTGAGCTAGAGTGAGACCCTACCTTGAAAAAATAAAAAAGATGCACACACCCAAATACGATAAAGGAGGAAGGGTAACACGCAGGAGAAAAGGTTATGTTTTAAAAAATGGCGCTAGAACAACTGTACATCCACGTGATGCAAAACAAAGTCCCAGCACCAGACTTGATGTCCCTCACAGATGTCATAATTGCAGAGTAAAATGCAGAACTGTAGAACACGTGGGGGAGAACTTGGGATTGGTAGTGACTCTTCAGATCTAGCACCGAAAACACCAAAGAGGAGGAGACATGCAGATGTCACTGAGAGAAACGTAGCTGAGGGGACAGACATTACTAAGGAGATAAGCAACATTAAACTAAAAATTTCTGATCTGCAAAAAAAGAAAAAGAAAAAGAAAAACTGTCACCATAATGAGGAAATAAGCCTCAAGTCAGGAGAAAATATTTTCAACAAGGTATCTGATTAAAAAATGTCAAAGTATATGAAGAGCTCTTACAACTAACAATAAGTCCATGAACAAGCCCACTGGAAAGTGGGTGAAAAACCTGCCTAGATGCCTCATTAAGAAAGGTGCATGGATGTCAAGTGACACATGAAAAGATGCTCTGCGTTGTGGTCCTCAAGGAAATACAAATTTAAACAACAGAAATACCCGGCTATACATAAAACTGCTTAGCAAACAAAGACTATTATAAAAAGTGACACTGGTACGTAATGGATTTGTTAAAACAGTATAGTAATAAAATAAGACAGGAGAGATTGCTCCGTGGTTAAGAGCACTTCCTGTGCAAGTATGCGGGCCTGAGGAAGCCTGAGAGACCACTTGAATTCTATCCCCAGGACCCGCATAAACAGCTGGCTTTGTCCACGTGCATCCGCCCCAGTCTCACAGGGACGCAGAGACTTGAGGTTCACTGGGGCTCAGAAGAACAAGCTGCGGGATCAGTAAGACACTGGCTCGTGTAAGAGCAGGCAGAAGAGTGATGGAGTACACAGCTAAGGCCACTGAGGTGGGCACAGGGGTGCTTCATGTACACATGCATGCAACACACCACACACAAACACGGCCACACCCTAGTATTGGCACACATGTCTTTTTTAAAAGCTTAAAATAAAACAAACTGCATTTTCAAAAAAAAAATTTTTGTGAAGCCTAAAGTATATGACAGACAGCACGATAGGAAGCGATACTTAATGTGTGATGGTCATGTGAGGAATAAGAATACAATCAGCATGCTCCTGCGTAATTAATAATGAAAACGGAATAAGGGAGTCTTTATGGAGCAGGTTTAAGTGCAAATGGGATCTGAAGGATATAATCTTTTATCATGAATTCTTCTCTGGGGGCTGGGGAGATGATTCAGTGGGTGAAGTGCTTACGTGTAAGCACAAGGACATGAGTCTGATCTTGGTACCCACATGCTAGGTGTGGTGGTACATAACTTTAGTCCCAGCACTGGGGAGCCAGAGAGGAGAAGGATCCCTAGAGCTCACTGGCCAGCCAGCCTAGCCTAAGAGGTGAGCTCCACACCAAAAGAGACTGTGTCTTAAAGGAAGTGGGCAGCATTCCTGAGAATGACACCCAACTTTGTCTTCTGGTCTCCATTCACGTGTGTGCCCACCGGCATATACACCCACACACACCCAGGTGTCCACACACACAAGCGTGCACATGGGTATGCATGAACATCCCATAGAACAGAAAGCTCTTGCTTTCCTTACTTGTTTAAAGAGATTTAAGAACTAATTTATTTAAGACGTTATAAAGGAAAAAGCTGCTATAAATATTTGAATCTATTAAAGATCAATTTATCTATTGAAGAGCTGCCTAAATTTTGATAATTTCTTTACAGATGTATCCGGTTTATTTTTGGTTGTGATTACCTGTGATTAAGTAGTCAGATTTCTACTGAAATTCAGTGTCTGCCTCCACTCTGTTCTGCTTTGGGGCTGAGAATGGAATTGCATGAATCCTTTTCTTGGTAGACGGGAGGAGGGGGCATTGTTTGAAATGGCTGAATTTCAAACATGTGGAATAAATGGCTGGAGAGATATCTTAGTGGTTAAGGCACTTGCCTACAAAGCCTAAGGACCCAGGTTCAACTCCCCAGAAACCACATAAGTCAGACACACAAGGTGATGCATACACACAAGGTGGCACACATGTCTGGAGATGGATTGCAGTGGCTAGAGGCCCTGGCATGCCAAGTCTCTCTCTGTCTCACAGACCACACCCTCCCCCTCCCCTGGGGTTCAAGCCAGCACTTTCTGGGCAATCAAGCTTGTATTTTAAGTTACTGTAAGCTTCATGATATTCTCTGCTGTTCATAGGACAATTATGATAGCAGAAATGCTGTCACCCTTGGTCTCCATGGCATTTGGCTTCAGGCCCCTGTAGGTATTTGTGGACCCTGAAGTCCCTCACACAAAATGATGGCAGAGTATTTCATATGACCTCTATCCATCATCCTATACCCTTTAGAATTTCCAGTGATTTAAAATACCTCATATAGTAGAAATGTTGTGGAAATAACTGTTATAATGCACTGTTTAGGGAATAATAATGACAAGAAAAATCTGTACATGTTCAGTACAGATGTAATTTATTTTTCCCAAACATCTTCCACCCGTGCTTGCCAGAAGCAGGATCACAGGTCTGGAAGGCTGACTGTAATGCAAAACAATGGCTTCCATTTATTGAGTGACTCTTGGGGAAAGGTATTATCTATCCTAAGGAGTTTTGAGCATCCTATCATTGCAACCAGGCAATGACTCTCTGGGACATTGCCTAAAAACAATAGCCTACTTATGAGCAACTCCAGGACCCAAGCTCTCCACACAAACCATCATGTATCTATAGGTAACCTGCCTTCACCCTTCACTGTGACTCAGCCTCCTCAGGGGTATAGTGGAGCTAGTTATACCACCTACAGCCTAGGGTTTGGATGAGGGCTACATGAGTCAATAAGCTCACACAAGCACTTAGGCCGCCTTCGGTGTTTAGCAGGTGATAGGACATAATGGTGACATTATCCTAACTTTATAGGTAGGGACTGAGTCACAGACAGGGCTCATGGTGATGCTAAGATTTCAACCTGGAGGTCTGACTCACCTCTCTGCCACAAGGTCTCAACCTAAGGGGGCAATGAATGACTGTCTTCTGCTTTCCTCGCTTTCCTGACTGGTTGGAATGTAGAGGACACAAAGGGACTTCGGATAAGCTGGCGCTGCCACTGGGGACCAAACCCTCCCCTCTTCCAGGAGCTCTGTGGCTTTGGTTCAGCTTTTAACTTCTCTGTTTTGTTTGCTCATTAGTGAGGTATAAAAATCTCTTTGTTGAGTGGTTGAAAAGGATGATCTAAGTCAATGTGTGGGAGGTACCTAGAGCCTCATCAGAAGACAGCTGTCATGAAAGACATTGGTCATACTCACCATTCCTGATGAAACACGTCCAAGACTGCCCTCCAGAACCTCTGTGGTGGTTTGATTCAGGTGTCCTCCATAAACTTAGGTGTTCTGAATGCTAGGTTCCCAGCTGATGGAGATTTGGGAATTAATGCCACCTGGAGACAGTGTATTGTTGGGGGTGGGCTTATGGGTGTTGTGGTGGTTTGATTCAGGTGTCCCCCATAAACTCAGGTGTTCTGAATGCTAGGTTCCCAGCTGATGGAGATTTGGGAATTAATGCCACCTGGAGACAGTGTATTGTTGGGGGTGGGCTTACGAGTGCTGTAGCCAGTGTCCCCTTGCCGGTGTTTGGCACACTCTCCTGTTCCTGTTGTCCACCTGATGTTGGCCAGAAGGTGATGTCCACCCTCTGCTCATGCCATTGTGGAGCTTCCCCTCAAGTCTGCATGCCAAAATGAACCACTTTTACCCAAAAGCTCATCTTGGTCAGGTGATTTCTGCCAGCAATGCAAACCTGACTGCAACAACCCTTTACTGTGAGGGAAGGTGAATGACAAAAAGAAGCTCCTATTTGGCTTTCCTTAATGTTTCTGTTATTTTTCTTAACTTCCTCCCTTCACTCCCTCTCACACTCCCTTCCTCTTCCTTCCTTCCTTTCTTCCTTTATTCTTTTCTTTATCTTTCTTTTTGGTGTGTGTGTGTGTGTGTGTTGTGTATGCACATATGTGCACATGCATACACACATGCATGCACACACGTGGAGGCCAGAGGAGAGCATTGGTGTCTTTCTCTATTACTCTTCCACCTTATTTTCTTGAGAAGGAGGTCTCTCACTGAACCTGTAGGACACCCCATTGTTCTGTTAGACTGGGGGGCAATGAAACCCCAAAGATCCTTCTCTCTGTCCTTTCAGCAAGGGGGTGTGCCCAGCTCTTCATGTATCAGGGATCATATTCAGGTCTTCGTGGTTGTTCAGCAAGTCCCCTTATCCACTGAGCCACCACCCCAGGCCCTTTCTTGCTACTTCTGAAACATCAACTACACACAGTAACACACTAAGACATTTCACATACATCATCACTTGAAATGACAAAGGTCACTTTTACAGGTAAAGAGAAAAATTGTAAAGATACAAAGAAGCTGAGGTGAGACTTGACTCGAGCCTGTTGACCAAGCGTCGGGCTTAGAAAATGCCACACAGGTGACAGCTCGTGGGGGAGCAGACATTTGTCAGCTGTGTTTGTGGATTACTGACTGCAAGAGAGCTCACACTCTGAGCCCAGCCTTTCCCAGTGACTGTCTTCCAGATCCGGCACCCAGGAAGTGTCAACGGCGAGCTTTGCCATTTGGGGACTCTGTCATAGTCCAGCCTGATGCGTTCAGTGACCTCCACAAGAAGCAAGACAGATCGTGAACGCTGATGTTTGCAGATGTGGAAACTGAGGCAGGTCCACAATGGTGAAGATGAATCTGGGACCAGCATTCCTCTCCTGCTCACATCTGGGCTCCCAACCATCTCCGGAATCCTGGAGTTCCTTCCAGGGATGCTGGCAGAGCCCAGGTTGGAACAGGTTTCTAGAGTGTGCGACAGACACTTGCAGCATGCGATGTGGGGAGAGTGACTGGAACATTCTGCGTGGAAAGGGCTCTGAAGGAAACAGCTCTGGAAACCCAGTGAGAGAAAAAAAAAAAGTGATGGTGTGGACTGGTTCTGTCTCAGCACTCAGGACTGGCGGGAAGGTATGAACTTGCAGCCCAGACGGCGCTGTGTCCCTGACTCTCGCCTTTGTGCCTTTGTTCATAGTTCTCCTCTTGGGTCTGGGGAAAGGGGGGGCATCATGTTTGGGGTCCCTGTCTATGAAGTCTGGGCAGAGGGAAGAGACAACATCTGCTTTTGGTGGGCAGAAAGCAATGCGAATGCTCCTGTGTTTGCCATTTCTAAATGTATACAGCCTCTGCAAAGCTCAGGCTCAGGAGAACACGTGATCCTTCCTGGCCCTGGTATGGAAGGGACAGGGATAAATTAGAAAGTTACTTTCTTTGTCAAACATCAAACAGTGCAACTTATTTCTGTAATCAGCCTCAGTGAGATTCACCTTCCGGGAAATAAGCATTTTCCCCACAGCCACAAATCCATCCCGGGTAAACATCATTGACCACCCACATGCAAAGACGCTTTGTTGGGGAAATTTCTTCCCTCCCCCTCCCCTTGCTTGTGATTTTCCTAGCAATGCCATTGGGGTGTCCCTCTGTGAAATTCTATTGTCCTCTGGACTCATTTTATGTAGGACAATGGACGCAAGACTTGTTTTGCTTGAGATACATTACGGTTTCCATAAATAGGATTATGCTTGCACGAGAATGGTCTGCGTAGTCACAGTGTGGTCACAGCATAACTGTAGTATTTGGCATAGAAAATAGAGACCTTGCAACTTCCTTTGAAGACAAAATGATTACATTCTTTGCAAATGTTCATATTGAAAGAGGCATTCACTAGTTCAATAACTGTTTTACCCAACACCTGTGACAGCTGTTGTATTACACACTACTTCCTGCCTGCATAAGGCTTCATTCTAAGCAAAGATGGGATTTAGACTCACAGATAGCATATCTGATTGGCACCACGAATGTCATTCATGGAGGATTTAGGAGCATGCAGCATCAGATAAATGTGATTTACCCTCTACAGCCACATGATGGAGGGTACAACACTACCCACATTTTTTAGATGTGGAAATAAATGCCTACAGAGGCTACACACCTACCCACAACCGCCAAGCAAGGTGGTAGTGGATTCAATATCTGCATCTGCTTTAGCACCCGTTCTAGCTCTCACTTTTTCTAGAAGCAAAAGAACAGCTGTGGTGGATGCTACAGCACCCAATACTGTCTTCATGTTGGTGTCGTCAGAGCTGAATTCTTTTGTTATTTTATGGATCAGTTTTAATGACAGCTTCTTTAAATGTTTTTACTCTCATGTTTTATAAATATCCACCTGATTTTATTAATTTGGTAAGCACACAAATAACCAATGAGCTCAGGAGACACTGGGTCTCAGAAGACTACATACTTATGTGATGGCATAATGTGATGTTTTAAATCAGGGTAAATATATATCTCCTCAAGTATTTATCATTCATTTTTAGGAAAGATTTTCAAAATCCTTGAACTTCTTCAAATATACAATATAGTCACTCTGCTTAGTGCCCATTAGTCCACCATCCTCCACCCCCCTCTCCACTCCTCTCCCCTGGCTCTGGCAACTGCTATCTACTTTTACCACTATCTCTCTCTCTCTCCCTTTCCCTCTCTCTACCTCCCTCCTTCCTTCCTCTCTCTCATTCAGATTTTCTTCTCTCCCTGACTAAAAGCTTCACATATCTATGCTCTCTCCCAGATTCTGGTAACCAAATATCATCCTATTTTTCAGTTTCTAGCCTCAAAACTCCCACATTGGTCTATTTTGGGTCAGATGAACAAGACTAAAGCCAAAAGACAGTGAAATTTTCCCACTGTGGACTCCTGTACTGATAAAGATTTAGGGGCCACAGAAGTCAGCTACTATGAGGAAGAAGTGAAAAGATGTCCTATCCACTTACACCCTGCCCTTGCATTCTGTCCTGAACACAATACGTCTGCAAACATACCTGTTAAATTCACAACTGCTTGTGTATGGATACATTTTTTTAAACTTTCACATGGATGCTTATTATCACCCAAACTCAGAAGAAACCAAAATGCCCTTAAATGCGTAAAAGAATAAGCTGAGAAATATACAGCCAAAGAAATGCTATTCAGAACTAAAAATTTCAACATCATCAATGGATATATTTTTATTTCTTTTTGAGGTAGGGCATTATTTTAGCCTAGGCTGAGCTGGAATTCACTATGTCATCCCAGGCTGGCCTTGAACTCTCAAGCCATCCTCCTACCTCCGTCCCCTGAATGTAGGACTAACGGCCTGCGCTACCACGCCCGGTGATGCATGGCTAATACTGTGGATTCAGTTGCTGAGAGGTGCTTATTCGTCATAGCAGCCCTATCTTGAAAATAAATATCCTCTGCTTCCTGTGCCCTTACAGAGGAAAATAACTTTTCACTGTGGTCCAAATGCTTTCTGGGGTTAAACCACTTTGTTATCCTGACCGTATGTTTAATGGTATTTGCTTTAATGAAGAGCTATGGCTTACCTCCTTCTCCACAGCACTTGATCCTGCATCTCGAGGGGCAGAGGTCACGCAGCAAGTCCTTGACGCTGGGTTTGGTTCATGCTCATGGTGCTGGGCCAGGGAAGGATGATAAAAGATGGGTCTTAGCCCTCCTGTAACATTTTGTCTAGGTTTCCATCCCTGCCCTTTCTCAGTTTGTGGTCCCACAGTGCATTTTGGTCAAGCAAAAAAATAAATGGCCTATTTTTAATGAAGCAGATACACTCTACCACCCAACAGGGTCTTTATACTGTGCCCAGAATTATATGGAGTAGAACAGAGCAAGGGGAGAGAGCGCCATGGCACTGTGGCTGCAAGCATAGGGCGCTGAGCCCGCTTAATTCTGCCTCTTTCTCTTCACAATGTCACATCATAATCTTAATTTCCCTGCCTTTGTTTGATGTGGCATAAGTACACAGGGGCTGGGGAGATACTTGGTGGGTAAAGTTAAGATCCCCAGCATTCATTTAAAAATGTTTCACATGGTGTTGAACACCTGTGGTCCCAGCCCTGGAGAGGTGGACATAGGAGGATCCCCGGGACTTGCTGGTTATCTTGTTAAGCTGAATCGGTGAGCTCTGGGTTCAGTCTCTGCCTCAAAATAGATAGATAAATAAATAAATAAAACAGGTGGAGAGCAATTAGCAAAGACATCCATCATGGATCTCTGGCCTCCATATACCTGTATGAACACACACACAGGTACGTATGAGCACACACACACACATGTACATACACCATGCACACATATACAAAATGACTAATAATAGAGCTATACACCTGGGGTGGTAGTCAATGAATGACCATGAGAGTACTAGCAGAATGCATGTGACATACTGTGTCAGACATTTGGTGTTTTAAAGGAACTTCTCCAGTTGTCCCCAGTCCTCCTTTAATATTCTAGTGCTGATACCTGAGAGCTTTGAGCTTCAGACTTCTGCTGACTCGGCTGTCCAGCTCGTGTCTCACTTCTACACCATAACCTTGTGCCAGACCTTCTCCATTCTGCCTTGGCTCCCTTGGCACCACTTCTGTGTGTCACCATGGCTGTCGCTCATCTACTTCACCCCCTCCCCACCACACATACAAAGGGCCCCTTGGTGCCCACTGTGGTTGCACATCTCACCAAAAGATGAGGAAGAACAGAGTTTTCTACCCTCAAACTCAGTGCTGTTTGACCATGCCTCCTTTTACCCAGTAGCCTCTGCTCTCACAAGAAGTCATAACCTTCTGAAAAACTAACCTGAACCCCGATGCCATCTCTTAGCTGGACTCCGAGAGGACCCCAGAAGGTGCGAGGAAGACCTCCCCTTGCTCCAAGGCCTTTGAGTAATCTAGGGGAAGTTCCAGCTCTTGGCTGGATTGCGGCTTCTGAACTTTCCCCCAGTGACATCTCCTCATCTCCATGTATGGTACTAAGTGGTCGTTGCCCCTGTGCGCATGGGGCTAACTGGCTCTCCAATATATCCCAGCCTGCGGCTATAAACATTCTACCCCTAACTGCTGCTTCCATGTTGGGATCTCAGAACATGAGAAACATCTGGGCCCTGCCTCAGAATATCCCTGATACAGATAGAAAAGGTAACCACCCTCCCTGCCTTCATGCTTGGCAGGACCAAGGGTCTTGGCACTGTAGTTCCAGTGGCCTGAATGAAGGGAGACTTTCTCTCACCACAGAAGAGGCATGCGGGAACACGGGCTGTGGATATTCAGGACCCTGATATTCAGTGAAGGTCCAGATGGGATCAGAGAACATGTGGTGGGGGATGGGTGGCTGTTGCAGTTTCCAATGCCAGTGATGGGCCAAGACAAATTAGACCCAAAGAAGCTGCATGATGTATGCACTCCAGGAGTGCCTTCAGCTCCAAATTCGTCTGTGTTTTCTCCTGGGAAAATCTTGAGAAAGTAAACTGTCCCTGTGGTGGTTTGAATGAAATACCCCCACTCCCCATAACCTCACGTGTGTTGAATGTTTGGTCATCAGCTGGTGGTGGTTTGGGAATGTGGTGGAGCTTTTGGGAAGAAGAGCCTTACTGGACGAGGGGTGTCTTTCAGGGTGGGCCTTGAAGTTTAATAGCCCTACCCACCGGGTGTTCAGACCTACTTCACTCAGATTACTTCCCTCCTGGGGCTAATAGGTGACTATGTGACCAGCCTCCCACTCATACAATTCTTTCCACACCATGTTGAAACTTCCTCTAGAAACTAAACTGAATAGACCTTTCCTTGTGGGAGCTGGGTCCGGTTGGATATGCTGTCCTAGCACTGAGAAAGTAAATGACCACTGCTTCTTCTGAGATGGAAACAGGACCCAGTTCTGCAAATTCTGCCACCTTACTTTGACAGCACTATGCACTAATTCCCACACTTTCAGAGCCACCCAGGCCTTCCTTCCAGCTGCTCAGGTATATTTGACTTCATCACTTGTGCAGGCCTATGAGCAATTTCTGTCTCCGTTTTTTTCATGTTCTACATGAGAATAGCAATGTGGCATTCTGCGGGGCTGTAGGGGGGTCGTTGAGAAGAAGAGAATATGTGGGGAAGCACTTGGAAACTGAGTCATGCCATGCAAAATTTAGCCACCAACTGACTTGCTGGAAAATGTATGTCCTCTTGTCCTACAGTGAGTGACCCCCATGCTGCTGGGACCGAACACCTGACCAGAAGCAGCAGCTAGAAAAGGCATTCAGAGCACATGAGTTTATGGGGGAACATTGATTCTAACCACCACATCCCTTTCGAAAGTGGACAAAATGTAGATAACAAATTATAAGTAAGCTCATATCTGAGAGAAGGCAGAATGGCAAAAATCAGACAAAACTCGAGTGAATTAAAGCATGAATAGACTGGTAAATGGAGAGGATCCATACAGTGCCCTTTACTCTCTGGGCCTGGGCCACCTGCTGTCTGGCCAAAATTCAGATTCTAGCCTATCCCTTGTCTGCAACAAGGTTATATTTGAGGGCAGATATGCAAATACCATTACCAAACATTCCAATCCCAGGTCAATCACACTAAATCTAAACATCACTGCTTCAGATGGTGACTAAAGAAAACTGGAAATATGACCCACAACCTCCTTAGAAGCCCAGGCATCAGGTAAACATATTTTAAATCATAAACATAGAGTTGTCTCTTATTAATCATTTTAATATCCAGTGTCTTCCCTTCCTATTTGGGGGGAGTCCATACCTTAATATTCTCCATGAATCCATGAACTGTAAGTTACTCAGTCAATTCTAAAGAAGAATGAACATGTCCACATACTCTATAATTCCTGCCACAACCATGTCGGCTCTATCTCCACACCAAGGATCTAGGCTATTTGCTTTGGCCAGACTTTATTTCTGAGCAGACTCTGAGTCAGGCTTCAAGAAACTTGGTGGGTTTCTGAACTTAAAACACTGACAAACCAGGAGAAAGAACCTGGGATAACTTGAGGTATGGTTGGAACCTGCAAGGAGGAGGTAAGAGTCTAGGTCAATGGTCTTCTTGTTGCAGACGGTCAGCTCCTGTCTTCAGACATGTGGCTGAAGCCCAGCAAAGCCAGCTGATTCTGACCTTGGCCAGCAGGAATGCCCAACCTAAACCTGGACCCAATCCACATTACTGATCTCCAGAACCATAAGCCAAATGCATGATTTTCTTTTTATGTCATTAAATGCCAGAGGATTTTTTTCCAGCCCTATTAAACTTTTTTATTGACAACTTCCAAACATGTAAACAATATACCATGATAACAATCCCCTCCCACGTTTCCTCCCTTTCCTGCCCCCTCCAAGCTCCCTCCATCGTCCCCAGTCTTCTTTTTTTTTTTCAAATTTTTATTAACAACTTCCATGATTATAAAAAATATCCCATGGTAATACCTTCCCTACCCCCACTTTCCCCTTTGAAACTCCAGTCTCCATCATATCCCCTCCCCATCTCAATCAGTCTCTCTTTTATTTTGATTTCATGATCTTTTCCTCCTCTTATGATGGTCTTGTGTAGGTAGTGTCAGGCACTGTGAGGTGATGGATATCCAGGCCATTTTGTATCTGGGGGGGCATGTTGTAAGGAGTCCTACCCTTTCTTTGGCTATTACATTCTTTCCGCCACCTCTTCCGCAACAGACCCTGATCCTTGGAAGGTATGATAGAGATATTGTAGTACTGAGCACTTCTGTCACTTCTTTCCAGCACCATGATGCCTTCTGGGTCATCCCAAGGTCACTGCCATCTGAAAAGAGAAAAATTTCTCCCAAAAGTGAGAGTATCAGTAATATAATGGTATGAACATTAAGAGAAGTGCTTTCTGGGCAGTTTGATAAGCATAGTATATACATTTAGCCAGACAGCAGCAGACGTTACACCCCTAGAGCACATGACTACCCCTGTTTTAAGTTTTCAGTATCAGGGATGTATTCCCTCAAATGGAGCTGGCCTCCAGTCCAATTAGAGGGCAGTTGGTTTCCACCATGACAGATGTGCCACTATTGCACCCGTTGGCTCATTTGGCCTGGCTGGCCACATATAAAGCTTGCTGTGTCCACTGCTAAGTATCTTCACTGGTGATTTCTCTTGCTCCCATTAAACTGCATGCAGAATGTATGTAAGTACAAAAAAAGATTAATGGGGATGAAGAGGCCCAAAGTGAGGTCATGGGAAGAGATTGAGTAAAGGAAAGGTGGAGGGAGGGCTAATCAAAATCTAAGAGAATATAAATAAATCATATGGCAACCTACTTTTTTGGACAATGGAACATTCAGGAGCCAAAGATTGTTGCTAGAAAAATTTCAATGCCAGGGATGGGATACCTTCCAGTGAGTTGTTGGCCAGGGAGGTCCTTGATGCCCCCAAAACATTACAGGCCATTGCCGAGGCCCTTGGTTTCCAACCAGGAATAGATGGCAAGACCCTATTGCTGAAGACAGCACATATATGGGCTGCAAGGCCACCGAGAAATCCTGCTGGAACTGAGCTGACAACCTCCTCCATGTAGACCAGCTGACAGAAGGGTGGAAGAAATCATTCTGCATTCAGTTCAATGGGAGATAGAGAAATTGCCAGAGGATTTTTGTTACACAGCCAAAGCTAAATGATAGACACTTTGAACCCCACACTATCCTGCCCCTTAGAAAGCCTTTCCCAAGCAGTCCTTTTCTTCTCTTCCTCCTCTAGAGTCCCCCATGTTGTTCTGTCCCTTCCTGAGGAAAGTCACCCTAGCCATGAACGCCAGTGGCTCCATCTCCTCAGCATTGTCCTTGTTACCTTTCATTTTACCCATGTGCTAACTGGACATCTTGTTATGTGCTACACATGTCACTCTTTCTATCTAAGAATGCCCTGAAGGGTGTGACCTGGAGGAAAATACAGAGCTGAGATGTGAAAAGGAGCAGATGACTTGCAGGCAAGAGGTTGTATGTGAAAACCCTCAAGAGAGAGAGAAGACATACTAGGCTAAGACCAAGAAGGATCCAGGTTCTTGTGTGATGGAGCAGAGAGCAGGTGCAAGACAAGTGTTTGGAACGGATATGGAAAGGTTGGGGGGCTCGGTCACCTGCAGGAGGTCAGCCAAAGCTTCTTTGTCCTTCAGCCCTCTCTGTTTACTTTATGCCTGCTTTAATGGGGTTAAGAAGTCAGAAAGTGAATAATTTTTTCCATTTTATCTCTCAGACCAAGTCCAGTGAGAGAAATTTCTTTCACAGATAGATGGGGAGAGGGAAGAGGTTCAATCAGAGAGCTGAGGCTCACAGAAACTGGTGAACTGATTGTCTGCATTTTCCCCAGTGTCTGGTGGGGAGCAGGCTCCTCTCCAGGTGGTACTAATAAAGCCAGGCTGGGATAATGGGATAAAAGCCCAAAAACATAAAAGCTGCCTGGAGGGGAAAGAGAAGAAGGGGCTGGGGGATGCCCTCACCCAGTGTTAACCATTCCGGCATCAATCAGACCTGAGTATCTCAAATTGGTCTTGAATGCTCTTCTAGGAACATGAAGAGAAGCCGCAAGCCCAGGGTCATAGATCTTGAAAGCGGGAACAGCCCCTTTAATCAAGTGGCCCAGCCTCTGTGGAGAGGTGGAGATGTGAGGCCCAGAATGGGACTGCAGCTCCTCAGGATGGCTCATGTGGTAAACATGTGTCTCCTGAATTAGATGATAAGGTAGTTGAGGGCAGGAACTGGATTTTCTAGATTAGCTTCACATGACCATTCATCCCATGCTAGGTGAGGGGTCTAGAGCAGGAAACAAGCAAGAATCAAGGACACAGCCGAGGAAACATGCTGTGTGCTAGAAAGGGTAGATAGTGTAGGACAGAAGTTGGGGGGGGGGCAAGACCTCTATGTCTCATAACCAGGAAAAGGGAACCCCAATGATATGTCATAGGTATAAATGCCAAGATGAGTGAGGGTACTTGAAGCCCAAATAAGAAGAGATGCCAGTAGGAACTGGATCCCCAGCGGCGGAATGGTCAGGTGGACCAAATGGATGAAGATGATCTAGGCTGAAAGAGTGCAAAAGCCCAACTCAGGTTCTGTGTCTGGATGGTGTGAGTTCAAAGTCAGAAGAGGTCAGAAGAAGCTTGGGTCTGACTGGTTTTTACAGGATCACAGTGGACAGACCAGGGCAGTGCGTTAAGAGTGGGGAGCACAGGCATGCAGCCAGGAGCCTACGGCCCACAGAGCGGCAAGGAAGAGGCTTGAGTTCAGCAGAGTCCCAGTGACCGGGAGTGAGTTTTGCTTGCACGAACACCTCTTCGAAGGATGAATTTCATCTTCACTCGCATGTTGAGGTCCATAGGAAACTGAACAAGAACCTTTGGGATTCATATTTCTGAGCTCACTTACCACAAGTCTGGGGGCCAAACCTCTGAGTACTCATTTATGTCATAGGGAAAACAACAGAATCTTTTTGCAGGGGGAAAACAGGAGCATGACGAGTGTTCAGTGTCAAGCTCACGTAGAAGCCGAGGCCTCTATGCATGTTGTCTGGTGCCTGATGATGGAGCAGTGACCCCAGTATGCTAGCATCTCCCTGGAGTCACCATTGGGTGCATGCTGTCTGGTGCCTGATGATGGAGCAGTGACCCCAGTATGCTAGCATCTCCCTGGAGTCACCATTGGGTGCATGCTGTCTGGTGCCTGATGATGGAGCAGTGACCCCAGTATGCTAGCATCTCCCTGGAGTCACCATTGGGTGCATGCTGTCTGGACCCTGATGATGGAGCAGTGACCCCACTGTGCTAGCATCTCCCTGGAGTCACCATTGGGTGCATGCTGCCTGGACCCTGATGATGGAGCAGTGACCCCACTGTGCTAGCATCTCCCTGGAGTCACCATTGGGTGCATGCTGCCTGGACCCTGATGATGGAGCATGCTGACCCCACTGTGCTAGCATCTCCCTGGAGTCGCCATTGGGTGCATGCTGTCTGGACCCTGATGATGGAGCAGTGACCCCACTGTGCTAGCATCTCCCTGGAGTCACCATTGGGTGCATGCTGCCTGGACCCTGATGATGGAGCATGCTGACCCCACTGTGCTAGCATCTCCCTGGAGTCGCCATTGGGTGCATGCTGTCTGGTGCCTGATGATGGAGCAGTGACCCCACTGTGCTAGCATCTCCCTGGAGTCGCCATTGGGTGCATGCTGTCTGGACCCTGATGATGGAGCAGTGACCCCACTGTGCTAGCATCTCCCTGGAGTCACCATTGGGTGTATGCTGCCTGGACCCTGATGATGGAGCAGTGACCCCACTGTGCTAGCATCTCCCTGGAGTCGCCATTGGGTGCATGCTGTCTGGACCCTGATGATGGAGCAGTGACCCCACTGTGCTAGCATCTCCCTGGAGTCACCATTGGGTGCATGCTGCCTGGACCCTGATGATGGAGCATGCTGACCCCACTGTGCTAGCATCTCCCTGGAGTCGCCATTGGGTGCATGCTGTCTGGACCCTGATGATGGAGCAGTGACCCCACTGTGCTAGCATCTCCCTGGAGTCGCCATTGGGTGCATGCTGTCTGGACCCTGATGATGGAGCAGTGACCCCACTGTGCTAGCATCTCCCTGGAGTCACCATTGGGTGCATGCTGCCTGGACCCTGATGATGGAGCAGTGACCCCACTGTGCTAGCATCTCCCTGGAGTTGCCATTGGGTGCATGCTGCCTGGACCCTGATGATGGAGCATGCTGACCCCACTGTGCTAGCATCTCCCTGGAGTCGCCATCGGCACCTAAAACATTCTCATTCAATGCTTACCTGAATGTTACTGAACATTTCCTATTGTCTGCTTTTCAGTCAGGTGTCCAGGTCATGAATCTTTGACATGTGCCTTGACATTCTCATGACTCCCAAGCTTGTCCTGCATCAAGGGTGTGTCAACCACCTGTGGCAGGTGGAGCAGTTACGGAAAAGGAGATCAGAATGCAGAAGTTCTTTGGAAAGGGTGGCTGGAATGCTGATTTCCCTCAGGCTTTATTTTTTTATTAATTAATTTATTTATGAGAGAGAGAACCTTGTACATCTGGATTAAGTGGGTCTTGAGGAATCAAACCCAGGTATTTTGGCTTCGCAAGCAAGTGCATTAACCACTAAGAAATCTCTCCAGCCCTCCCTCAGTCTTTAGAGACACAAACAAAGTGCCAAGGAAACATGCTGGAAGAGTGTGTGCCCCCTAGACTTGGGGGTCATAAGCAGCCTCATCTGCCTCTTCTTATTAAGTGTGAACATTGGCTTGTGCAGGGTGACTCAGCAAAGCAAAGTAGCAGGGCATATCTGTAACTTTCCCATTGCTGGGACAGAATAACTAAGCAGAAACAATTTAAGGAAGGAAAGGGTTTGTTTTTGATTTACAGTCTTGAGGGCAAGTCTATTATGGTAGGAGGACTGCATGGCCAAAATAGAGAGGCATCATCCCATGGTCATATCACCGTGGAGAAGGGAGGGTAGAGAGAGAGAGAGAACAAGTGGGGCTGGACTATGAAGCCTCACAGCCCCTAGAGACACACTTCCTCCAGCAAGGCTACACTTTTTAAAGAACCCACAACCACCCTGAACAGAACCACCAACTGGGGAATAAGTATTCAAACACATGAACCTGTGTGTGTGTGGGGGGGGGGGGGTATTTCACATTCAAACCACCACCCACGTATCAGCTGGTTCTTTTGGAAGTTTCTATCTGGAAGAATAGACAGATTCTGGATTTGGACAGTTCACAGGAACATTCTACAACTGACAATACCAAGATGATGTCAGCTAATTTGTAAGAGATGGGAGGTGTCCCTTATAAACTAACAGCTGAGTGAACATCTGTGGTGGTTTGAATGTGAATGTACATTCCCCATAGCCTCAGGTATTATTTTTAAGGTTCATTCTTAAGTCTCCAGCAGCCTGTGACACTGGGGACAGATATGATTCCAGCACAAAGGTGTGGAGAGAGCAGAGTGAGCTCTAGAGGGTGCTTGCTTGCTGCTTATTCTTGGCGTTTGCTGCCTGTTTGGTGGGTTTCTCCCTGCTTGATGTGTGAAAGGGAGCCAGCTCCTTCTGCCATTGATGGAACTGTGAGCTGAAATAAATCCCGTCCTCCACAAACCATGTGTGGTTTGATGGTCAGCCCAGCAACATGGAGCTGACTGCAACAACTCCTAAAAGCAGAGTGGCATCATCTTCCCTAAGGTACTGCCAAGAGGGACCTCAGAGCATCCACAGGTACATGTCAGGAACAAAGAATCACTCATTATATCAGTAAACTTTTGGTTACTGTAACAAAATCCCTGAGGTAAGCCACTTTGTCCAGAAAAGAGGTTTAAATTATGGTACTTAGAATATGGTCTATGGGGGCTGGTATCTAGTGGTAGTCTTGTTATTGGCACAGTCATGATGCCTGCTCAGGATACCACATAGCAGCATGTTTATGTGTCTCTTCTGGTCTCTCTCTGTATAAATCCACCAGAATGACTTTATCTAATCCAAACATTTCAACAGTCCCCATTGCTGAACACTGTAGATGGGTTGTGCCATGCTCTTAATGCCTCACAATGGGGACTGCATCTCAACTCACAAGCTTTTTGAGACACAATGTGAGCATGTCTGACTGTAATGCTACTGGGCTTACAAGGTGGCATGAACACTAATGTCTCCACTGTGTCCACTCCCAAATGTCGTGCTTTTCCTAGAAGAGCCAAACACATCCCAGGGGGAGGAAGAAGACAAAAAAAAGAAAAGATGGAAGAAAGGTGGAAAGAGAGTAAAGAACTCAGTCCATCTGAACTTACATCACCCAAACTAAAGAGAGGAGTGGACTCATAGCAGAATCTGTGGAGGGAAGTGGACTAATACCAAAATCTACAGAGGGGAGTGAACTCCAACCAGAATCTATGGAGAGAGTGAACTTGAACCAGAATGTATACATAGGAATGGATTCAAACCAGAAACTATGGAAGGGATTGGACTCTTTCAAAAGGATAAATTTTATGAAACCCAGGAAGACATCCCAGCATCTCAGAGACGTTGATGGAGAAGAATGTCAACAGATCATTCTCAGTGAACTTACCCAATCACAGAAAAAAAATCGCCACATAGTCTCACTCATCTACAGCACCTAACCTGAATCTACCCAAGATACCTTACATACCCAGCAAGCATCTTCTAGACTAGACACTAGGATGTAAGGGGAGGGAGGGGAGGGCATCAAAGGGGTGGGAAACACAAATCTAGACCCAAATGGCAATGGTACCATAAAATTCTACTTACTAAAAGACAGACCAAATGGCTGATCCTTCACCAGGCCCTCACAGGGAACACTTGAACCACAAGACACTGGAGAGGGTAAGATCAAGACTAACCTTAATCTTCTACATCTTCCCTCCCTCACTTCCCCTTTCCCTCTCTCTCTCTCTCTTATCTCTAACTCTTGTATATTAGTTGTCTTTTTCCTCATTTTCCTAGTGGGCACTGACCTGTAACTCCCAGAACCAGCATGGGGCTATCATCCACAATGAGCTTTTGATCAGAGAGACCTACAAGGTTTCCTAAAAGACAGACAGATTTCTGTCAGAGTACTTGATGACCCACCAAAGGCTAGTGGTAAGACCCTACTGCTGAAGACACCCTATGTGATTGACATGCAAATTAGAATGGCATGGCTGGAAGTTGGAAGAGAGTCAGTCCCCAGACAGTCAGCGCGTCTAGTGCCAGAAGGTGCTACATGGGCGACTGGGGGAAACTGACCAATATCTGTCGAAGCAACGCATGGTCTAACCTACTTAGCAGCAAATAACTTGTTGTGATGCCCACACAAGTGCAATAGTGGCACACAGCCATGGTGGGGAACCAACTGCTCTTAATTTGGCTAACTGATCTCCTCAGTGGTACGGGACCCATAGCTGGAGCTGGAAAACAAGTCAGAACCATATCCAAACATAAGCCCACTCTCCAATATCAAGCTACCATCAATTGTGGGCTACAAGAGGGCCTACACCTATTAAATTCTCTATAAAAAAAGTAAGAGTTATCTCATTTGTCCTGGTGCTAACTTACTCTCCATTGGAGAATCTGCTTCTCTTTTTCAGATAGATGTAGATCCTAAGGAGAGACCCACCCCATCATACCTCCAAAGGGCCCCGGCTGAAACTAAGAAAAATTGGCGAAACAAGCAAGGGGGCTGTTTTCCTGATGAACTGGATACCAGCACAAGGGGGAAGGAGATCAGCACAGAGAAAAATCAACTCCTACCAAATCAGAGAGCCAGAGCCTCAGAGGCCCCCAACACCTCATCACTGAAGCAGACCCAACATGGCTCAGGGAAATTTTGCGGAAGAGGGGGCGGAAAGAATGTCAGAGCCACATGTTGGGTCATGATATGCAGAGACATTTAGCTTAGCCATAACTGTGGGCTAACTCCACAATGCATGACCCGTATACCTCAACAAGGAGGGGCCAAGAGGAGGGGCTAGGTCATGGATGTGCCTAATAATGGTACCAAACTGACTGTATTTTCTGAATACAAAACTAACTAATAAAGAAAAAAAAAAAGAGAAGAATGTCAAAAAAAAAAATAGGAGACAAAGAAAGATGCAACATGATAATGTCACCAACTCTGTCCCCCAGACTCATCCATGTCAATCATGAGTTTCAATGTAGAAATCAGCTTGACACTGTCACCTCCAGAGCCCAGAGGAGAGAACCATGGCTCAAGCAGGCCATGTGCCTGGCCCAAGTCTTCACAGGGCTGAGGTGTGGTTCTCTGGCCCATGTGTCCCCAGAGGCCATGTGGGCAGCCATCCAACCTGGTCCCACCGTGGTTAATATGAAGCATGTATGAATGGGATGATTCGTGAAGTTAGAAAAGCCAGCTTCAGTTTCATAGCACAGCGCCCAGCATGTTTATTGGTACACCTCCTCCTGAGCGGTTCCCTCATGGTTATGAAATGATGTGCGAGCTCTGCCCCATCTTAATGACTCCTTATTTCCACGGGACACATTATTTATGGACGCAGAGATAGTGCCACTGCAAACCCATTAGAAGGCGGAGATAGCGGGAAGGTATTGTTCGCTCTCCAGCGAGGACGGGATTCTAATTACTTAGGAGCTGGCTCTGTTCACAGCGGAGCCAGGATCAATAAATAACACCCCGTATGAAGATGGTGCTTCATGTAAATTGTGGCTTAGTCTGCACAAATTGATGGTTGGCCAAAGGACAGCTTCCAGCATTGAGCAAGAAAGTTAGCAGCAGCCTGGGACTTGGGAGACCTGACTCTTTGGAGCCGGCAGCCCCTTTCCTGGCTGCACACTTCTCAGAAACAATTAACATTTTTACTTAAGTAATAAGCAGGTGAAGAAGAGATGTCACTGGGGGATAGCGGCCCCTGTGAAGTCACAAAGGAGTTGGAAGTGAGTCTATGGGCATGTCGCATAATGAACCAACCTGCCTTGGATGCCAATTTTTTTTATAGAGCTTTTCTGTGCTAATCACTTTTCCAAGAAATAATTCTGAGAGCCCAAGGTGGAAGCTCAGCTTCAAAGGCTGAATTGCTCAAATAACTTTGGAATTCGTGAACACTCAGGAAATGCTCGTTGGGGGACCAAAGAAGTAGTCATTTGGGTTTGTTAGGAAAAATAGAATTTGCTTATTTTTGAAGGAGACCTGGGTGGTCTCTTAACTGTGGGACTTAGAGCTGCATGATTTGTCTGTGATTCTGGGAAGCCAGGCAAGGAAGCCAACCAATACTCTTGTCCCCTTGCTCTAAAGTCAACTGGGCCAGTCCACATCGGTGGCAGGGAAGGGAACTGGGGAAGGATTGGGAAGCTTTGAGACACAGTGCTGTAAGGAAAAGAAAACACACACACACACACATGCACACACATCAAATATGTACAAGGGAAAACCTATACATGGGCCCCACCCACCCAGGTGCAAGCTGTGCAGATCCTCCCAGACCAAACTGGATGGGCTACACAGTTGAGGATCTCATTTATGGCCTCCATGGAGCACTGGGGCTGACCTGCATGCTGGTGCTCTGTGGACTTGGGCAGGAGATATCGTTCGTTTGTTCATTCACTCACTCACTCCTCCCTCCTTTGCCACGCTTCTAGAGTCCCTTCTATCAGGCAATCCCCAGCAATGCAGTCACTCCAGGCTCGTGGAATCTTGCCCTTTTGTATTTGGGAAGCGTGTACTTTCCCCTTGCTGTGTCCCGACCGATGGTATGTGTTCAGGGAGATCAACACACTTTCTCAGGTATCCATCAGGCCGAGGCTCCAAGGGACACTTACTCATTTCATTTCATGGACACTGGCTGGAGAGATCCAGAGCTGGTCAGCAGTCGAGGTCTTCTGAGTCCTCCTTGGTGTTCTCCCCTGACCAACCAGGAGTCCCCAGCTGACCAGTACCAGCAAGCGGTATAGGTGCTTGTAGATCAGGCCATGGAGCTCATCACCCAGGGGGCTGGGCGGGGCTGGGATCATAGTGGGTGAGTCTGCTCTGTACTCTCTCCTGCGTGACCTAGGCATTCCTAGCTAGACCTCAGTTTCTTGTTCTTTAAACTGGACTCGGGGGGTCACACAGGACTACAGAGCTCTGTTGTGTTCAAGACTCAGATCAAGAGGATAATGGCAGACCAAACCCCAGCCACTCTGCCCTTGCAACTCTGTGTCCCCCTTGCCCAGGGTGGGCCTGCCCAGGGGAGCAAGCGTTCATCCTTTCATCTCTATGGCAAAGAACACAAGACAAGGCTGCAGCTGGGCCACGGGGACCCACGCATTCCCTGCCGCCTGCTGAGAGTGCACTGTGACTCTAAACTGTGTTTGCACGGGGCATTGGGTGTGTCTTTGGAGGCAAAGCTGTCATATTAGGACAGAAGAGGAGTCACAACCAGCAGGCTCAGGCTGCCTTCCAGGGCCAACACTTGTTAACCCCAGGAACTCAGACACCAGAATCACTGCTTTCTTCTGTCATGCTTTTCTATATCCAGACATGCAGAACACTTAGTTCCCATGGTGGCACTCCGACATCCTTGACCCTCTCCTCTTGCGTTGCACAGAGTGACCGAGGAACTTGGCCAGCACGGCAGAGTTGGGATGGACTCGCTTGAGCTCGGTCCACGTTTCTCCAACCTGCAAGCAGGTCTGGTAGCTGCATGTCTTCTTTTCCCGACTCTTAGCCTCTCTGTGTCTTCCTTTCCTCCACATGATGGCAAAAATAATCCTGCTATTCTCAGTGGTCCTCACGGGGTCACAGGATTGAAGCATCTCAAGGTCAGACCTGGGTTCGAAAGTTCTAACCTCGTGACTTTAAGAACTTACTAAACTAAAACTTGCTTCCTTTTGAGTAGAGATACTACTAAGTGTCCCCAACTGGAGGCTTGCTGTAAGCCTTAGATGGAAAAAAAACAGACTCACATGTGTGCACATTGCTCTCAGAATCACGCTGAGCATGTTATAAGCATCCCATAAATATGGGAGGCTGTTACCGCTCAACAGCACTTGAAGTGAAACCAGTGTTCCAGCCCAGCTGCTCATACCAAGCCAGTGCTTAGAGTGAACATTTGACTGTCCCATCATGATGCAAAGGAGAGAGGACAGGGTGATATTCAAATGGGAAGTGTACATTTGAGGCGTGGAAAGACACTTGGGGTCAGAAACAATGTCCTCCAGCCACTCACTGTCATCTCTTATAAACTATTTTCTAAACTAGTTTCTGATTTGCCCCCCTCAAGCCCCAGTGCCCGGACATGGCAGTATGCCGAAGGGTTTCCCTCCAGCCCCAGGAATCACAGTGAGAGAACTCTTCCAGGAGCAGGCTGTCCATGGTAGGTCACTTCGCTGTGCCTGGTAACCTGGGTGGAGAGATGTGTCCAGGTGGTTTCTGGTCTCTGGGAGGTGCCTAGCCACCCTGCTTCCTCTCCACCATCCCTTCTCTGCCTTCTGACTCACATCTGTCACAGTCAAGAGAGCAAGTGTTGAGAGGCTGTTTAAAACACACATCCACACATGAACCCTGTAATCATCCGAGGTGGTCATTTGATCTATGTGGGAAAGCGAGGCCTCCTCTAATGTTCCCAGACACTAAGAAACAGCACAGTGAGCCAGGCAGACCCACACTCAAAGGAATAACTACCATATGGCATAGGATGCCTGCTGGTCACCAGGTATTTCACATGCACCTGTGTCATTAGTCTTGGGGCGGCCCCTGAGGGAGACCTTGTGGGCCATGTCTTACAGATGCAGGAGCAGGAGTCAGAGAGGTTCAGGAATATGCTTGCAGCCTCTGTGGCTGGTAGGTGACAAAGCTGGGGTGATGGCCAAGTGTGTCTGGCTTGGGATCCTGAGCCTGATCCACTCAGCTATGCTGAAAATAAATATGACAGAGCCTCGAAGCACACAGACCAGCCAAAGTAGGCCTGGGACATGGAGATCAAGAGTCCCAATTCCATAAAGATTCTTCTCGGGGTCTCAGGAATGCTCTAGAAGATGCTGTTTTCTGTTTGATTCTCCCCCCCCCCCTCTGGTAAAACTCACTTTCACTGTTTCATGTCTGCCCTCCCCACTCTGAGTCCCAGAGCCCGGACATTGAAGTTTTCAAAAAGCATTTCAAAGGGTTTTCCTCCATCCCCAGGAATCACCGTGAGACAGAATCCTTCCAGAAGCATGTCCTCCACTGGCCACCCCATGCTAGGCTGCTCACCTCTGCCTGGGAACCTGGGCTCTACTTTGAGAAGCGTGTGAATTGGCTATCTACCTCACACATAACGACATTAAATACTGCAGTCAGAACTCCAGGTCTGACCATCATTCACAATGCCAGCTGTGGAGTCCCGGGAGAGTCGGTTGTCATGTCACTACCCTCTTCCTTGTCTCATGGTGGGAGTCAAGACTTGAGAGGAGAGAGAAGTGCCAGCCCAGTGTACAGTCTGACAGAGACCGACTGTAAGGCTCAGTTTTCATCTTCAACATGACGTAATCTAGAATCACCAGGGAGACAAATCTCTGGGCATCTCTGTGAGGGACTTTCTAGACTAAGTTAATGGAGACAGGAAGACCGTCGCATGGGCTGGGGTACTGGACTGCATGAAATGGAGAAAGCGAGAAGGGCACAAGCATTTTGTACTTTCTGCTTCCCGGCTGTGGGTGCAACGTGACCAGCCGCCTCACAGTCCTGCTGCCATGGCTTCCCGGCTGTGAAGGACTGTCATTGCTGGAACTGTAAGCCTTTACATTGCTTCAGCTCAGACAATTTGTCACAGCAACAAGGCAAGAACTGACACAATGACCACTGATGTCACTGCTGTCACTGCCACAGTCGTTCTCTCTTTCTTTGCTTGGCTCCCCAGTATCCCTTCCCACCATGGTCTTTCCTTTGATCCGTTCCTGACCAAGGATCCAGCCTGCTTGCTTCTCCTCCCCCTGTAAACTACTAAATTCTCCTGGACTTCCTCTGTACTCTGTGATACATGAAAAGTAGGACTTAGATGTCCTTTCTCTTGACCTGGGTACTGTGGTTCCCTAGATTTCTTGTCTCACTCCTCTCTGGGTCTTCCCTCAGATAAGCTCAGAGATGCTGTCACTGCCCCAACTGCTTACCCCAACGTGAAGAAAAGGGCTGGAAGTGTTTCCAGGTGAGACACATCGCCTGCAAGTCCCTCAATTTCTTCATCTGCTCAGTGGAGAGATGCTAAGTACAAGCTGGAATAGAGTGACTTAGAGATGCCTACCAAACACCTCCCATGTCACCCTGCATGGGTCAGTGGTCGATCAATACCAGCTCCCCTTGCTGTGCTTTCTGCCTTTGGGCTTGTCTCATAGCTATTCTTTGCTTGGTATAATATGCCCAGAGGCCTCAGTCTGACAGGGGATCTTGGAAAAGAGCTTGTTTACATGCATCAAATTACCAACATTTTTCCAAATAAAGTGTTCTTTTTCACTTGGGTATTTACTTGCAAAACCTAGTCCCAGCCCAGGGAAAAATGATGCCTGTGGCTAGTGAACGATTCCATGACCCTAAACCCTTTCCTCATGATTCTTCCCATCGTTTCTAGAAAATACACCAACAATAATCAAAAGCACAGGCAAGTGTGTAAAGAGAGACATGTGGTTTAGAAAGAAAATAAGTCAAAGAGTGTAGGCTGGGACTGAACTTGCATCCTTCTTACATATACATGACAGTATGGACTTTGTCTGGTGACCTAACCCTGTGAGCCTCAGTTTCCTCCTACAGAATAAAGAGGATCTTGGGAGAACATTCAGTCAATAAAGTGTTTTTGTCTCCAAAGCATAATGAGCTGAGGTCGAGCCCCAGGGCCTGAGTTAGAATGTTGAGCATGATAATGCTTGCCTATAATTCTGGTGCTGGGGAGGGGGAGACAGGTGGGTCCTGGGAGCGCACTGGCCAGCCAGTCTAGTCTAATTGGTGAGCTTCGGATCAGTGCAACACCTTGTCTCCAACAGGTAGACAGCATTTGAGAAACGATATGTGGTTGCCCCTCTGGCCTGCACATACATACACCTACATATGTAAGACCACACATACACTCATGCCATATGCCACCCACAAGAAAAAAAGCAAGTAAATAAATAAGTAAACAAATAAATAAAAAGAGGAAAAAGGACTTCTGCCTCTTTTCCCCTGAGGGTTTAATGTGGCCAAGTCCACGGCCTGCCTGGCACATTACTGGCCTATGTTCAACTTCTAGTGACATGCGTCCTGCCATCTGTGAGGTCCATGCTGGGCTGCAGGGAAGCCTATGAAACGGAATGATATCAATTGCTCCACAAGATTGGAAACTTCTCATGTCTCCAACTATCAGACTGCAAATATTTCATGGCCACAAGTCTTATTCAACTTCCGTAAATTAAAGGGTGCTCTGCTGACAAATCTTATTTTAGCATTATTTTTATTGAAATCCAATTTCAAATTTGAGCCCTCAGTTTCTTTCCCACTTGCTAGAAGGGATTGTCGAGCCAGATGCTAGGGGATTGGGTGTCAGGATGTTTTGGACCTGGCAAGAGCCACAGCTCTCTGCTGTACCCAGGGCTGACTCACACAGGCTGGGAGACTGAGGAAGGGAGGAAAGCAGGGGTTGGACTCCTGGACACGAGGTTCTTGGCAGCACAACTGCCACATTTGAGTACTGTCATTGTTAGGAAGGACATAGTAAATACTTATGCAAATCAAAATACCCTTTGAGTCTCAGGCAGCCTTTATCACGTATTGACTCAATCTGGGAAAGTAATTTTCATCTAATAAACATCAGGGATCCTAAAACCTAGACCCACACCAACCCACATATAAGCAGGACTGTGACATGGCAGTGGACTTGAATAGTGCCCACAGGATAATGCTTCTCAGCCAGGTGAACCCTTCACTGACAGTGCCCTCGTCAAACAAAAGGAATGTCTCTACCCTCCTAACCTGCACTGCTATAAAAATAAAGGGTGATGGGCATTGACTTAGCAGAGGGCCAGCCATCCAGGTGCTGGTCAGTAAATGGATACTTCTTTTCCTCTTGCTATTTATTATTAGATGGGAAATGTTTCATACCTACTTTATGGAGATTTTTTTCATAAAGAAACTGCCTCATTAGAATTCTCCAGGGTAATTAACAAAAATGCTCTAATTTGGGGGAGGGAACATAGAAAATGGTGGGGAGGAAGGCATCTGGTACCAGGCGTTGCAGTACAAAAGGCTTTAGCTATAATGTGCTGGGTGCAAAGCTATGGAGGCCAGAGAATTCAGCGTGGGCTGCCTCCTCACTCTTATCATGAGAGAGTCCCTGTTCCATATCTGGTTATTTTCAAAGGATCCCTTAAGCTAAATGACTTCCACAAGAGACCCATTCTAATGGCCAGTCTCTGCACAGTTCCCACTGGGCATTGGCAACTCCTTCCCCCCAATAAAGGAAATGGTGACAAATGAGCCAGGTGGAGGCCCCACAGCCCCACACCAAATGTCTGGTTTCTGAAGAACACAGATAGCCTTAACATACATACTGACACATGGGGCCGATATCAGTTGCCAAGGTCAGAAGATCAGACAGGTGCACCAATGTGGTAAGGCAAGGTAGGACAAACGCAGCAGGTGTGAGGGTAGCATGCAAGGAGGGCTGAGGAGAGCTGGCTCAGAGAGAGAGGGTCACACACTGTACGGGAGGAACTGTGATGTTTCTAGAAAGCAGGCATTAGAAATTGTGAAAGGCCAGTGGAAGTTAAAGCTCGGGGAGAATAGAGAAGGGTGTACCCATCAGAGAAATCACTGGAGTTGTAGTCATGATTGGGCTGGGAGATTATCTCTCAGTGCATAAAGTGCTTGCTTCAGAAGCTTGCTTAGCCAAGTTCAGAACTCTAGAATCCACAGAAACAGATGGATGCTGTAGTGGGCTACTGTAATCTCAGCCCACTTAGGGCAAGAAGAGAAGCCAAGACAGGAGAATCTGTCAGAAGTTTGTGGGCCAGATAGCTTGCTGAGCTGAGTGGTGAACAATGAGAGGCCCAGGCACAGATGAGGTAGGTGAGAGCCAATACCACAGAGTTGTCCTCTGACCTCCACGTGTGTGGCATGGTACGACATGTGTACACACACACACACACAGAGAGAGAGAGAGAGAGAGAGAGAATTCATGGTGGATGAAGAAAGATCCAGCTACAAATACAAAAGGATTTAAGTTCTCAAACAAGATTTTGAACTTAAATCGGGAGGTCCTGTGAAGCCACTAGAGACATTTGAGCAAGAGATATATTCCAAAGCCACTCTAAAGGACACTGTAGTGATCTCGATGTCCCCAGCAAGCGCATGTGTTTAAATACTTGTTCCCATCTGGTGGCACTGTTTTGGGACATCATGGAACTATAGGAGACAGAAACTAGCTGAAGAAAATAGGTCACTAGCTTTGATGCTTGGGGAATATTGTCACTAGTCCCTTCTTGTTGTTCCTATCTTCTTCCTGCCCTTCAAGAAGAGAAGACCAGCAGGGCATGGTGGCGCACACCTTTAATCACAGCACTTGGGAGGCAGAGGTAGGTGGATCGCCTTGAGTTTGAGGCCTCCCTGAGATTACATAGTGAATTCCAGGTCAACCTGGGCTCGAGTGAGACCTTACCTCGAAAAACCAAAAAAAAAAAAAAAAAAAAAAAAAAAAGACCATCCTCCATTATATGCTTTTATCATTGTGATATTCTGCCCATGCACCTATGATTACATGACCATGAGCTGAATCCTCTGAGACTGTGAGCCAAAGTAGATCATTCTTGCTTCCATGAATAAAGAATACTTCTCAGGTATTCTGGTCACAACCGTGCAAAAATAAAGATCACGAGAACATGGATAGACAGAAGGTTGCAATTTAGTCTGCTGTAGATGACCCATTTCACCATGGAATGCCATGGTGATGTGAGTAAATATTCATGGAGCTTGTGTTCACAGAATGGTCCAGGATTTTTTTTTTCCCAGTTCACACACATTGAAGACATGCGCGTGCCAAGATCTTAACTCAGACAGTCCTACTCTCAGTCCCCACTCTCTCCTCTGCTCTGCTGCCTGGGCAGTTTGCAGGGTTCAGGTAAAGCTGTTCTGGAGACAAAGGGCCAGCTGGTGGTCTCACTTCTCCACTAAGCTAAGGCCCTCTCTCACTAAGGCCCTGAGTTCCCTGAGGGAAAATCCTCCACCCCAATTCCCAGCACGTCTCAGAGCTGTGACTCCAGTACACCCATCAACATAGAGAGGAGCAAGTGAGCCCGTGAACATGAATGAAGGCATAGATGAGACATTACAAGAGAAATCGCCAGAGAAGGAAGATGACTTGGGAGACTCAGAGAAGTATTCATCCACGGGATGACACAGGAATTAGTCACCAGCGAGAAACATTCAGGTAACATTAAGTTGGGAGCAGCGGGCTATAACCAGAGCTTAGGAGGCTCTCAGTGTCAGGTGTGTAGGAGAAAGTCACGGGTCTGCTTGAGAAGACCTTAGGGACCCCACCCAGACCAGAAGAGGAAAATGATCTTCCTTGTCCAAGAATGAGACTCTTGAGGCTGGGGAGATGATAAAGTCAGTAAAACGCTTGCCAGACAGCATGAGGTAGGCATGCCTATAATCCCAGCATTCGGGAGAAGGAAACAGGTGGATCTCCAGGGCAAGCTGGCTAGTAAGATTAGCCAAATTGGACAGGAGAAGTGGCTTAGTGGTTAAGATCCTTGCCTGCAAAGCCAAAGGACCCAGGTTCAATTCCCTTGTACCCACATAAGCCAGATGCACATGGTGGTACATGTGTCTGGAGTTTGTTTGCAGTGGTTATAGGCCTTGGCATATCCATTGTCTCTCTGTCTGCCTCTCTCTCTCTCTCTCTCTCTCCTCTCTCTCTCTCTCTCTAATAAGTAAATAAAAAGTTTTAAAAGAAGATTAGCCAAATTGGTGAGTTCTGGGCTCAGTGAGGTGCCCAGTCACAATAAGTAAGGTGGGGCACAATAAAGGGTGACAGCTGACATCAACCTCTGGCCTCCACACACACTCAACTCACACACACACACACACACACACATAGGCATTGTACACATACATAAGTCCACCCACATAATATACACAAATATACACACATGCCCACACAGCAGACATGCATCCACATGCCAAAAAAAAAAAAGAAAAGAAAAGTATAGAAAAGAGAAAATAAAGAAAGAAAGAGAACTTTTCTATCTGAGATGATGGAGTGTCCATGTCATTTATATATATATTTTTTGGTTTTTAAAGGTAGTGTTTCACCTTAGCTCAGGCTGACCTGGAATTCACTATGTAGTCTTAGGGTGGCCTAGAACTCACAGTAATCCTCCTACCTCTGCCTCCCAAGTGCTGGGATTTAAGGTGTGTACCACGTCCGGTACTATGTCATATTTTGAATGTAGATGATGATAATTATTTCAGGCTTGGAAAGATGACCCCAGTGGGACAGGACCAAGCCTGAAAAATCAAGAGGCAAGCTGAAAATGCCAAAGTCCTGACCCAAGAAAGTGGATGTTGGGTCGAGAGACTAAAAGGCTCTAGAAGGCATGTTCTGGGCTGGCCTTAGCTGGTGACAAGCACAGGGAGAGAGACAGAGTGCTGCCACCTCGAGGCTGGGGCAGATGGTGAACTTATGAGTGATTTGGGTAGCACTGAAGTTGAAAGATCTTCACATGGAGGCCGGGGCTGTGGTGGGATTGCCAAGCTCAAGACCCCTGAGTGGTGTCTAGTGGGAGTCTGTACTCCAGTGCTTTGAATGTCAAGTTGGACACTCAGTGTGTAAGTACAAGAGGGAGGAAGCTCCCAGGCCATCAGGGGGGAAGCCCACTGTTTAAAGCAAAAAGAAGGTGTCGTCTGCACTGGAGCTCACCATGTGGAAATCAATTTTCCACCAGCTCAAGTTCACGGCACACATTTGTACCCTTCCCTTTATTGTAACCCCAGCCTCTGCCCTTGCCACTACAGATGCCCATGACACAGACAGCCAAGGCTATAAATATCATTTAGCCCCATCTGAGTACCCCTCTGTGAGGAGGCGGCTCCAGGGTCACATGCCCTGTGCAGTACAACCTGGACTCAACCTGGAACTGATAGCTCAGCTTCATTTTCAATTCATTTTCCCATCCTGTGTTTGGGCCGCTGAGTCAACCATATGCCCGTCTGTGAAAAAGACACCGGTGAGGTTTGCTGTTAAAGTTCTGAAATACAGTACACAGGGCATGAGGTGCCCTGGCCCAGGGGCAGCTTGGGAGAGCCATGATGACTAGGAATGTGTGGTCCCTCTGCTGATCAAGAATGGCTTCGAGCACGGGCAGCTCAAGGTGCGCTAAAGGCGGGGGAGCGTCCCAACCTACTGGGACAAAGAGCTTGCCTCAAGTCCAAACCCTAGCTTCACTTCTGTGAGCAGTTGTGCAAACTCTTGCCATCTTGTTTCAGTGGGTGAATTGCAAAGGTTTTCTTGCTCAGTTATCAGAGAGCCTGATGCTATCCAGAAAGACGCACCCTTATATCTAGCACTGATCAGTGCCCAGCAAATGCATGTGGTCAGACAGGCAAGGTCCTGAGCCCGCCTTCCTTGTGGCGGGGTGGCTTTCTGCTGCATGTTGCCCCTGTCCACGCCCTCAAAGGCACGAGGCTTTGCACCAGATGCCTGACAGCTAGTAAACGTTCAAGGAAAGAAAGAGCGATCCCAGGCAGTAAATCAAAGGACAGTGTCTAATAAGAGAAACAACAGAACAAAGACTGCAGGAGACATTTGAAAGAGCTAGAATCATAACATAAAATAATAGTGTGTCTGGGCCCATAAATAATAACATGTGTTATGGGGGAGAAATCATTCCCTTTTGATAGGTTTATAAAACCAGATGAAGGGCGCAGAGGAGCACGTGAGCTTCCATCTCTTGAAAATGGTGCTGGGAACGATTGGGGACCAGCACAGCTGACGGGAACGTGCGGTGAGAGGCGGCCGCCATGCAGCCAGATTGATTACGCTTAATTCTCCAGGGGTTGAGCACCTGACGTACAAGGAAGAGGGGCTCTGATCAGATTGGCCAGCGGCATCCCTGACTGGAAGGTAGGTTAACGAGGTTTGCCAAGGCTACCCTGAGCAATGCTGGCTGAGGAGCATGATCCAAGTGCGAGGCACAAGCAGGGGAATGATGAGTCAGAAGTGAGATGCTGGTTGGAAATGTAAATGAGTCTATCTGGAGGAAGAAAAAAAACAACGATCAGGAACAAGTGAAGGACACAATATGGGGTCCCAGCAGAGACTGGATGGAAAAGGCAGTGGGGTGGAGACGGAGACTCAACACAGGCCAAGCTGGATGGTGGCATGAAGTGGGGGAAAGAAGAAAATTAGGTTGAGGTGCTGCTTCCAAAATCAAGCCCTGTGAACCCAGAAAGACACCTCGCTGCCTTTCTGGTTGGGCATCTCAGAGGAAGTCTGAGGGGCGGTCGTGGCTGTGGGAAATTCCTGAAACTCAGGTGACTTTTGCCTGCTTTGGTGATGGGCTTGTTACCTGGACTCCTCGGGCCTCCATATCATTGTCTATGAAGTTCATATAAAAATAATAAGCACCTCATACCATAAGGTTCATAGATGGGTAAGTGTGAGAAAAATGCCAAGGCTAGCAAAGCCTTTGCAAGCACGGGACTCTCGTGTTGTGCGTCCATCAAACCACATCCATCAGAAACTGCTACATGTTCATTGATTCGCCGTCAAACAGAGAAGTTCCAGGAACTCCCAACTTTTGTGTGTTGGGTGAGGATTCAATAAGCCAATATGTGAAATTTATGATCTCATATGCACCATATATAGAAAGTGCCTGGCAATAGAAAACCATTCAACACATGAGTGCCATGCCACTGTATTGTGGTAATACGTGATGAAGAATATATCCTTACTTCTTTGTAAACCGATTTATGTCCCTAGAACTTGAGTTCTTTGAGGAAGAAAGCCACCTCACCTGTGTGCTATCTTCTAGCATGGAATATACACTGGGCTTTCCCTGGTTATAATATGGAGCCTAATCTTTATGACTGTCCCATTCGTATGTGTAATATTGATTATCCTCCCTTATTTAATCCTCTCAAAGAAACTCTTTGAATTGGGAAATGCCATGAGTTTCAGCTTATGGGTCAGGAAACAGGTGCACAGAAGTGACAGGATGTCCCTAAACCACACAGCAAGAGGTGAGGCAGAATTCACACTGAGGCTACTCTTTGGACCATGCCACAACCTGACTTTCTAAATACTTAAAATGTGGGCGTAGAAGCAAGCAAAAATACTGGCAGGTGGTCTCCTTGGAACCCCAAACCAACTTCACGCCATCAGAAAGGCCGCAGCAACCCCTCCCTCCAGAAGCTGTTTCACTGGGAGAGTCTGAGTCACACGTGTTTCCCTGGAGCAGTTCCACCAGATGCTGACTTGGGTGAAATCAAATTGTTACAGAAAGTTTTATGAGCAGCATTGTAAGAATTACTTGGCACAGTGCAAAGACCAGCCCCTCTGAGCCTCTCCAGTTTAGGAACCTTCTAAATGCAATAAAACACACAATGGTGCCCACTCCATGCCCACCCTCAGCACCCACCTCCAGCCCCATCATGCTGCCAGTGATATTCTGTTTGCTCCACTCAGTGTCTCCAACAAAGCTATACTGTGATGTGAAGTCGAAGGCAAGTGTTTTGTGAGCTCATGGACCAGTCTAGACAATTCCATACCCCATCTCTCCCTTTGTGCACATCCCTTGGAGCCTCACTACGAGCAAGCAGCCTTCATGCCCATTGCTGATCATCTGTTTCTGATTAAAAGTTTTAGCTACTGCTGTTTTTGGTTGTGAAATGTTAACACCTCTGAAACTGCACCTCATTAAACTTTTAATATTCTGCGTGGTCTCCTTTCAGGAGCTGGTCTTTGACTCTGGGAGGGAGGCACAGAGATGTGTACACACACACACGCTCACACACACACACACATGCTCACACACTCAACAGTCTTACCCTTAGAAATGACAACAGACTTAATGTGATTTTTTTTCCCTCCACGACTTCTTTCTACTTGTTTTTGGTCCTGCTCTTCAATTGCACCATATGTGGGCCAGTGACCTTTCTCACAGCCGTGACAGGATGCCTGAGAAAGAGAAGGAAAGATTTACCTCTGTTTACAGGTCGTAGTTGCAGTCCCTCATGGTGAAGGAGGCATGGAGGTAGTAACATGAAGCGTCTGGTTGCGTTCAGTCCACACTGAGGAAGCAGAGGGACATGAGTGCTACAGCTCAGCTTTCTCTCTCCTTTCGATGCAGTCCAGGACCTCAGCCCAAAGAATGATACCACCACATTTAGGATGGGTCATCTCAATTGAATTAGCCTAATCTAGAAAACTACTCAGAGCTATGCCCAGGGATTCATTTCCATGGTGATTCAAAAGCCTGTCTAGTTGAATTAAGATTAATCATCACAGTATAGTTGAACATGGCTGGCATTTAAAATTGGGCAGTTGGGGGGCCTGGAGAGATGGCTTAGTGGTTAAGCGCTTGCCTGTGAAGCCTAAGGACCCTGGTTTGAGGCTCAATTCCCCAAGACCCACGTTAGCCAGATGCACAAGGGGGCGCACGCGTCTGGAGTTCGTTTGCAGTGGCTGGAAGCCCTGGCGCGCCCATTCTCTCTCTCTGTCTCTAGCTGCCTCTTCCTCTCTCTGGCTGTCACTCTCAAATAAATAAATAAAGACAAAAATTTTTAAATTGGGCAGTTGGGTTGGAAAGATGGCTCAGCAGTAAAGGTGCTTGTCTGCAAAGCCTAATGACCAGGTTTTGATTCCCTAGTACCCACATAAAGCCAAATGCACAAAGTGGCACATGCATCTGGAGTTTGGTGGAAAGAGGCCCTGGCATGCCCATTTTCTCTCTCTCTCTCTCTCTTCCTCTCTCTCTCTCTCTGTCTGTCTCTTTCTGTCCATCTCTTTTCCTCTGCTTACAAATACATAAAACATATTTATTCATAAAAGTGGGTAGTCATGAGTCTTCATGATGTCTCTGTCAGACACCACTAAGAGCACAGTGGCACAGACTTGTTCTTATTCTCCCTCTTGCTACCCATTTTCAGAGGTGGAGTCTGAGAAGTTGACTGGACTCCCACGCAAGCACACAGGCCTTTGCTCTGCTCTGGGCTCTGCTTTCTGACTTTCATATGCTCCCAATCAACCCCATGGTTGATCTAGCATGATTTCAGGATCATCAATATGGCCTCCCTGAATGTGGGCTTCATCATGTGCTTCTGGAACCCCTCTTAACATCTTTCCAGATTCCCTCATTCCGAGGCCTATGTTGGCCTCCTGCATCTTTCCTTCAGTTAAGCAAGGCTGCTGCTGACATCCATCCTCCGTGCTGATGGGCCAAACTGGGAGCAGTGCTGATCTCTTGGGCCTTGGGCTACTGGGGAAGAGCTCTTTGCCCAAGGGTCTTTGTTTCCTGGGAGCTTCTGCCCCATATTACCATCTGTCTGGGGGTCGCTGTCGAGGGCTGACCAGTTCATCTTTCACCTATGATTTTTTTTCTATGCCTCATATAGAGTTCCTTTCTCCAAAGCCTTCCTGCAAATTAAGTCCAACTCAAAATCCTGGCCAGGGCTGCCCCTGTCACTACCCAGAAGCACCTCTTGTCATACCTTCCAGACATAGTTTCCCACTTGCTAGAAGTCCGTGCCTGGTCTCCAATTGGTTCTGCCTCCAAACAACACCTGCTGTAGGTAAGCCCAGCTCTCACCTTTCTGTTTCTTATACAGCCTTTCAGGCTCCCATTCTGATGGCCAGGTGAGAAAGATGCCATCTTAGGATCAAGGGGCTCCAGGGTTCTCTGTGTGGCCTAAAGTATGTAAGAAACTCAACTCAAATGGGCAAGCAAGCAAGCACACCACCTCTAAAACTGAGCTGCTCTAAAGCAGGGCCCAGATGCACCAGCATGCTTCCCCTGAGGCCAAGATCCCTGTCCACATCCAGCTGAGCCTCAGAGACAGAGTCACGACTCCCTCACTTCTGAGCTAATGACCAAAATAATGCTAATAGTGAAATGACCATAAACTGTCCCAAGACTCTATTTTGGGTGTCATATAAATTTCAAGAGCAGGGCTGGAGGGCTAGTTTGCTTTGCAAACATGAGGGCCTGAGTTCGACCCCCAATACCAATGTAAAATGCTATACACAACAGCATGTGCCAATAATCCTAGCACTGGAAGACAGAGATGGGCATATCCTTGCAGCTAGCTGGCCAGCCAGTTTAGTCTGATTGGTGAGCTCCAGACAAATGAGACAATTTGACTCAAAAAGATGATGTATTTGAGAGCAACACCTAAAGTTGTCCTATGGTACACACACACACACACACACACACACACACACACGGAAGGAGCTCTGTCCTGTTTCCCTATCCCCCACCTAGCCAATCATTAAGAATATAGGTGCTGGAGTCAAAACAATGGTTATTTGCCTGACTGTGAACTTTTTCTCACCGGAACTCTTTTGCCTCAGTTTCCACATGTGGGAAGTACAAGGTCAGTGAGGGTTTATGCTGAAACTCGCACAACATACCCAAATATGAAGACAATATCACAATGTCCATTTTTGGATAAAAATGAAAATTCACAGAATACAAGAAGCCAGCACTCTAGATTTCTATGGACTGGTTCTCCTCATTTATTGACCAGAATGGCTTCTTGGCTACGCATGCCTTGTACCCACATTCAAAATCATCCCGAAGGACATTCCCTTCTTTTCAGTGTAGGAGATGGAACCCAGGATTGTGCATACACTGAGCAAATGCTCTCCCACTGAGCTGCACCCCCAGCCCTGTGTTAATTATACTTCATCCTTACTATGCAAGTATAGCAGAATATACGTTGGCTTAAGTACTTCACATGCATGGTTCTTCAATATCCTACAGCAGATGTTTGCAATGAGGATTCTTAGATACTCTGTGACAGTTAAAAACAAAGGCAGAGACGAATACTCCTACCCACAGTCACAAAGCCAGTATGTGGTAGAACTGAGCTTTGAACCTGTGATATCTGGCTCCAGTACTTCTCAAGTTCCATGAAGACAATTCTCATCTCTTTGCCTCTTGATGGGCAAACACAAGAAATAGCCTCATGAAGATGCGTAAACAGTGTGTGATAGGAGCTAAGGAGATGGCTCGGCGGATAAAGTGCTTGCCATGCCAGGCACGAGTGCCTGAGTTCAGATCCCCAGAGCTCATGTACAACAACCAGACATGTGGTTCTGGTTTCTGGGATCCTAGATTACATGCTTAGGGTAGAATGAGTGTCAAAGACTATAATTACCTATAAACACATAGAGCACCTAGCCTGGTGAATAAATCCAGGGGTGAGTACTGAGGAACTTTGCCTCAAATCACAGCTAAAGGTGAGAACTGATACTCCTCTAACCTCCACATGCACAGCAGGGCACAGGCATTTACACTCACGAACACACACAAACACAAAAGAGAAAGTGTGTGTGTGTGTGTGTGTGTAAGAGGCAAAGAGACAGAGCACAGAGGGACAAGGGACCCAGGAGCACATCACTACCACACAAAATCTCCCTTAGTTAAATCCTATGTGCCAAAAACTGCCCTGGTCATGAGAACCAGGCCTGTGCCGACCAAATTTCCAATACATATGGATCATGACTGCTCCAGTCAAAGTAATTAAGAGACCATGATAAATTAGAGGTTGATAAAAGGCCCCAGTTCAAGATTTATGGCTCTTCCAGGATTCTTTCAAGTTCGCCCAAATGGAGGAACTGGCCTCTCTCCTGCAGCGGCAACATCTGACTCCGGTTAGCATGCTTCTGCCTGGCGGGCAGTGCTCCCCTTCCACTGGGAGCGAGCCCCCATTGGGCCCTGGGAAACTGAGCTGACTGGAGAGGGGGCTTCTCTCCAGCACTTGTTCCACTTGACCCCTGGGTCTTGAGTTGTTCACCACAGGGGCCCAATGCACAAAGGAGATTTTGTGTCTTCAGGAGCCTTCTCCCAACAAGAAAACAAATGCGTGTGTGTGTGCGCATGGGTGTGCCTGTGTGTGTTCTGAGCTCACTAATCTATAATGTGAGGGTGACAACATGTATCTAGCAGAAGTGAGCTAGCAATAGCAGTAATGGCTTATAAAGGGGTAGATCTTGGTGCTGGAGCGATGGCTCAACAATTAAAGACACTGGCTGGCAAAGTCTGATGCCCTCCGTTCTATTGCCCAATGCCCACATAAAGCCAGGCACACAAAGTGGCCATGCATCTGGAGTTCATTTTCAGTGGCAAAAGGGCCTGGCATGACCGCTCATCCTCACCTCCTTGCAAATAAATAAATAAAAATATTAAAAGGGGCAGGTCTTTGGCGTTAATAGAATTTCTAAAAGTCTATCTATAGTTACTGTCCACCTGCAAAGTGTCAGGTACTATCCCGGCTTCTTGGGACACAAGTCATCAGAATCTTCACAGTCCCCCATGTGGAGCAGTTGACATTGAGTGAAGGGCAGGGGAAACTGACTCCCAGTATCAAGCACCTACATCTTCAGTGAACTCCTCTGTAAGGTGAGGGCTGCAGAACAGAGCTAGGGGATGGTGAGCAAAAATGGGGTACAGTAAAGTATATCCCTTGAGGGCAGCTGGAGGACATCTGAACTAAATCAGAGGAAAGATGGGGTTGGACAGCAGGTAGACATAAGAAAGGAAGAGCAGCAGAGGAGAAAAGAATCAATGGGACCATGACAACAGTGGCAGGAGAGGGAGGAAAAGAAGAGGCATGGGCAACATATCCATTTATGTAACTGACAAGCAGGCATTCTTAAAACAGGACATACCAGAGCTGGAGAGATTGCTCGGTAGTTAAGGTGCTTGTTCGCAAAGGCTGATGGCCTGGGTTGTATACCCCAGTACCCGCGTAAATCCAGATACACAAAATGTCACATGCATCTGGAGTTCATTTGCAGTGGCAGGAAGACCCGGTGCACCCATCCTCTCTCTCACCTCTTCTGTCTTCTTGCAAATAAAATTTAAAACTTAAAGCAGGGCAATATAAGGAGTAGCTCTGGCCCTCTGCAAGGCTGTCAGAATTGGGACCATGACTTACTCCTAAGAAATTTAAAATATCATGCAGTCATGGCATTCAAGTAAAACAAGGGGCTGTACTTGGTTTTTAGAATTTTTGCATCTCCAGCTGCTGCTGTCTCTCTGAATTGCAGCCTGGTAACTCCAGGAACACTCAAAAAGAAAATAACAAAGCCTTCAGTCAAACCTAAGCACATTCTGAGTCTCTTGAGCAAGACACCAATTCCCTCCTTGTTAAACACTCCATCTCCCCTTAATTTTCATGTCTCAACTAGTTCAAAGCATACACTTCATCCAGCCCCATTCTCCATCTCCATGTGACCTCCATCATCCAGCCCCATGCTCCATCTCCATGTGACCTCCATCATCCAGCCCCATTCTCCATCTCCATGTGAACTCCATCATCCAGTCCCATGCTCCATCTCTGTGTGACCTCCATCATCCAGCCCCCCATTATCCATCTCCATGTGGCCTCCATCATCCAGCCCCATGCTCCATGTCCATGTGACCTCCATCATCCAGTCCCATGCTCCATATTTATGTGACCTCCATCATCCAGCCCCATTCTCCATCTCTATGTGACCTCCATCATCCAGCCCCATGTTCCATGTCCATGTGACTCCCATTATCCAGACCCAAGCTCCATCTCTATGTGACCCCCATCATCCAGTCCCATGCTCCATCTCTGTGACCTCCATCATCCAGACCCATGCTCCATCTCCTCAAAGATGGCCATGCAATCTACACAGAAGACACTGAATGCCCAAGTTTGGACTGAAGCTGACTGGTGATCCGAGCACCTAATCTGGCCTGGGTGGGCATCACAGACTTCATGCAGATTTTCTAAACAGATGTCACTCAGCCCATTCCATAGATGCTTATGTATTATCTAGATATCAGCACTTTGGGGCCAAGACTTTCAATAGACTTTGACCTTGGTCAGCATCACCTCAGACTATAAGGTGCTGTTCTTGTCACTGTAAGATTACTCTTCTCATAGTTGTTCCACTAGGTTATGAGTGGAAGGACAACAGGAATTCTTCCTTGCTGGACTTCTTTTAGCAGATAAACACTCTCAGGTTATTTTACAGTCTCAGGCCCAAATTCAAACTGAAAGCATGAGTGTTTCATGAAGATTTCAAGAGAGCATTCTTTTGTCCCATGTGTCACAACTGAGGGAAGTCATAAGTCAAAGGATTTCAGATACTTTTCAAGAAGGAAACAGAGAACTCAACATAAGGAGGGTCTTTCTAGATCCCTACCCATCCCCTTGCTAAGTCTCTCTCTCTCTCTCTCTCTCTCTCTCTCTCTGTGTGTGTGTGTGTGTGTGTGTGTGTGTGTGTGTGTGTGTGTGTGTGTGTATGTGTGTGTTTGGTACATGTGCATGTGAGTATATGTGGGCACATATGTGTGTAGGTGTAGGCCAGATGCTGACGTCACCTATATATCTCTTTCCATTTTATTCACTAAGATAGTGTCTCTCACTGAACCTAGGGTTCACCAATTCAGCTAGTCTAGCGAGCCAGCTTGTCTCAGGGATCCCCTGTCTCTGCCTCCCAGCACTGGTATCACAGAAGGCTGCCAGGCTCACCCAGCTTTCTCACGTGGGTGCTGAGGATGCAAACCCAGGTCATCACACTGTTCAGTAAACACTTTACCAACTGAGCATCCCTCCAGCTCCACCTTCTAGATCTTACTCATATTTTGGGACTTAACTCCCCCATAACCTGCACTATGAAGCCCTTGTCAGCATGGGCCAGGGGACCTTATAACCTCTAGAATTCCCCAGCCTCTGTGTTCAAGGTCCACTTTCATGTTTTGTCTCATCCATCAGACCCAAAGCTGTTCTGGAATAAGATGAGTGTTAATCCCCTGAGCCCAGCTCCGTATTCAGTGTCAACTGGGAAGGAATAATTTGAAATCAACTTTCAATATTTTATTTTTATTTATTTATTTGACAGAGAAAGAGGGAGAGAGAGAGAAAAAATGAGAGAGTGAGAGAGAATGACTGGGCACACCAGGGCCTCCAACCACTGCAAACAAACTCCAGACACGCGCACCCCCTTGTGAATCTGGCTAACATGGTCCTGGGAATCAAACCTGGGTCCTTTGGCTTTGCAGGCAAACTCCTTAACAACTATGTCATCTCTCCATCCCCGAAATCAACTTTTAATGAGCACCACTTCCCACATGAGATCCATGACTTGGGAGCTGTGGTTTGAATGGTTAAACACTCGGTCCCCAGCTGGTGGTTCCGTTTAGGAAAGTTATGGAACTTTTATGAGGAGGATCCTCTCCCCTCCCACACACACACATACTGGAGAAGGTATGTCACTGGGGGTGGGCCTTGAGATTTTAGAGCCAGATCCTACAATCTGTTCACTCACTGCTTCCTGGATGTGGCTATGATGTGATGTGCCAGTCTCTTGCTCCTGACACCATTACTTTCCCACCATAATGGAATTCCTTTGAAACTATAAGCCAGTACAAACCCTTTCCTTCCTTAAGTTGCTTCTGGCCAGGTATTAGGTCACAGCAATGAGTAAAGTAACTAATACAGGAGGTGTTCCGAGAAGAAGGGGGTTCCATAATCCGGCATCTTTGGAGAATAAAGCAGAGACAAGGAGGTCTTGCTTGGGAACTTCCTGTGGGGCATTTTTATTTACATGTCCATGAGAATGTTCCAGAGAGATGAGTATGTCACATTTACCACTGAATGGTAGGTTACTTTTTGTTTGAAGGGCTGGTGTAGTAAACAGTAATCTTCTAGAATCCAGGACTCCTAACACCAACACTGCCTGTCACTCCCCAGTAACAGCAGTACCCAGTGCCCAACCAAAGCCAGCAGCCTCCCCGTTCTCACACATGCCCCCATTTTCTGAGGTCAATGGCTGGTATGTTGGGTAAGGCCAGCCAGTGTGAGAAGGCTGCTGTCCTGAGGCCATTCAACACGGGAGCTCTTCAAAAGGAGGCTGAATGAATAGAGAAGAGCTAGTACCAAGTTCAAGTGAACTGACCTCCAGCCAGCCACTGTCAGGAAATTTCTTCCACTGAAGAACTCTCATGTCCCAGACTCGGGTTTTCTTTTTTTCTGCATTTGTTCTCTTCTTGACTTCTTGAGATCCTTGACCAGGTATTGTGATCTCCACTTCATAGACAAGAAAACCAGTATGCTCACAGGCTCACTCCCCCTTTCCAAGTTCACAAAGGACTAAATAGAGAACTAAACCTGAAGAATTAATTCTCAGGGTGCCTGTGTTGCTCACAACTAGAAGCCATGCATAGGCCTCTGCCCCCACATGATCACTGCCTCTCCGCTCCTGTGGTCTCTGCATCTCACCCTCCTTCCATACCTGAGGTAGGTGTTTCTGGGTAATTCCACTCTCACAGAAGTGTCCATGGCACCTTCTTGTGATGAATAGCAAACCAGCCTTCCCACCCTCAACTGCTTATAAACCCATTTCCCTGACAACAAACTGAGAGCTGTTCACGGAGACTGTCTTCCAAAAGTTTTTTTCTGTTTTGTTTTGTTTTTTGTTTTTCTTTCGCGCGCTCACCACCATGGTTCCCTGGGGTGCCTTGGGAGACGGCGACCGGCCCAAGGACCCAGGAACCCACAGCTACAGAGAACTGGTTTGCTACAGAGAAAATGGCTTTGTGTCCCTTTCTGTGCCCCATCCAGCTCCAGTAGAGGGAGCGGAAATCACTGTTCCTTCTCTTGAAGACCCAGGGCATGACAAGCATCAAGTGTCTAGCTTCTGGGACTATGGGGCCCTGCTTCCCCTCAGACTCTAAAGTTCTCCATGTCTCCGTGGCGCGGTTCATCTGCATACTTTAAAGGGAAAAGCCCACCAGTGGAAGTTATGGGAATCACATTTCCCTTCAAGTCCATAAACCTCTAATTCAAGAAGCATGAATTTGAGGTGCAACCTGACAGTTCTATTCCCATTAGCAACCTCAAAGTTACCTTAGCCATCACCCATCTGAAGAGGAAGGGACCCTCACAAGGGCCACATGCCACCCAGAAGACAGCAGTGTCTGCTTCTTTTCACTTCTGTGTTGCCAGGTAACCAACACTTGTGAGGCCCCACTCATTCCTGAAGCAAGGTTGAGGTTATGGGAAAAGCTTGCCCTCCTTGGCCTTGATTCTCTTTGGGGGCACTTGGCTCTGTCACTCTGAGCTATAGTGCTGTGGGGGCTCTCTACTTCCCCATCTCTCTCTACTCCTGTGCTATAGTTCTCACTTCTCCTCCTGTCTGAGATATGGCCCTCTGAGGTTCCCCGCCTTCATATCTCACTTCATTCTGGTTCAAAGCCATCACCACAAAGCAAAGACAGACCTCAAAGGTCTTCAGCCAGTCCCCCTTGGATATGATCAATGTAACCTATAGGCCTGCTGTAGTTAGGCAGACATATCCCAGCTTCCCATGAAGAAGCAAAATGCTAAAGAAAATTACTGCAATTCATGATGGTTACACTATGAAGCTTCTGAGGATTAGCCCCAGGGTCGAGTCCCAAGGTTGAATTTATTAACTGCAGAATACTCCCTTCCCATTTTCCTTCCACATCAAGCTGCTGCCTCTGCCTTCTTTTTTTTTTTTTAATTTTTATTAATTTATTTGAGAGTGACAGACAGACAGAGAAAGAGGCAGATAGATAGAGAATGGGCATGCTAGGGCCTCCAGCCACTGCAAATGAACTCCAAACACGTGCGCCACCTGTGCATCTGGCTTACATGGGACCTGGGGAACTGAGCCTTGAATGGGGGTTCTTAGGCTTCACAGGCAAGCGCTTAACTGCTAAGTCATCTCTCCAGCCCTGCCTTTGCCTTCTTGATGCTGCATCCTCGCGGGACTTTCTCTGGTCTCAAGATGGCTTGGCCCCTGGGGCAGGCACTTCTGCCTCCCTACTCAGCACCAAGGGGTGGTCCTGTGTCTTGAAGGGCCACCCTGCAGAATATTGGGGCTTCTCTTCCCCAACCCTCTGCATTGCATCCCCACTGACTTTAAAGCACTGTGAAGGAGCTGGCATGCTTCCCAGCCATTTACATTTAATAACAGATACTACCCCATGGCCTTATGTGGTGTGACTGTTTCGTGTGTGTGTGTGCGCGCGTGCATGTTGAGGTCAGAAGTAAACATCAGATGTCCTCCTATATCACTGGTTTCTCCACCTTACTTATTTCCTTGTGACAGAGTCTCTCGGTGAACCTGGAACTGGCTGATTTTCTGGTCAGACTGGCTTCTCAGTGAGTCCCAGAAAATCTTCTGTCTCCACCTCCCTCAGCACCGGGGCCATGGGTATACACAGGCTTAATTGCTGTTCTTGTCTGTGTGGTTGTGAAAAACTAAAACCCAAGAGCATGGAGCTGACAACAACCCCAGAGTCAGAAATCACTGCTGTCTGATTTGAACTCAGTCTAGACAAACCTCCAAAAGGAGGAAGGGCTCTGAAGACCTTCTGCTTCTGATGTCCGAGCAGCTCAGTCACTGGGTCCTGACTCTCTCGAGAAGGGGTTCTGCTCTCCTCTTCACCCGAAAAGCCTACGCTCTTAGCCCAGCAGTGTTTCCTTTCTACCCAGTACCTCCATGAGCTCTGTCAGCCTCCAGGCAGGGCCCCTTCTCCAGCCTCATCTGTCATCTGCTGGAGTTGTGTATATAGACTAAGTAGGACCCACTCTGCCCAGGGTGTGAACTCACTTTCTGAAGTCTTGATCAAGATTCCAGAGCCCAGAAGGGTGGGCTAAGAAACTTTGGCCCCACAGGAAGTAAAGCTATGCAGTCCTCCTTCAGCAGAGCCTTTAGGATCTCCTGGGCCCTGTGCTCCACCTCTGGAGTCCAGGACAAGAGGTGGGACCGAGTCCTTTAAAGTGTCACTCACTGTCTTCATGACTCTCCATCCTGTGTCCCCTGTCCTGGGAACTGTCCTTCTTCCTTCTGACTTAGCCACTGTCTCCATTAGAGGCAAAATGTTCCCTGTAAGACAGAACCCAGAACACAGAGGCACAAGAGAAAGGAGTCATTGAAAGTCGCCAAGGACCCCTACAGGGAGCGGCTCCCAGCCTCTTGAAATTTGGATTCAGGCTGCACTCATTCCTGCACGTTCAAGTTGGAACACAGGAAGGTGGACATGATTGAAATTTGCATTTAAATGGAAATGGTTAGAGGTAAAGGCCCCGTGTTTAGAGAAATGAGAGTATCCATTTTTCTAAGAGGGAGGCAAGTGTTATCGTATACCATTAAGGTGTCATGGAGCCGAAATATGTTTAGAAATATTAGCCACTGTTACAGCATGCAGAGTGGTGCCTGGCATTTGGAAATGACTCCTTGCTACAAAGGAATCAGAGGAAACTCTATGTCAGGCACTGCTAGTCACAGTGAGGCCTGTACTGCTGCCTGGCCACCACACAGTACCCATTCCCCCCTCTCTCTTCCTGCCTTCTTTATCCCTTCCATAAGCCCTTGCGCTTCCTTTCTTTCTTCCTTCTGTCTTTACTTCTTTCCTTACTCTTTTTTTTCTTTCTTTGCTTTCCTTTCCTTTCCTTTCCTTTCTGGTATGTGTATGTATATCCACATATGTGTGGATACACATGTGTGTGCATGTGTGTAGAGGCCAGAAGTTGACATCAAGAATGTTCCTCCATCGCTCCTCATCTTATTTACTGAGTCAGGGTCTGAACTTGAACCCAGAGCTTTTCAGTTCACATAATCTTGCCCTAACAATTGACTATTTCTGCTTCCCAGACTCTGGGGTTATAAGCGGGCCTCTACCACTGTCCCGATATTTTCATAGGTGCTGAGGATATGAACTCAGGTCCTCATGCTTGCGTGGCAAGTTCCGTACCTCCCAAAGCACCTTCCCAGTCCCTCTGCTACTTTACAGAGGTGACAGATGCTGGAATTAATTCAAACCTTGAAATACGTGGCTCACGCCTTCCCTCACGGGATTTACCCAGTTTGGATAGATAGACAGTGGGTGATTATACAAAACCAAGAGGAGACATAGCAGTATGCCCCCTCTGCCATGCTGACAAGAACCCCTAATAACACCACTACAGCATCAAACTTTGTTCCATCCTCATGCCCCAGGCCGACCATGGACCCAAAGAAATTTTCTCTTTACTGCCTCACTCCAAGGCTCAGGTGGGCAGAGCCGCCACCACAATGATAACGCTTGCCAGTGAAGCAGAAGAGGAGAGAGGACTAACTGGAGGGCCTTCACGCACAAATAAATGCTTCATCTGGGTAACTCACACATACTTCAAAGGACAACCCATTCGTCATGACTAGCACAGCTCCTGAAATGGCTTAAGCTGTGTCCAACAGATAGAAACGAAGGACAATTTAACAATCTGGTCAGTAGAACTCATACCTCCCTGTCTGTGAACCATGGGAGGAGGAGCCAGAGAGGTGAACTTTGAGGCAGGTAAAGAAAAAGGAGCTCCCAATACTCCGTGGAGCAAAAGCTAGCGTTCCCAAGAAATGAGTGTTTGGGAACTGTCACAGACCTCTTAGATTGTTAAAACAGAATGCTGCAGGCTGGGTGGCTTACAGCACCCCTGTGTTACTTGCTTTTCTTATTGCTAAGTCCACACTCCTGGCCAGAAACAACATCAGGAAGAAGAGTTAAATTTGCCTTCATTCAAAGACATGCAGTCCAAGCCGGGCGTGGTAGCACATGCCTTTGATCCCAGCACTTGGGAGGCAGAGGTGAGAGGATCGCCCTGAGTTCGAGACCAGCCTGAAACTATATAGTGAATCCTAGGTCGGCCTGAAAAAGTACCCAGACAGACAAAGACATCCAGTCCATTACAGAGGGAAGGCTTGGAGACCAGTGACAGGTGGCTGGTCACATTATAAACATGCAGTCCGGAAGCAGAGGATGATGAATGCTGGAACCGGGCTTGCCTTCTCCTCTTTATTTATTCCTGGTCCCCAGCCCATGCAATGATGCTAACCTCGTGTAGTGTGGTCTTCCCTCCTCCTTTCAACCTTGCTAGAAACGTACTGCGAAGTTTGTCCCTATGGTGATTCTAAACCCTGTGAAGTTGACAATGAAGATTAACCATGATAACCTATGTTTACGTCTCACAATTCAGAGGCTGGGAAGTTCAAGGTCCAGTGTGTGCAGGTTCATTGTGTGCCCACTTCCTTATTTAGAGGCAGCTGCTGTTTCCTGTGTCCTTACATGGACACAACTCTCTGGGGCTTTATAAGGGAGCTAATCTCATTCATGAATGTCCTGTCTTCAGAACCCAATCACCTCTTGAGTATCCTACCAGCTTCTACCATGGTTTTGAGGTTGGACTTTCAACATGGGAACTTGGTCAGGTGAGGCTATGACAAACATCAAGTTCATTGTAGAGATGAAGGGCTGAAGTGGAAAACAAGACAAAACAAAACCAGAACACAGAAACCAAATAAAAGTCAAAGATTTTGAAATGTTGAGCTAAGGGGGAAATTACGTAGCTGGAATGACGCAGCAGCAGAGGAGGGGACTGTTAATCTTGATTGTCAACTTGATTGGATTTAGAATCACTAGGGAAACAAATGTCGGGGCATATCTATGAGGGAATTTCTAGATTAGGCAAACGAAGGGTAGAAGAACATGTGAGGAGCATGAGACCAGAGCGAAAGGAAAGGAGCGAGGGCCCTGAGCCCCAGCTCTCCGCGCTCTGCCTCTGACTCCAGATGCAGCGTGACCTGCTGCTTCACGTTCCGCCACCTGAAAAGCGGAGCCAAAATGGAGCCCTTCCTTCCTGAAGGGGCTGCTCCTCGGGTATTTTGTCACAACAGTGAGGAAAGAAGCTAATGTGGGGTGATGCCCAAGTAGCTGACACCCCAAACAGTCAGCATCCACAAAGCCCTGCAGGTGGGGTGCTCTCACAGCCAGGGGTTGTGGTCTCACACAGGACCCAGGCGTGGACTAGAGCGCCATGCGGCAACTTCAGGAGCAGACTCAGAAAGGCAAGGTGCTCATATTCCCTCTGATGTGTGAAATCTGGATTTAAACTCACATGATATACGACATACACTATATTTATAGTCCCAAAAGCAGAAAGGGGGAGGAAGAGATACAAAGAAAGGAGGAGGAGGAGGAAATAGAGGCAATGGCTTGCATGTGACACGAAAGCGGAAGGGGTAGTTGAGTGGAGGAAGTAGACCAACAAGAGGACAGAGGTGGGATAGAGGAGGGGGACAAAGAGAAATAAATTATTCAGGCATCCGTGTATGAAAATGCCATTATAAAATACCTTACTTTATATGGTAACTTATAATTTTACTTTCAAAAGAGCATATGTACAAGTTCAAATAAAGATCACATAAACTGAGCAAAATGCCACTATCACACACAGAGTTCACATACTAGGGGTACACGGTCTGCATTCTGGGCATGAGTCCACTGTCTGTGGGATGACTGTCAGATCATCCATTCAACAGAAATTTTAATCTCTCCTCAGAGCTGAGAACATAGCTGGTGTTTAATAAATTTCATTAAAATGCTTAATGAATAACTTCCTACTTTGAGACCAGTGCTACACCAAAGGGATGCAGATCTAAGGGTGTAGTAAGTCTCACTTGCCCTTGTCAGTCTGAAGGAGGTTCCTCCATGCTGTGGTGACAAGAAACTCCCAATATCGTAACACAGAGCACCCACATGTTCTTGCTGCCCTAGGCTGCATGCCTGCTGTGCTCCTGTGGGAGGGAAGAGATAGAACCACTTGAGGTGCTAACCTACAGGCCCCTTCACAGTGGGTCAATTTCAACTGGGCCAGGATTGACTGACTGGCAGGGGAGTGCCTGTACCTATGCAAGGGGCTTTTCTATGGGTATTAACCATTTCACTGCATTCCTATTCAGGCTGCTACGTAAGGAAGGATGAGATGTATGCTCCCTGTAAAGATGAAGAAATGGAGGTCTACTGCACTAAATTTTCTTTCCCAAATCCACAGAACCAACAAGTGGAGAAACTGGAACTGACAGCAAGTTTCTGCCTCCAAGATCCATGTGAAGAAGACATGATGCAGAGAGGAAGCTATTCTTTTTGCAGAGTGAGAGATGGTGCACTACCCTGAAAATCCCTCTGTGGAAAGGCTATGCCACTCAGCCCTTGAAGGAACATAGGTCTGCATCACAAGCTAACAGGGAAGCCCTGGAAAAGTGACAGAGACGTCCTGAGCTCACAGAGTGTAGCAGCACCTGTGTGAGTTCTTGGGGCAGGGAACATGTCTGCTCATCTGTGTCCGTTTCTAGTAGAGTCCACAGTTATAATAAAGTAACGCTTTACCAAATCTAAAATACTAACAACATGCAGGATTTTCTTAAAATGCCTCTCTACCCCCCTCCCCACAAAAAGCAAGCAAAGGAAAACATGAAATTGAAGACAAAGAATTATATGATGATATTCTGATTACTTGGAAAGTGTTTGACACTTATCCAAAGAAATCCTCTAGGTTGAAGTAGACCTAGATTTTGATCATGTATCACTTGTGTTGAAAACCATGATCATATTAGTCCTAAACTATGTCCATCGATTGAAATCTTCCAGAATCTCTTCCTAAGCAGTCTGTTACTTCCTCCACCCAGTGTTAGGGCCCCTGCTTCACATGTGGGGGTGATGTAGCACTTTGCAGACAGCTCTACAAAAGGATGAACTGCATCCACCCTGTGAGGTAGAGTTGGCCTGTTTCAGATCCTACTAGCTAGTTGGTTACTACATCCACAACGGACTGGGTCCGACAGGATAATGGGCCACCATCTCCTCTGTGGCTCTAGACATCACTGTGCTGGCCTTTACTGCACTCATGAGTGGGCTGTGGCACTGGGGTATGACTACCTGTGAGCATCGTTGATGTGGAGCTGCATCCCGATTTCAGAGATTCTTAAGTAGACTGCCTAAAATGCTTGGGGGGATGGAGATTGGGAATGACTAATCTTTACATTTACACAGAGAGTATGAAGGATTTTTGAGGGGCTGGGCCATAGCGCAGTTGGCGGGTGCTTTCCTAGCACACACCAAGTCTTGAGTCTGATCCCTAGCACTGTATATACTGGGCATTAGTGGTACATCCCTGTAATCCCAGCACTTAGTGGGACCTGAAATTTGAGGACATTTTCAGCTATGCAGTGAGTTTGAAGCCAGTCTGGGCTATCTGAAACCCTGGAGGGAGAGAGAAGGGAGGGAGGAGAGAGAGGGAGAAAGAGAGATAGAAGGAGATATTGATTTTGAATATCAGAAAAAGAAAATGAGAAAGAGATTGACTTTGAGTTTTGGAAAAAGAAAAGGTGAAGGTTATTGCATAAATCATGGAGTCCTAAAGCTTTTGGTTGGAAAGACATGGCGAGAGCAGGGGTAAGAGCTGATTTTAAAATCAAGAAAAGGGAATCCTCAGGACTGGGGAACATATTGCCCAGCATAATTGGGGATGCTCACAGGCCACGAGCAGGCGTGTAGCTGAGCTGATGCTATCCAGGGATCAGTCCCCATGTGAGAGCCACCGGAGGGCAGGCTGCACACCAGGGCCACTAGGGTGATTGGCAGGCTGCCCCCGTCCCCCTCTGAGGCAGAGGCAGGTGAGGCTCTCCCTCCAGGTCCCTCCCAGCCTGTTGGGAAGCAATGCTGAGCCTTCCTTATGTTTCCAGGACCCGTGGTGGCTGGTGTGACATGAGGACTCCTGGGAGTGTTGCAGGGGCTGTTTTAAAAGTCCTCAAGATGTTTCAAGGCTGTTTTACACGATCATAAAGTTCATGTTTATGGATGGAGTAAACATGGCCTCCATGCCAAATCCCGATGCAAAGAAATACAGAGGAATTAAAGTCAGAATGAAACAGTTTCAAAGCAAAAGGTATCTATCTCCACATTTGACCAGATTTGAGAAAAGCAGGGCGGGGGGCAGGGTGCAATTTCTAGTAAATGGAAGGACGAGCCAGTTCTTATGAGGTGATAGTTACGGGCCAGAGATATAGCACCTCCTCCTAGCTCACCTTAGGAAATAGGCACAATTATTGACTGTCAGGCAAGAAACAGATGTTAGGAAGTTCACTGCTATAGCTGGCAAATGGTGGAGGCTTGCTCAGAGCTCACCCTCCCACCCCAGAGCTCCAGATGTGGACTCTACAGTGCTTCGGGATTTCCAATCCTGACCCACTGATCTCAGCTTAGGACTCCCTCTGGGACCTTAGTTTCCACATTTGCAAAGCACCAGAAGAAATAATAGCTGTCTGGAGGCAGGGAAGATGGATAGCAATTAAGGTGCTTGCTTACAAAACCTGAAAGCCAGGATTCAGTTCCAAAGGCACCTGTGAAAGCCAGATACAAAAAAAAAAAAAAATGGCACAAGTATCTGGTGTTCATTTGCAGGGAAAGAAGTTCTGGTGTGCCCCCCCCCCACACAAATAAACAAGTAAAAAGAAAATAATACTGCCTGGATCTATTGGTACATGGGTGAAAGCTGGGAAGCAGAGGAACCATGCCTGGCTTAGATTAAGGCCTCAACAAGTGTCTCCTCAGTGAGACAAGTTGCTGTTCATGTCCTTATCACTCTTCCCTCCTCTATTCACTCTTCCTAGTTAATAAATGAGCCATGGCATCCTTCCTAGTTGTCTAAGAATAATAAGATGCTGCCACTTGAGTGTGAAGAGTCAAAATGCCTTCATAAATCAGACCTGTGTTTCCTAAAGCACATCTCTAGCTATGAGCCCAATGCGTGTGGAAGTACTGAGTGGTCATCTTCATTAGAGGTTCACAAGCTGTTGCCCATGGGCCAAATCTAGCCACTGTCTGTTATGTTCCTTCTGTAGGTTGAGAGGCTTTGACATGCTTTGATGATTGCTGTTGGTAGCTTGGATGCTAGATTACTCAGGCTTCTCAGGAGGAACAGAGCCAATAGAATGACTATTATAAAGGGGATGTGTTAAATTGGCTGACATAATAGAGGCTAGGCAGACCAATAATGCAGGTTGGAGATTCTGGGACCCAGTGGCTTCTCAGTCCACAAGTCTGGGTGATTTAGGAGTTCCAATCTGGCATTGGAGGCCTGAAGGGTTCCTGGAGAGCTGCTGGTGTTCAGTCCACGTGGGGACACTGAAGACACTGGATTGTAGTGTCCATTAGGATTGGGAACCACAGGGTAGATGCACTTACCTGCAAGAATCAAGGGAAGCCAGGAAAAGGGTTGCTTTTCCCTAGAACCTTTAATATTTTCTTTATTTTTTTATTTACTAGAGACAGAGAGAGATAATGGGTGTGCCAGGGCCTCTAGCCACTGCAAACTCCAAACTCATGTACCATCTTGTGCATCTGGCTTTATGTGGATACTAAGGACTCAAACCAGGGTCCTTTGGCTTTCCAGGCAGGCACCTAAACCACTAAGACATCTCTCCATCCCCCTGGAAACTTTATATGAATATCTTCAAGCAGAAGGGCTGTACCCTCTGAAGTCCTCAGTTAATCATTCCTGGAAAAGACCTCTGAGGCCTGCCGAAGAGGTAGGCACATAGGCCCATGTCTCTTACTTGATTCCTGATTCAGTCAAATTGGCAACAGGGGTTAACTGTCGCAGATGCAAAGTGTCCCCCTCAGGTCTCTGTGTTTGAACACAAGGTCTGAGTTGATGGTGCTGTTTTAGGAAGGTATGGAACCTTTAAAAAGTTGGGCCTAGCTAGAGGAAGAAGGTAGCTAAGGGGTCAGTCCTTGAAGTTTATAACCTAGCACACTTCCTGTCCCATCCCTGCCCCCTAATCTTCCAGATGCAAGCAAGCAGTCTTGCAAGCCTTCAGCCACAGCCTCAAGACACTCCCTCTACCATGCTTCCCTACTGTGATAACTGTACCATCACAGATTTGGAATCAAAACATAGATCTTAACATTCAAGTTGCTTCTTGTCAGGTATATGATAACATATATGAGTAATGATATATGATATATTATGATATATATAATGATAACATAAATGAGTAAAATGATACAAAATTTAGTAACAAGAGTGGGGCTACAACTACTAGATCATGTGGTTCACAGGGTTTTTGAATTGTTTTGTGAGGACAGTGTGTAAGATTTTGGAACTCTGTGTCATAGAAGTCGTAGAAGGCTGTCAGTAGATACCAGTGGAACATTCTGGTAGTAATAGAGACTACAATGCCATGGGAAAGGGGAACAGTGGAAGCCCATGCACAAGGATTTGGCTGGGGGAATGGGGACTCGACCAGGAATTGGAATACAGGTCAATCATGTTGCATTCTGGCAAAGTGTCTGGTTATATTCTGCCCACATTGTAAAACTTTGAATTGTAAAGTCCTGGACTAAGTTGGAGGAGGAAATTTCAAGCACAGCGTTCAGGCCGTGTAGTGAGTAATTCTCACTGCACTTAGACGTACAGTGATGGACAAGGTAGGTGCAGACAGACGTGCACCATTACAGAGAAGCTATGGACTTTGCACTAAGGCAATAGGAAATGTAACTTAAAGAAAAGACCCCCACCCAGTGTGTGCTCCAGGGTGTCACAGTAAAAATTCATCTCAAGGGAGAGAGTACCTGAAAAGATAGAATGTACAGGGTCATCTATTGAAAATTGCCCCCTAAGCGTGGGAGTGTTCTCCCAAGTTCAGCAGCAAAGCACAGAGCACTGCTAAAGCTGTGGTCCACGAGGCCAGGCTACATTTCGAACAGGCAGAAGAACTTGATTTTGCCCACATAGTGCTGGTTGGGCAGCTATGAAGGCTGCAAGAGTGAAGGGGATAGAGGCTTGTACCAAAGTTCTAGAAAGCCATCAAGGCCAGATCATGTGCAGATTCCCTGGAAAGAGCTTCTGAGTGAGCTGTACATGACACCGTGAAGGTGAAACCAAAGTTCCAGTAGAGACCTCAGGGCACTGGAGATGCCAGAAGTGTTTAGCATCTGCCAAGGAAAACTTCAGGTACAGAGCTGGAGAGGCAGGGCTCCCCAAGCCCATTGGAGCCAGATGATGTCATCATGAAGTGCAGATGTCAGACACAGAGCCTCACGCTTTGGAGCTTGGTGTGTTGCCCTGATGCATCTCAGTCTTGCATTGGTTGTTATTTCCATGTTCTCCCATTCATCCCTTTGGGATGGAAATGTTTACTCTTTAACTTTTGGGGTTTTTTTCTTTTGAGGCAAGGTTTCATTCTAGCTGACCTCAACTTCACATTATAACCCAGGCTGGCCTCAAACTCATGGTGATCCTTTTGCCTCAGCTTCCCAGGTGCTGGGATTAAAGGCATGTAACACCACTCCTGAATTTTCTGCTGTTGTTGTTGTTAGTAGGGGCTCTCAACTATGATTTTGTCTTGAGTCTCAGAAGATAATTTGGACTTTTGAACTGAGTTGGAGATATAAGACAGTGGGGACTTTTGAAGTTGAACTGGATGCATTTTGCATTATGAGATGCCTACGAGCATATGGGCCAGGTGCAAAATGTTAAATCTTAGACTGAAAATGTCCACGTAGGTTCATGTGTTTGGAGATCTAGTCCCAGACAGTGGTGCTGTTTTGGGAAGTTGTGGAACCTTTAGGAGGTAAGTGCTCCCTTGCTAGAGTAACAAGGTCACAGTGGTAACATAAGGTACCATGAGCCTTATAGCCAAACCTCTTCCTGCCCTATTCTGTTTCCTGATCTGCATGGACATGCGCAAGCAGCTGGCTTCATACTTCCTTAGCCACAGCCTGGGCTTCCACACCCTCACCATGATACGCCCTCCAACCATGAGCTGGAATAAACTTTTCCTAGTTGAAGTTATTTTTTCAAATATATTAAATAATCACAACATGAGAGAAATAACTAATACAATGGTTGCAAAGAAAAATCTAGAGAAGGCTATTTTAGGCCATGTGACAAATATACAGTATTCTAATCTCAATGTCTATAAATAAAGTGCCATTGGAACACAGGCAGGCTTGCTTTTCCCTATATTTTCTGAGACTGCTTTCGCATTCCACAGCCAGCTTGCGTGGTGACAGACCACATGGCGCCCAAAGCCGGAAATATTTACTGTCTACTCCTCTGTCGTGGGAGCGCAGTGGCCTGGCCTTGGTCATGTGTAGTGAAGATAGTATTGGAATCTATGACCCTCCCTTCATTCCAGATCATTCGCCACACCACACATTACCTCACTTGGCCCTCCACCGATTCCATAGCACAGCCCTGCGGAGCCACAATGTCCTCATTAGTGTCCCTTTTCTGAGACATTTTTAATCCATATTTTACACATGCCTCATTTTACTCTGGAATCTAGTTTATATGCCCCACGTGAACATCCTCAGTGATGCTGACTGTTTGGCCCACTGCTTGATGCCCGGTTGTGATTTAGCATGGAGTGCTGAGTCTCCTCTGTTGGGGTCTACAAAATTGTTTCCATAAAAATTACTGACGTAGGTCATATTCTGTAACCTGAAGACTGGGTTATCTCGTTCCACCACCTTGGTTGACATAAACCCAGTCCTGAACTCAGTCTCCTGGAGGGATTTTAATGACAAGATATCCAGATAGTTCTTAAGTTCTTCCCTTGGTCCCTCCCTGCTTTAGCTATGATTTCCTAAGTACTGGAGGTAGGTTTTCAAATACTCCAAAGGGCTCTGAAAAATTTTAGAAGAAGAAAAAAAAATTTTTTTAAAGACACAAAAGAAGGAATTCAAGGGAGTATTGCATCCATTACCCATCCAACCCCTGTAAGGTTCACATCTCTTTCAAAATATTGCTCATGTCAATTCTTGCCTGCATGAAAAGTGGCCTGCATCACACGTAGAACATGACCATTAACGTGTTTTTATTTTTATTTTTCTTTAAGCATCCACCTCCTGAAATGCTGTTGTTTTTCTTAACTTGGAAATACTTCAATGGATTTCACTGCTGGGGACCAAAAGTAAGATTTTAATTGAAATACAGATAAGACAGGAGTCTTTAATTTACCTTCTCCCTGAGCAACGGGACATTCCTGGCTGTATCTCATAGATGACACCCTCCTCCCCCCTTCTTTCTTTTTCAGCCTAGGCTAGAGCAAAATTATCTTATCTTCAGATGAAATATTTTAGGGATTTGGGGACTTTGTGTGCCTCAGGACAAAGGCCAGTGTTTGAGAAGAGATCACTGTCCCCTCTCTGAGGCAGATCCCATCCTCATTGAAATTCTGATCTTAGAAAAAGCCCACTAGCTCATTACCGTCCCCCACGCCACACATTTCATGCACTCTTCCAGACGGCAGGAACGTATTCAGGGCAAAAGAGAGGACACAAGGAGAATCCCACTGCAACCATGTCAGATGAGATATTTTTCTCCACTAACAAAAGACCTGGGATAAAATGTGCTGCTATAAAAGTGAATGATGCCGTTCTTACAGTGGACCGGAAGGGACAGTGCATTCTAGACCACAGGATCACTGTCACCACTTTCTGAGTAAGTAACACAGAGGCTTCTATGTGTGCCCCAGGGCTCTCCCTCCTCCCCTCAGCCCAGGGCCACCACCCTCAGGTCTGACTTAACGGCCAGAGCTACGGGAGGGCGCATAAACTAGAGGACATGACTTCCAAGGCCAAAGATAATTGAATTACCTGGTTGTCGGCTATGATGAATATGAGCTGTGGAAGCAGGATGGATAGTCTGAGCTGTCTCTGGAAGCGGTTGCAGCTCTCTTTCCACACTGCCATTACATGGCTCCAACTCCACAGTGCAGCTGTTGCTCGCCCCCGATGGTCTCTCAGGCACCCTGTGAGGTACGGTCCTGAAATGACACTTGAATTTTGTGATGAGAGACAGTCGTTCTTCACTCCCATGTGTGACACAATGACACTGAATGCTCCACTGTTTGATTACATGAATTATAAAAATTTTATTCCTTTTGCATTAAGTTGATAGCCAAAAATATTTGTCAATAATCTTGTTATTTATTTCCCTGCTAGTCAGAAAAAAAAAAAAAATCCACCTACATTCACTTGACATTTCAGGTGTCCCCTCTCTGGACACTGCTGGACCCCATGCAAAGAGTCCTCTGGAACAAGGACATATTTTGTTTACAGTTATTAGTAAACATTGGATCAACTGGAGAAAATGTGGCAGGCAGGAGAATTCATATGAGAGCGTAACTAGACTTGAGTCCCAGCTTGTGGAAGATGGTAGAACTCCATTGTCTCACTGTCGAAGTGGGACATGAATTCAAGCTGACATTTAGACAAACACCTGGCATAGACTGTGGCATGTGTGACCTACCACACAAACTTGCTTCCTCTCCTCTTTCCAGAGGCTAGATTGGCTGAGCCAGAAATTGCACTGAGTCACTGATACCCTTCTCTGTTTGCCAGCCCTTCCCCCTTCATAGGACTCCTGGAGGCTGCTAGACATCTGACCTCTGTGCTCTCAGGGGATAAGGCTAGCCATGTGTGCCCACCCTTGAGCTTTAAAATCCAGGCACAGCCTGGCACCGAATCTGTATCTATTGAGAAAAAATGAAGATGCGCCTTGATGACAAACTCCCCCATGCCATCAACAGACTAAATAAAGACACAAGTTCTTCAGTTGCTTCTTTTATTACATGACATACGTGTTCATAAAAATCACCTTTTCTGGAAAACACATCCGAACCCAGAGACTTTGGAGAAAATTGGGCTGGGTATAACGTTTAAAACTTCATCACTGGCACATGAAAATAATAATAATAATAATAATGAGACTTAGTTATAAAGGGGACACAGTCTTGTTGTACATGTAAATTAGTTAAAAAGATATAGAGGAAAAAAAGTTGTCACAAAACTGACACTTTACCTACAGGCCTGAAGCTTGCTTGGGGAAGTGGCTGTATTATTTCAGAGATGGACATGGGGTGGGGGTGACCCGGAACCATAGAAGAGACTGAAGCATTGAAACCTGGCTCTGTCCTCTGTTTCATTCAATGTTTCTTGATGAGGAAATAACACATAAACAAATGTAAAATTTCTACAGCATCCATTGTCTTTAGCATGTCGATCATGAGGGGACATCTGTGAATGCTCAGAACAGAGGTGGTAGCAGACATGAGTGTTGTACGCTGGATAGGGTCTCCTGGAGGAAGAGGATGAGGCTGCTTCTTGATTCTCAGAGGGCCTGGGAGGATGGTTAACAGAGGCAGCTCTGATCCTGACATGAGACTCAGCTCTGTGATAAGTGGGGCTGGCTATGAAGGTCTATGCAGAGCAGAGGGCACCACGTCACAGGAAAGGTTCCAGAAGATGGTCCACAAATGGTGGGTATAACCCCGTTGGTGGAGTGCTTGCCTAAGCAAACACAAAACCCTGGGTTCTACCCCGAGCATCACAGAAACCAGGTGTGTTGGCATATGCTTGCAATCCCAGCATTTGGGATTTAGAGACTGAGGATCAGGGATTCCGGGTCATCCTAAGTTACACAGCAAGCTTGAGGCCAGTTTGTGATGAATGAGACTCAGCTAGGAGACTGCAAGCCATTTTAGGATCCCCAGGCTGCCTGAACCCAGAGATAGACCCAAGATCTATATAAACTATTTTTTCACATACTTATGGTGAAATTTAAGTTTTAATTAAATATAGTGAGAGGGTAGAAGGAATAAATTGTAAAATAGAGCCATTTATATGCTTTTAAAAAATTTTTTTTTGAAGTGGGGTCATGCTCTAGCCCAGGCTGACCTGGAATTCACTATGTAGTCTCAGGGTGACCTCAAACTCACTGCGATCCTCCTACCTCTGCCTCCTGAGTGCTGGGTGGGATTAAAGGCATGGGCCATCCCTCCCAGCTTCTATATACTGTCTTAAGTTATATGATAGGTCATGTTCTCTGGAAAGCATGAAGGCAAATGTTAGAGAATTCAAACTGTGGTTGACCAGAGTGGAGCCAAGGAAAGGGAAAATTCTGATGAAGGGGCTATGGGAAAAGGATATTCAATTGGCCTCTGAGTGTCTTTCCAAATATTATTTTTTTTTGTTCAGGGAGGGTCTCACTGTGAAGCCCAGGCTGGCCTCAGACTTAATACTCGTCCTGCATTAGTTTCCAGCATGCTAGCATTAGAGGTGTGCATTGTCACACCTGGAAATTGTTAAATTTTTTCTTTTGTAATTTTGAGATAGGGTCTCAGTAATCCAGGCTGACCTTCAACCAGTATGTAGCACAGGATGACCTTGAATTCCTGTTCTTCCTGTCTCTACCTCCCAAGTGCATGGATAACATGCATGCACTGCCACGCCTGTGTTAGATTCTTTATTTTATTTATTTATTTATTTATTTATTCATTCATTCATTTATTTATTTAAGAGAGAGAAAGAGGGAGAGAGAGAGAGAGGGAATGGGCCTGCCAGGGCCTCCAGCCACTGCCATCAAACTCCAGATGCATGTACCACCTTGTGCATCTGCCTTACATGGGTCCTGGAGAGTCGAATGGAAGTCCTTTGGCTTTGCAGGCAAGTGCGTTAACCACTAAGCAATCTCTCCAGTTCCCTGTGGTAAATTCTTGATATTATACTTTAGGTGATATATGTAGAGAGTAAGAATATTCAAATATCAAGTCAAATAAATGTTTATAATTTCCCTAAAATCTCTAAATTTTGGGCTCTGGTGTCTATCAGTCCACTGACCCATCTGTCCACCTGTCTGCTTGTCTGTCTGTCTGTCTTTGCATGAGTACTGGCTCTAAGTAACTGGACATACTGAGTGGATAACTACTTGATATAAAAACGCAAATCTGAAAAGCTAAGCGTGACTGAAGTTTGTCACTCAGATTTGTTCTGTGCTAAGTGTTCCTGAATAAATGGTGACGTTTAGCTCTACCACACTTCCTTACATAAGACAATACCCAGCAGTGCCTGGCTGCAAGAGAGGCTGGGCATGTGGTCCAGCTCTGAGTGCAGAGGAACAAAAGAGGGACAGGGCTGCCACCCTCTGAAACCTCGGTCTTAGCAGGTGCCATGTCATATGTATGTGTTCATTGGTACCAATGTGTTGAAGCCAAGTTAATTCACCCCATGAAGAGTAAAGAAAACCAGCATTTATTATGTACCTATTATATACTTGAGAGATATTCTCCTCCATGTGCTCCTATTGTCCCATTTAGTAATGACACCATGCTGCCACTAGAAGGTCCTTCTCCAAACCCCACGTGGGAAAACTGGAACCCAAGAGAAGCAGCAGGAAGGACAAGAGCAGAGTGCATGTCAGGAGGGGGGCTTGGATTCCCAGTAAGAGACACCATCATTGCTCTGCTGCCTTGCCTATGGCCCCGGTGAGCAGTCAGCTGCTGGCAAGGGACACAGTGTGGAAATGGGTGTAATATGCCCAAGGTCTGGGCATACCTGAGTTGGCTTCAAAGTTGAGGAGGACTCAAAAGGGAAGACACACAGACAAGAGGGAGACTATGGTTGCCAGGGCACCATAGAGGGCACTCTGGGTGGCTCTGTCTTAGACACAAGTGTGTAAGCACACACAGGCATGTCACAGTATAGGCTTAATGTCTTGGGTTGGACCCTGACCTTGAGGAAACCAGCCAACCTCCACTGTGTAGCTCCTTCTGCTCTAAAGCCAATATCCAGTATGAGATCTTCCTTATCTGGAGTGAGCTAAGAACATGTTAACAGAGAATGCAAGTGAATGTGTTTTTAGGCCCTTAGGTGCTGTGTAATTGCCATCATTACAGAAAATAGCCATTCGTTTTATAGGGGGAAAGAACAGGTTCTGTTTGCTTATGGGGAAAATACAAAAAACTTGATCGTGAGTGCAGGGAGGGAGAAAGACAGTCTACTCTTCCTCCTGCTGTTACAATGACAGACACTAATGTGTCACTATCTCTGAGATTGGTCTTAAAAGCTCACTGTTCTGAGACCTTATGGCAACTGAACAGCCCATGGGAGTCATTTCTAGTCATCTAAGTTAATAAACTGTAAACTAACTTCTCAAAGATTAAGAAAATTAAAAACAACAGCAATAAAACGACCCTACAACCTTTGACACAACACTATGCCAGATGAGAAGCACCTGAATGGTGGTCAGTTGACATCCCAGGCATTAATGGGCAGATGAAAAGAGCTGGGACACGCTCACTCAGTAAAGTGCTTGCAGTGCCAGAATGAAGACCTAGTTTGGTCTACAGAACCCATGCAAAAACAGGTAAATTGTCAGGTGTGATGGTGCACACCTTAAATCCCAGCATTTGGGAGGCAGAGGTAGGAGGATTGCTGTGAGTCAAGGCTGCCCTGAGAGTATGTAGTGACTTCCAGGTCAGCCTGAGCTACAGCGAAACCCTACCTTAAAAAAAAATAATAAATAAATATAAAGACTGTAGCCTGGAGAGATGGCTTAGCAGTGAATGTTCTTGCCTGAGAAGCCTAAGAACTCCTGTTCAAATCTCCAGGTCCCATATAAGCCATACCACAACAGACCCAAAGTGCGTAATCCCAAATGCTCACAGCAATGGAAGGCTGAGCCAGGAGAATCCTAATGCTTGTAGAGCAGCTGGTATGACCTTCCCGGGGGCAAAGCAACAAGACAGACCCTATCTCAAACAAGGTGGAAGGAGAGGACCAACTCCCTAAGGTTATTCTCTGACCACACACACACACACACACACACACACTTAAAAAAAATCATATCACAAGACTCAACATGTCACTGTAGAAAGAGACCCATGAAAACCTGTTTTCTCTGTCATGATGCTATTATCCCAAGATGTGGTCACTACGTGCTCACAGGTATTATCAGCTTCCTGTCGGAGCAAGCACTCATGAAGGCAGAGCCTCATGCAATCCCATCTCTCCACAGAGTCTTGTAGGGTGAAGGAAATGCTTCAGCCTTGATAGGCCCCTTGTGCATGATGACCTCTGAGGACAGACCTCTGATGTTTAAAACCACCTTCATGGTACTTAATAACCAACCCATGGCAAAGACACTGACCACCCACTCTAATTTGTGAAGTCACCTCATCTACTACTGATCTTACACCCTGTTCATCTTGACCACCTCCTGCTTCCCCTATGGAGGGCCCACTCACCTAAAATACACTGCTAATGATGTTTATTACCCAACAAGGAAGACATTGTTATTGATGGCGACAATCAGTATATCATCAAACACAAATGCTTGTATTCAGTGATGGTCTTTCGACTGATGGTTTATGTAAATGAAAACATTCGCTCATCATCACATTCATTTTGGGAAGAAACAATCAGCCAGGCAGGCTGTTTCTCTCTGTAATATCCTTTTAATATTCAGTTCACTGGAAACCAATCTGCAACAAAAGAAAAAAAATATTAACAAATGTAAAGCTAAATTTAAATATATAGCAAAACATAAAGTTGGCATGGCTGTAATGACTTCTGGAGCCTAGAGGCTGAAGCTCCATGGCTGGCCCTGTGCCCTGGGAAAATCAGACAGATGCATTTGGAGTGGAATACAGACTGTTTACTGCTGTGATATCCAGTGAATGACGCCATCACCCAGGTCTGTAACTGTCCATATACATGGTCAGGACGGTCATAAACATCATAGAGATCACATTTGCATGTAGGTCTGAGGTAGCATATCAGTGAGTGAGAAATTGGATGGACTTATATACAGCTCTAGAAAAGTATCTATAATCTCAATGAAGAGAGTGTTTTATGCCATTAAGGTGAAGGGGGTCTTTCTGACCCCAAGACTTGTAATTAGTACTGAAACCTTTAGTTTGTTGTAAAAAAAAAAAAAAGTGGGGGATCCCATTACATTATTCTTCCATTTTATTTTATTTTATTTAGTTGGTTATGAGAGAGAGAGAGAGAGAGAGAGAGAGAGAGAGAGGCCAGTAGGGAGGGAGAGAGAGAGAGAATGGGACCACCAGAGCCTCTAGCCATTGCATACAAACTCCAGATGCATGTGTCACCTTGTGCATCTGGCTTTTCGTGGGTGCTGCGGAATCAAACTTGGGTTGGTAAGCTGTGTAGGCAAGTGCCTAAACCACTTAGCCATCTCTCCAGCCCCCATTATTCTTTTGCATTTGCGCGTGTGGTGTATGCGCGCGTATGTGCCCACGCGGCATTGCACGTGCTCGCCTACAACAGCGTCTCCCCGCTGTGCTTGCTGAGGGAAACCTCGCAACTCCCCTCCATCATTCTTCTGTGTGTTCTTACTTAGTGCGGTCTTTCACTGGTCCCAAAGCTTGCCGCTCTTTTCAGGAGCCCTGGCAATTGTCTGGCATCTGTGTCCCACCCAACTGGACTTAGAGACAAGCAGGTCACACCCAGCTGTTTACACAGGCCCTGGAGCTCAACTTGACTGACTTTTTAGGTCTCCTCAGACCTCATACTTTCACAGGAAGTGGTCTTAACCACTGAGCCATCTCTCCAGCCCTCACTGTGCTGTTCTCTAGTGGACTGCACCCTTTATCTGACTTTGTAGACACCGCAATCTCTTGTAGCTTGTATGTGCTCCTGCTGTAGGGGTTCATAAGCAAGTCTAGGTAATGCATTCACAAAAGTGTATGTCCATGACAGCAATGAACCTCCATCTGCCACACAGGCATGCTGGAGGCCATTGTTTGCGGATGCTGACCTAAAATCTGGTTACCTGAGCTGCACAGCAAAGGCCCTGAGCCTGAGTCCCTCCATGACATTCTTTTCAACTGAAATGTTCTCCATGTCAATAAAGGACAAAATTTTTCATATTTTACTGCTTAAGGATATTTATCATTTACATTCATCCTTTAAATTCATCAGCAACTCCTGGTGCAAATAAATGGTTGAGACAGCAATTTCCCCAAATGTGTGCGACTTTGCTGTGTACCCACCCCTGTCTATGCATGTGGGGCTAGTGCTTGGGGGATGTAATGGGGTGCTAGGGGTTCAGGAAAGTCCTCGAACCTTCAACCCTATGGCTGTGTCTACTTTTTAATCAAAGAATTGAATAGAATAAGACAGAGAGGGATAATTATTAAATTATTATATTTATTGAGAGAAGTCAGAGCCAAGGAAAGGCTCCCACATGGCTCGAGATCCCACATAGAAGGCCGGGGAAAACCGTGGAGAAAAACAAAAAAGAAAGAAAAGTTCAAAGAACTCCCTCCATGTGGAGAGCAGGAGGGGTAAGGAGCCATGTGGAGAGTAAGGGCGTGCTCTCCGATTGGCTCAGCACAATTGGGCCAAGCTGAGGGGGAACTCACCAGCAGCTGGAAGGTCAGGAGAGGCCAGGCAGCTCAGAGAGCTTTCTTTCCTCTCACAAATGTATTTATAACCTTATTGTGGTGGGCCCTACCTTCCAGCTCAGCACACCTGAGGGACAGCTGATTGGTTTGGGTTAGGGGCTATCTCAGGAAGAGGTTAGCTATGATGCCAAACTCTGGGGGCTGAACTTTGAAAACCAACCACAATATTGAGGCTGGATTTAAATCCTAGGAGAGACCTCCCTCCCAGGAGGGGCTCAGGTTGTTTGTGGAAAAGCAGTTCTAGGGAACCAGGGGAGAGTTAAGACTTCAGATCATCCTTTGATTTCTAGAAAGTATAGACTATCCTGCCTTTTTACTTTCAGGGGTTACCCTAACTGCCTAAAAGAGCTGCCTGACTCCCTCTCAGGGACGTTGTCATCGGTGTGTGTTTGTTAGCAAGGCCGGGATGCTGAAAACCAAAGAGGAGAATATACTAGGCAGAGATTGAACTGGAGCTGAGTGAGGTGACCCATCTAGCAGGGGAGGCAGTGGCACCGCGTCCTTGAAGCTACTTTGTCTTAAAGTGTTGGAGCCTCACAGAGGAGCACCCTAGTGTTCTGGGCCAAGCATGTGCAGAAGGAGCAATGAGAATGAGCCTGAGTCCTGATTAGCTGGGAGGTTCTGGGGAGTCACCTTGCCCTTTGGAACATCCTCTGCAAAATCTTCTTTCTGGGTTGACAGGGGGCCGATGCTTTTAGAACATTCTAGACATGCGTGTTGTTTTCCTGATTTTGTTCCAATGGTAGCATTCTTTTTTTCGCCCCTGTCTTTTAGGGTTAGGATCCCAGGCAAAGACACAGGGATAAGGAACTTTGCTTCCTTCCTTCCTTCTTTCCTTCCTCCCTCCCTTCCTCCCTTCCTTCATTTCTCTAGGACTCCACTTTTGATTTTCAGTTGCATGAAGAAAAAGCTGGATGCATTGTGTTTCCACAAGGTCACCACAGGGTCATTCTTCCAAGAGGCAGGCAGATCATCCTCACAAAGCCCGTCTCTCAAGTTGGCATCAGACATACAAGGCTTGGTCTGCCCCCCCCAAATCCATATTACTCCCCAAGGACCTTAAGCAATCCAAGCTCTCCCCCTCTGGCCCTTACTTCCCCCATAGGTCACTGAAGAGTGTGAGGTCCAGATGGTACTTCAGAAACTGTTGCAATAGGCACGGAATGGTTTCAGTAACACCATGGCCAGCACTCCCATTGTCTGCACCACACAAACACGGACAGTAGGGGCAGGGAGATGGCTCAGCTGCTGACAGCCCCAGTCTCACAGACATGAGCGCCTGAGAAGGCCTTATTTGCCCCAAGTTCGATTCTCAGCACCCATGTAAACACCCGGACAAGGAAACACATGCCTGTAACCCAGTCGTGTGGGGAGTGAAGTCTGCAGAATTACTGGGGCTCACAAAAGTGGCAGCTCTGAGTTCACAGAGAAACTGCATCTCAAAGAAATACGCATCCACACATGTGTATACACCACACACATAATGCACACGCACACCCCAACCCCCCCCAAAAAACAGCCAGAACACAATTACATGGGGGATGTTAAACACTCCCAAGAGCCCCTGAAGAGTCCACAATCTACTGCCTAGCACTGCCCATGCAAAATGGGGTGCTGTAAACCCTTCATGACATTTGGAGAGAAAAATTTGTAGCATCTCAAACACCATTAAGTGTGTTTGACATATCATTATACTTAAAAATGATGACAGTGATGCCACTAATAGGACGTGCCTCACGTTAGAACTGGGTGACGAGCTCCATGCCTGCAGAGCAAGCACCCTGGAAACTAGCAGGGCAGACGGGCCCCCCAACAGGGAGGAAGAAAACAGCCTCAAATCCAAAAGTTTGCGTGGAGATTTAAAAAAGAAGAAGAAGAAGAAAAAAAAAAAAAAAAAGAAACGTGTCTTTGCTTTCTTAAAAATTTACCCAATTGAATTTCCTTTCAAAGGAAAGCTGAATGATTCCTTCATCTGGGTGAGTCTGGGCTCCATAAATACCATCTCTGCACAGTGTATTACGCACATCATTTATTCAGCGAGTACCATAATGTATTCCGGGCTGCTCTTAGGCAGAGAAATTTCAATATTAGATAAAAATAGTGAGGTGGCAATGGTAACTGTGTTTGTCTGGTACACAGAGTAAATAGGATTGTTAGCGATTGCTAAAGGCTTCGGGAAAAGATAGGGAAACAAAGATAGCTTGCGCTCAACTCGGAGCCAAGCAGTTGCAAAAATTCAACGCATCTTACCTTCTGCCCATGCACTTCTAAACAGGCCTAGAGATGGATTCGTCCTTTCTTCTATCTGCTCATGAGAATAGCTGAACGCTATCCTAATGAGAAATCTGTGCAGATTTGGAAAGAGGCTGGGACATCCTCTCTCTTCATCCCCCCCATATTCATCCCCTTTCTCTCCTCTCTATCCCTCTCCCCTGCACATTCATACACACTCACAATAACCTTCAGTGTCACAAAGCATCAGACGTCTTGCTGGAGTCCCCATCCCAAGCCAGCCTGCCGGACTTGGTGGTTCTCCACTGAACACGAATCCCTCCCTCCACTTGTGTGGGCAGGGGTTGGACATTCTTGCTCATGTGTCCTGCCTCTCAGAGCCGCCCTGTATGGGACCTTAGTAGTGTCCAGGCCTTGGCTCTGCCTTTCCCATGTGACTTAATCTTCGCAGAGCCCTGGGACACGGGTGGCATCCTCTCTCCACGCAATGAGGGGTGTTTCCCTTAGAAATAGATGAGGCCAACAATTGTAATGATGGAGCCAAGGTCAAAGCTGGGAAAGGGCTGAGCCTAGGAAAGTTTAAGCCACAGCAAACGTACATTTTCTCTGGTGTGTGGACCACCTGGATTAATATCTAAGAATCTGAGTTAGTGTAATTAACCCACCGTCCGTGCATTCATCTCGTCTTTTCTGTGGCCACATACATGAGCTGCCTAGGTACATATCACTTGCATTTCACTGTGTGCACCCCCGACTAGTTTGCTTCTTTGCCCAGTGGGACCCCTGCACAGGAGGAGCTGGGGGGTGTGCACAACGTCGGGTGCTGTGGGACACGAACTCGCTCTTCCAGCCATTGTTTGTGTCTCATTAAGACCCTGCTTGTTGCTGTGCCCTCCAGTCAGAGGTTTCTGCGTTGCTATTTTCTCAAGCCTTCTGACAGTTTCAAGCCAGGGACGGATGACTCAAGCCTGGTGGAGGCTCAGTTTGAATCTCCTCAATGAAGAGAATGAAATTGCATATGCAGGAAGAATCTTTCATCTTTCTCTGTCTACTTATCCCCCACCTTCAGAACCAAGCTCCACACAGGAGCTCATGTAGCAGGGGCCGACCGCAACCTGCCGTGGCTCTCACCTCCTAGAGGTCCTCTCCTCCAGTGTGGGGCTGGGTACCTCCTCTACTACTTAGCCCCCATTATTTCTGCAAGGCTGGCTTCTTCCTCCCCGTGCGCAGACGGGAAAGCTCAGGTGCAGAGCCATTCCCAGGGCTGAGAAACACAGAAATTGGTTTTTAAAAATAATTTAAGCAAAAGTGCATCTGATTCTAAAGTTTGAGCCCTTACCACTACACTCAATTTGTGTCTCCTGAATAGAGGAAATGAATATATGCATGTAGGAAGCTTAAGCTCAGCCCTACCACCTCCGAAAGTTAACTCAAAAATTGATTGGGTAAATTAAATTATCCATGGCTTAACAATGACAGGTGCCCACAGATGCCAGTGAACTTAACTCCGAGACTTGAATTTTCTTAACTCCAGTCTTCTGAAGGAGGGAGGGATGGCTGGGAACTGCTGCTGGGAACACACAAGGAAAGTGACAACGGAGAAGTCCCACGGCTGACTCAGTTCCACACAGTTGGCACTGGGGGTTTGTTTCCTTTTTCTTATATGCTGGGGTTTACTCCAGGGCTTTTCACGAGCTGGACAAATCCTTTACAACTGAGCTGCATCCTTTAGCCCTTTACTGACGGTTGCTGTTGTTTATATGTGCACGTGTGGGTGGTATTCATGCATGTGTGGCACATGTGTGTGTGAAGGCAGGTGTTGACATCTAGTGTCCCTCTTAATCACCGCCCCCCTCATCTTATTTTTGAGGCAGGATGTGCCATGGAAGCCAGAGCTCGCTGATTCTCCCAGACTAGCTAGCAGGTGACTATAGGGTCCCCCACCTTGGCCTCCCCAGCACTCCCAGCATTTTATGTGCTAGGGATCTGAACACACGGCCTCATGCTTATGCAGCAAGTGTTTTACCCACTGAGCCTTGTCCCAGCCCTGCACGTTTTGTTTGTTTCTTTGGCTTGGGTGAGATGGGGTCTAATGAATCCCACTCTGGCCTTAAACTGTCTACATAGCTGATCGTGTCTGATCTTTCTGCCTCCACTTCGCAAGTTCTAGGATAACAGACAGGCACCGGGTTGAGGATGGAGCCCAGAGAATCATCTATGTCAGGCAAGTACTTCACCAATAAGCTTTATCCATATTCCAATTAAAGTGTTTTGGTTCCTTATCTACACGTGTAGCTCAGCCCATGGATGGCTGAGAAGGGAAGCTCCCCTAGGGCCTCTGGGTGGCTTTCCTTCCTCATATTCTGCTCTAATCTTCCTCATTCTCTTTTCCTGAAGTAGTGGATGCAGAACAGAGGAGGATACATGAAAATTACCAAACTTGGGCCTGAATTTTCTTCATCTATTTTTTTTTTTCTCTGTAAGTCTGGGAAGCACTTGACTTCTGAGTTTTGGTTTCATCTTGTGTAAATGGAAGGGACTGGTCTAAATTTGCTTAAGATTTGAGGTCTTGTTGCTTCTCCCCCTCCCTGTGTTACTATAAGGAAGCTCAAAGGTCACAGAAGAAGTCTAGCCTACAGCCCAAAGTCTGTATCCCTCCTTTGATGTCTCCAAAGAGATTTATTGCTGGTCCTTTCTGCCTGGGCAAAAGGATTCCTTTTACATCTAAGCATATCAGAGCATATAACCCATTCAGCATTCTGCTCTGGGTGCATCTCCAAGCCACAGCGAATTCATCCAAAGCCCAGGGGAGGGCCATGTTCTGTTCCACCCTCTCCAGAGTGACACATTCCTGGCTCCTCCTCACCAGGAAAGAGCAAAGTCCAAAAAACGGGATTTGTAAAGAAGAGAGGCCAAACACAAGACCTGAGGAAGTAGAGAGAAAGAACGCAGAGGTTCAAGAGAAAGGAAAGGAGCCAGGGAGACAGAAACCAGAAGGCAGAAAAGAAGAGAAAGCCAAAAAAAAAAGGGACATGATGCGGAGAAAAAGAAACCGGAAGCAAAACCACAGAGGGATGCCCTCTGGGAAGGCAGAACAGCTCTTGATGACACAGTTTGCGTCATGGCCTTTGCTGTTTGGAACCCCCTACACTGGACTGGAACTTACCCTACATTTGCACAATATGCCACTCTCTCCACCTCCTCAACAGGTTGGCTTGTCATTTGAGGCGGCACAACACATCAGTCAAGATGACTTTGTGGAAACTGCATGAGAACCAAACCAGGCCCAGACTCACCGGACTCACCGCCTGGCCTGAGCTCCAAGACATGAATGCCCTCCCCAGACATCTCATCTTTGTACGAGAGGCTCTCAAATTCAACGTGCGCTTGAACAACACTCCTGAGAGTCAAGTGTGCCTGCAGCCCTGGCAAAGAATGCACTAACCCATTCCTCGGGCATCTCTCCACACAGAGGTCCAGCCAGCCAGCCTGCCATGGGACTTGAGTTTTGGAAGTGTCAGGGAATTCAGTCAGGGTGAGGCTCTGTCCCTCGGAAACATCCCATGCATTCAAAATCTTAACATGTATACTTAAAAGACGCTAGAGGCGCATCTGTATCAGTAATTATTATTATTTTCCTTTTCTCATTCTTAGTAAATGGAGTAAGCAGGACGGGGAACTGGGAAAGCAAAACATATCAAAACGCTGAGGGAGGGTCCTGAAAATGCATCTTTCCAAACTGTACAGTTTGGTATTGGCAAAACGACAAGGGGCCCGGCACCTGGTGTAAAAACCACACAGCTTGAACGTGCAATATATGGATGTTGGGAGCCAAGAGCTAAACAAGCGCTTTTAAACAAATGACAGCTATGATAAGATCCTCCGAGGATCGAGCCAAGGGAATGGAAGGGGTTGCTAGATTCAAATGCGGACGGGGCGGGTAGGGGGTGAACCCAGCTCCAGCTTGCCAGGCAGCGGGAAGCCGGGGCCCTGCCTCAGGGGCCCCTCGGCCTCAGCCCCTCTGTCTCTCTGCAGGTCTGGGCCCAGCTGCACACAACCCCTCAGGAGATGAAAACTCCCATCTCCGTGTCAGGCACGTGGCCACAAAGCATTGGACAGCACATTTCTTCACGACCAACTTCATCAACTTAACTAATAATTTCATTCACCCCCTTCATGAAGCCACTAAGCTCAGACCGCAAGCAACTTAAATGAAACGGGTCATAAACGTTCCTTTCCATGTCTACGCCTGATGCCATCATTAAAAAGAAGAAGGGATGACAAAGTAAAAGAGAAAACGCTGGGATTCTTTTATGTGAAGATTACATTTAAAAATAACCGACTAACCGTCTGCACTTTTCGGGGGCCTGACGTCTCGAAATGCATTTAGATTGATGCGGGCTGGGCCTGAAGTTCCCAAGCTCAGTAAACAGTCAAGTGTTCTTAATAGGAATTGCAGTTTCTCGACATCTGTTAGGGAAAAGGGAATGGCCAAACAACAATTTAGAGTGAGATTGGTTTTGTTAAATGCATTTAAACTCCAAGATTAGTATGTTCTTTCTTTTTCAATTAGCATTCGCTTGGAGAAAGGTTACAGATGAAAGGCTGGGGAAGACATGGGTGCTTTTCCCCCCTCCCTGCAAGGGCACTCTAAAGCACAGTAAAGCTAAAATAGAAAGAGAATATAGGCTTAAAGGAACCTGCCTCCCATGCCAAATAGAGACTGCAAGTCTTGAAAGAAAAAGAAAAAGAAAAAAAAAAAAAGAATTAAAATAAGGTTGTCTAGTTTTCATGATCCTGTGCGTTGGCCAGAAAAAAAGAAATAATGAATTAGACATGACTTTGAGAATGTACAGAGACTTGTATGTTCCAAGCCAGTTACTAAGCAGAATCGATGTTATTTCTCAAATACATGCCACGACTCAGTTTGGGTATGTAAAGAACTGTAACTAGCTCAATTTTTTTTAATAGAAACATAAACAAAGACAAAAAAAAATATAGGGAGTGTTTCACCTGTTTTTACTGCTACCAAGCTGTTTTGGGTGACATTTGCTAAATAAATACATTTTGTGGAAAACTGGAGCAGTAACATAGAAGCATGCCACCAGCATTCTCAGACAAATCCCATTCGCGTGCCAGCACTGTCACCCCTGCCCCCCGGCAAGCGTGCAGAGCTCAGCTCGCATTTGGACTTTCACACCAGCCTTTGATTTCAGACCCACACAGCCACAACCCAGGTGCGAGCTGTTGCCACCAAAGTCCGTCCTCTCTCTCCTCTATGCTCCCACTCCTAATCTTCCTCTCTATTTCTTCCTTCCTCATTCCCTACACAAGACATTTTAGGCCTTTTTTAAAAAATATTAGGGACAAATGTATTTTTTACACTTCTTTAGAAATTCTGTTGTTTTTTTTTTTTTTTAAAAATAGACTGGGGCACATATTTTGTGTGTGCCACCAACCTTTTAAAGTGTGGTTTCATCTTCATAATTATTTCAAAATTTGTATATTGAGAATTTGTTTAATGTAAAGTCATCACCACCATTTTTAATTAAACGCTAATAAATTAATTAAGAAATGATGCCAATCAGGACAGTTCTCTGAAGCCTCTCTGTGGACATGTTGAAAGACACACCAAGACAGATGACTGTTTCTGATGGTTTCCTGGGAGTAGGGATTCAGCATTTTCACAGAAAACCAGGCAGTTTTGAATATAGGGCACTGAGACTACAGGGTCTGCCCAGCTGGGTAGAGCTCTTCTGATTCCCTCCCAGAAACCAGAGAACTTCACTCTTAACTGCGTCAGTATGCAGTTCTAGAACATTCTGCAACAAGACTCAGGGCACCAGGCTGCTTCTGTGGGCAGACTTCCTCTGGCATCTCAGCTGGCTTCCTCTGACAAATTTCCTACACCGATTCCTTTCAATTATCTGTCAATTTTCAAAACGCAAATAGAAACACACAGACATCACTTTGGTACTTCACCAGCTGATTTCTTCCAAGCACCCAGACCATAAGCAAATGCAGTTCAACATGTGCTCTTCCCTTTTTAAGTGGAATTAATATTACTGAACAGATTTTGGTCAGCTTCCAGGAACCTAGTGTGTGGAGAGGCAGGATTTTATTTTAGAAGCACAAGTTGGTATGAAAATGTGAACTTAGCCCAACTCGTACTTGGTTACATCTTTCTTGCTAGATTTACTTTTCTAGAAAAAAAAAAAAGTCTCCACCTATAAACACTGGCACATACACAATTTTAGGAAGCTGGAGATTACTATTTAGGATGTTTTAAAATTGTATACCCTTAACAGTAAAAAGACAGTATTTTTTTACATTTCTTTTTTTTCTCAATTTTTATTAACATTTTCCATGATTATAAAAAATATCCCATGGTAATACCCTCCCTCCCCCCACTTTCCCCTTTGAAATTCCATTCTCCATCATATTCCCTCCCCATCTCAATCAGTCTCTCTTTTATTTTGATGTCATGATCTTTTCCTCCTCTTATGATGGTCTTCTGTAGGTAGTGTCAGGCACTATGAGGTCATGGATATCCAGGCCATTTTATGAAAAGACAGGATTTTTAAAAGATAATGGCCTGCAATTAATGGTGGGAAGATAATCAGTAATGAGCATTTTGGGGTGACAACATCTCATCTTCTATGAATATAGATCTGATAGAATTAAGTTCAAACTATTCTTACAATTTTATACTCTGCATTTTGACATTAACTTTATCAATAAGTTCTTTCCTTATTTCACTAACATTTATTAGCAGAACCCGATATGTGTCTACAAAATCTTACCTGATCATTTACCTGCTTGGGGCATTTTGCAGTTTCCAGTGTTTTTTTCTTCATGACTTCAGATAGCACTTAAGTAAACCAATTCATGTAAATAGCTATCTATGTTGGATTACTTGTTCGAATGGATTCCTGGAAATAGAATTACTAGGTCAAAGGGTACCAACATATTTAATGTTACTGATGTACATTGGCAAATTGCCCTCCATAAAAATTATACCAATTTCCCCTCCACAAGGAACATCAAAGAGTGCCTGTTTCACAATACCACCCTTACTCTTAGATTTAAAAAAAAAAAAAAAAACCTCTGCACATTGACAAGATAAAAAAAATGGTAACTTTTGCCTGGAACAATTTGTTAAAACACTGACCATTAGATTCATTTTAAAATAATATTTTAATTTATAAAGAAATATAAAAGTTTATGTCCATGAGGTTTTCTGACCCACACACATGCTGTAGAACCAAAATGTTTTATCATTCACACTAGATTATTTTGTTAGAAAAACCTATCACATTTTACATACTAGAGATTTTTCCAAATGCTTTGCTCCAGCAGTACAGCACTAATAGGTGGCTACCAGAGGGTTGATGGGGGCATCTTTAAGAGTGGAAACTGTATGACCATAAAGTATTTGACTGGATACCATACTCAAGGCAAGGTCAGATGGATGCACTGGTATTTTGCAGACAATCCAAGTTCAAGGAGTACCAAAGAGGTGTTTGACAACTTGGATTAAGATGGCCTCTTTGAAATCTCACCAGAAGAGAACTTGCACCTGAACAATCTGAGTGTGACAGAGAGGTGACATCTCAAATCCAAAACCAGAGGGTCACCAGGAAACTCAGCACACAGAGGGACTCACCTTAGATAAACAGGTGGTCATGAAAAAGTACCTTGGGCTCTGAGAAGATTCAAGAAGCAAGGGAACAGCCAATAAATGCTGTCTTTGTCACTGTATGCATCCCCCTAGACTTTGTGTTACCTAAGTTGATGAAACCCATTTTCATCCTTGGAGTTTTCTCCTAGGCATTAATTCTAGTTTCCCTTAAAGAGCCAGCCCTTCACCAAACCCTAAAAGACCAATGAGCTCCAGTGCCTGGGATGGATTTTTGAGGGTAAACAAAAGATCGGTCACTCAGCAAGGAATTAGTACCCAGAGAAACTTCTCTTCCATGCTCCAAACCATGTGCGCTTTCCCAGAAGTGATCTGCAGTTCATGCAGTGACATCATTGCACCCCTGATTACTCAGGAGAAAGAAGGGGAGAAAAAGAAAGAAATCCAAGAATCACCAGTTCAAAGATGTTCATTCCACCTCCCCAAATCCTCCATCCTCCTTACTGTCAGCTTTGTAAAACAGAGCACACCCTTCTGAAAGGGTGGCATTTCCCACTGCATGAGAACATTCCTTCTAGTGACGGGTTCCCACTTAATGAAGTGCTCCCTAAATTAAATCTACCCTTTCTGAAAGGTTACTCCCCAAACAAAATGAACAAGAAAATGCTTCTAGTCCGTATAAATGTCATCCTGGCCCCCAGTAAATCTGTTTTAATCACTGTGTTTAAGGAAGCAGCCTGACTGAGTAGGAGAGGAACTCAATTACCAAGTGTAGGAAGGCAACTGTCAGGAGGTCACAATGTCTTTCTGAAGACATTCAAGACACACTTTGTTCTACAAACAATTTGTCTTTCTCTCACCAGAGCACCAACATCCCACTAGAAAAAGAGGTGAAAACTAGTATTGATGAAGTGGAGCACATCATGTGCCAGGCTTGTGCAGGTACATCACCCTGGGTACTTATCACAAGGTTCCAGAGACCTGCTCTACCTGTTCCATGAAGGGACATGAGTGGTATCCCAGGAGGCTGCCCCACCTTTAAGGGAGGCCACCATACGGCAGAAAGGCAGAGGCGAAATTCAGTGGCTTCAATTCTGGAACCTTCTGAGCATGCCTCTGACTGAGGCCCACCAGCTTGTGTCACCAGAGCCCTATCAGCTGACTGTAAAGAAGCAGTGAGAGTAGCAGGTGCCTGTGAGAAATGACTCAGCGTGGAAGAGCTGGCCAGAGGCCACCTTTCCGGGGTTCAGAAGCAAGTCTCCCAGCACAGTTTGGGTGGCTGCAGAATGCTACTCATCCACAGGGCCTGGAAGAAACAGTGCACAGGACTCAGGAGTACTGACCCCAAACCAGTACTTAAAGGTCAACCAAAAAAGGCTATCGATTACCAACCCAGAGACATTGGTTGGAAAGTGCCCAGAGGCGGGTAGCTCTCATCCCAAACTGCCTGGTGCCTTGCCTGCAGTTTCTGCAGAGACGTTTGTGTGTTCTGCAAAGCCAGTGAGCAGAGGCAGGCTTCAGGCTTATGTTTTGTGGAATTAAGTTGCATGACTGTTCCTTGCTCTCTAAAATGTGTAAATGTGTAAACTATGCTAAAACAGATTGCCAGTGTAAGTTGAAGAAATTAAAAATATGGCACACTGTCATGGAAAGTGTGCATGGGCGGAGGGCTGTTGCTTGGTGAAGGGGTGTGGCTCCTTGCTTGATGCCAAACTCTTCATTCCTGGGGTCCTGGTAGAGAGTCTTGCAATGGGTAATGAAAGGAAAAGAAACTAGATGGTCTTTTCCAGAACACAGCTATAGCAAAGCACGATCCCTTTTACTGTCTTAAAGTAGGTTATGTAAATTACCCAGGTCCTGTTAGATATCATACTTAATTTCTACAACCTGCCATGTCCTCATGGAAATGCTGCAGACACACGCCAAACTTGATTTAAAGATGGTCAAGAAGGAAAGAGAGGCAGGCACGTGCCCCGCCATACTGCTGTAGAAATTTTCTGGAAAGATCATCCAGTGCGGGTACAAGTGGAAGTAGAGTTTATTTTCCTTGGGGCCATGGAGCTTGAGATAGTTCTCCAGAGAAGCTCTAACCCAGAGCTGAGGTTTCGCTTTGATTTTGTATGTTTTGTAGCTGAGGGGCGGGGTAAGGGAACAAACAGGATGCGGCAAGTTGCAGGTCAGTCATTTCTGTGGTCAGGCCCCCCCTAACAATCCACTTTACTTTGTTTTAGCCTAACCTGCTTTTTAAAAATCATCCTTCCTGGCCCTTTTTGGACAGTTTTGGTTTGGGGGTGGGATTTTTTTCATCTGTTGGCAAAAATAAGCTTAGCTCTTTATTTTTTTATTTTATTTTATTTTTTATAATTTTTTTGTTTATTTTTATTCATTTATTTGAGAGCGACAGACAGAGAGAAAGAGGCAGATAGAGAGAGAGAGAGAGAGAGAGAGAGAGAGAATGGGCACGCCAGGGCCTCCAGCCACTGAAAACGAACTCCAGACGCGTGTGCCCCCTTGTGCATCTGGCTAACGTGGGTCCTGGGGAATCGAGCCTCGAACCAGGGTTCTTAGGCTTCATAGGCAAGCGCTTAACCGCTAAGCCATCTCTCCAGCCCCAGCTTAGCTCTTTAGTAATTAACTCTTACAGTAACTCAGTAAATTTTTTTTTTTTTTTTAGCTTTTGTTCTTTTTATTTATCACACTATCTTCCACGATGGCCGTAACTCCATTAGGTGTGGATGGGCGTGTCATGTGGGCCCTGCAATGACATCAGAGAACTCATTTTGGCATGCTTCAGTTTACTATGACCAGAAGACAAGCCTGGTCTATACCAATGCTAAAATCTTAAGACTGCCTCTTTCTTCAAGGAAATTAAAGGAAACAGAAGCCCCAGTATCCCATAGGATAAGAAGGGAAGGGGGCTAGCCATCATTTCTGTGGCCTTCAACTCTCACAAAATGACCAAGTGCGATGAAAATGATATTGCACCAATGGTGCCACCGTGAGATGAGACAAACATGACCTGTCCATAGGGATGAAGATCCCGATGAAGATACTGATGAAGATCCCAATGAAGATCCTGATGAAGATCCCAGGCTCCAAACCACCTATCCCACATGCAAGGCGAAGTAAGAATGCATGCTAGCCCCCTCAGAGCACATTGCAAGGGTCTGTTAAAATGCAGCCCACACCCCCAGTAAGCTCAGTATGGAGCACTATTTGGATACTTTGCAAATAGAGACCATATTTCTTCAGCTTCCAAAAATGCTTTACGAATGAGATAAGACCCTGGTTTTAAATTAAATGGCTAATGAGCCCTGAGGACTTTCCTAAAGGGCAGGCATTGCACAGTGAGAGGGAAGAAAGGAAGGTACTACATGTGCAGGTAGGTTTTTGCAACCCTGTCAAGAGGCAGAAACTTGTTCCCACAGAAACTCATTGACATGTACAGACCAATTTAATTGGGAGGCAGGAATGCTGAAAACAGGGATGTCTAATTGTGGAGGAAGGTTTCAAGTTGGGCTAGGGATTGCTCCAGATTTGCAATGTCTATTGTATTACTCTCTCTCTCTCTCTCTCTCTCTCTCTCTCTCTCTCTCTCTCCTCTCCTCTCCTCTCCCTCCCTCCCTCCCTCCCTCTGAAGTGCTAGTATCTGTGGTGATGACACAGACAAGATGGCGAGGCAACATCCCAAACTGACATTACCCCAAGATAGTGTCCCACTAGTGTTAACCCAGAATATTCTCTTGCAGAGGAGGAGCCTGGCTTCCTGAAATTAATCACCACTTCTGGGGACATTCTGTGAACAATTGGGACTTCACATAGCATGTACACACACACACACACACACACACACACACACACACAAAGATAACCAGGCTGGCTTGCATCCACTAATCTGGACTTGGTACGGTGGTCCCCGCTGGCTTGGATCAAAGTAAAGAAGAACTGTACCACAGTGCTCATATTAAAAAGTGCCACGGCCAAGACGGGCATGGCAGCACATGCCTACAACCCCAGCAGTCTCTTGAGGTTGGAGGGTTACCTTGAGTTCAAGGCCAGCCTGGGCTGTAGAGTGAGCTCCGGGTCAGCATGGGTTAGGGAGAGACCCTGCCTCTTTGCACACACGTGTCCCAGTTTGAGGACGGGTCCTCCCAGCTGGGGGAGCCCTAGACAAAGTTAACAAGGAAGATCTATGATATCGATGCAACCAGACACATGTCTCACCATCTTCTCAGCCTGTGACACACTTCCGAGGGCTTGGGATAATTGACATTGGGAATCACCTACAAGAGTTAAAAGAGATTCCATTGGACCTAAAGTTACTATCACTTACAAGTAAATATTATAATTATTAAAAGGATGTGATTTGATGCATATCTGCTGAAGAGTTATTCTCTTGGGGTCAAAGAGTATATTTCTCATTATTTATTTCTTTAAATTAACTAGCATTTTAACAGGCATTTAACAAGTATTAGATTAAATAAATAAAGTCAAGCTAATAGAGACTAATTTGATGACACCCAAGTGCTTGGAGCCTCTGACCATCTGAAAGAATCATCTGGCATGTCCCTGTTTCTCTCTTTCAGTAGTTTTCATATCTACAAACCAATGTAGTTTGGTTGACTCAGCCTTTCAACTTAAATACTTAAATAAGTCTCCAGGGATAATCATGGAAATGAATCAATACATCGATAGAAGTGTGTCTTATAAATTCCTTGAGTATTTTCTTTTGATAGAAAGTGGGTAACCGTAAATAACTCCAGGAAATGATTTTTAAAAGCTTCAGCACGCACGCTGTGTGGCAGATGTCTTCCTGAGCCTTCTCCTATCTGTCGTGTAATCATCTCAGCTGCTCACCCTGTGGCAGCCTTATTCCACCTCCTGATACCTCACTCCAGCAGGAAGGACCACATCCAAGGTCACTGTGCTGGGGCTGGCATTGGAAGTTGAATCCACGTGCATCGCTCACGGCAACCGCACAGAAATATAAAAATGAAATATTCGTTTTAAAATAACTCAAGATTCTTGAGGATCAATCATGAGTGCACCGTATTTACCCAGACGCCCTGTCAAAGAATGCCATTTATCAGGAAACTACTTCACAAGAACTTTAACAATTTACTTTCTCAAGTGATTGATTTCAGAGTTGACTCTCATTAGATTCTTGCAGGCTATGTTTAGCAAAATGGATTATGTAATCCATTTTTTGAACTGAATTTTTATTATCAAATATATTTTCTAGTCAACTAGTCATGATTGAACTTTTTGATGGCTCCAACTTCAAAACTACATCTTACATAATTTTAAAATCCAGCACTAAAAACTATGTTGAGACACATAAATTAGCATTTCAAGAGGAGAAGGCACACCTCATCCCAGTTGCCTCTGGAAGAGAGATGGAGTGTGAAGGCCTACAGACTGTAATTGCTCTAAAATTTACCAATGCCACGGGATTGCAAATAAGTCATATCGTTCCTTTAATGCCTCAGTCTTCCTGTATGTAAGTCAGGATAGTATGACTGCCCACCTTTTGGAGTCACTTCTCAAACAGCCGTGGGAGCATGAACCGTGGCTGCAGAGAGTTAAAACTCTAAAGCAGATGTCTTCTCTAGTGAACAAGAACCCATGCCAGAGGTCAGACCTGTCCTCCCTGGGACAGGAGTGGGGCCGGTTGTCCCTAGGAGAGCATCCACCAGCAGTTCCTCTGGACATAGACCTTGTCTGTCAATAATTTTGTAGAAGTTAATCAAAATGCCATGACTTCTGTTCAGGTCTGGTTTTCAGTTGTTGATCGAGAAAACACGGAATCTTTATTGAAGAATAACACACTTACTGACATCATCATGACTGCCTTTTAGTAATTAAGATGGTCATTATCTAAGCCTAAGCCCCAGTCTATATGGGAGAGCCCCCAGGTATCCTTGTAGCAGGCAGGTGTGTACTCTCGTACCCTGGCACTCTGTAGTTTATCCTTGGAAGTCTCTCTCGTTTCCTGTTCAAAGTTAACTGTGTCATAAGACTGGCAAACAGCTGCCACAGTTGTCACCACCCCAGGGTCTCTGTGTCTCAACCCAGGTTCTAACACAAGGCCTGGGTGTTCCTAGATCAAGGCTTTGGAGAAAGCCAATGAGTATAGATGCATTTCCTTTCAGTATGAACAATAATAATGCTATCTTGAGATACTTTAAGTAGATGCAGTAAGTAGCTGGGGACCATATGACTTTCTGTTTGCTTGTTTTTAATGTTAAAAGCTCATCCATTACATAAGATTACATCCCTCCAGGGCCTTCTTCTCCAATCAGTGAACTAACACTACCTTATTTTAATTGTTTGTACTTAAAGATAACCAGTTGTGCCTCCTGAGGAACTGTTACCAAGTTTCCCTGAGGACTGCTGAAAGAGCTGAGGATGATAGTAGATCTGGACCTCTTTGTGCACTATGATCTTGCAGATGTATTTTTGAATTAGAACGTGATTCTGTTTACATGATATTTAGCAAAAGGGACCATGTGGATGTTTGTGGCTTCATGTGTCCCCTTCCCCCAACATAAAGCTCCATGCAGAAGATGAAACATGATGCCCCTTTGTGAGCCATCCAGGACACCTCCCCCCAGTCCGTACACTTCATATGGATGTAATGAACTTTTATTGGCTCTTGAATTACATTCTGTGAGCACAGAGCTTTCTGCTGCCAATCTGAGCACAATAACAGAGCTTGGAAGTGTCATTAATAAAGGGCCATGTGGCTTGAACACAGAAACGTTTATAAAAAGGCATGTTTCTACTCAGTGCTAATTTTGGTGGGAGCAGAGAGTAAGAGAAAATGATTCACGCAGAAATGGAAGGTCAGCATCAGAACCTGAGCAAGATAAAGGAAGTAGACGTCATTAGGTCATCCACATGTTCTCTACTGAGGGCTTCCTGCGTGGAGGCAAGATCACACAACCTGGGTATGGCTCTCAAGGAATGGGCAGGACTGACCCAGCCCTAAGCATTGAAGAGACTGCTGAGTATTACCAGCTGGAAAAAAAAAAAAAAGTATGTGGTAACAGAAGAATATTTCCAGAAATAACAGATCCTGGATTGACCATGGTCCAAATCAGAACTTGTATTCACTTTTGCACATTTAGGAAGCAAGTTGGCCCCATTTGGATGTCAGCATTCATATCAACCAAGCTCCACAAGTCGGATGCATAGCCAGCAAATGTTCATTGATTTCATGATGATGAGAAGGTGACCAACTGGTGACAAAAGGCTGAGGGTGAGTGAAACACACCCCTCCGTAGGTGTAAATACCGGAGCATCCAGTGAGTCTCAAAGGCCGGTCAGTGAGCAGAACATGTGGACGAGAGGATTGGGTGAGTGGTTCTGACTTCTAGCCAGGGCAGACTCACACCAGAGAAAGTTCTGTGCTAAGGACTGTGTTCCTGGCACTGTTCCCACAGGCACCAGTGAGCCTTCAAGTCTGGGCTGCCCCTCCCTTGTTGATCACAGAGGCTTCCTCCTGACCATCGTCATGCATGAGCTGTGAGCCAGCGCATCCGCAATGTGCTTTCTCGTCCTTCAACCATCCGGGCTAGTTCTTGAGGGTTCATCTTCCATGTGAAATTGACAAAATATTCTTGTATCTCTTGCTACTTGTTTGCCTTTGACAATTTCTCTGAAGTTTCCTTCCTCCAGATATTCCTTCTTTCTGCCTCTCTCTGACTTTTCTCACTGTGTCATTGGGAATTAGATCCTGTCTCCTTCTAGACCAACCTATGGGGAATACTTTATCCCCATTGAACCAAGCCTTTACCTTCATCAAGCTACTTCCTTAATCAAAACTTCATTCCATTGCTAACCTCATTCGCAGATGTTATTGCAGAGACAGCTCTACCTCACAGCTATGACTCTAGACTCCTTGGGCTGGGTTCAAGACCCCACCCCTTAATCACTAACTACATACAACCAATAAGGAGCATCTCTCAGGGTCAATCAGGACCCTAGGTCCACATTCACTGGTTATAAATACCATGGAATAGCAGGCAAGTGGCAGCTAAGGATGTCCATTTGGGTATGCAGCTCCTCAGGCTCAGAGGCCCCAGACATCTTTCTAACATTTGTTGCCATGAGCCACAGAGGTACATCTTATAATGCCTTCTTTCTAGAATGTCCTTTCCCTGGTTCTTCATATGGCTTTCTCTCTTCAGTCAACTGACTGTTCAAATGCCACCTCAGAGACATCATCACTGACCACGGTGTCAGAAGTATCCTCTTTTTTTCATCTTAGAGAAAACAAAAGAGAGAAAGAGACACACAGAGAGAAGATAAATAAAGAATTGGCACACCAGGGCCTCGGCCACTGCAATCGAACTCCAGATGCTTGCACCACTTAGTGGCCATGTGCAACCTTGTGCTTGCCTCACCTTTGTGCATCTGACTAATGTGGGATCTGGAGAGTTGAACATGAGCCCTTTGGCTTTGCAGGCAAGTGCCTTAATCACTAAGCCATCTCTCTAGTGCTAAAATACAATCTTTCTCACTCTCTCACCCTGCCTTGCTCTATCTTCTCCATAGCGCTTGTGGTAGTTTGAATGAAAAATGTCCCCATGGCCTCATGTGTCTGTGATGAAGCCTCATCCTTTATCCACAGCTGGTGGAGCCTTTGGGCGGTGGAGCCCTGCTGGGGGAAGCGTTTACTCACGGTGGGTCTTGGGCTATTGTAGCCCAGCCCCACTTGCTATACCCAGTTCACTCTCTCTACTTCCTCCCTGCTGCTGTGGAGATGTGACACCCAGTTCCCTGTCCCTGTCATGCTTTCCCACCACAATGATACTCCCTTCAAAACCGTAAGCTGTAACAGAACCATTTCCTTGTATAAGCCGCTGGTTCTGGTCAGGTGTTTTTGTCCCAGCAACAAGAAGGTAAATGCTATAGCATTTTTCCACACCTAAAAATGCATTTAAAATTTATTTGTTCCTTACTGATGTGTGGGCTGTACAGCAGACATGACCTTTATCCCAAGTATCAATTCAATTAATATTTGAGAAACAAAGGCTGGAAGATTGGGGCAGATGGTTTCACACTGTGGGATTCATAGCAACCCAGAGTCCTCTGGAGCAATTTAGAATGCAAAGTGTCAGTTTGGTTTAGTTTGGTGAATGCACAAAGATTCTACATGCCAGGAAAGGTAGCACACTGTGTGTCTCTAGTAAGAGTGGCTTCGGACTTCTCCTGTGTGTCTTGCAGATCCACTTCAGGGTCCTCCTAGAAGTCCAGCTACCTTACAAAGGCCAAAACATCTCAAAATTAACAGCCATAGCTGTGAGGCCAGCAGTGTCTTCCTGAGAGTCAGGGAGGACTGCAGGCCCCGAGGACCCTCTCTGGAGTCTCTGGATGGACAGGGAGCTACAACATGGGTGATGGCCATGGAAACCAGTGATTGTGCAGCAATGCCAACTTGAGGAAAGGAATGGTGAGCATGAGGTGAGTATGTGGAACCCTCAAAAAGCCAGTGGTCTGGCTGCATCTTTGGAAAGGGAGGGTGCAAGACATTTGGATTGGCTTACTGAAATGACACAGGCTCTCTCTCTCTCTCTCAGCTTTGTCTAAATCCTCACGTCTACTTATTGTCTCAAAAATCACCATTAGGGCTGGGTAGATAGTTTAGTGGGTAAAGTGCTCGCTTTATAGCATGAGGACCTAAGTTCAGATGCCCAGCACCCTCATAACAGGACAGTCACATAATGCCAGTGCTGTGGAGGTAGACATAGGAGCCATGTGGCTGTCTGGTTAGCTAGTCTAGACAAGCTGGTGAGTTTAGGTTCAGCGAGAGACCCGGTCTAAAAGAAAAAGTAGAGCACAGCTCAAGAGGACACCTGACTTTGACCTCTGGCCTTCACACTCACATGTTCATTCATGCATGAGCATCTGCACACACATGCATCCCCACACACACATGGACACACACAGGCATACACATGCACATCACAAGCCCCCTCGCAAACAAAGAAAATCACTACTATTGGGAAGGCTCCTTTCTAAAAGGGAAGTGCTCTGGTTGTCTTAGCATCAGAAATCCTGTGCCCCAACCCCTGATACACCTTGGGAATTCACACTTACCCAACTACTTACCTAGCTTATGTTTCCTTACGTACCAAATTACCTTATTTTAATACCTCTCCCCCTGCCTCCGGAATGTGGAGAGCTTGGCAGCTAATTTTCTAAATTCTTTCTGAAATCGTGAGGTCCTTTACAAATGCACAATGTCACTTATCTGCCCCTAGATCCTATTAAACAGTGTCTTGCTTTGTTTGGTTCAATTGTTCAGAAGGAAATGTTTATCCTGATCCTGCAGTTCTGAAAGTTCACAGGAATTTTAAATCTAATTTGATTTCTCTGATTCTGGCTTTTTCTCTACTTCCTATTTCAAGAGCAAAACTAAAGGAGATCTATTTCTCTTTGGTTTCAGGTTTCAACAGCAGAGGTGTTTTTTTTTTTTTTTTTTTTTTTTTTTTTCTGATTGCAAGCACGGCCTAACAAAGCACTATTTTAAACACAGGGAAATGTCACTTACATGTTAAAAAGCTCACAGCAGCAAGTCTGTCTCTGCTTAATCTTTGAAGACGCTGCTTAATAAAACCGGGAGATCTCTCTGACACTGTCCAACAAAACCTCTCGTAGATTTGTTCTGTGCATATTTTTGGACGATAATGATAAAAAGGCTGAAAAGAAAGCAGGGTGCATCACAACATCCATTTCTCACTGCAGTCAGAGATATCCCCAAGCTTCAGTGCAATGGAGTTGATCAGAAAAGATTAGGTATTAATTATGAAAGTGTACTTCAATTTATCACCAAAGGATATCAAACAGGCCAAACACCACAGCCTCTCATATAATTCATCTCTTCCTTGCAGGGAGGCAGATAGCAACGATTTGCAAATTGCCTCCTCTGCAAAGAGAAGGGAGGAAAACATCCACACACAACACACAATTAAAATCAGATAAGCATCAGGCGACGTGTCACGTTTTCAGTAGAAAGCCAAAAGTGGAGGTCTTAATCTCGGGGGCTGGCTTGCTGCGAGTGTGCTCTGTGGCGCTTCCCTTGATGTGACTACTTAACTCCTATTAAAATTAATAGGGGTCAGACCTGATCATCCAGGGAGAAAGGGCCTCCTGGTGCGGATGGGCTTCGAGTAATAAGGATTTGGTGATTACTGTATTATTTGTCTGTTCATTTTCAGATTATCTTGTAAGTGTGCACACTTTGTGATCTTTGGTCCAATTATAAAGAATAACATGTCGCCTAGGCTCTATTTTTATTAAAGCAGCCTTCTTCTCTTGAAAAGCATATAATTTGAGAGGGCATATTGACAGGCTCTTAATGCAAAAAGCTCACCACGTTCTCTTTTATCCCTTAAGTAAATAGCAGTACTGGTTCTAAACTGGATGTAGCTTTATGAAGCAACTGGGACTTCTGACCCCCAAGATTCATAGAGAATCACAACTCAAACGTGACTCGGGTCAACGGGAGGAGAGTAGAAGTTTGTGGCACAGATGGTCAGAACTTGGAGTCAAATGGTGGGTGTCAAAACAAAATTCTTTGAAACTTCTCTTCTGGTAACTGTGGGTATTTCACCATCACCTGCAAGGACACAGCAAAGTGGGTTACTTTCATAAAATGGCTGAAATGTGGGGTCATTGAGAATGTGTGAAGTGTATCAGTACATGCCCCAAACATTTATCATCTGACCACTGAAAAGAGTCACGAGTAAGACATACCAGAATTCGTTTGCATTTTCTGTCTCTTTCTTTCTTTCTTTCTTTCTTTCTTTCTTTCTTTTTATGAGAGAGAGAGAGAGAAAATTGGCATGCAAGGGCCTCCATCCAGTGCAATTGAACTCCAGATGTGTGTGCCACCTTGTGCACATGTGTGCCCTAACCCACCTGGGTCACCTTGTGCATCTGGCTTACATGGGATCTGGAAAATAGAACATGGGTCGTTAGGCTTCTCAGGTAAGAGCCTTAAGCACTATGCCATCTCTCCAGCCCATTTGCATTTTAAATTGTTGCATCGTTGAATTTTGTCCATTAGAGAAAGACCTGAGAACAGGAGCACTTAACATAGTAGCAGCAGCACTTTGTAGGGTAAGGAGAGTTTACAGGCAGGAAGATGAAGAGTGGTTTGTTGGAACGAAGAAGGCCACCACCATGGGATCCATGCAGCATCTCACTTACTATTTTATATGCTCTTCTGGAAACAGAGGGTGTATATGTGTTTGCATTTGGTATATGTGTATGGTGTATGGGTGTGGCATGTGCATGTGGTGTATGCATGTGGTGTATGCGTGTGGTATGTACAGATGCATAGGCCCTGGGACAATGTCTCCCACTGAACCTGGATCTCATGCTGTTTTTTGATTAAACTGGATGACCAGGGAGCACCAGGGATTCTCAAGTCTCTACCATCTTCCTCTGGCCTCAGCATTGGGGTTACAGACCTGCACAGCTGTATCTGACTTGAAAAAAATTATTTATTTACAATCAGAGAAAGAAAGAAAGAGAGGTACTGGTGCACCAGGCCCTCTTACCACTGCACACAAACTCCAGATGCACCCACCACTTTGTGCATCTGGATTTACATTGGCACTGGCCAATGAAACCAGGCCAACCTAGGCTTCGCAAGAAACTGTCTTTTTAATCACTGAGCCATCTCTCCAGTCCCATACCTGCTTTTTTTATGTGGGTGCTGGGGACTGAACTCAGGGTCCTTTTGATTGTGCAGTAAGAGCTGCTAATCACTGAGCCATCTCACCTGCCCTTACTTAATATTTTATTTTGATACAAAATGGTGAGATCAACCACAAGTCAGCTCCAATCTATATGAGAGTGTTAAAAGCCTATAAAATGGACCCAGGAATGAGTTCAGCAATGGAGAACAATGACAGCAGGAGACAAGTGTGCTCGACCTCCTCCCACTCCGCCACCTGCACATCTCAACACTGTGCTGTGTCTAATCCTAAATGAAACAACTACGTCTCTAGAAGACACTGCTATCTCCATCTATAGCTGAAGTGTGGGGGCTGGAAAGATAGTTCAGTGGGTAATAGCACTTCTGGTGCAATCATGAGGGCCTGAGGAGGCCTTAGAGGTCACCCAAGTTCCATCCCAGGACCCGCACAAACAACCCGACAGGGCCACATGCTTCTGTAACCACAATCCCATAGGAGAGCCGAGACCTAAAATTTGCCAGATCTATTGAAAAATAGAGCAAGTTCTGGGATGGGTAAAGGACTCCCACTCAAGTAAGAATGGGTGGAAGAGCCAATTCTCTCTCTCTCCATCTCCCTCTCTGTCTCTAAAAATAAAAATTAAAATTAAATAAAATGATGACTTAAATGTTCTGTTACTATTATAGTTTTACTTATTTTCTCTTTTTCTATTTTGAAAGTGTGTTCTTAGGTACATAGAGATTTCGTATTACTATATCTGCCACATATTTGTTGTCCATCATTCTTTTAATCAAAGTGGAATTAATTTTATTAATGCTTTCTTGACTTAAAGTCTATTTTGCCCAATATTGATATTATTATTCCTGATTTCCTTTCGCTTTTGTGTTTGCTTATTTTGTTTGTTTGTTTGTTGGTAGTTTGTCTTGGCATAGCATCTCTCTATGTAACTCAGGCTGACCTTGAACTCCAGATCTTCCTGCCCAGCTTCCCAAGTGCCAGAACTGAGCGCATTTTCCCATCATGCTTCTCTCCGCCACGTTGCCTTACATCAGACTTTCCTGTCCTTTTACAACCTCTGTTCATTCACAACATTCCGCTGCCCTCTCCCATACGCGCTCCTCATAAATAGGATGCAGACGGAAATCATTTGCTTATTTGTTTAATGAACTCTTTGTTTTAAAATGATGCGGGTTCACATGTCATTGAATGAACACATAGAGATTCCATGTCCTCTTGATTCAGTTCCACCCAGTGTTAAGACCTTGTAGTCAGTCATGTAAGATACTAACACACCAGCCACCATATTAACATTGTGATCCTTTAAATACGGGACATTTTCAACAGCATGCGTTTTTCTTGTGTTAGCCTTTTCTTTATTCAGCCATGCCTACTTTCCCTTGGCCCTCAATACCTCTTAACCCCGGGAGACCAGTAATCTGCTCCCCTTTTCTACCTGTACTCATTTCAAAAATGCTTTATAACTGTGATCATATTGTCTATGACCTATCTAGACAGACTTTTAAAAAAATATATTTTATTTATTTATTTGAGAAAGAGAGAGAGAGAGGAAGAAAATGGGCATGCCAGGGCCTTTAGCCACTGCAAATGAACTCCAGATGCATGCACCCCTGTGCATCTGGCTTACGTGGGTCCTGGAGAATTGAACTGGGATCCTTTGGCTTTGCAGGCAAACAACTTAACTGCTAAGCCATCTCTCCATCCCCAGGCTTTTTTTTTTTTTTTTTTACTAAGCAGGCCTCTTGCATTCCATCCATGTGATATGAATCGGTTGTTATCCCTTTTTTCATTGTGTACTGGTTTTCCACAGCATAGAGGTATCACAGCATTCCCACTCACTTTAGAAGTGCTTGAGTCATTTCTAATTAGGGCTATTATGAATAAAGTCACTATAAATATTTTTATACAAACTTTTGTGAGGATGTAGGTCTTCATTTCTCTTGTATAGATTTCTCACTGACCATCAAGTTCCTGGACTGTGTGGTTTGCATGGTGAGTGCTTAGAAACACTGTCAAAACTTTTTCTAGACCATTCTCTGTTCTTCTAGCAATGGTCTCAATGATCCCATTTCTCCATATCCCCAAGATCTGCTGCAGTCTGATAGGTTTAAACTGGTAATCTTTATAATTTGCACTTCTCTAATAGGAAAAAAAATGCTGAACATTTTCTCATGGGCTTATTATAGGTATAGCCTCTCTAGTGATATGTCTGTGTCTTTGGCCATTTTCAATTGGATGGCTTGAACTTTTTGTCTGTTTTTAACTGTATTTTGAGGGATCTTCATGGATTCCACATAACAGTCTTTTATCAGATATGTGGGATGGGGGATTTCCTCCCATCTACTACTTGTGTTCTCCTCCTTTCCACAGCCGCTTTTGCAGAACAAAAGTATTAATTTTGATGGAGTCCACACAGGTGTGGTTCCTGACAAACTGTATGGTTGACATCAAATCTCCCCTTAGCCCTGCATGCTGAAGATCTGCTCCTGTGCTGTCTCTGAAATGTGATTTTGCATTTGGCTCCCTCAACTATTTGGGATTTAGCTCTTGTACATGGTGTGAAGAGACGTGGTTCATCTGTCATGTGTCTTCCTGCTTACTGAAGTCCAGTTATCTAGAACCATTCTGTCCATTGATAGCTGTGGTTCATCTGTCATGTGTCTTCCTGCTTACTGAATTCTGATTATCTAGAACCATCCCATCCATTGACAGCTGTGGTTCATCTGTCATGTGTCTTCCTGCTTACTGAAGTCCAGTTATCCAGAACCATCCCATCCATTGACAGCTGTGGTTCATCTGCCATGTGTCTTCCTGCTTACTAAAGTCCAGTTATCTAGAACCATCCCGTCCATTGACAGCTGTCCCCCTGCACATAGTGCTCTGTCCTTTCTCCTGTCCCAGTCCATCAAGTAATGGTCCCTGTGGGTTCTCCATTGTGGGTTCTCCGTCCTGTCCCGCTGACTCATGTGACTAGTTCTCTGCCAATAGCACGCAGTTTCCATGACTGCAGCATATAATAAGTCTTGAAATCAGGTACAAGAGTCTTCTCGCCGTGTTCTTCTTTCAAGAAATTGGTTTAGCAATTCTACTCCTCTGAATTTCCATATAACTTTTGAAATAATTTGTTCGTATCCAATAAAAAATGTCACGGGGATTTTAGTTGCAATCACATTAAACATTGCTATGTGCATAACTGATGCTTTTAGTATGTTACAACCCTCAATCCATGAAGAGGGCCTATCTTTCCTTGACCTTTTTTTTTTTTTTTTTTTTTTTGGTGGGGGAGGCAGGGGTTTTGAGGCTGACTTCCATTCTAGCCCAGGCTGATCTGGAACTCTTTAGTCCCAGGCTTGCCTGGAACTCGCAGCACTCCTCCTACCTCAGCCTCCCAAGTGCTGGGATTAAAGGCACGTGGCACCATGCCTAGGTTTTCTCTTCTTTAAACTTACTTTTATTTTATTTATGGATGCTGTGCCATTTTATCATACAAATTCTGCGTGTTTTACTAATTTTACATACACATGCATATGTATGTATGTACACATGTATATATCAATGTGTGTGTGTGTGTGTGTGTGTGTGTGTGTTGCTTTTTGGTATGTGCTTTTATTTTGGCTTTTGAACCCGTGGGACAGATTTCACAACAAACTATAGTATCATTGCGCTTGTTGCTTTGTTGTATGACATTTTCTTTGGTTCTATGTTTTTTGTTACCTTTAAAATATGTGTTTGACTAAGCAAAGTCTGGTTCACATGAGCATAAGTAGTAGTACATTAAACTCCCTCTCCCACTCCCACGGCAGCGTTGTCTCAGATTTTAGCTCTTGTTGTCTCTAAGCCTATTCACAGTCACTCTCAGGACAAGTACTGCTTCTTGGTTCCACGATGTGTGTCTATGGGTGGATTTATGTTTATTTTCCTTCTCCAATTAGGGATTCACTAAGCCTCTGTTTTCTCCCTCTATCTCTTCAGCCAGTGACTTCAGTAAACTAACTGTGTCAGGAACGTCCTTGGAGTTAAAGAGGACTTGGAGAGCAAACTGCACACCCCTGAGCTGGAGATGTAGCCACATTCACACACTTCCAACCAGGGCCAGCTCACAGAAGGTGTTATGGCAAAAAATGAAAATAAAGAAAATAGTACTTTAATGGAGATTTTCCCATTGTGAAGACTGAGTCCTCTGCCCTGTTGATCCCCCGTCTTTGACCCTGGGATGGAAACTTTCCTTGGTTTTCCCCTTTGCAGAAGGCACACAGACCACCTTTAGCTTTCACTGTTCCCTGCTCACAGCCTATGACTTGTGCCCCAGCTCCTTCTGCAGCTGGGTGGAACCATCTATCGTCTCCAAGCAGTTAATAAGGAACCTTCGTTCCCTTGGTGTGGAGACCAGGCAAGACATGGCTGTTCCGCCTTATCACCCAGTGCCTGCGCTCTGCACCCCAGCTGCTGTGCCTCATCCCCATGACTTCCTCTAAAGAGATGCTAAGGGTCTGCATCTCATTTCCTTCACAAAAATGTCACCAGCATTATCTTACGCATGTGTCGTACAGATAAGGGACAGTCACGCTGAACAGTCTGCTCCATGCACTTTGGGTTTACCAGCTTATGTCTTTATTTTTAACTCAGCAAAGCCATGGTCTTTGTCGTGGACGTGACAAAGCCAATCTGAGCCAGCTGCACCAGAGGTGACAGGGTCAGCTTCCACGGCATGGGACATTGTGATTCGGTCATAGAGATTTAGATGTCAGTGAGAAGGAATGGGGTGTTCTTCCTTCATTCAGAAAAAGCAAATCTTATTAATTTTTGTACAAAAATTCCCTACAAAATATTGAGCTTGCAGCACCCCATCCAGCTGGCCACTGGTGGGGAGGAGAGGAGAGCTCTCCTCATTGATCGATTGTTTGGATGCTTGACCCTAATGGGCCTCACATTTATTTCCCATTTCAAGGGCATCAGTGGTAATTTTTGTCCAATCATGTTGAATAGTAGGAATAAGGGCATCTGACTTCACTGAGTGCTAACAACCGGAAAGACATCATGTCCCACATTCTGCCCATCACCTTGTCCTCAGACTCCACGACAGCCGCACACAGTGGGCACTGTTATCTTTCTGATAATCATGGCATGGGAATCTAGAGATGAGGAGCAACTTTGCGAGATGTCCAGCAAGCAAGATGTTGACAGGCTTGTCTCAACCCCTAGGCAGGCATCCAGTTGCTAACTAGCTACAAACACATACCAGCCTACTAATTTTGCCATCTCAAGAGTTCAAAAGGCATGGCCTCGTTTGATCCCCATGAGATGGCAGCCACAGAGTGCACAGCTGAGGCTCCGAGTCTCCCAGCTCCCCGTGTCCACCATCTTACAAAGGAGAGAGCCCCACCCAGCTGACACTAGCATCCTGGTCAGAGCCACTGCACATAGCAAAGGTGATTCTCCTGTGAAGATGTGATAGGAAGGCTCATTTTCGTGTGCATGTGTGTGTGTGGGTGTGTGTCATATGCACATGTGTGTGCAGATGCATAAGCCCTGTATACACACCTGCAAAGGCCAGAGGAGATTGTCAGGTGTCCTCTTCTCACTCATCTGTGTATTTCCGTGAGAAGGAGTTTCTCACCGAACTCAGAGCTGCTCTTTATATCCAGACTGGCTGGTTAGTGACGGCCAGACTTTCTCCCATCACTGCTCCCCGCAGGGCTGGGGTTGTAGGCATGCTTGGTCATTTCCAGATGTTTATATGGGTGCTTGTATCAAACTCGGGTTGAACAAGGCTGTCTCAAGCCCTCATGCTTGCTTGGCAAGAGCTCTTACCCACTGAGCCATCTCCCCCGCCCCATCAGCCTTGGTTCACTTGTGCAAATTTTAAAAGAAGGAAACTATCTGTAGGTTACTAAGTATTGTATATTCCTTACCACTTTAACCCAGAATAAAGTAAGATGAAAGATGGCAAGTCTTCTACCTTTGGGACAGGATGAATATCTGGCCAGTAGAGATGACCAGAGCTCATACCAAAGGTTCTTTGTTTTACTCACCATGAAAGTTTGTGTGGGAAAGCAGAGGAACTTGGAAAGGATGTGGGACGCTGCTGCTGGAGGGTCATTCAGAGCACTGCTGTGGAATGGTCAGGGGCTGCGGACCTAAGTAGTGTGAATCAGTGTAGCAAAGAACCTATAATGTTTCATAACAAAATGAACAAAAGTAGGGCTGGGCATGGTGGCACACATCTTTAATCCCAGCACTCGGGAGAGATTGATGGGAGGATTGCTATGAGTTCATGGCCAGCATGGAACAATAGAGTGAGTTCCAGGTCAGCCCAGGCTAGTGTGACACCCTACCTTGAAAAACCAAAATAACCAAAAATTAGGGCTTGGCAGTGAACGCACTTGCCTGTAAAGCCTAAGGACCTAGGTTCCATTTTTTTCCAGAACCCATGTAAGCCAGATGCATATTTGGTGTCGCATGAGTTTGGAGTTTATATGCAGTGGCTAAAGGCCCTGGCGTGCCCATTCTCCATCTGCCTCTTTCTCTCTTTCTCTCAGATCAATCAATTAATAAAATTCAAAACAAAACAGGGCTGGAAAGATGGCTTAGCAGTTAAGGTGCTTGCCTGTGAAGCCTAAGGACCCATGTTCAACTCTCCAGATCCCTTGTAAGCCAGATGCACAAAGGTGAGGCACACACAAGGTCACCCATGTCCACTAGGTGGCAGATGTGTTTGGAGTTTGATTTCAGTGGCTGAAGGCCTGGCATGACAATTCTTTCTCTCTTTCTCTCACTCTCTAAATAAAAACAACAAAAAGCATACGTTATGTAGTCAGAGCAAAGTACCCAGCAATTCAACTTTTAGAGGTCTGTACTTTGCAGTATGTGATGTGCATGGTGTCTAGGGTGGCTTCACGTGTGTGTGCGTGCGCATGTGGGCGTAAAATACTGCAAGAAGGTGCAAACCACCAAGATGGACTTTGTACAATAAATGATCGTGTATGCATTGCATATATAGCGCACAGCCTACACTGGTGGGTGGGTAGGTGAGTGGGTAGATAGCGACATACATAAATAGAAGATAGATAATAGATGATGAATGGATAGATAAGTAGGTAGGTGTATGGATAGCTACATAGGTGGGCAGATCGATGAATGATTTGGGCAGATGGATTGACAGATAATATATCAGTGGGAAGATGGATGGATATATAGATTAGATAAATGACAGATAGGTGATAAACACATATATACCTTAAATGATGATCAATCTGATATGAAAAGATGTCCAATTACAAAATTAAACAGTGGAATTCTACTTATGTCAAACATTAAAGTAAATTGGCTATGTGCAGCTATAAGTATATATAGACACACATGCAAAGAAACATATATCCACATGTATGCATACATGCACATGCACACATCTATATGAAAATAAGGGCCCAGCTTAGTCCCAGTGCATTCAGAGAGATGCTTGCACTCATGTGTTCTTACTAATTCCAGATCAGTCACCTTGTTTCGCCAGTAGCCTCTCCAACATGTCTGGCTAATTAAACTTAGTTCTTAAAATTCTTCAAAATTAGGGCTGGATAGATGGCTTAGCGGTTAAGGCATTTGCCTGAAAAGCCAAAGGACCTTGGTTTGACTCCCAGGACCCACATAAGCCAGATGCACAAGGTGGCACATGTGTCTGGAGTTCATCTGCAGCGGCTGGAAGCCTGAGTGTGCCCATTCTCTCTCTCTCTCCCTCTCATAAGTAAATAAGAAAAATAAATAAATTCTTCTAAATTAAAGCTAGAAAAATGATATCTGATGATTTTTTTTTACATTTAAAATATGGCTAAGTTAGCCTAGATCACATGACAAGCCCATGACTCCCTCCGCTCTCAAAAAGACTCCAGACTGTTATAAGGGAGTTGGGAGCTGTCGGAAGACGGTAATACAAGCATGTGTTTAATAAGTCAGCGAAGCATTATGTTTCTGGACTGCCCCAAGTCCCACTCGTGTCGATGACTATCGAAGGGAAGGAAGATGAACCAGGCTTCCAGTGCTGTCGGCCCATCAGCTCTGGCTCCCTCCTTGTTAACTGTACAGGTTGCTACAAAAACTTCAGCGGAAACTATTTTACATCTCAATTACTCCTGATTAATGTAATCAGATGGAATCAATTAATAAAGTCAACATATACAGGGAGAATTAAAAGGCACAGCCAATACACACGGCTGTGCAGACATCAACAGGAGAGGAGTGAGCCCCCGCACAGCTCAGGCGCGAACATCCAGGAGTGATTCGAAAAGTAACTTGGCAAGGTTAATTACTGCTGCATTATGCAGGGTACAATCATTTGGTTGGGAGTGCAATATTTTGTTTTAATAGGCATGAGGGGAAACTCCACAAAGAAGATGAGGTGAAATTGCCAGGGATTTGGCAAAGCCTAGTCGCCAGAGACTGACAGCTACGAAGAGAAAGAAAACAAGGGTTCCTTCCACGAATCGGTTTCTTTCTCGCAGCCTTTCGGAAAGCTGCAGAGCTTCCTTGTACCACTGGTGGCTTGTCCTCCTGTTCATGGGGAGTGTGCGTAGGCTTGGCCCAAGAACGTGAGCGTGAGCACGTGCTGGCAGTGGAGCCTGCCTTCCCCCAGCACAGGGCTAGCGGGATTCCTGTCAATCAAACAGGCAGGCGGGGGCAGGTTATAATCACAAAACACAATCATTATGACAAACAGATCTGCTCTTATTTCTTTTTTTAAAAAAAAACACTTTATTTATTTATTTACAAGCAGAGAGAGAAAGATAGACAAGAGACAAATAGAATAGGTGAGCCACGGCCTCCATCCACTATAAATGAACACCAGATGCATGGGCCACTGTGCATCTGGCTTTACATGGGTACTGGGGAATCAAACTTGGGTTGTTAGGCTTTGCGGGGAAGTGCCTTAGCCACTGAACCATTTCTCCAGCTCTCAAAGCTTCCTTCTAAACATAGCTTTGAACATGTCTCTACAATCACTGCTCCATACCCTCCCCACTGCCCGCCTCTTCCCTTTCTCCTCCCCGGTTCCATGTCATCACTCTTTTATTTCTGTTTCTATGATCAACTTTATTATATTGATCTTGACGCTAAGAAGTGATACATGCCTGAGTGGTAGATATACTAATTCTCCTGATTAGCTCACTGAACAATGTAAAAGTTTGTAGCTAACAAAAAGTAAGACTGGGCCGGGGAGATGACTCAGAGGTTAAAGGCGTTTACTCCACAAGCCTGTCAACCTGAATTTCAACCTCAGCAGCCACAGAGAGTTGGGTACTAAGTGGCACATGCATCTGTAAGCCTAATGTACCTGTGACAAGGGAAGGTGGGGCTTGGAGAATTTTGAAACCAGCCTTTCCAATGAGGAAAAACAAGGTAAAAATTTTTAAAGTATTGTAAAATACAAAACTATTCCATAGGGATGGATTAGGTGGAAGAGAAGAGTGGGGAGTGACTATAAAGAGAACATTGTTGCCACAGAGACGGGGGTGTTCAAGGTGGGACTTCAAATTGCCCACATTCGCACTGAGCCACTCAGAGGGTCCGTACTATGCACTGACTCAGGCAGGCAACTTGACTATTCTTATCTTATGAGTGATGGAATGGGTCCACAGTCCACCCTGAGAATCCAGCAGTACCTGGATCAGACCTGGCTCTGTCGCCCAGTCCCACTTCTCGCTTCTATGGTAAGGGGGGTGGGGGGAGGACATGTTTTTCCAGAATCAGAGTTGGTACCTGGATGAGGACTCAAACCTAACTTGTGGAGGTCTGCCTCCTTCCATGGCCCAAGACCTGGCTGTGGCCTTCCAGGTCAGAGCCCTTCCAGTCTTTGTCCCCCCGTGCATGACTCTCAGTAGAACCACTCTGAGCACCACTGGCTTCTGGAACAGTGTGGGTCTTCCTACAGTGTCACTGTGTGAAGACAGAGGCCCAGGCTCCCTGGCACCATCCCCTTCTCTGTGTGAGGGAGCATCCTGAATTGTAGTTAATAAACGCACCTTTCTTCCTTCATCTCCAGAGAGCGTGAGTGCTAGGGAAGGAAAACCCTGAGACGTAATAGGGACATTAACTCGAGCCTGAGTCAATGAACTCCCGGTTTGAGTCACCCCATCCTGAAGTGGCCTTAATACCTTCACTGTTGGGTGCAGGCAATTTGGCCCAGGACCACTCCTCAATCCCTCCCAAAGACAGAGAGGAGCTAAGCTCAAAACAAAATGCCAAAAGCTGCACATCCCAGTTTGGTGGTCAGAGGTACGAGGAGGTCTGCACTCAGGGAGGCGGGGACATTTTCCTGACACAGGAAGCAGGAGTGTTCATGGTTCATGAGGGCATGCTGGGCCAAACTCCAAGTCAGCAAATCTTATGGTCTTCCTCCATCGGCTGTGGGAGTGGGGAGGACCTGCAGCTCTGGGAGCCTCAGTGTCCTAGATTGTACATGAGCTTTCTAGTGTCCACTAAATTGACCTTTGGATTCAGTGACACCTACAGAGTATGGCTGTCCATTCTTCTTTATTTTCTTCTAGTTAAAAATATTTTATTTATTTATTTATTTATTTATTTATTTATCAGAGAGAAAGACAGATAGAGAGAATGGGCACACCAGCACCTCCAGCCACTGCACACAACACATGGAACACCTTGTGTATCTGGCTCATCTGGTTACTGGGGAATTGAATCTGGGTCCTTAGGCTTCACATGCAAGCGCCGTAACAGCTAAGCCATCTTTCCAGCCCTGGTGTCCATTCTTGTTAGCAAACTGTGTGGAGTATCCAACCCCTACACAAATGATGATGGATATCAGGTTTCAAATTGAAATGATGTGGAAGATGATGTGGCCTCAGATTCAAGCATCCCTCTCCTATATCCTGATGATATATCTAGATTATTTTTAATGGAGTAATGTCAATATCACCTCTTGCAGGAAGCCTTCCCTAAATGGACAAGGCTGGACTGACATATTCTTCTCTGGAATCCCCTGGCAGCTCTCTTGTATCATTCCTCCCATTGTGTCACTCTCAGTGACTGACTTATCTACTGTGGTCCTGGACTGTGGTCAAGGATTGCATTGTACTCAGTCCCACGTCCTCAGCACCCAGCTCCGGCCTGCCATGTAACATGCATCCTATGAACACCCACTAGTGAGGGAGCAAATGAATGGACGCGAAGGCCTGAGAACACGCATTCTTGGAGAGAATAGACGGCAGAATGGCTGAGAGAACCCCCTGAGCTCTAGAGTGTTTGTAAAGGAGAAAATGATGCTGAGCTCCATTGCAAGCCTATGTAGGATGACTGATCATTGGTCACAAGTCATGGGTACCCCTTCTGAAGACAGGAGCTCCTGGTCCTCACTGTCAACACGGTGTCACCGTGAGGACAGTACTGGCCTTTGCTAAGAGCAAGCTGGCACCCTCTGCTCTTCCAGAAACCCTCCCATGTTCTCCTTTTGCCTAAGGTCAACCTCGAGGGAGCAGATTGAAAGGTAGAAATAGGTTTCGGGGACACTAGATATTTGTGGCAATAGAGTCTCATAGAACAGAAAGCAGAAATCGTCACAGCTCTGCCTCTCACTGCTGTAAAAGTTCTGCAGGTTCAGGCCGGGATGCTGGAATCCGGGTCAGTGGCATTCATGGTGTCTCTTAGAACAAAACCTTTCTGCAGCAAGTGCCTGATTTCCTGTTATGACTCTGGGTCCTTTGGCTGAAGGGACAGAAAAGGCTCCTTTCCATCCTGTTTGTTTAGAATGCTTAACAATGGGTTTGGGGGCAAGGAGGGACCGTTGCGAAGCCGCTGATGAGCTGCACAGAGTGCGCGACGCCGCTTGAATAATGCATACGCACTTTGTGTGTGTGCCCGACGCAGGCCGCGTGCAGGGGATGCCGAGGGCTTTGAAGCCCCGCACAGAACAGCTCCTGTGACAGCCCCAGAGTCCAGATAAGATCTGAGCCCTGCCTCCTCCCCGCCGCCAGCTCGGCTCACCAGGCTACCCCATTTCCCTTTTTGCATTTAAAATAAGCTCTGAGACCAGAGCCTCCGAGAGATCCTGTCAAAGACGCATCGTGTGCAGGGCTCACTTTTGTCCCTTCCTGTCTAGCCCCACCCTGACCGAGGGCCTTCTCATAACCTGTGTTGGCACAGCAATGTTAGCCTCCCAGACGGCTGCCCTCTCAGCCCCACGGTGGCTCCAGAAGTCACCCCTTACAGGGTGACCTTACAGGTAAGGTCTTTCTGCAAGCGAACTGGCCATGTGTGCAGATGTCATCCTCCTCCCCTTCCAGAAGAGCACAGTGTTAGCCAAACACCACCCACCTCGGGTCAAGCTCAACTTTCTCAGCTGGGTGCCTGATGCTCGGGCCAGCCTCCCGGAACACAAGGTCCTCTGCAGTTCCTTCTCCTTTTCACACACCAAACTCTCAGTAAGCACAGCCACTGTGAAACGGAGGCCGGCTCCACTGAGCACAAATGTCGTCCAGGCCAGGATAGGTATTCACCCCCTCCCCTTTTTTTAATGTACAGATGGTGTGTGTGCGTGCATTTGTGTGTGGAGTGTGTGCAGATGTGCAGAGACCAGAGGAGCATGTCAGGTGTCCTTCATCTATCACTCACCCACACTTCTCCTTGAGACAGCCCCTTCTGAGCATGGAGATGAGATTTGCAATAGCCCCAGTGATTCTCCTGTCTCTGCTCCCCATGGGACTGAGGTTACCGGCATATGTGGCCATGCCCAGCTATTTACATGGATCCTAGAGATTCAAACTCAGGTGCTCTTGTGCTCTTTTAGGCCCTCATGCTTAGAGCAAGAGCTTTTAACCACTGAGCCATCTTCCCCACCCACATATATTCTTTTGAGCCCCAGAACATCTTAAGATATACACATTTCCTGTTTCCATCATATACAAAAGGACCCCTGCTTCAGGGTGATAAAATCACTCCTCCGAGGTCGCAGAGCTGCAAAGTTGGCAGAGGATTTGAGCACAAGTCTACCACTCACCACATCACACTGCTGCAAACATAGTGCCGTGCCTCACACCTCCTCCTCCTCCTCCTGAACACAGCCCAGGCTCCACACATTCTGACACATTGGTTTTGGGTTTTGAAATATTTCAAAGGGCACCCTCCCTACTTTAAGACTCCTCCTCTTACCTCCCGTGCCCAAGCTGGGAGTTATTTCTCACATGGCGCAGTGACGCTCCCACGCCAACTCATGCCTCCTGGAAGTCTCCAGACACCCTCACATGCAGCTGTACCCTTTCTTGCCCATGTCTGCAGTGTGCCCACCACTACATTGTGAACACATACAAATACTTTTCATAAAGGACTTAAGCCATCCACAATGCTGTCTAGAATTCGTAAACAGTGATATGTGTGTGTGTGTGTGTGTGTGTGTGTATTACAGATATATGTATATTACAGATATATATCTATATATAGATAGATAGATAGATAGATAGGTTGATAGATAAATAGATAAATAGATACATATATATACATATATATGTATATTACATATATATGTATATTACAGATATATATATATATATATATATACACATATATATATATATATGTGTGTTGTGTGTGTGTGTGTGTATTACAGATCCCCAATGAGATCCAATTTAATAATTAGGGCCTGCTGTGTCTCCCCTTCCTAGCTCCTTCCCTCAGCTATCCAGAGTGCCTCCACAGGCTTTCTTTCTTTTTTAAAGTTATTTTATTGATTCAAGAGAGAGAGAGAGAGAGAGAGTATGGATGCACCAGGGCCTCTAGCCACTGCAAATGCACTCCAGATGCATGCACCAACTTGTTCAGATGGCTTACATGGGTCCTGGGGAATCGAGACTGGGTCCTTCAAGCACCCTAACCACTACTCCATCTCCCCAGCCCTCCACTGGCTTTCTGTGTAACGTACCGTTATTTTCTTTTGGGTTCCTAAACATTCCTGCCCACCATTGAACGTCATGTCAACGGAGCCCTATGAATGAATTCTCCGGACAACGCGCTCCTTTGCTTTTTGTATCGTTGCAGCCGAAGCTGGCTGGTTTGGGGTGTCTGGCTCACTGTCCCGTTTCAGGGTTTGCTTTGTGTCACAGGTGCCTGGTCCTCATTGTTTTCTGAGTGAAACAGTATTCCGTGGGGGGGGGGGCTGCCAGAGTCGCTTAGACGCTACCCTCCCCACACTTTTGGGCTGCCTCCAGTGTTTGGCTATGATGAGCGCCTCTGGGTGGACCACCCCACACATCTCCCGATGCGGGAAATTCCCCAACATGGTCACCATAGACTGGGATTCCCTGCTCAGCGGGCTCAGGTGCTCACAATGTCACAAGATCATGGCGATTGTCTTACAAAGTGATTGTACCAATCTGTCCCCTCTTGGGAATTGCATGACAGTCCCCCTTGCTCACTGCCATTGCCAAAACTTATCATTGTCACGTATTATCATTTCTGTCCATATGGTCGGTAGGAAACGGATCTCAACATGATTTTAATTTATGTTTCCCTGTTTATCAATGAGTCACACATTCTTCCTCTGTCATTGGCCAATTGGGTTCCCTATTTTGTGAAATGCCTGTTCAAATTTTTTTGCCCATTTTTTTTCTATTAGGTCATTTGTATTTTTCTTACTGATTTCTATGAGCTCTTTATTCTGCATAGTAAATTTTGTTTTCCTCTTGCACATATAATAAATACCTTTTCGGTTTTAAATTTTATACTTTCTTTCATTCTGTTGTCATTTGAACTGTTGAATGGTTTTTCTATAAGGATTTTGTACCTTGTTTAAGAAATCACTGGTCAGGATGGGGAGGGGAGTGGCTCAGAGGATGAAACACTTGACACATAAACATCAGTACACGGGTTCGGATCCCCACACCCATATAAAGCTGGGCATCTGTAATCCCAAAGTGCTTATGGCAACAAAAGGAGGCAGAGATGGGAGAATCTTCTGACAACTCGCAGGCCAGCTAGCATGATGAATGGAAGGGGGGACAGTGAGAGACTCTCTCAAGCACAGCGAACCAACACCCAAAGGTTGTGCTTTAACCTATGACCTCCACACACGGGCTATGGTATACATGTGCCCACTTTCTCACAGGCATGCACATTCATACGCATTAAAAATCATGTCTAACATAAAGTCATTAATGTGTCATCCTATAAGATCTTCCGTTACTTACAGTACTTTTACTACTCATGTGTCTTTTTAACCTGAAACTCACCTTTGTGTCAGCTGTGACACAGAACTGTATTTTGTCAGGGGATGACATACTAACCTATACCATTTATGCAAAATCCACTCACTCACCGCTGAATAGGAATGACACTTCTGCTCAACAATTAAAGACTCTTGTCCCCTCTCTCCTCTCCCACTCTCTCTCTCGTACCGATTCCTCATTGGAACACTTGTCTTACGAGGGTCAATGTCATCACACTTGTAATTACTGCCGTGTAAGCAAATATTGATACCTGCCAAAGTCAGCTGTCAACCTTGTTTTTCTCATTTGGGAACTCCCCCTTCTCCTTCCATTCATAGTTCCATGTAGGTCATAGGCCACATAATAGATTATTATAATTACCACACATATCCACATGCCTATAGAGCCTGTTGTGAGAGGACTTGCAATAGGTCGAATCTATAAATCAGTGTTGAGAGAACTGCCACAGTACTAGCAATTATAAGACGCCAATATTCCAATCCACATCTCTATGTCTTCTCAATTTTTTTTTTAAGTTGACAACTTCCAGGACTGTAAATAATATTCCATGGTAATTCCCTCCCTCCCCCAACTTTCCCCTTTGAAACTCCTCTCTTCATCATATCCCCTCCCCCTCTCAATCAGTCTCTTTTATTTTGATTTCATGATCTTTTCCTCCTATTATGATGGTCTTGTGTAGGTAGTGTCAGGCACTGTGAGGTCATGGATACCCAGGCCATTTTGTGTGCTGGAGGAGCACATTGTAAAGAGTCCTATCCTTCCTTTGGCTCTTACATTCTTTCTGCCACCTCTTCCACAATGGATCCAGAGCCTTGGAAGGTGTAATAGAGATATTTCAAGGCCGAGCACTCCTCTGTCACTTCTTCTCAGCACCATGATGCCTTCTGAGTCATCCCAAGGTCACTGCCATCTGAAAAGAGAAGATTCTGTAACAAAAAGTGAGATTAGCATTGACATATGGGTATGAACATTAAGAGAAGTTCTTACTGGGCAGTTTGGTGAGCATAGTATATACATGTAGCCAGACAGCAGCAGACATTACAACCTTAGGGCTCATGACTACCCCTGTTGTAGGTTTTCATTATCAGGAATGCATTCCCTCCCATGGGGCAGGGTTCCAGTCATATTAGAGGGCAGCTGGTTTCTCCGATAACAGACATGCCACTATTGTACCCATTGGCTCATTTGGCATGGCTGGCCAAATTTAAGGCTTGCAGTGTCCACTGTTGAGTATCTTCACTGGTGATTTCTCTCTCTACCATTGAACTGCATGCAGCATGGCTTTTTCCAGCTTCCTGTCAGTGGTCTACAAGGAAGAGGTTTTTAGCTCAGCTCCAGCAGGATTTCTTAGTGACCTTGCAGCCCAACTATGTGGAGTCTTCAGTAATAGGGTCTTACCATCTATTCCTGGTGGGAAACCAAGAGCATCGGCAGTGGCCTGTAATGTTTTAGGGGCTTCAGGGACCTCCCTGGCCAACAACTCAGTAGAAGGTATCCCATCCCTGGCACTGAAAATTTTCTATCAACAATATGGCTCCTTTGTGTTCCATTGTACAAATAAGTAGGTTTATATATGACTTATTTATGTCATCTTAGATTTTGATTAGCCCTCCCTCTACCTTTCCTTTACTCAATCTCTTCCCCTGACCTCACTTATGCCTTTTCACTCCCATTAATCTGTTCTTCTACTTATATATATATATATATCTTCAAAGTCACAAAGTAATTTTCATTTTCTTCCTAAGGACCTTGAAGATCTTTTGTTAGACCTATCCCTAAATTCCTTGTGTTTTATAATGTTGTTAGCAATATTATATCTTCCTAAATTGCATTAGCTATCTTTTCATTGTCTGTGGATGAAAACATGATTTTTTTCTAGATTTCTTTAGAGAATAGAAACCATACAGCTCTCCTGTAAATGCAGACAACGTGTCCAGAGGACAATCTGGATTCTCCTTGTACATGATCATTTTAGTTGCAAACGACCTTGATAGTGTCACTTCTTGTTGAAACCCTGTAAGTTTTTTTTTTTTTGTTTTTTTTTTTTTTTCCTGTCTGGTGTATAGGAGCTCTGGCATAATGATGACTTTGATGGTAACAGATGGGCCTTCATCTCTTACCTTAACCAGAATGTGTGAAGCTTTCAACAGTAAGTATGGTGTGCACTGTGAGGTCTGTGTTGATATGATTCCATTCCCAGGTTACTAAGAGATTTTCTGTAGGAATAGATATAATTTTCATCTAATGTTTTATCCTTCTAATGACTGAGATGATCACAGTACTTTCCCCATACCATATTAATAAAGAATATTATATTCATCTTATTAATTGTGCTAGTCTTTTCCTTTGACATTATCACAAAACATCCAAGTTAATCAACTTAGAAGGAGGTAAAGGTTCATTTGGACTAACCCCTTGGGATCTTTTACTCCATGATCAGTTAGCCTTATCATTTTAGGCTGTGGTGAGGCTGTATATCTTGAAGGGAGTGTGTGGCAGAGTGTAGTGGCTCACCTCACGGCCCAGGAAGCAGAACAGATAGTGGAAGAGACTAGAGTCTCACCATCCCCATTCAAGGGCACTCTTAGAATCCTGCTGTGGGGATCCTGCTTTTTATAGGCTATAGGTTCTACCGCCTTCTGACACATGGTTCTTCTCTGGAGATGACACATGAGTGCTTTGGAGGCAACGCACAAGATTCAGACTACAGAATCCATGTTAACCTGAACTTTTATTCCTAAAAGTTTCACTCCAGCATGGTCAAGATTGGCGAATCATGCCTCTATAGCTGCTTTCCTGGCGCTGATGTCTCCTTTGGCGTTTTTGGCATTCATGTCTTTGAGGAGATTGTTCTGTGATCATCAGGTCTGTGGAATTTGGAATCAAGTTTCCTCCAGCCACAAAATTTGTGGAAGTGTGATCTCTTCTATCTGGTAATCTGTACATTGTATGCAAAGTTGAATTATGTATTTCTTCACTTAGAGGCAGAGTTAACTAGTGACACCATGGAGACCAGAATATCTTTGTGGGAAGTTTGTTTAAGCATGACCAAATTCACTTCATTATATCCAAATTCATTATAGGGCTATACCTAACTTATTTTTCTTGCCATTTCAATTTCAATAAATGGTATTTTTCTTAAGCAAGCTTTGATTATGTTGAAAACATAATTTCCCAGTGGAAGTTGTTCACTGTATGTTCTTACCATCCAACTGTTTCAGCAGTGACTATACCTCCTCTTCTGGTTATTCCTGGTGTCCTATCTCTTTCCTGTATCCCATTACCAGAAACATTCTTTTTTTTTTTTTTTTTTGCCCCATATGAAACTATTTCCCACCAGTAATGCCTTGTGCTGTTTTCTAACCTCCTCATTCTGAGAAGAGCTCATTACCTTTCAACCTTTCCTCTTTTACAGAAGATTCTTTTAAGGTTGTAAATCATGTATTACTACAATTGTATTACATGCATTTCTACACTAAATATTTATAATTTTCAATATGTTAAATTGTGTGTGTGTGTGTGTGTGTGTGTGTGTGCATGAGCATGTTTGTGTGTGCAGGTGTGTGTAATTGTGTATGGTGACCAGAGGACAACCTCAGGTATCATGCTTAAGCATTGTTCATGTTTTTTAAAGCAGTGTCTCCCATGAGCCCAGAGCTCACTGATTATGCTAGACTGGTTAGCCAGTAAGCCCTGGGAATCTCCCCACACCTCCCCAGCCCTGCAACTATAAGTATGTGTCAGTCCACCAAAATGTTTTTCTAAAAAAATGTATTTTGGGTTGAACTTGGGTACTGATGCTTGCAAGGCAAGAACTTTATTAACTCAGTTATCTTGCCAGCTCAATATCTCTTAAATATATGAGTTATATAAAATGATACATCTGGAACCTGGTATGGTGGTAACTGGAAGCCTAGCCTTTGGGAGGCTGAAGTAGGAAGATTGCTATGAATTCAAGGCCAGCCAGGGACAGTTAGAAAGACCCTGGGTCAAAAAAAAAAGAAAAAAAGAGGGGTTGGAGAGATGGCTTAAAGGTTAAGCATTTGCCTATGAAGCCTAAGGACCCCTCGCTTGATTCCCCAGGACCCACATTAGCCAGATGCACAAGGGGACGCAAACGTCTGGAGTTCGTTTGCAGTGGCTGGAGGCCCTGAAGTGCCCATTCTCTCTATATCTGCCTATTTCTCTCTGTGTCTGTAACTCTCAAATAAATAAATAAAAGTAAAAGACAAAAATTTTTTTAAAAAGATAGAAAGAAAGGAAGACAAAAACAGAAAAAAAAAACCTTTATGTCCAAATGCTTCTCTCCACGTCTCCTTGATACTGATGGTAATTGTGCATTTGGGTCAGAGAATGTAGGATGAAGGAGATTTGCCTAGTGTATGGTCATTTGTTCTATATGTTCTATGTGATTGGAAGCAATATATCAAAATGGTTGACTTTAGCATCCTATATGTGCCCAGTGGTGTGCTAAAAATAACATTTCATATACATAAACGTATTGACTCTGTTGATGGTTTGCTTTATTTGTATAATAGCTTTTCAGTTTCATGCGTTCCCGATGGTTGAGTTTGTCTAATTCCCTGAGCTACTGGGTCTTATTCAGAAAGTCTTTTCCTACACCTATATCTTGGAGTGTTCTCCCAATTTATTTTTTTCTCATTGAAAATGTCTTTGAACTTCTAATCCTCCTGTCTCAGCTTCCCCAGTGGGGCAAATACAACCACTGTGGAATGGTGGCCAGGTATCAGTGTGCATGAATCTTGGAATTACATGCATGTGTCATAACACCATATTATAATTATTTCTATTTTTTAATTTATTTATAAACTTCTTTTGTAGATTCTAATAGTCCTCTTCATTTACCCAATCTCCTGCTTTTTCACTGATTATCTGACATTTCATCTTTACTGCCTCTGAATTGGAACATTGAAAATGATGTGTTCTCACTTTTACTAGATAGCTAGTGATAGCACAGAATGGTAGTGTTCCTAATTACCTGACCCCACACTAGACCTGGCATCTTGCCCTGCCTCCTGAGTAATACCAGTCCTCTGGCCAACTAGCTCAAGGCCTTTCTTCCTAACTTCTGGGGCCATTGTGAATGTATTTTGTAGCTTTGAAAGCTCAGTCTGCCTTTGGTATTTTATTTATTTATTTGTTTGTTTGTTTGTTTGTTTGTTTGTTTATCTATTTATGAGAGCGAACGAGGCAGAGAGAGAGAGAGAGAGAGAGGGAACGTGCATGCCAGAGCCTCCAGCCACTACAAACAAACTCCAGATGCATGCGCCACCTTCTGCATCTGGCTTATGTGGATCCTGGAGAATAGAACCAGGAACCTTTGGCTTTGCAGACAAACGTCTTAACCACTAAGCCATCTCTGCAGCCCCTGGTATTATGTTTAATGCAGCCAGTTCATGGGCACCTCTTCACTGGACTGTCACACCTGCTTTGAACTTCAGGTCGGCTTTTGGCCTTCCTTGACGGACTGAGTAGCACCTCTTTGAGAGGCGCTCATGGTGGTGAAGCTCTCTCGTTTTGTTCTCTAAATCATCTCTCAGGCGCTTGTTTCCAGAAAACCATTGGTGCTGGTGCACATTCTGATCTCTGAGTAGACAGTGATCTTCCCTGGATATACGACCGTTTTGTTTCCTCTCTTCTGACTTCCATTCTCGATCCTAATACCTTCAAAAATTTAAAGGTAAATTCATTCTCCAACCTGCTGCTTTAAACTTTCTCTTTGATTCTCTCTGGCTTTCACCATGGCATGTCTGCATATGGCTTCATTTAAGCGCTTTGGGATTTGACTGAGGGGCTGCAAATTTGGGTTTTACTATGGTGTTCATTATCAGTCACGTGGAACTTTCAGGTCCTGCCCATGTCGTGGATATTGTGTCTGCTGCACACAGGTTCACTGTGCATTTGCTGGGTTACATGTGTCGGGGTTTCCTGCCCAATGCTCAGTGCTCACTGGTCCCAGTGCTGGCTATTATTGCCATGCTTTCTTTGCCCTGGTCTCTTCAAGGTGCTTCCAGAGCGCTTCCTCCTGGCCTGTCTCTCCTTCACTGGGCCATTTGTCTGCTTCTTATATCACCATTGCATCACCACTAGGTGGTAAATACAAATTCTTGTTTTTTAAGGTTTTACTTCACTGCTTGGTTCCTTTATGAGATAAATGTTCATCCACTTTTATAGTTTCTTGATATAATCAAAACTCTTATGCCTTCTTTTATGTTAAAATGCATTAAAGTACTTATTTTGCAGTAATTCCATTGAGTTATAAGAATACACAAGAATTTGTATGTGTTTAAAAAGCATAGTTTGACATGTTAGACATAGGCATGCACTTATGAAGTCATTGTGACCATCAGGATAGGGCAGCTATGTTCATCAGCTGTCACCGTGTCCTTCTTCATGTCACCTCCACTATTTCTCATCCCAGGCAACCACTGATCTGTTTTTTATTTGTTGTTGTTGTTGTCGTTTGTTTGTTTGTTTGTGGTTTACCACTCTAGATTAACTTACAAAACATACCTGTTTTCTGGACTGTGTAATTTCAGCATCTATTTGTTATTTCATACTTGGATCCTGCTATTTCTTTTTGTTGCAAGGTCTTATTACCAGAGCCTTATCCCTTTGGACGTTGTGATATTTAAAAATTACAAGTTCATTTCGAAGAAAATGTTGCAGGATTTCGGGTAGGATTCTGGGAGCACTGCGGTTGCCGATGCAAGTTTCCTCTGCAGACCATGTGTGTTGTCTGTGGTCAGGGGCCTGGATGCATTGCCAACATGATATTCCAAGAGACAATGTAGCCCAGCTCTCCAGTCATGTCAAGGTCTAAGATAGACTCTGCTTTGACACCACTGGGGAAGTGAGTGAGTGAGAGAGTGTGTGTGAGTGTGTGTGTGATTTTCTTCTTGCACTGACGATGCCGACACTTGGGCTCTGGGCTCCGTGGGCATCCAGAGGCTCTATCAGTCCTGGCCTTTGTCTGCTGTGCTGGAACTCCAAGGTCTCAGAACCGAGAGGATGTCATTCAGTCTTTTCAAATGCTCAATATGAGGCAAGACTCTGGTGCTTCCTGGACTTCTCTCCCACTTGGGTTCAGCACGTGGTCGCGCCGCCCCACTCTCATCGGTGGCTTTATGATACACGGGCATGCGCCTCCTCTGCATGCTCCCACCTCATTCATCCCCGGGCAGTGGTGGGAGTTGGCTCTGTGTCTTCTTCCTTAACCCACCTTTCCCCGCATAGCAGATAGTGATGCTTCTTACCTACAGTCCTTCATAAGATCTGGGGAGCTTGGCCACTGGAATACACTCACTCCGTAGACATGTAAAGCCTCTCTTCCATGTCCTTGTCTTTCTGCTTCCTCTCTCCAAATCCGCATGCAGGGATTTCATCCAGTGGGCTTGGCACTCACCTGAATCACACCGCTGAGTATAGATACCTGAAGAGCCCTCCTGTTTATTTATTCATTTATTTATTTTTGGTTTTTCGAGGTAGGGTCTCACTCTAGCTCAGGCTGACCTGGAATTCACTATGTAGTCTCAGAGTGGCCTCGAACTCACAGTGATCCTCTGCCTCCCGAGTGCTGGGATTAAAGGCGTGCACCACCACGGCGGGCCTGGAGAACAACTGTTTAAAAGAAGGTGTCAGTACTCTGCCTTGAGCAGCACATTCTTTGTCCAGTCCTTGGGCATGTCCACCAGAGGTGACTCAGTGCCCTTGCTGTTCTGTTGTGACACTCAATGAGGACACAAGTCTAATCCATCAGCAATTGGATCATCTGATCTGGGCTTCATTTTGACCTCCTCTCCATCTGCCTTAATCATAACAATAGAAAAAGTAGCTTATTTATGGGCTTTTCCCCAAAGAAGTGCCAGGCACTAAACTAAGAGTTGAAAACGTAGTCATGCACCAACCCCTATGGCTGTCATTGAGGTGAGGAAAATGAGGCGATGAGGCCAGGAGAGGCTCGTGACTGTAGTAGACAGCTCCATGACACCGGGATGCACATCCAACCAAACCCAGTCTTATGGGAGGAGGGATTTACCTCAAGCTTTCAGATCCAGGGGAAGGTCCACCCGTGGTGGAAGAAGCTGACTCCCATTCATCAATCCAAGCAGAGAGAAATCACCAGCAGCCAGCTAACACCAAAAGGCAGCAAGCAGGGACCCCACATGAGCTCAAACCTCTCTGCAGACCTTTGGGCTGGAATTCAGCTCCTCCCATTGACCCACCCCTGTAGCAGGTGTCTGCCTGCTAGCGACTGAAGCTGCAAACCCAATTTTAACAAAGCACCTGAGTCTACGGGCTCACACATTAAAATCACCACAGTGAGTTCCCCAAAACCTTACAAATATGTGAGATGGCCAACTGAGGATTCATACATGGGTCACATACACTGATGGTCATGTTTCATGTGCGTGTGTGTGTATGTGTTTGTAGTGTGTGTGCATGTGTGTATGTGTGTGTTTGTGTATGTGTATATATGTGTGGTGTATGGGTGTGTCATGTGTGTGTGTCGTGTGTGTGTGCTGTGTATGGTGTGTATATGTGTATGTGTGTGTATGTATATGTGTGTGGTTTGTGTGTGGTGTGTGTGTATGTGTGTGTGTGTGGTGTGTGTGTATGTGTGTGGGAGGATGTGGTGAGTGTGTATGTGGTATGTGTGTATGTGCCTGTGTGGTGTGTGTATGTGTGTGTGTATGTGTGTATGTGGTGTATATAGTGGTTGAGGTGAGTGTGAGTAGTGAGTGTGTATGTGTGTGTGTGTGTGTGTGTGTGTCTATGTGTTAGAAGACCCTTGGGTATTGTTCCTGAGGTGCCATCCACCTTTTTGTGAAACAGGGTCCCTCACTGTTCTTGGAGCTCACCAAGCAGGCAGGACTGGCTGACCAACAAGGCCTGGGGGTCCTGTCTCCACCTCCCCAGTACTGGGGTTAAAAGCACACGGCCATACCTGGATTTTTTTATTTGGATTCTGGGGATGAAATTCAAGTCTCCGTGGTTGCTTGAAAGGCAAGCACTTTACCAACTGAGCTGTCTCCCCAGCCCAGGATGCTCACACTTTTAACCACCAGGTATTTTTCTTTTACTGTATTTCCTGATCTGATTTCTTGAGTTTGAATTTTGATTAACTCTTCAGCCTCATTTAAGATGACCCCTTCTGTGCTTCTAAAAATATCTTAATGCCAGGCAGACCTACTTGTGTCACCTATGCATTTGTTTTTATTTTACATAATCTAGTTGAAATTGGCCACAGTCTTCAAGGTGGTTTCACAAAGCTGTTTACATGGATAGACGCTGAAGTTTGAAGGGGTTAACTACCTTACGTGTTAGTGGTGTAGCCCAGCCACAGTCAAACAAGCTCAAGCTGCACATCTCCCTGATGTCTTCCCCAGAGAACCTTGGTTATTGTCACTATATAGAAAAGCTCCAGGTTGCAAACACACAGAGTTCTACTGGGGGAGAGAAGAGGATTCCAGATGCCTCTTTGGGCAGTTGATGACTATGGTGGTTTGAATCAGATGCCCCCCCCCCCGCTTAACTCATGTGTTTGGAATGCTCCCCAGCTGGTGGCAACTTGGATGGTGAAGCCTTACTGGGCAGGCTTTGGAGTGATATAGGCAGCTCCCCATTGCCCAAGCTTAGCTCACTCTCTTGTAATTGCTTTCCACCTGCTGTGGAAGAAGTGATGTCTAGCCTCTGCTGGTGCCATGCTTTCCCTTGCTATCGTGAAACTTCACCTCGAGACTGTAAGCCAAAATAAAACTTCCCTCCCATCAGCTGCTTTTGATCAGGTGAATTGTCCCAGCCACCCAAAGGAACACTGACTGGCCAGGGGCTTGCGGAAGCTCTTTGTGGGGTAAGGAAAGGAGTGGTGGAAGTATTGCACACTAAGGGAACAATATCAGCAAAGACACAGGGACAGGGTATCACACGGCTTGGGCAAACACCCACCCCCGTGAAGGACAAAGTATGAGGCAGGGTGCAGGTGAGACTGCTGAGCCGGCCGATCCCACAGCCGGGAACATTTATTTAAAATAAGCGTGGGAAGGAGCCCAATAGGTGAAGGGTCATGAACTGGAACATCGTCCACTTCCTAGCTGATGGTGCTCGTGACAGGACATGAGAGCCACAGAGAGGTGTTTATCTTCTGCCTTTTTGTCTCAGTGGCGTGAAGAATGGACTGAGGGGATGGGGTTAAAGATGCACGGTACAGAATATTTCAGAAGGCTCTCAAAGCTGTGGCATATCTGAAAGGAGACAGTACTCTTCTTCATGGGCTGGAATGGAGGTGGCCCGTGGGTCTTAGAATCATTTCAGAAAATACAAGTGACAGAGTTGAGTGAGTGAGTGTTTGAGGGAGCCTGCCGTATGCTGACTGGAGTCAGTGGGAGAGGACAGCAGTGGGGGAAGTGGACAGCATCAGTCTCCTTGGTTGGAAGTGGAGGAGGAAGAGCGAATTTGAGCTGTCTGAAGGACATGCAAAATAGGAATCCCAGCAGGTCCTCAGAGTCAAGAGCTTGGGAGAGAGCTCAGGGCAGAGTGAGAATTTGGATCTGATCAGCATTCGAGCTGCAGTGGTGGGAAAGCCATGGTCACATGCTGTGAGGGGACAGGCAGGGCTGACCACATGTTTTCAGGGACCATACTTGTGCAAGGGTGAGCAGAGGAAACAAGACCTAAAGGTAAATCAGAACAGCCGGATAAGTAGAGAGAGGGTGAGGGAGGAGTGTTGTGGACGCACACATCTATTGTCTCAGTTTCCATGGGTCAGAAGTCCAAGCACACTTCAGCCGGATCCGCTGAGTAGGTGTCATCTGGCGCCGTGGTCTCACCTGACTGGAGAAAGGCCATATCCATGCTCACAGCCTTCAGCTCCTTGAGGCCTGAGAGTGTGGCCTTGGTTCCTTGATGGGGTCCACTGCAGACTGTCCTTGCTTCCTTATCCCAGGCCTTCTGCATAAGGCCGCGCACACCACAGCAGCTTGTGTCCTCAGAGCCAAGAAGGTAGGGCCTTGTCTCTCAGCAAAGCAGACACCTTGACATTGTGATGGAACCACAGAAGTGACATTCCAGCACCTCATGGTTTCATTTAGAAGCAGGTCAGACTCTGTCCCATGCTTCTAATGCAATGTGTCCCTTAGAATGTGAGTGTCTCCCGTCTACTGTAGGAGCAGGGCTCTCTCAAGAATGTGAACACACACCAGTAAACAGAATGGAGGGAGCGGCCTTAGAAATATCCAGCAAGGATTCCCTGGTGATAGGTACTGTAGTTTTCTATATGTTCCCCTAGCAGCTGTGGGCCTTTCAAGACCTATTGCTACCGTTTGGTTAGACCAAGAAACACTGGATCAATGCCCAACATTTCCTTTAATCTAAAATTCAGTGTTTGAGTGGATCTCAGAATGGCTCCTTGTGGTTTGGAGTGATAGCTCAGTCGGTACAGCACTGCTCACCTGGCATTCATGAAACCCTGGGTTCGCTCTCCAGCACCACATAAACCTGGCATGGTGGTGTATCCCTGTAATCTCAGCACTCTGCATATAGAGGCAGAAGGATCAGAGGTTCAAGGCAATATTCAGCTTTATAGCGAGTTCCAGACCAGCATGAGATACATGAGATCCTGTCTCAAAACAAAACAAATAAAAAAAGTTTCCAATTACCCATACATAAGGCACACACTCCTGTTCCAACATGGGCACGTCCTCCCACATAGGGAAGAAACTCCTTGCATTCCAGGGTTGTTGTCAGATCTCAGAATTAACTGCAGCAACTAATGTAAACTGCTTAACATGATGGCCACATGGTATAGCACAGTAACTGTCACCTTTTCCCACTAAGGTATGAAGGGAGGTGAAGCACTTACTATGTCTGCCCCTGTCAGAAGGACAGAACCATGGACATGGGAATTAAAGTAAATTCCCACAGCCATGTGATATAGGGAGAAAGCACAAAACAACCTAAGAATCTAAATGTTTAACAAATGCTGCAGGCTTACTCAGGAAGTCCTTCAACTGCAGAGTCCCCTTCACGGAGCACACTATCCAGTTGTTTTGTTTTGTTTTGTTTTGTTTTGTTTTGTTTTGCTTTGTTGGTTTCTCGAAGTAGGGTCACACTATGGTACAGGCTGACCTGGAATTCACTATGGAGTCTCAGGGTGGCCTTGAACTCTCAGTGATCCTCCTACCTCTGCCTCCCGAGTGCTGGGATAAAAGGCGTGCGCCAACACACCCGGTTCTATCCAGTTCTTCCGGGCTGACATATCCGAGGTGAGTTTTGACCATTTCTAGATAAATAAAGCTAATCCAGGTTGGGTTCAATGATTTAAATTCACACAAGGCCCCACCATGTAGGGAGGTCTGTATTAAATTCTACAACTGATGTCCATGGTTAATGGTAGCAAGACATAGCAAGGCTGCTGCTTCAGTTGTTGGGTAGAAACCTTGACGACAAGGGACGGGAGCCCATGGCTTTGACTTTCATCATGACGCTGGTCATCACCGGCCATTGTCACCACTGCAGTCCTCTCATTTGTCCCCAAGGCCCAACCTGTTTTCAGGATCATTATTCCAAACTAGCAATGAAGTCAGCTTCATTTAAAAGAAAGATACCACTTCTAATAATCCCAAGTCATCGAACGCCATCTCTATCCCCATGCCAGCGTGATAAGGAAATGTAACATTAAGACAACCTACAGATGACCTTCAGGGGAAAGGGGGCTGCGAGGGAAATTCTGAATACTTAAAGTTTATTACTTCTCCTCCAGAACCTGTTGCATTTATAAAACAACATGCCACAATCTTGCCTTGCTCAAGCCTTCTAACAGTTCCCGAAGGTCAAACAAAACAGAACAAAACAGCAGTTATACAGTGGTAGTGAATCCCCTTCAACTCTTTTCTGTAAGTAGTGGCCTGTCCCTACAGTTTCAGTCTTCAGAGGGTTAGAGAAGCTTTCTGGCAACCCCCCACCTGGGAGTCACCCTCTGAAGACCAATGCCCATGAGGGCAGGGCTATGTTCACTACTTCCTGCACTGCTGAAGTCCCCTGTGTGGTCAACAGAGATCTTCTGGCTCGGTGGATAAGAAGTGTAACCCAGGGCGGGAGAGAAAGCTTGGTGGTTCAGGTGCCTGCCTATGAAGCCTAAGGACCCATATTCAACTCTACAGAGCCCACGTAAGCACAAGGTGACACAGCGCCCAAGCTTGCACATGCACACAAGATGGCTCATGCATCTGGACTTTGTCTACCGTGACTGGAGGCCCTGGTATACCAATTTTCTCTCTCCTGCTCTCTTTCTCTCTTTTATAAAAAAAAAAATACAAAAAAAAAAGATGTGTCACCTAAGCCAGACATAGTGGTGCACACCTTTAATCCCAGTATTTGGGAGGCCAAGGAGGAGGTTTGCTATGAGTTTGAGGCCAGCCTGAGACTAATTCCAGGTCAGCCTGGGCAAGACCCTATCTTCAAAAAACAAAAAGAAAAGAAAAGAAAAGAAAGAAAAAGAAACTAAAGAAGTGTCACCCAAAATGTGTCATATGTGGAAGTCATGGAAGTCTTGGTCCCTAGCTGATGACAGCACTAAGCTAACACATTGATGGGTTAAACCATGGGCTGACCCATCAATTCATTCATACTTGAGTGGACTTTTACAAGGGGGCGTCTGCTTGGAACGTACAAAGGGTAAATCTTGACCCTGAGCTATTCTCTCTTGTCTCTCCCAGCCTCCTAGCCACCATGAGGTCAGAACTTTGTACCACCACATGCTCCCTCCACCATGACACTCTCCTTTACCTCAGACCCAGAAGCATGGAGCCAAGTGACTGGGGACTCTGAAACTGTGACCAAAATAGCTTCTCCTCTAAGTTGATGATGTCTCGGGTATTTTATCACGGTGACAAAACCCGAGAAGTACAAGTGTCTGTCAGACAGCGTGTGTTCATCAAACATCCACCAAATGAATGGACAAATCAATCCCTGAGAGAAGTTATCTCTTCACAGAATTGAGCCTTTATTATGTAATTCTAAAATTGCAAACGTGCTGGTGACAAACCCTTTAAAGTCCACCTTCTTCCCTCGCGGAGACATTACTCCACTGTGATTCAACAGAGAATAATAGTCAATTTGTTGAACAAACTGTGTGCTGAAAGTCTGTCACTGCACATAATAAGATGAGATTGACCAGATAAGCCCATGTGCTATGTACCCCCAGCCTGCTAGAATATAAAACTGGACAGTCAAAAGGAGGCCCCTAGCTCCAGGCCTCTGTCAGTTCTTGGGAGGCCCCACCCGACGGTGAGATGGGGACATCTGTCTCTGTTGATCTTCAGAGTCTAGATGGGTAGGACACACCGTGTATGTAATCATGATCTCTGCAGATTGTACCTTACTGAAGTCTCCTTCATATTCTGTCCACTTGGGAAGATTTTTCAGAGATATCTGGTCATATGACAAGGTCAGTGATAGGTCAAGCTGGTCTGGGTAGAGCAAGAGTTCTACTGGAAGTCACAGGACAGAGAGGTGGTGGCCCATCTCAAAGGGTAGTTAAGGTCAAATTGAATGTGCCAGAGGGGCACATGGCCCACGTGTCTCTGTACAGCAGTGTTCTGTCTTTCCCATGCATGGCAGAGAACTCTTGGCTCAATGATTAAGAGGGTCTGAAAAGTTCTACTGTAATTGTAGGCCAATTTATGCCCCACCTCCTCATTAGCATCTCCCCCAAGAATATTCCTAATTACACAGAGTACAGATTCCATCTGCTTACCTGACAGCTAAGCAAAAGCCCACTGTTGAGTGAGGGCAGGGAGGATGCCTGGGTTCTCTGCTCTATTATGCTAGCAAGTTAGTCAAGAGTCAAAGGCCAGGTGTTCCTTGTCTCAAGTCTCATGCACTATCTCAAAGGCACTACAAACACAGAGCCATTCCCACCCACAACTTTACAGAAGTAAAGGTGGTAAAATGAGTGCAAGTGACCAGATCTGCTTGGTAGAGATGCAGTGGTTGACAAGTACCAATGGTCCATGGAGATTCAGGGAGAGTGAAAAATTTGATATATCACTCCATCACCTTGCCTTTCATGTCACCCAGCCCCATATACTCACCCAATCAACTATTATATTCAACAGACATATATGCATTGAAGCATAAGTGGCTGACTTCTTAACTATCCACATGTATCTACTCACCCATCATTCATGCACACACTCATTCAACCAACATTTTCACAATGTCTGGCTAAGTTAAAATAATACAATGCTGGGTTCAGTGTGGCAATGAACTCACCAGCGACTCAGTGGAGAGAGCAGGGATTAGGTGGGAGGTAGACTCGATCACATGAGAAAATCATTCATGCCAATATGGAATGAAGTGATAGAGCAAGCGTCCAGAGAAGTTATCACTCTAGGGTGTATCGAACATAGAATTGCCAGGGAGTTCTGGGGAAAAAGAAAATCAACATATGTAGATTGAGAGTCTCAGGAAGATAAAGAGATTACAAGAAAGATAAATTGTAGAAAATATACCAATCTGGAGGAGAGGTCTTCACACACACACGTACACACACACACACACACGCACACACACTCACTCACTTCACTGAGGCTCTGGGCAGGCAGAGGCCCAGCCCATGATCTGCTACCTTCAGCTGATGCACAAGGACCCTGCACACAGCCCTTGTCATCGTGATACAGTACCGTGCTCTTTGGTGGAGCCTCTAAGATCTTGCTTGTTCCCAGGACTGGAGAGTATAGATGTGTGCGACTGTGGGTGCTGAGATCTGAACTCAGGACCACACACTTGCTCGTGGCTCTTCCCCACCCACTGAGCCATCTTCCCAACACTCCAGAGATATTTGTTAAATTAACTGGAGATCTCGGAGCCTTTTTATAAAGACTAAAACACTTTCAAGAAGATCCGCAAAGGCAGGAATCCTCAACAGCTTCCTCATCTAAATTTCTGATCCCTCTTCTATTGCCCTCACTTCCTTTTTTTTTTTTTTTTTGCTTTGCTTTCCTCCTTCACACTCACAGACACGCCACTCATACACTATTTTGTCAAAACAGTCTCTCCGTGCTAACACACTGCACCTTGGCACGCTTGTACCCTCGCTAAAATTACTCCGGGTAAAGTTTGTTGTTGGTTACATCTTCTAAAAAGACACAATATCTCATCCCGTCAACTTCAAGTCAGAAATCACTTGGAAACTCAGATCGCAGCAAATCGCACCAAGTGTGCAGGCACACACGCGCACACCCGCACACACACACGGCCTGCGTTTTGCACCTCATGTAACTCTGTCACATGAGTTGCCAACGCAGAAGGGGCACATGGCTGATGCCTGTGCCCCTCCTAATTACACTGCACCAGGAATGCCTCATCCTCCTCCTGGGAGACCCAGGTCCAAGGAGAGCTCTGCTGCCCTTGTCTCTGCACTGGCTGACTGTGGGCAGTTAGATGGGCAGTACTCACTGCTACGTGCCAAACAGGAGCTTGGGAAACCAGTGTCCTGGGCAGTCCCAATGCTTTGTCCAGGGCACAGAGGGCAGAGGCTATGGTAGTTGTTCAGGAGGTCTGAAGCCTGCCTCACCGAGCCCAGCTGTCCCCTGAAGCAGAGGACCCAACCCTCAGTCTCGGGGGTTGAATCCAGCCTGTGTGACTGTAAGGGGTTTGACCTTGTTATTTTTTTCCTCATTTTATTCAATATTTAACGTAAAAGTTTTACATTTTTAAATATTTTTTGTTTATTTTTATTTAATTTATTTGAGAGTGACACAGAGAGAGGAGGCACAGAGTGAGTGAGAGAGAGAGAGAGAGAGAGAGAGAGAGAGAGAGAATGGGCACGCCAGGGCTTCCAGCCACTGCAAACGAACTCCAGATGCATGTGCCCCCTTGTGCATCTGGCTAACGTGGGTCCTGGGGAATCGAGCCTCGAACCGGGGTCCTTAGGCTTCACAGGCAAGCGCTTAACCTCTAAGCCATCTCTCTGGCCCCAAAAGTTTTACATTTTGATTTTCAGCTTCTGTTAGGAAGCTGGGGGACAAGACCAACCTGGCCTCGTTTCAGCTCCTGGCACCGTGGCTGGGGTTGAGGCAGGCTGAGCCCATGCACCTCACGACTCCCTTGCTGCTGGCCTGACCCCAGCCACCAGTCCTCACCCTCCAGCGACGCTCACAGTGGGTCTCCATGAAGCCCTGCTTACACGTTGTTTAGGATTTGTCCCTTTTGAAGAATATTTCTCTTGTCCCTGTCTCTAAAGGAAAAATGTGAACCAGAGGTAAATGTGAAATGCTGGTTTGGGGTGATAAGTTTATTTCTTTACGGGACTGTAGGCATGCCCAAGGATTGATGATGGGAACTCGTGTGACCCCCACCCCCACGCATCTCCTGGCACTGCACGGCTTTCCACAGCAGAGGTCTCTGCTGCTCCCACTGGGAGCAAGGGTACAGTAAACTTGGGTTCAAATCCAGTCTGCAATTTCACACCTCTGAGAGCTTGACACGGTTACTTTGTTGGCATTGTCTGTGCAAGGCAGGGGACAGAAACCACCGCCCCAGCAGCCTGCAAAACCACGTTGATGGCTCACCGAGGCAAGCTGAGGGGCAGGGGAATCCTCTGGTGAGCTCCTCACCAGAAACAAGCAACTCAATGGCAAGAAAAACAAAAACAATCACAACTCAATCTTGTGAAACTTTACAAAATTGTAGAGAAGTAATATCAAGACATTATTAATGATATCTATAATTTTTCCATTATTGAATCAAATCTATCCTAGGAAAGGCATGCAGCACACACACTCATACACACACACATGCACATTATGTTCACAGAGACAGTTGTTCCCCCCAGAGTCAGCTTTCTTTTCTTCCTCTACACTTAGGCCATCCACATCTCCTACCACACGCTGGCTTTAAGGTTCATTCTTGCCAATGGAAGGGGACAAAGTGATGAGGGTCACATCCTGTAAGTACCTACTGTCAGAAACAATGGGTCAACTTCAAGCTCTCAACCCATCTTGGAAGGTGGATGAAGATGATGAGGACAAGACAAAGGATGTGTCAGAGCCCCAGGGTACAAAGAACCTGTCGAGTCATGGCCTGCAGAGAAGACACCCTCTTGTGTGGGACCCTGAGTGTTAGAGTATCAGATCTTTTGTGTATTTGGGATGCCATGTGTGTCAGCAATTTAACATCAGCAGTTTTAAGTCATTAATAGTCTAAACTAATGTCCATAGGATTCACACAGTACATAGTTTTGAGACTGTGAGTGTGTGTGTGTGTGCACGTGTGTGATATAGATGTGTTTGTGGGTGTGAATGTGGCTGCATGCATGCCACAGCACACACGTGGAGGTCAGAGGATAACCACTAATGGCAGTCCTCACCTTCCACCTTGTTTGAAGACAGGGCTTCTCTTGTTTACGGAAGTGTTAGCCAGGCTAGCTGACCTGGGAGCTTTTGGATTCTCTCATCACCATCTCCTCACTGTAGGTGCATAAAAATCCAGATGATCATACTGAATGCCTGGACTACACAGCTTCCAGAGGTCTGAACTCAAGTTGTTCTCAGCAAGGCTTGAGAAGTAAATGCTACCCACTCAGCCATCCTCCAGGCCCTGAGACTGGAGCCTCTTACAGAGCATTACAACCACCCGTTAAATGTGATTTCAGGTCACAAAGGTCTGTAGACCACTTCTGAGAATGGCAAGAATTTTTTAAAATTTTTATTTATTTATTTACTTGCAAGCAGGGAAAGAGAGAGAGATAGAGAGAGAATGGGCACACCAGGGCCTCGAGCCACTGCAAAAGAGCTCCAGATGCATGTGCCCCTGGTACATCTGGGTTACGTGGGTCCTGGGGAATCGAACATAGGTCCTTTGGCTTCTCAGGAAAATGCCTTAACCACTAAGCCATCTCTCCAGCCCAGCAAGATTTTTTTCCTTAACTTCCAGTGATAGCTGTCACAAAACAGAAGTTATATCACCAGTCAGTCAACTAGCCAACAAATACTTACACAACATGTTTTGGTTTGGATTTGGGTTAGAAGAATGAGTAAGACAGAAAGAATCTTTATATACAGAGAATTCACACTCCAGTGACAATGATCTGGCTAGTTTTGATTACCTACTTCTGGTCTTTGGCCTTGGCCTCGGTAGCCTTGGTATGTAGTGAACACTGCAGATCCTCTCATGTCAACTGCATGGAGACACCTCTGAGCGCAGTCAGAGATGACAGGTCCTGCTGTGTCTGAGCGCTCAGTCCATATTTGACTTTCCATAATTACTTCATTAGACTATGTTTCTAGTCTCCATGACCTGATTCCAGCCGTGTTCTACCAGCAGGAAGGACCAGCATGTAGGAGCCAGAGGGTGACATCAGATCTCAGAATGATGTCTATAAGATGAGCTATAAACTAGGCAGATCCTAGAGACAGAAGACTCTTGGGAAGCTGGGGGGGTGGGAGTCCACAAGGCCCCTTTGGGTCTGGACAGCAGGAAGTCAGACTGTCCCCAGCACTGCATGATGGGTCAGCTCCAGCCACTAGATGCCCCATTCAATAACTGTCCCTGATGGGCCAGGCGTCGTCATTCCACTGTAACATGCAATGTTCATAGACGCAAGGCTTTATTGGCTTAGCTCCAGCCAAGGTCTACATGGTAGATTGAAGTTGCGCTACCCTCAGTGGCAGACCTGTAAGACTAGAGCAAATGGGGGAACAGAACTGTCTACAAACGCAAAGTAGGATATTAGCAGAAAAGGATTCGGGAGATGCACAGTGGTGATCTCAGTTAGGGATTCAGTCTCTGCTCAGAATCCTGCCATGGCTTCTCATCTATTCAGATGAGGTCTAGGCCTCAACTCAGCCCATAATAATCCCCCCCACACAGCAAACAAAGACCCATAGTAGCTCCTTCCATGGCCCTGCATTTAAAATCTAGTAACATTTGTAGTTTTCCAAACATGTTTTATGATGTCACACCTCTGTGGCGTTGGCCATATTGTTTGGGCTGTCTGAGGCAGACCTCCCTGCCTCTCTGCTTCCTCTCTCCACTTCCTGAGCTCTGAGATTCCTCTTTCCTCCTGCCTCAAGTGTCTTCTCCTGGAACTGCCTTCCACCATCTCTTCAGGTGACATTGATGTCCTTGTAGCGCACAGTGTCCCATGCTTGTGTGCATTACAGAACTTATCAAACCATATTATAAATATCACCTTGGGACTCAGGAAAGTGCCTAGCATGATAAATACCCATGTTGAGAGTAACAGCAGTCAACACTTGTTTATTCACTCACCCAACAACTACCTAACGGATCCAGTACTCCACGCTGGATGTTGCTCTACGTGGAGAGCCAAAGAGAGCCTGTCTCCAAGGCTCTGCCCGTCATCCCCAGAAGTACTGCTCGATATCCACAGCAATGCTGGGAGGATGGGCCCGTTAGTACTGCCCCCCCCCCCCCCCTGGAGATACCAAAACTGAGACCTGGAGAGAACCAGCAGATGGGGAAATAAATAGAAGAACAAATGAATACAGCTATCTTTCCAGGTGCATCTTAGACTCTTTGAGAGGAAAAATTGAATCTTCTACTCAGTTCTGCTTTTCAAGTGCTTAACATGATGCAGGACAAATAATCCCACATCATCCCTTCTGCCCAGCACGGCAAGATTTTTTTCTAATTTTTATTTATTGGCAAGCAGACAAAGATAGAAGAGAGACAGATAGACAGGGAATGGACATGGGGCCTCAAGTCATTGCAAACGAAGTCCAGACATATATACATGCCCCTTGTGCATCTGGGTTACGTGGGTTCTGGAGAATCGAACCTGGGTCCTTTGGCTTTGCAGGCAAAAGCCATCTCTCCAGCCCAGCAAGATTTTTTTTCTAAACTTTTAGTGATAGCTGTCATCTTATTTTATCAGAAGTAGATCTAGCACCCTCTGCTTTTCATTTTCAAATGTGTACAGGTTACCCATTGCACATGAGTGCTACATTAATGTTAGCGTAACTGAATAGACTGATCTGAGTTTAAGAAAGAAATTTAAAAAAAATTCAAACAGTGGTTCCCACTTCAACTCCAGAGCTCTTCCCACCATACCATGAATTGCCTGAAATGAATCAGAGAAGCACAGACTTCACGTTCAAGCCAGCAGTGAAAGACAAACCACAGACCACTTGGCTCACCCATCTAGAAAAAGGTCCTTCACTGTTCTACTGCACCAGCCTTGCATAGAGAGCAAGAGTCAGCCCACAGAGGCTGACCCAGATTGTAGCCAATCAGGGCAAATCCATTATTTAAACCCAGGCCTCCCAGCATAATTTTCAAAGTTCACTGGGCCAACTATACCCAGCTCATCATTCTCTTTCAAAGCACCTGGTCTTTGCTGGTCTTTTCTGGAACATTCTTACTTATGGTATGTTCTTGTATCTATTCCAAGTACTTGATGATCTCAATGGTTTCACTCTGTTTTTAAAATATTTTATTTATTTATTCATTCATTCAATTACTCATTTATTTAAGAGATAGAGAACGGACATTCCAGCACTGCAAGCCAACTCCAGATTCATGTGCCACCTTGTGTATGTGGCTTTATGAGTACTAGGGAATCAAACCTAGGTCCTCAGGCTTTGCAGGCAAGTAACTCGACCACTTACCCAACCCTCTAGCCCTTCACCCAGCATCTAAGCCTTCACCACTGTATCCCAAATTCTAATTCCTGAGCCTTCCGTCTTCCTGCTTCTGAGATTCATCCCCTCCCTCAGGTTGCTCATAGAAAACACATAGAGAATTCTGGGACCTATTTTGATCCCACAGGGAAGCTTCTGAGAGCCTTGCTTAAGCTACATATGTCTGCAGCCTATCCATCATCTCTCTTTGCTCTACCCTGGCTCTTGACATGGGCCGTGCATTTGTTATATGCATAATTTCTAAAATACATGTCTCAAAATCATAGACATAAACTCTGTTAATAACACACCATTTTTCTCATTGTAGGTTTGAGACCCATATCCATTGTCTCCATGATATATAGGACCTTGAGTTTCCATGGCTGCACTCACAGATATTCACTGAGCCCCATCTTGATGTCAAATCCTGGTTTCTGCAGAGTCTCTGTCACACCAATGGGAGTGCCCAGAAGGAGACACACACCGGTCAAGAAATAATTGCATTGTTTTGTGGCACCTGCAACAGACGGCAGAGTCCAAGTTCTTGTATAAGACAGGCCGTTTACTATGCTGGAAGACAAAGGAAGCATCATGGAGGAAATGACTTTAGCTTCTTGCTGAGTGGTGAGCCAGAGATTTCTATCCAGGACTCACCCCTGTGGTAGCCATATAGTGTGTGTCAGAAAGTACCCTAGATCTTTCAGTTCTTTTTCAGGCTTGCTCATCTATTAACTACAAGAGGTTGAAATACCTATGACTCTACATGACTCATCTTGTGACTATGTATGCAATTCCAGTCACCATCAGATTGTAAACTGAAGACATCCTTCTTAGATTAAAACACCAGAAATATTCAACAATTTCAAAAATTGCTCTAGTGCAGAAGGAAAGACCCACCTTCCATCCTTCCAAGCAACAGCCTGCATCATTCCAGCCAGCCACAGAGCTTTGTGCTGACCATGTAACCCTAGAGAAGTCACTGACTTTTCTTGAACATCAAGGTCCTCATCTTGGGGATAATAGCAACGGCTACTCACTTTGGGTGGTGATGGGCATTAAATGAAGCATGGAAAGACCAAGGACAGTGTCCTGGCATATGTCAAGTGTAACATGGTTATCAAGGAGATGGCTGTCACCAATGTCACCTTCATTACCAATGACGCTGTCCTCATCACTGCCTCTGTCATCACTCTCACCAATATCACAAACATCATCACCACCATCACTATTGTCCCCAGCATTGTGACAAACATCATCACCACCATCACTGTCGTCCCCACCATTGTCACAAACATCATCACCACCATCACTATTGTCCCCACCATTGTCACAAACATCATCACCACCATCACTGTCATCCCCACCATTGTCACAAACATCATCACCACCATCACTGTCGTCCACACCATTGACACAAACATCATCACCACCATCACTGTCGTCCCCAGCATTGTCACAAACATCATCACCAACATCACTGTTGTCCCCAGCATTGTCACAAACATCATCACCACCATCACTGTCGTCCCCACCATTGTCACAAACATCATCACCACCATCACTGTCGTCCCCACCATTGTCACAAACATCATCACCACCATCACTGTTGTCCCCACCATTGTCACAAACATCATCACCACCATCACTGTCGTCCCCACCATTGTCACAAACATCATCACCACCATCACTGTTGTCCCCAGCATTGTCACAAACATCATCACCACCATCACTGTCGTCCCCACCATTGTCACAAACATCATCGCCACCATCACTGTTGTCCCCAGCATTGTCACAAACATCATCACCACCATCACTATTGTCCCCAGCATTGTCACAAACATCATCACCACCATCACTATTGTCCCCACCATTGTCACAAACATCATCAAGACCATCACTGTCGTCCCCACCATTGTCACAAACATCATCACCACCATCACTATCGTCCCCACCATTGTCACAAACATCATCGCCACCATCACTGTTGTCCCCAGCATTGTCACAAACATCATCACCACCATCACTGTTGTCCCCACCATTGTCACAAACATCATCACCACCATCACTGTCGTCCCCACCATTGTCACAAACGTCATCACCACCATCACTGTCGTCCCCAGCATTGTCACAAACATCATCACCACCATCACTGTCGTCCCCACCATTGTCACAAACATCATCACCACCATCACTGTCGTCCCCACCATTGTCACAGACATCATCACCACCATCACTGTCGTCCCCACCATTGTCACAAACATCATCACCACCATCACTGTCGTCCCCACCATTGTCACAAACATCATCACCACCATCACTGTCGTCCCCACCATTGTCACAAACATCATCACCACCATCACTGTCGTCCCCAGCATTGTCACAAACATCATCACCACCATCACTATTGTCCCCAGCATTGTCACAAACATCATCACCACCATCACTGTGGTCCCCACCATTGTCACAAACATCATCACCACCGTCACTATTGTCCCCACCATTGTCACAAGCATCATCACCACCATCACTATTGTCCCCACCATTGTCACAAACATCATCACCACCATCACTGTTGTTCCCCACCATTGTCACAAACATCATCACCACCATCACTGTCGTCCCCACCATTGTCACAAACATCATCACCACCATCACTGTCGTCCCCACCATTGTCACAAACATCATCACCACCATCACTGTCGTCCCCACCATTGTCACAAACATCATCACCACCATCACTGTCATCCCCACCATTGTCACAAGCATCATCACCACCATCACTGTTGTCCCCAGCATTGTCACAAACATCATCACCACCATCACTGTTGTCCCCAGCATTGTCACAAACATCATCACCACCATCACTGTTGTTCCCCACCATTGTCACAAACATCATCACCACCATCACTGTTGTCCCCACCATTGTCACAAACATCATCACCAACACTGGCATCATGCAAGTGTAGACAGTGCACTTGGTTTACTTTAGGAGTCATGGTGACTAATGCACTTGCTCCATTTGATATAGCAACTCTCCCCAGTGCCCAAGGACACTAAAGTTGAGAAAGATAACATGTTGTTCTAACATAGTAAATGACCCCGACTTGGAAGAAGTGCCCTCAGTGTCTACGTTGAAGTCTGCCCCTGGTGCGCAGCTCTCTGGCCATCCCAGATGATTCTCCGACCCCACATCAAAGTGTTCACACCACACGCTTACCAAAGATAGGACATTTTCCCTCTCCTCACCCCAAACTGTTAACCGGATTTAATCCGGTGAATCTCCTGGCTGTCCCTGGAACTGTGTTGGGCTCTATTTTCTAGGCAAAAGAAGAAGAGATTCAGGATTAGGGTTCAGGCTTCAAGAAAATTTGGCTATTTCTACAGATTTCTGGGAGTGTATCCCTCTGACTCTCGGTTAGTTCATGGGTGAGCCCCATGCTGGACAAAGACCACATAACTGAAGTGTGCTATCCTAATCCCATTCAGTCCCCATCCCATTGAGATAACAACAGAAACGCCATCACTTCCGCAGGAGGAGAGGCTGAGGCACCGAGGGTTAAGTGACTTGCCCTGAGTCACTCAGCCACTCAGTTCAGGCATTGAGTCATGTCATGGCTGCTGCCCCACAGCAGCTGTCCCAGCAGGGAGAAAGCACTCACCCTACCCATCTGCTGCACCAGGGTATTCCTGTGGAGGCCGGGGGCTGGCCAGCCAAAGACAGTTCACAAGTTCTCATTTTTTAAGGACACATGTTTACCTCAGGACATTCCAGGCCAGGCTTGGTGAAGTCCAGGTTCTGACCTTCGTTTCAGAAATACGCAAGTGGAAGAACTCACCGTACTCTCATGTTGGCTCAACTGACAACTCTCCCAAATGCTACATAGAAGTCCTCATGCCCAGAGCCTCAGAACTCCTTGTGCCCAGAGCCTCGGAAGGCTGCCCAGCTTGAAATGGGGCCTTTAAGGAAGAAAATAAGGTGAAACAAGCTCATAGGGACGTCACCCTCACCTGCAGGATGTCCCCACAAGAACAGTAGACACAAAGGGAGAACACATGTGCAGGATAGGCCTCATTAGGACAAAGCAACAAGCCAAGGTGAGGCCCATGGCGTCACCAGCAGTGCAGACCCCAGACTCCAGAAGCGTGAGGGGCCTTTCAGTCAGCCTTCCCAGGGTGAGGGGACGTGTTACAGCAGCCTTGGCAGACTAACTCTCGGTGGGCAGCAGCAAGGCCTAGACGGGCTCCGTGCAGGACAGCACCTACTGCGTACTTTTAGGAAAGGGTCTGGGAACACAGACCCTTCCTGACAAGACAGAGAACGCCACTGGAGCTGGAGGAGCTCTGGGATTTGCCTTTTGTTTTCTTCCGCTTCCCCATTTTCCTGTGTTCACATCAAGAGCTCAGTCTCCACCCGAGTCCAGGGGCCTTGAGCCCGCTTCGGCCGGGCCTCCTGGTTTTGCTTCTGTGTCTGTCAAACGAAGCCGCTCTCCCTGCAAAGGACAAGTCGGAGCCATCTTTCAGGAGTTTTCTTCCCCTGACAGAAATCAGCAGGGTTAGAATAAACTGCATAAGTTATCAGCTCCTCAGGAAAGAACATGAAAAAGGCCCTTCTATCACTTAATGAAAAATAGCTTCTTTTTTGGACAGAACTTCATAGGCCTGCAATCAAGCCTGGGCTCTCTCTCCTTCCCTGACGTGCCATGCAGGCAAAGCGAGTCGGCATCTATTAATAATATTTTCTCCGGCTCCTTTCATTTTTCTGCATGTCCTACCACTGTCAGGCCCCGTGATGCAGCCGAGCCTTTATCTCGTCCGAGTCTGGCCTGTCAGGGTGATAAACAATTCTAACAAGAATCAGAATAAAGATCTTCCCAGTAGACTCTGCCCAAAGATAGAGGCTTTTCTCATTTTCTCGACGGAAAAAAAAAAAATTTAATCTAGCGGCTCTGGCTTTTTTCAAGCGTCACATTCAAAGAGATGCAAATTTGTCAGAGCCGAGACCCCAGCTGACTCTGAGCACGGCGTGAATGTCAAAGGGGGGAGGCAGTGTCTTTGACATGGCTGCCTTTTTTGGGGGGTGGGGGGTGAGAAGCTCTCCGCTGAATGTTACAAAAAAATATCAGGATTTGCTTTGTAGTGTGTGTTTCAACAATTTTCTTAAGTTTTCTTCTGAAATAAAAAAAAAAAAACTGCCATTGGGAAGGAAAAGAGGGGAAAAAAAAGGACAGATGGGAACTTGGGGTGACGGAAGAAAGCAAATCTATTGTGGTGTGAGGGTGGACAGCTACGTGCTGGGACTGGGTAGGTGTGCTGGGTGCTGAAGAGTGAGTTCAGATGAATGAATGAATGAATGAATGATACATACATCCTGAAACATGGAGTTCCACCTTCTGTTAGCTTTGGTTATTATTATTTTTTAAGTTGGTGGAATTCACTCACTCCCCCTTCTGGTTATTTCTCTCTCTATCACTGAAGGCATCAGACCTTCTCAGCTTCCGCTCAGTCTTTACCTGGCCGAGGAGCCTGGGGCGGTAAATCCAGATGACAGGGTCAAGGGATAAAGCTGGACAACAAACAGGAGAGGCGGTGGGCTGGAGAAAGAATAGGAGTGTGGCTCACTTCATCACAAATCTGCATGAAGGAAGCAGGAAGAGTGAGCTAGGCCAAGGCCGGCCCCTAGTGACCACCTCCTCCAGCTAGGCTCCACCTCCCCAGGCCCCACCAGCCAGAGATTGCCAATGAGGCTTTAACTGCAAACACAAAGCTATGGGGGACATTTTAACCTTCAAACCACCACACCCATGAGCACACACAGCAGGACTCGGAGTCATTGCTCCTGGTCTCCAGACTATTAGAAAATTTCAAATGGGGCTGGAAGGATGGCTTAGTAGTTAAGGAGCTTGCCTGTCAAGCCAAAGGACCCAGGTTCAATTCCCCAGGACCCACACAAGCCAGGTGCACAAAGTGACAAGGTGGCGCATGCATCTGGCGTTTGTTTGCAGTGGCTAGAGGCCCTGGAGCGTCCATTCTCATTCTCTCTCTCTCTCTCTCTCTCTCTCTCTCCCCTCTCTCTATCTATCTCTCACTCTCTCTTTCTTTCTCTATCTCAAATAAATAAATTAAAATTTTAAAAAAATTATCAAACATGTCCCTTAAGGGTAAAAGAACATGTGGATAGGGGGCTCTTAAATACAGTAGACATTGTTGATTAACAGCTGTTCCAAAACTAGGAAAGGGCACCTTTCTTCACTAGAAAGTGAATTTGACAAGTGCAGAAGACAAAGCAGGACCAGGGACCATCACTGAATTCAGCACCCGTATTGGACAGCCTAGCACAGAGCTGAACTCAATGGACTGTTTCCATAAGCACTTGTCCAAGAACTCTTACTGCTGTGAGGTAAATGGCCTTACAGACAATATACTGACAACAGTAGTAAAAGTAAGCACCATTGCCCCATTGCTCGTGGACTATTGAGTCTAAGATGTGCTCTCTGAGTCTTAGAGAGAAGGACCATGTAGGTTGTTGTTTTAAATTGCTTTTACATTTTTTTTTCTCATGTTGAAATTATTTTATCCCTGAAGCACCAACAAGAAGCATCTTCCTAGGAAAAACATTCAGTCGTTCCTCCAGGCTCTCAAAAAATATAAAAGTGACCCCATGTTTCCTAAATGTCACACAGTCCCTTGAGCTGGGTCTGAAGTTCTTCTCTCCACAATTCGGATGCCCCTCCAGTTTGCAGAGCTCACCTTCCTTCATGAAACCTGGCTCAGGAAGGATTGCTAACTAAGTTTCACTCAGATTCGCATGAACCAAGGCCAGGCGCCACCAAGCGCCAATTCAGAGCCCAGAGCACAGACATCATTTCCAAAAACACCTCCTGCTGAGTGATCCGGAAGACTGGAAGGAGAAGGACACCTCTCTTTCTGACCACGTGTGTAGAGAAAGACCCCTAGTGTGTCACTGAGATTAGCTCAGCAGTGTGAAGAACTAGCACTGAGTAGATGGAAAATGTCTATAACTTGCATTATGATATTTAAATAAATTAGAGCAGAATTTTCAGTTGCCTGGCTTACAGATTCCAAAGGATCATTCATTTAGTCAAAATTAACTGTGAGCTCACAACATGCTAGCCATTGGATGCCTCTCTGGAAATGAAACCAATGAACAAGAAGCCATCACATCTACTTATATTGAGTATACAGTCTAATTGGCATCGCCATGTGTACTCACATTGAGCATACAGTGTAAAAAGATGGAGTTTAAATATATACACTCTCAGATCTGTGAAATAATCATAATTGTGATATTTCTATAAGGAATGAAAAAAACCAAGATAGAAAAAAATATATTCAAAGGAGACCTCTGCAGTTGAGAGGAAAATAGGCAACAAATGAAAGAATGTTTGGGGTATTAGATTTGGCATTCTAGAAGACTTTGGGAAGGAGATTCGATGCTCTGAGGACTTGTACACAGGTAGATGTAGCTGCAGCAGTAGGTGGGAGGTGTGCCTTGATCTTAGAGAACTTTGAAGAGGTCAAACCCCCCAAATGATTTATAGGCAGCCATGGAAGCAGTCCAAATTTCACCACACATGCAATGGGACACCACCAGTGGATATCATCAGGCAGATGAGACAAATCAAAAGTCACTCTTGTTACAGCACAAAGGACCACCTAAACAACTGAAGATAGAAAGTCAGGAATATACTGATGCCTCTTGATCTTGGAATGATGGAGGTCTCCCTGCACTAGTTATGCTTCCAATAGACATGGAAAAACTGGATGGAGGGGAACAGGATTGGCAGAATATATTGGTGGACTAGTGTGGGAAGTTAGAGAAATGTAAGAATTGTGACAATTCCCATCTTTCAGACAGGATAGCAGGAGAGAGGGTAAGCTCAGTTATGAAGCTGGAAAGTGGATTTACAGATGAGAATCCCAGCTCCACTTTGATAAGGTTTAGGTGGATTAATTACCTGAACTCTTTTCCTCCACTCCACACCTCCAAGAATACCTAAGACAAGAACTAAGCAGATATAGTTGGCTAAGCCAAGTAAACATCCAGATATGATGGTGGAAACTTCAGATTAGACAGAGACATTGAGACTCCACAAACCTAGCAACGTGAATAAGCTATGAAGTAACTGGATAGGGACCTGTCTTACTACCAAGAGTGATCAAACTCTCTTTCAGACAGAAGATGAAGGGGACAGACTCATGGGAGAGGCCAAGGTAACAAGGTGACCAGCACCACAGCAGCTGGTGATGACAAGGAAGTTAGGTGGGAAGAACAGCACGTGACTGGTCATGCTTACTAACTCTGAAAGACGATGCAGTAGAAAAGGAGACAGAAGCACCCATTATAGGTAAGTGACTAAGTCAACCCCTAGAATCACATTAACTCTTTTGGGCTAAATATTACTTACATTTAATCCAACACTGATTATCAAAAATAGAAAAAAAGGGGGGCTGGAGAGGTGGCTTAGAGGTTAAGCACTTGCCTGTGAAGCCTAACGATCCCGGTTCAAGGCTCAATTCCCCAGGACCCAAGTTAGTCAGATGCACAAGGGGGCGCACGTGTCTGGAGTTCGTTTGCAGTGGCTGGAGGCCCTGGCGCGCCCAGTCTCTCCCTCTCTCTCTCTCTCTCTCTCTCTCTCTCTCTCTCTCTGTCTCTCTCCCTCTTTCTCTGTCTGTCACTTTCAAATAAATAAATAAACAAACAAAATTTTTAAATAGAAAAAAAAATCTAATAATCCGTGGGTTGCAATTCAAGGCTAATATTAATAACCTGTAGGAAGATCTAAGTAATAATATTTATCACCAATTCCCAGGGTGATGTGAGGGTCTGTGTGAGATCAAATGCCAGGGAGATCAAGTCCCAACCTGCCCAATCTTAGTTAGTCAATATGGTGAAGTGAATGAAAGCCTGATAAATATCAAGTCCTTTGCAGAGCTTGGTGATAAAAAAAATAAAAAAAAAAAAACTTGCTTGGGCTGGAGAGATGGCTTAGTGTTTAAGGTGCTTGCCTGAAAGACCAAAGGACCCAGGTTTGATTCCCCAGGACCCATGTAAGCCAGATACACACGGTGGCACATGCATCTGGAGTTAATTTGCAGCAAATAGAGGCCCTGGCGTGCCCATTATCTCTCTATTTGCCTCTTTCTCTCTCTTTCTCTCAGATAAATAAATAAATAAATATTTTAAAATTACTTGCTTGTCCATAGAGTATTCATGGAAATGAAAAAAGCTAAAGAGTATGAAAACTAAAAAGAGTTCGAAACAGAGAGAATAAGGCATGACTATCAAGAACCACATAGAGCACGGGAGGTTCTCTTTCCTCCTTCTCACAGTCATGTGTCTGATGTTTTGAAGTCTCAAGTTCAGCCCACCTCCTTTAAGTAGCTTATAGTCTGGTTGGCCAGCCTTTGACATGTGAGCTGTACACCCAAGATAAAGCATTTTAGGTCATTTGCAGAATGTGTGCAATAAAGGAAGTGGTAAAATGACACCGAAAACATCAGATGCTAAGTGAAAAGGTGCCTCGTGCACTTAAAGCCACCAACACAGGCTCCATGAGAAGTCCCCCTCATTGAAGTCCATTGTCCGTCTCTATGCTCTGCAATTCTGTGTATTGTCTCAGGCTGGCTCAAGGTTTTGGAGCTGTCGCCCAGCCCCAGCTAGAACACACTTACTCTTGTGATAACTTCAATGTCTTAGAGCCTGATGTGGTTCTCTAAAGATTTATGTCCTGGGTGGAGGTTCTAAGGGCAGCAAGGCTGAATGCTGAACCGATGTTTCACAGTTAAGGAGATGTGACATTCCCAAAGGCCTTATCAATTCACTTAAGCCCACAGGGCAGAGGATAGAGGGCACGACTAGAGGGTGAAAGGCCATGAAGAACCTTAATGGATGGCAAAGAGACATTATTCCAAAGAGCCAGGCAGCAGTGGAAGCAGCAAGCCAAGCTTTCTCTCTCCGTTCACCCTCTACTTATGGAGTCCACGGCCCTCAGTTACCTACTGGGAGGAAGAAAGCAACTTTGCCTCTGGTAGCCACAGTGAGCCAGGTAGCGACCTCGCTTCTGTCTCCCGTGACTGAGGCTGGGACGTGGTCCGCAAGAACTTGCCTGAAATGGACTAGAGACGGTCCACAGACAGCTAAGAAGTGCAGAGGAACCACTTAGCAGATGAGAGGCTGGGCTGGGGAAATGGCTCAGCTATGAAGTGTGGAGGGACCACATTTGGCTCAGGGGTTCAAAGCCCCTCCTAGCATAGCCTGTCAGCCTGGGTTGGCTGGGGTTCTATTCCCCAGTACCCATGTAAAAAAAAAAAGTGGGGCTGGAGAGATGGCTTAGTGCTTAAGCGCTTGCCTGTGAAGCCTAAGGACCCCAGTTCGAGGCTCAATTCCCCAGAACCCACGTAAGCCAGATGTATAAGGTAACGCATGCATCTGGAGTACGTTTGCAGTGGCTGGAGGCCCTGGTGTGCCCATTCTCCCTCTCTCTCTCTTTCTATCTGTCACTCACAAATAAATAAATAAATATAAATAAACAAAAAAATTTTTTAAAGTAAAAAATGTAAAAAGTGGTGCATGTATTCTGGAGTCTGCAGTGGCAAGAGGCCTTGGTGCATCCATTCATCCTCTCTTTATCTCTCTTTGCTCTCACAGATGTTAAAAATAACAACTTTCTTCCTGTAGTAATAATAAAAGATAACATGTTTACTTAAAAAATCGGATGGGATGCCTGGAGAGCTTCTCTGCTACCTCTGCGGCATTGGCTCTTGCCTAGGAAGTGGCTTCTAGACCACATGTGATTCAGATGTCTCTCGTCACCTGAGCCTGTGTCACCACGGGATGCATCAGATTCCCCAGGGCAGGACTGAGGGAAGTCCTGCCTCTTCGCATTAAGATGCTTTGCCTTTCTAAGAGCCCTGCCTTCTGCTCACCCTGGGTGCTGAGGAGTCGGAGCTGTGCTCCCAAACCTATGCTGGTCTTGACATTCACCTGCAGAAGCTTGAGTCTTGGTTCCAACAGGTCCAAAGTGCGATTCTGGACTCTGCAATTTAGGTCATCTTGGCCTGAGTGCCAAACGCAAGCAGCTTTGTGAGGGGGAGGGGTCAGTGACTAAGAGCTGGATCTGATGCTGGGATGCCAGAGGTGGAAATCCTGCTCCAGCTGACGCTTGCTGTGTAGCTCTGAGCATCGACTCACACTCTCCACGTTTAGATTCAAATGGGAGTAATAGCGGTTTCTCCTTCTTAAACTTTGGGTGATGACAAAATGCAGTTGCTAATACAACTGCATATATGGCCATTTGCAGCATGGACATACTGATAGCAAGGAAATGGTGGTCGTCTATGTGATATCTTTTATCTTATTTTATTGCAAGTGTGTAGCATACAGTCACATGTGTGTATGTGCATGTGTGTGTGTGTGTGTGTGTGTGTGCATGTGTTCATATGTGTGTTGGCACAGGTGTATATATAGGTATTTGTGCACATGTGGGCCTGTGCAGGCCAGAGGACAACCTCGGGAACATCATCTACCCAAATCATGTTTCAAGACGCAGGACAGAGTTAAGCATGTTTAGCCAATGAAGCTGACAGGACGGGGGAGACACCACAGATGAAAATACAGAAAGTAACATACCCAGCAGAGTATACACACTGAGTCTCAGCCGCTCTGGCAGCTGTGTGTAAAGCCAAGTTCAAGAGTGAATTCTGATGAAGATGTGGCTCTTGTTGGGTACGTGGTTTTAATTAAAGGGAGAGACGAAAAGTATAACAGCAACTTCTTAAAGGTGGGCATGCCACCCGAGAGGCATCTGATGGAGGGGGCTGGCCTTGTTTAGGGTATTATTGTCAATGAAATTGTCATCTTAGCCCAGTGTTTATTTAACCCAAACTTTGCTTTGCCCTGCCAGCAAAAGCAGTTTATTTATTTACAGGCAGGTTTTTCTGTGCTAGGCTCATTCAAAATTCTAAAGATGATGAGCACATTATTTTTTTTCCTGGTAATTTGTACCCCTCAGGATTGGAAGGGATAGTTAATAAGTAAAGGAATGGTGCACAAATGAATGTCAACTTATGTTTAGGGTGTCCTGGAACACAGGCCCAGGATGGGCTCAGACATGCTCCAAGCAGAGGCTCTTCCAATTAAGGAAGCGGAGTGATTCAGCCCTGGCCTGCTCTGGTCAGTGGCTATTGGAAAAGTGACCTTCGTGTGTTGAATCTTAATGACAACATAATGAGGACATCTCTGCCATGGACTGAATCCCAACACTGGGGTTTGTTTGTTTTGCATTTCTCTCTCTCTCTCCCTCTCTCTCTCTCTCTCTCCATGTTCATGTGTGTGAGAATGGGTGTGTGCCCCAGCATGTGTGTGGAAGGCAAAGGACAATTTTTGGGTGTCGGCTTTTGTTTCCCACCTCAAATGTGACAGGCTTTCTTATTCACTACTCCATTCACTAGACTGGCTATTTGTGAACTTCCAGGAATTCCTCTTGCCTCTGCCCCCCATCTCACCGTGGGTGTGCTGGGATTGCAGAGGCCTGCCTCAACCTCTGCCTTTTACATGGAGTCTGGGATCTCAAGTCAGGTACTGCTTTATCCACTGAGCCCTCTCCCCAGCCCCAACACACTCTCTAGTGAGCAGTATGAAGATGCGTGTGGCAAAGCTCTGTGTACCATGGATCAGGGGTGCCTATATTCCTGGCTTTCAGTGCTATCCAGCCAGTACCTCAGCCACTGTCACAGGGTCACTGATGTCTCTCTTCTGCAAATGATGGGCCTGGTCACCAGGGAGGTCCTGGGTCTGCCCAGACTTGCCTAAGGGTGTTCTGGAAGCGGAGGTGAGAGCAGAAAGCAACGTAGCCTCCTGGCTCCCAGCACGCGCTTCCATTCTGATGTCCACCCAGCAAGCCCAGGTGCCTGGCAACCAGAAAGAAGGCATCACATGCCCACTTCATGCAGGATTGGCACACGGTACCATTTGGGTGATAGGTTTTGGTGTCACTCGTCTCCAAAACCCAAAATACTTCATAGCTTTTCTGAGTGGTCAGATTAATGGCAAACATAAGCTTCATGTGTGGCAGAAAGTCTACTGTTACCTGGGGATAACAGAGGAACAAGGATGCCATTCTCCTCCTTCCCTCCCCTTCTTCCCCACCTCTGTCTCTCCCTTGCTCCATTAATTCTCTTCCCTCCTTTCTTCACTCCTTCCCTCTCTCTTCCTTCCTTCCTTTCTCCTATCTTTCCACACCACAATTCTTCACTTAATGCCCTGTAGCCTGTCTGTCTCTAGTGCTGTGAGTCCGTGTATACCTTCACTTCTCCACGACTCCCCAGAACTCTCTCACTTTCGGGCTTGGCTTTTCTTCAGCACCCCCTGCTTCTATCAGCCATGCTCCGTGACCTATGAATCTCTTAGTTGCTTATCCCAGGAATTTTCTTGGTCTTTCCTCTCCTCTTTGCTGTGAGAAAGATGATGAGAAAATTATTTCTTTTCCTGGTAATTTGTACCCCTCAGGATTGGAAGGGATAGTTAATAAGTAAAGGGAAAGGGCACAAACAGATGGCAGCTTATGTTTAGGGTGTCCTGGAACACACACCCAAAATAAGAGCAGACATGTTCCAAGCAGAGGCAGCTTCCAATTAAGAAAGGAGAGTGAGGGCTGGAGAGATGGCTTAGCAGTTAAGGCACTTTCCTGCAAAGCCAAAGGACCTAGGTTCAATTCCCTAGGGCCCACATAAGCCAGGTGCACAAGGTGGTGCATGCATCTGGAGTTTGTTTGCAGTGGCTGAAGTCCCTAGCACACTCCATCCTCAAATAAATAAAAATAAAAATATTAAAAAGAAAGAAAGAAAGAAAGAAGGAAGAAAAGAAAGCAGAGTGAGCTAGCCCTGAGCCTGCTCTGATCAGTGGCTATTGGGAAAGTGACCCTCATCTTCAGACCCCCCATCTCCAGATAAATGCTACCTGGAGTGGGGCAGTGCTTTATAAAGCTCCCAGCCAAGGCCACTGTTAAGCATGGAGCTTACTAATAAGAGACTGGTCACAGGATTGACCACTCTAGCCTGTCGCTTTGAGCTCTGTGGGGCAATCCTGATGTGTGATCCTGAGCAGTGGGGAGTTCATGGCAGAGTTGTCTGACAGTCAACAAGATTGTGACACTGGTGACAGTACCAAGACAGTGGCAGTAAGTGGCAAGCAGGGTCTGTAGGGAGGACCCCGGGATGAAAGGCAGCAGAGGTGGTCTGGGCACATTAGGACATAAATGATGACAGACAGGCACTCCTGGGATCAAGGCTGAGATCTCACAGCAAGCATGTGTTGGAGGACGCTCTCAGGCCCCTTGACCTGGACCTGCCCCTTCAGTCTCATGACTGCCCTGTCAGAATTTCAGCCAAGCTTGACCAGCGCAGGCCTCAAAGCAGCTGTAACCCTGGGGGCCGCGTCTACATGCAGGAGCCTGGGCCTGAGTTATTTAGAACTAGTGTGCACACAAGTGAGGTGAAGGTCTGACTTTTTAAAAACATGAGCTTCTATCTTGGTCTCCATGTCCAGCTAATGCCTCGGTGATTTTGGGGCAGCCTGACTGGCTCCAGATTCAGGATTAATGATTTTGTCTGGATCAAGGAAACAGATAGACAATATTCCAACTGGAATTTAACTGCGATATAGACCTCTCGGCCCCGCCATGTAGACGGATCTTCCTCAACCCACATTCCTTCCCCACACTCCCTTGGCCAGTGCTGGGTTCCATGTGCATGGCCTCTGGAGTCATGACAGGGCCACCAGCTCCTGTTATCCCTGGTGCCTGCTCATCTCTCTGGACAGAGTTACTCAGTACTGATCATGTCTCAAAGCCAGACAGCCTGAGCTATGAGAGTGACAAATCAGTTAAAGAAGTGCTTGAACAGAGTCTGAAAGTCATCATGGGTTTTGGGAGTCCATTTGAGTTGATGGTAGAGACAGTGGTGTGTGCCCACCCATCACGTCACACCCTCCTCCGCTCACCCTGCTGTGCAGCCTCCTGGGTCAGGTACCGGTCGGCAATCACCTGTGGCTCATGGAACATGCTCAGGTGCTGTTCATGACATCCAAAGATGGTCGTTAGGAGTTTGTGTACAGAAAGCCCCCTAATCCACGTGGATACAAATTGAGATGCCCCTAGAGCATACTGAAGGCCTTGGATGGAGCCAAATGCTGTGTTGTACACAATGTTCTCTTTACATATCATGCTGCTTTCTCATTGCTGAGACCAAATGCATGACAAGAATCAACTTAAGGATGGGAAAGTTTATTTCAGCTCCATTTTAGGTTACAGTCCATCATGGTGGGAAAGACATGGTGTGTGGTGGCTTGATTCAGGTGTCCCCCATAAACTTAGGTGTTCTAGATGTTAGGTTCCCCAGCTAATGGCAATTGGAAATTAACACCTCCTGGAGGTGGTATATTGTTGGGGATGGGTGTTATAGCCAGTTTCCCCATGCCAGTGTTTGGCACACTCTCCTGTTGCTATTGTCCACCTTATGTTGGTCAGGGGGTGATGTCCATCCTCTGCTCATGCCATCGTTTTCCCCTGCCATCATGGAGCTTCCCCTCTAGTCTGTAAGCCAAAATAAACCCCCTTCTCCCCACAAGCTGCTCTTGGTTGGGTGATTTCTGCCAGCAATGCAAACCTGACTATAACATGGTGGTAGAAGCCTGAAGCAGAGCCAGTGACATCTGTTAATAATCAGGAAAGAGAGAACAATGAATGGCGGCTCTCGGCTGGTTCTCAACTTTTGTTTCGGTCGAGGACCCTGGCCCATGGAATGGTGCCACCCACAGTTAACATGGGTCTTCCCACCTCAATTAACCTAATCTAGAAAACCTCTTATAGACATTCACAGAGATTTGTTTCCATGGTGATTCCAGGTCCTGTTAAATTAACAATCAGAGATAAAAAGTCATGCATCTATGCCAATAAAAAAAAGTTTAATTTATAAGTTAGTCACAGGAAGAGGTTAACAAGGAGTTATAATCAATCAATCAATCAAACAATTATAACAATATACTGTAGTACAAGTTATTTAAGTCTTGTGAATTGCTTGTTTCTGGAATTTCCCATTTAATATTTTCAGACAGTGGTTGACTGCAGGTGAGTGAACCACAGAAAGCTTCGCTGAGAAGACCACCATATTTCTTAGCCTGAATTCCCAGTGTTCTTGAAACCTCTCTGCTAGCTGTTCTTCTTGTTGCTATGACCAAATACCTGAGAAAAAGCAACTTAAGAAAGGTTAGGGTTGTTTTACGTTTATGTCAAGGCACACAGCCCATTATAGGCATCAGGAACATTGCAGCTGGTCACACTGACTCTGCAGTCAGGAAGCAGAAAAGGAACAGGAAGTGGAGCCAGGCTATAAACTCTGAAGGCCTGCCGTCAGCAACCCCTTCCTCCAGAGAAGATGCTCCATCTCCTGAAGGTTCCACAACCTTCCAGCTGTCAACCAAACATGAGCCTGTGGAAGCCATGTCACATTCAAACTACAACAGAAGTCACTTTTACTCAGGCATCGGGGTCTCAGGACAGAGGGATATTGGTTTCCTCACATGGAAGAGGCATCTGCCAGTTCTGAGCACGCTTTTCACAAGGGGAATGACAATCTGAATATGACCTGTTAATATATACCATATGCACACAAATAATGATAAAATATTTTAAAGGCATTTTTGCTCCTGTCCCATTCTCGGTTCCTTCTCCAGCATCCCACATCTTCACCCACCTCCTTCTTCCGGCAGCAAACAAGTGTGCATCGCTAATGATGCTTCTGCTGCTCAGCTTCAGCCATCGTCAGCCACTCCTGCCTGGCCAGTTCCCTCTGGGCAGCTACCTACCAAGTACCTGATGCTAATTCACCCAACACTGATGTCACTGTCTGCCTGACCCCTCTTCTATTCTCTCCTGACACATGAAGCAAAACAGCTGATTTTGCCTGTAGACGTAGATCAGCGAAATGTTGGGCATGTTACTTCCTTCTTTCTTGTCTCTCCGGCAACATGTGCCTCTCACATAGCCCCTGAGACCACCTTCCTCCCATACCCACTGTCATTCTTCCTCCTTGGCTTCACCTCCTACCCCAGTTCCAGAAAGAGCCTCGAACTTGCTTTGTCCGTATTCCATTGTCACTCTATGCAAACAGATCTTAGAGAAACACTACTGTCCATTCCCCACTTTTAAAAAGTCCATTCCTGCCCCCTTTAGACAACTCCTCAGCAGGGTCTTTAAGGTGCTTTGTGGCTAAGTTGCCATCCAGCACAAAGCCTCAGGGTCAGAAGTCAGATCTTACGGGACGAAGCCAAGGCTCCCCGAGAACATCACTGAACTGTTTAACCCTCGTCAGCCTCATGATCCTTCATTTGTTGGGTTCATGTGAGGAATAAATAATTTATAGTCACATACATGACTACATTGCCTCCAAACCCATTAGCTGTTATAACTAATTACTAATAACCAAAGAAATAATTGGATATTGGCCAATTCCCAACATGTCAGAAACTGTGTTAAGTAGTTTACGTTCATAGTATATTATTTCATTTCCACCATATCTTTACTTTGCCTTGGCTACAGAGTGTGGATTCCCTCCAACAGAAGCTCGGTAGGAAGTAGCAGTGATGAGATGCAAACCTGGGCTGTATAGCAATATACATATTTGGTGCTTTTCACACTCCGACATTCAATGTGTGGCTCTAGGACCAAAACAATGATGGTACCTAATATCTATAAATAGAGACTTGAGAAAAGATGAGAGGCCCTTCTCACAGTGAAATCATACAAAAGTGCCACCCTACCTGCATACCGTGGGGGTGGGGGAGACATCATACGCTCATGGAAGGCAAGGTGGCTAGATAGATAGCAAATAGACTTTCTGGCATCTAGAGGGTTCAGGGTTCAGCGACTGGATTGCTTTGGTTCGAGTCACAGCTTATAGAATGTTCTGGTGATCTTGTTTGACTTTGAACAAATTAGTCAACCTTCATAGAGAACATAGCAAAACCTCATCACAGAAGGTTGTTCAGATGATTACACAAGATGATAAGGGCACAGTGCATAGAATGTTCCTGATCAGCTCAGTCATCCCCATCATCATCGTCACCATCATCACCACCGCAAGTAACAAGAACCAGGAAGGTAAATTGAACTTGCTTTTAGATACTTATTTACATTACAAAGCACAAATACATATAGGTAAGACTAGAAGAGCATGTGTTTACATGAGAGCAACATGTCTCTCTGATTTGATTCATCATCAGTATGTTTCTGTCCATTATTTCTGCATGTTTTCAAATTTTGGATGTTTAATATATACAACTTTTATAAGAGAAGAATTAAATTTTCTATACCCTTACATAAGGATTACTCAAACCTCAGTGACATTTCTAATTTTAATTTTTTTTTTTTTACAAAACCTTCGGTCATTAAGTCCATTTATCAGCTCTGATCTGATTTTGATCATCTGAAATATGATGACAGACAGTCAAATCAGCCCTTACGTTCGAGACTTGCAGAGAGCGTAAATTATTTTAGAAGTCATGTCAGGTAGAGTTTATTCCAAGGTTTGCTTGCAAATTCTAATCAGAAAACACAGAAGGTATATGCAGCCGAGATTGAAATATCCCTTCACCTTGTGCGTGGGCACAGGTTGACTTACTGTGGGCTGGCTGATAGGACTGGCAGAAGTTACAGCTTGTATGATAGAGGCAGCCTGGGCAGGAACTGAGGGAAACACATAAAGAAACATTTATTTAAAAAAAGTAAATCAACCATAAAGATCCTCCCAGCAGACCTGAGAGATGGAAGCCTCTCTCTCATTTTCTCCTTGGCAAAATTTAATCTATCGCTGGGGTTTTTCAAGCGTCATATTCAAAGAGATGCAAATTCATCAGCGCTGAACCCCAGCTGACTTTTAGCACCTTGTGGAAGTCAGCGGGGCCTAAATGCTGAGGTGAATCACCCCTTCCATCCTGACTAACTTAAATACACATGTGTGCAAATATGCATGCGTCTCTCCACATATCCACAGATGCATATAATCTTTATAAGGATAGAGACCAAGCCGGAATACACACCTACCTGCTTCCTTTTGAGGATATGTTTGCAGTAAATGTGAAATTTTAATGGGAAACTCCATGCCAAGAAACAAAAGTGCAATTGAGAAAGGCACAGTCTACCACTGAATTGAAATAGAGGGTTTTGGCTTCGTGATGACATTTTTAAGCAGCCGTCATTTTATCTCTTTCAGTACACGGTCTCATGAACTGTTTTAGGGGTGTGAATGCTCCAGGGATCACTGTGTCGCCCCCACCCAGCTCACTGCACACAAGTCCCTTAATATCATATGTAATGCATTTGCAATTGAAAACAAAGGAAGAGGTAACTAAGATTTCATACCAGGTAATGGTTTGCGGGAGAGTTCTGCTCTGCATGGAGGTTGGTGAGGCTGTTCTGAAGTGGCCGTCTCCTCTGTCTTGGCATAAATGAAGGATCACTGTATTATTGGAAGTTCTATAACTTGGAGTCATAAGGGAAAAATGATGTTAAGTTTTGTGTTGCATAACAAAGCTTCACATTAAGTATAAGGGATTCAGGGTGGCTATCGTGAGCAGATTTTAACAATTACATTACATTCAGTTCAATAAATATTCATTGACTTCCTACTAAGTACAGGGCCCCATGGATGCAAGTATGGCTCGGAGTCGATGTCTGCACTTAGGGAGAGTGTAAGATTATAAGGAGCTTACAGTCACCTCGAGTCCTCGTAACACCGCTGAACAAACAGAAGGCCAGTAATACAAGAAGCACTGAGCAGCTGCTCCTGTCTGGAACGCAGACTTGCACGCCGTACGAACCCAGCCCGGTCCTGCTGCCCTGTCTGAAGTGTGACAAGCAGCTGTCTGAGACAAGCGGGTGCCTGCGCTTCACTCTCTTTCCTGTGCTCCCCACAAGGTCAGCCTGGCCACGTTCTTGGGAGATGGCAAATTCAACCCTATCAGTACTTTGAGAACCTCTGCTCTCCTCACATTTGCTGGCGTCTTCCTAACACAAGATGCCGTGGGTGGTTGGGAACAGGAGGTGAGCCCATGCCGCGCTAGTGCAAAGGGTGTGGACATCGGTAGAGCGATGAGTGGGAGTTAGTTTTGCAGTCGACCTCACAGACATGGATAAGACACAGGCGGCCGTTTTATCAGTGTGCGCACAGGAGAGCAGGCAAGAGCCTCTGGGCATCAAGAGCAGAGCAGTACACTCTGGGAGCTGCAAGAGCTTAGTGTCTCAGCTGAGCTTGAATGACATTCCGACCATGCAAGTCCACACAGACTTTTTTTAATTTTTTTTTTTGTTATTTTATTTATTTGAGAGTGACAGACAGAAAGAGAAAGAGGCAGAGATAGAGAGAAAGAATGGGTGCACCAGGGCCTCCAGCCACTACAAACGAATTCCAGACGTGTGCGCCCCTTTGTGCATCTGGCTATCGTGGGTCCTGGGGAATTGAGCCTCGAACCAGGGTCCTTAGGCTTCCCAGGCAAGCGCCTAACCACTAAGCCATCTCTCCAGCCCCACACAGAGTTTTTATAGGCCATGATCAGACCACAGGCATGAAAGCATCAAACTATGCTGCCAACTTTACAGGAGCACATGGAAGGGGAAATTGGGCAGATGGGAGGAGAACGCAGGTGTAATTCTGATGCTGAGAGATGAAGGATGTTGCATACGGATCCTGCAGACCATGAACTTCATGTCTGCGTGCTCCTAGAGCTGATGAAACATGTCTTAATGATCTACATGCATGTGCAGAGGCTGACATGCTAGGGAGGGTGCCAACCCACGTGTCTGCCTGTTGTAGCAGAGCAGCTTCCATGGCTGATCTAGTAGAAATGTCGGCCAGAGGAAAGTCTGAGCTCAGTTTCCTGCACACCACTCAGGAAGCATCTCCTATGAAGCAGATTCTGTGAGTGATGAAAAGAGATGGCTGTCTCTTTAAGAGCGTGGCTGGGGCCATGCTTTGGGTTCGGAAGTGTGGAGACAGTGGCGTGAGATTGATTAGGTGTGTACGTGTTGGCTGAGGAAGCCATAGAAGAGCGAGTGGAAGGGTTTGACAAGATGAAAGACTATTCAACATGTTAGACAGCTGTTGGAGGAAGAGATCTATAACAGCGCAGTAAAATACACTCACCAGTAAATGATACCTTCACGGCAAAAGCTCATACCAGCTAGGTCACCCGACTGTTGTGTGACATGACAGACTCGCCCAAACACAAGTCTGAAAACAGAGTTTCCTGCACGTGCCTCTCATATGGGTGGTGAATCCGAGGAAGTGAAGCCACGTCTGATGGTCGCTGTTGTAAGGATCTCTCTGTGGAACTCAGGGGGAATCTGAGGTCAAGTAACAAGCCAGAAAAGCTACATGGTGGGCTAGGAATGGGGTGGGCTTTGGAGTCAGGCACTTACAGGTAAGAGCACTGGCCCCAGGCTGCCCTGTCTATCACCTTGGACCAAGGGCTTGACATCTCTGGCTCCTGTCTTTTATTCATTTGCACAGTAGGAGAAGAGCAAGTGCTTCAAAGGAAATTGATTGTGTGGTAGTGTCAACATGTGACAGACATGACCAGCTTAAACGGGTGTTTCATTTTCTGTTACTTCCAGACATCACAAAGCCAATGGGGGACTCACTGAACAGAAATCAAGATGACAGCTAGACCATGTTCCATCCTGGAGCTTGAGGGAGAAACAAATTCCTGGTCTTCTCAGCTTCCAGAAGTGATCTCTATTCCTTGTCTTGTCTTTCTTCTTCAAGGTTCAAAGCCAGAGCCATTACATGTCTGTAAGTGTCCTTCCTCTAACCTTTCCTCCCCACTTCTAAGGACCCCTGTAATTAGATTGGGCCCACACAGATTATCTACCATAATCCCATTTCAAGATCCTTAACTTAATTACACTGTAAAGCCACTTTGCTGTGCGAGATGATATGCGTATCTGCAGGTTGTGGGGATTAGATAACTGTGGTGGAAGGAAATGGGTGGGGGGAGGGTATTCTCTTCTTCATTCCTGTGGAGCAAGAGTAATTTGTAACCACCCCAGGATGCCCACCTTTAACTGATCACACAATAGCCCTGGATGCAAGAAGCCTTGGAGTCAAGAGAGCCATTTATATGATGAAAAACCAATGTTGCTCTCAGTACCAAGCCACCTCCGCAAAGACCCTCCTCTGACGGGGAAGCCAGCTTCACACTGGGTGGAGCCTCTTCTCTTCCGTGTCTTTCACACCTGCAGTGCCATGCCCAGCACTGCGCCTGGAGTACAGTGAGTTGCTGAGATGTATTTGCTGGCCGGGCACTATGCTGGCCCCTTGAAGACATTATCTAATCCTTACCCTGAACTGAAAGATGAATACCCTCATAGAGGAGGAGTCCAGGGCTCACCAAGGAAAGCCCCTTCCCCAGGCATGGAGTTAGAGGATGATAAAGGGGGTGTTCAACACTGCCTGTGGTCCTCAACACTCATGACCTTCCCCGTGTGTCTTCCCCCCGGTGAATTATGACTGAAATTCCATCCAGCTCAGAGTTAAAAGAGCCTTGCCCGTGAATCAATGAAATTGGATTCAGCATTCCCCCAGATCATAGCCATAGAAGCAACCAGGCCTCCAGGACAGGTATAGCGATGTCTCTGCGTGTATGGTGCTTGCTGTGGACAGATACTCCTGTCAGTCAACGCTGGATCTGCATTCGTGTCTATTTAACCAAAGCAACTATTTTGCGTGAATGAGGAAACAGGCATGGGGTTAGGTAATGCTGCTCCACTGGTGGGATCAGTAGCCGTGGAACACGCGGGTTTCCACGCCGCTCTGGCCCGCCTCCCGCATCCGTGCACCGTGGGCTGGCAGCTTCAGATGCCTGCTCTGCTTGACGTAGGGAGTTGTCCATCCTAAGGCATCCCACGACTCACAGCAAAACTCACAGAACATGTAGGAAACAAACGTGGGGGGGAAAGCTGAAGGGAAGAAAAGTATCAACGCATGCAGCTTGATCTGACAGGGATGTAAACGCTCCTTGGCATTGAGGGGCTCTGAGGAGCGGAGAAGGATGCCATTGCAACTGAGTGCCGCTGAGGGCAGCACAGGGGACGGGGTGTAGCCAAGGCGTGCAGTCCTTCCTTTTAACTCTGAAGCACCATGCCCTGATTTTATTACAGCGCTGGGTCACTCTACAGTACTCTCGTAGTCTGTTTTGAGTCTTTCTAAAGCCAAGGGATATTGGCAGATAGCATCCAGGCAGGTTCCAGGGGGTCAGTTTATAAAAGAATGCTGAGTTTATAGATCCTGCCTTCAGGATGTGGTCCCAAACCATCTCTGATATTACCTATCCAAACCACCAGCTCTCTCTGGGTCCCTGGCCCAAACCCCTCTCTAACGACAGCTTCCCGTCCTACTCCTCTGAACCTTCGCTCCACCGCACAGCTAAACAGCTCTCTGGAAACGCCGTTCCAAGTACTCTCATTGACCTGTTGTTGCAGTCAGATTTGCATTGCTGGTAGAAATCACCCAACAAAGAGCAGCGTGTGGGGGAAAAAAAAAAAAAAGAGGTTTATTTTGGCTTACAGCTCGAGTAGGAAACCCCATGATGGCAGGGGAAGACGATAGCATGAACAGAGGGTGGACATCACCCCCTGGTCAACATCAGGTGGACAATAGCAATAAGAGAGTGTGCCAAACACTTGCATGGGGAAACTGGCTATAACACCCACAAGCCCAGCCCCAACAATACACTGCCTCCAGGAGGCACTAATTCATTAATCTCTATCAGCTGGGAACCTAGCATTCAGAACACCTAAGTTTATAGGGAACACCTGAATCAAACCACCACACCTGTTGACCTACAAAGACCCTTTTTCCTTGGATTCCAGTAGAGATGAGCTCAAATACAAGCCCCGTGTGGATCCAGTCCCACCACTCCCATCACTTGGTTTCAGTCACTGGGCCATGCAATCTGACTCCTTCGTTAGCACAGAATGATTTAGGTCTGTTTTTAAGAACTTAGTCCTTTCTGCAGGGAGACAGTATGTGCCCAGAGGCTGTGACCACCAACATCACCAGACACCCAGGAAGTTCCACTGGAGTTGAACTTGTTTTATGACTCATGGTGATACATGGACACCACAAGAGGACAATTATCTGAAAGGGTTAAAACACAGAGCCACTTTCAAGGTCTGACACGGAGCTTCCAGAACATATGCAGCTGGGCGGGCAGCTGAGGTGTGTGGCAAAGCCGCCAGGCTCAGCACTGAAGGATTATGTGTGGACCCAGGCTGACTCACTGGTCAGCTGTGTGGCTTTGCCCACATCGCTTATGTGGTCTGACCTACAGTATCCTCAGGGTCAAACTCAAAGAGAATGACCTTCGCATCACAGACAGGTAAAGAAAGCAAAACACTTTGCAGCTCCTGACACAAAGTAGGCTCACGTCAGACAGCCAGTTCAATTAAAATTTAAAATACAGATGGTAGAGGCATGCATGGCAGATATATGAAAATGAGGCTGATGGTGGATGTGAGCATGGCCGATATACGAAGTCTGGCTTCCTGGAACGGGACGCAGCCAACAAACGGAAAACACACAGCCCATCTGAGGAATGCATGCTCTTGCACTGTTTGGCCCTGAATTTTTTATCTCCCAAGAATAATGACCCCAGCCCTGGGCATTTCCAGGGGATTAATGACCAGCAGGATTTAATGACCCCGGCTCCAGCCTAGAGCCATCCCCCATTCCCTGGGCGCTCATTAATCCCAGGTAGGCCAGCCGCCTTTCTTCTCTGGCTGCCACAATCATGGCCAAGTTCAACCCTGCTACAAGGAGAGGGACCGCTGGGACTCCCCGCCTCTGCTTCGGTGGTCCCCAGCCTGCTCCAAGCTCCAGCCACTGGCTCATTTATTTACAGGGGCAGCCAGACAGTAATTAAAATATGCTAAGGAGGTCCCTTGGTTCCCGGCAGCTGGATCGCATGATGAGTCGCCTGCCGCCCCTCCCCTTGAACGCACACATATTAGCTTTTAAGTCAGCAGCTCGCGTTGCTTTGCATGTTATGTGGAAGGATTTCATGAGATTTTAATGAGTTTCTACCAGTGCGAAGGGAGGCTCACAAAGGATCCATGCAAATTGCTTTGTCTTGCGCAGCCGTAGTCCTCGCATAAGTGATGTGCCTCACTGTTTGGCTTCTGGAAGATGGAGAGAGATCCTGATGTATCAGGCACTCTGGCCCCTGAGCAGCTCTGCTCACAGGAAAGCAAGGTTGAGCCAGTGCTGCCAACACAGCCCCAGGCATGGGACAAAACCCCAGGCTGGATATCCAGGCTGCTCCGTGAAGCTGTGGGGGGTCACGTCACCTAGGAACTTTCTCCTTGATACTTGGCTTTCTCCCCCTGCCAATGGGTCAAGGGCAGTGATCGTACTGTCTCTGAGATGACTTCTGCTGGGAAAATACTAATGAGCGTTAGGGTGAGATCAAAGTCACCATCCTTCTGCCCAGGTATCAAGTCAGAGGAAAGGAATTGACAGACAGTGAAAATGCGCTTATTCTCGGTCCTTCAACAGAGAAGATGCACGATGGGTCTCATCAGCCAGTGGCAGTGTTGGGAGAGGGACCCATGGGCCATTCTTTTCCTCTTCTCCATACCTCAGGAAGGACAAACCTTGTAAGGTCTTACAGGTAGAGTGGAAAGTCACGCGACCCAAACACAATCCAGGTGCCACCTATGAACTACGATGTGGAGGAACCAGGGCAGTTGGGCAAAGAGGGAGCCATATAAGAACACCAAGTCATCTCACCCAGGGATTGGTACAAATCCAAGAGAGTGAGATTGTAGCCCAAGGACTCCCTCAGAGTAGCATGACCAGTGTAGCCTCACATCCATGTATGTCTGCACATAGCCTACACATGAACATGGTGCCCTCGGGTATCCACAAGCTAGTTTCTGGACACACATACAAATATATATGAATTCACTTCTCCCTTCCATTTAAAACGTGGTTCTTGGCTGGAGATATGGTTCAGACGTTAAGATGCTTGCCTGCAAAACCTAATGACCTGGGTTCAATTCCCCAGTAACCAGGTAAAGATGTAAAGCCAGATGCACAAAATAGTACGTGCATCTGAAGTTTGTTTACTGCTGGAGGTTCTGGTATGCCCATTCTCTCTCTCTCTCTCTCTCTTTCCCCATTTCTGCTTGCAAACAAATAAATAAATGAAAATATTTTTAAAAGCTAGCTCAAAATCTGTATATTAAAATCACTCACCTTTTTGTTTGAACTACTTTTGCTTTTCTTCCTATCCAAGTCACAATAAAGTAGCTTTTTAATTTTATAAATGACATATATTCATCATAAAAAAATGTGCTCCCATGCTACAAAAGGGTTACATAAGAAAACGAAAACCATCCATTATCCCTCCAGCAAGGACACATCACTCTCCAAGGGAGAGAGGAGAGAAGCGTGGCCTCAAGGTGCCCCTCCCCTCCTCATGGAAGCTCTGTGCTGAGGACAGCCTGAACTTCCCGGGGGCAGAGACCATGCATTGCCCCTCTCTGAGCCTCCAAGGCCTGCCCAGGACTGAACAAGGCATCATCCTGGGTATGGCTGCAAATGAACAGTCAATGACACAGGTGGTGGTTTTTAATGGCAACCACCGAAGGCCTGCGCCCTTTGGGTTTGTGGTACCAACAACCCTCAAGCAGCTTCTGGGAGGCCCTGTACTCTCGGGCCAATGGTAGCAATGAAGGAGTCTCACATCAGTGATACTGTAAGCATCACTTTTGAAATATTTGTATGCTTCATGGTCATGGCATCTCTTAGTCTTCATGAAAACCATCTGGTGGTATGTGTGTGTGTGTGCGCGCGCGTGCACGCGCATGCATGTGTAAGCCAGAAGTCAACATCAGTCCTCCTCAATCACTGTCCACCTTATTCCTTAAGGCCAGGTCTTTCTCTGAACCTCGAGCCAGCTCACTAATTCAGCTAATCTAGCTGCCAGTGAGTCCCAGAAAGCCCCTGATTCTGCCTCACCAGCACTGGGGTTACAGATGTGTACCACCACACCCAGCATCTTACATGGGTACTGGGCATCTGAACATCAGTCCTCTTGCTTGTGTGGTAGATAGTTTGCCCACTGAGCAATCTCCCCAGCCCCAAAGTTTCTTCTGTTACCTCTCAATTTTCCCTTCTCTTAATTTCTCCAAATTCCAGAAGTCAAGAGCTAGTATGTATGGAAGGAAGCAAGTGTTCATGAGTCTGTTTACACACCATTTTTTTGAAAAAAAAAATTTTATTTATTTATTTGAGAGAGAGAGAGAAAAGAAGCAGACAGAAAGAGAGAGAATGGGTGCACCAGGGCCTCTAACAAGTGCAAATGAACTCCAGACATTTGTGCCACCTTGTGCATCTGGCTTGACATGGGTACTGCAAAATAGAACCTGGGTCCTTAGGCATTGCAGACAAGCACCTTAGCCACTTGGCCATCTCTCCAGCCATCTACAACCATTGATGTTAAAGAAAATGTGGCCAGGGATGGAAAGATGGTTCAGCAGTTAAAGGCACTTGCTTGTTAATCCTGACAGCCCCAGGTTTGACTCTCCAGTACCCATGTAAAGTCAGAAGAACAAAGTGGCACAGACATCTGGAGTTTGTTTACAGTGGCAGGAGGCCCTAGCATGCCCATACTCACTCTTTATATCTCTGTCTTTGGCGCTCTCTCTCTCTTTCATAAATAAAATACTTTTTAAAAATACAGTCAGGATAGCATATACTTTTTCAGTTGGAGAACCAAAAACGCAGAGAAAGGGGAAGCCCCCTCCAAAGTCAAGGTCATACAGGGCACTAGCTTCTGTCTTTTCCACTTCTTCCCAATATCTCTTTCCCTCGTATCAAAGGCTTGCTACGACCTTCCAGTTTTGCCTATCCCAAAGGCTTCTGCTGCCACAAATTATAGATATTGTTAGCTGAGTCCTTGGGCGAATTTAAGTCATTGTTGGAAACGCACACTGTCTTCTGTTGCCTCTGCACAAATTTTCGGTCGATTAAGCAACAATAACGTGGATTATTCTATGAGTACCTCGGGATGGTTGCCTGGAATTCTGGATATAAATTCCATTGTATGAGAGTCAATTAAACTGTATTGTCTCTAAAAGTCACCTGTCTGACTTGGGGGAGAGTGGGTATGAATGTAGAAGACACAACAACGTGTTGAACTAAAACCCAATTGGGTAATTTGTGCTTCACAAATGGGAAGGAGAAAGAGTCAGTGGTATTTTTAGTGTCTTGGTAGCTGGGTGGGGAGATTTTAGGGGATCATTCGAAGTGCTAAGGGTTGCTGAGAGGGGCACCCGAAGTTGAACCGCCCCTGGAAACTAAGACAGGAAACAAAGAGCCCTTCTTTTTTGTCATTCTTGGTGCAAATGAAAGAAACTTGTCATTCCAACTTCAGGAGATGGTGCTTGAAGATGAAGTGCTCAGCTCCATGGGGACAGCCCTTTTTTTTTTTTTTGCTGTTATTACAGAAGAAAATTATAACCATAAAAATGTCCAATTTAGAAAAAAAGGTGCCACTTTAGCAACATTTGCATAAAAGCTGTTACACACAAATTGTTATAAAGACAAATATGTAGCACTCTTGTTGAAAATTGCTTATATCTTTGGTGCTCTGTCTCCAACGACATAAAGGCCTCTTCAAACTGAAACACATTCTCAGGTAAATAAAGCTGAAAGCGAAATTTCACCTCTTCGGGAGGACGTGAGTGGGTTCACACGGTATTTTAGCCTTTGAGAACCCTGGGCAGGCTCCTCCTCCTCCCGTTTGCACACCCCTTGTGCACCAGGCAGGGCACACACTCCTCTGAGGGCAAAGGTAGCTCGTTCTGGACCCAGTGATACCATGGGCACCACTCATGCAGGAGCACCAGGGCAGGGGGCTCAAGGGAGGAAGGAGGCCTTTTCTTGGGACAGAGTACAAGCCACTTATCTTGCCACTTTCCACCAGCAAACCAGACCTGCCCCTGGTACCTTTGCTCGCAGACTCTCAGCTCACCCCTAGCCTCATCAACACATGAAGAATTTCAATGTTTTCCTTGAGAGACATCCTGACAGCCCTTGGTCCATTGACTGCTCCCTCCTCTGTCCTCTCAAATAGATAGTCACATTACTTAATGAAGCGATTGATTCACACTCATTGATATTCATTACCACACTTAGGCACCATTGTGACTCACTGTCCCACCATTCACTGCTGTTTGGAAGCCATACCTTCTTGGAAAGTCCCTTCCTGAGCAGAATGGCTCAAAGCGGAATAGGGCTGTGCCCTGACCCAGGCTGTACAGGTATGTAAAACTCCTAGGGACTGTGACAAGTGTCTTACCACATGCATTAAGTGATTGTAGATGAGGCAACAGGAACTCAGGAGGGGCACTTGCTTGGTGGCACACATTTTTGAATAAGGAATATAAGCTTCAAGTTTCTCAAAAATTCCTGACAACAGGGCGACACATCTCACGTGTATATAATCCACTGCTTATAAATGGGCTCTTGCATCCCTCCTTTACTCCCATCCTGCAGGACAGATAAGCCTAAGTACGCCTGCTCTGGAAATGCTGTGGAAGTGTCTTGTGAAAGAAGTCCCTGTGGTTATGACTACACACATTTATGACTGCAGTCAAAACCTTGGTTCGCGATCTCAGATGAGCCTTCGTAGGCCTCTTCTGTTCACTTCTTTGTCCTTGGACTCCACCTCCTGTTCTGGGAAGTCCTCTACAGAGGGTAGGCAGCAAGAATGTGTTTGGCCTTGCCTGGAAGTCAGAACATCCAATGAAGATGGCAGTTGCCATGAATCTTGAGGAGCTGAACAAGTAAAAAGCAGAAAAGAGGTGAAATGTTCAGAGTGGCAGGACCACAGACCACGTCACAGGATCAAGGAGATGGCCTTGAAGGGCTGGATGGGGGGGGGGTGCGTGAGCAATATGGGGAGCTCTAGAAGTGCCCTCTGGCAAAGAATTCCCAGTTTCCCAGGGGAATCTGATAAAATAGTCACTGAGATACAGTCCTGCCTTCACTTATTCCCAAAAGAATCCACTTCTGCCTCAGCTAAGAGGGAAGGTGAAGGTAAAGTTTGGGGATTGGTTGTGGAGTTGCCATAAAGGATGAAGAGTGGGCTCTGAATCGAGATGTTTCCAGAAAAGAAGTGCCTAAGCATTGGACAGGGGAGGTACCGCAGAGGCATCACCTGATCCCATGTCTGCATGACCTGATCCTGTGTCTGAATCACCTGATCATGTCTTTATCAACTGATGCCATGTCTACATGACCTGACCCCATGTCTGCATCACCTGATCATACCTTCATCACCTGATCACATGTCTGCACCACCTGATCCCATGTCTGCTTCACCTTACTTCATGTCTGTGTCACTTGACCCCACATCTGTGTTGCCTGATCCTACATCTGCATCCTAGCCACTGTTTTCCTCCAGGATAGGAAGGATAATTCTTTTAGCATGTATTTTTCTAGCTGGTATTAGAGTTCAAGATACCTGTTTAAAAACTGTTAGGGTTTGTCAGATATTTATATTTTCTAGATGGGAAAGCATAAGAAAAGACATCTTTTTCTAGATCGTGAAGGTTTCCATACACACATACTCTCAAGTCATTAATTGCATAGATAAATAAATAAAATTTTGCTTGAAATCTGTAGAAGGAATGGTCTAATTTCAAAATTTCTGCTGACCAAAAGGACATGTGAGTTCATGTTAAAAATATAAAACTGTAACTCAGACTATATTTTCAATATTAAAAATCAGGGGCTGGAACAATAGTCCAGTGAAAAAAGTAGTTTTCTCACAAGCATGAGAATGTGAGTTTAATGCCCACATAAAAATGCAGGCACAACAGGGAAAGGCCCCGGAGTGATGACTCAGCAGTTAAGTGAGATTTCTGAACAAATATGAGGACCTTGGGGGGCTTTAGTCTGCTTGAGTGCGAATCTCCAGAACCCACATAAACAGCTTGGAATGGACGGGTACGTCAGCAACCCTAGTCCCACAGAAGAGCAGAGACCTGAGAATCGTCAGAGTTTGCATACAAACTGCACGCTCTGACACCAGTAAAGGACTCTGAGTCAAAACAAGAATGGGCAGAAGAGTGATGGATTGAGAGACCCAACATTCCCACGGGGTGCCACAAGTACACATGCATACACCCCCCCCACACACACAGAGAGAGACCACATGAAAAGAAAAAGTGCAGGCAGGGCAGTTTGTGTTTTAATCTCAGTAGTGGGAAGTTGGAGACAAGAGTTCCCTGGGACTCACTGCCCATAGAATGTATCCTAATTGGTAAGCTCCAGGCCTATAGGACACCATGTCTCAAAAAGGTAGATTGTGAGGCTGGAGAGATGGCTCAGCATTTAAGGCACTTGCTTACAAAGCCTAAGGACCTAGGTTTGATTCCCCAGTACCTACATTAGCCAAATGTACAAGGTGGTTCATGCATCTGGAGTTTGTTTGCAGTGGCTCTCAAATAAATAAATAAATAATATTTTTTAAAAGATGGATTGTGTTCTTGAGGACAACACCCAAGATTGTCTTCTGGCCTCTACACACAAATACTGACACATATATATCATCTGCACACACACACACACACACACACACACACACACAAGCATGAATACACATACACAAACATACACACAAAAGCATAAAAATATCAAAGCTGAACTAACCACATGGATATACATGCAATTTTCTTGTTTTTGTTTTTTGGGGTTTTTTGTTGTTGTTGTTTTTGTGTGTTTGTTTTGAGGTAGGGTCTTGCTGTAGCCCACGTTGACCTGGAATTCACCATGTAGTCTCAGGCTGGCCTTGAACTCACAGTGATCCTCCTACCTCTGCCTCCCAAGTGCTGGAGCCTCCAGGCCCAGCTATACATGAAATTTTTTTCTGCTCTTTTCACACACACACACACACACACACACACACACACACACACACACACAGTTTTACATGCGAAGTAGAAGCTAGGAAAAATGTTGCAGGAGCTACTGAGGGCCATTTCAGATTTCCTTCAGGAAGGAGCAGCAAGGTCCCAGGGCTGGGATGTCCCCCTCTATTAGACCAGGACTTAAAGATGCATGGAGAGGACAATGTGATTATTTTAAAGGTCATGGTCTCGATGAGATAAGGCTAAAGTGGTGGGGATCTTAGCAGGGCGGGATTGGATTACGGGGTGGTTTTGTTCAGGCCAATTCATCACAGCCTGTCAAGATGAGGCTTCCACGCAGGGCGGCTGGTGCGTCTTCACAGGAAACTGTGAGCGCGGAGGCAATTACGTAGCCCTTTCAGAACACTTTATGCTGCCCGAAGATCCCGTCTATCTTTCAAGACGCCTGTCTCTGTGACTACAGAGAGACTGGGAACATATGTCTAACAAGAAGCATTGAATGACAGACATTCTAGGTTCCTTGGGAGGAACAGTCCCATGCAGGTTTAGGAGCCCAAGAGTCACCTAGGGAAGAGAGTTGTCTTCCTATATGACAGCGACCATTGAAAACTCAGTGGGAAGTGGCACATGGCCACCAACTAGATGACCAGTCATGCCAGAAACAGAGGAGAGGCAGGGGAGAGGCTCTCTACCACTCCCCTCCCAGAGTGGAGGGAGGCTCAGCACTCTTCTCAGGGGCCGTGCAGAGCTCACACTCCTGCACAGGTGGCCTACAAGAGAAAACGAGATGTGAGCCTGGCATTGCAGGACACCACTGCAAAACTCTCCATCAGTTCATGGACCCTCCTCCCCTGAAGAAAAACCAATGATGGGGCAGAGAGAGGCTAGCAGGGCTGCTGGGGGGGATCCCTTCACTTGGGAGGAAGCTTTGGGAACAGGGGAGAAGCACTCATTCCAATGGCTTGGTGAAATTGGACAAGCTGAGCTGGGGAGATGGCTCTTTGGGTAAGTGCTTGCCATGCAAGCGTGAGATGCTGAGTTCAGATTCCCAGAACTCGTGTAGAAGCCAGACACTCTAATGTGAGCATCTGTAATCCAAGCAGGCCTTGGGCAAGATGGGAGGCAGAGACAGGCCAGCTCACAAGCCAGCTAGCCTGGTGTGCACAGTGTTGCACGAGGGACCCCGCCTCAGTCAAGGTGTAAGGCGAGAACACCACCTGAGGTTGTTCTCCGACCTCCACACACTCTCTGTGGCACACATGTGCCTTCATGGACACCCTGTATGTACACACATACACACGCACGCACACACGTACACAAGGTCAAGTTTTCTACGCAATGTGTCCTTCAGACAAATCTCAAATCCAGCCATTGGTTGGCTCCAGCTGTGACAGGGCCAGAGAGCAAGGTACCTCTGAATGCAGAGGACAGGCCCTGGGGACAGCAGATCGAAGTGCGAAACACCACCCAGAAGATTCAAAACCAGCCAACCATCTTCATCTTCAAATATCACTCTCTCTCTCTCTTCCTCTCTTTCTCTGGCTCTCCCTCCCTCCATCTTTCTGGAATTCTAGATGGAAAACCAGAAGTGATGGCAGAAGTTATGAGGAAACAGAGGTGAGCTTAATGTAAGGATAAACTCTGGAGTAGTTGGGTTTGCCAGAAGGAGCTCCTGGTGAGGGAGGGCAGGCCTATTTCTGCAAGTGTGCTTGCAGAAGCTGGGGACCCTTCTGGTATGTTGTGAGGGGGTCTCCTTCTATAGGTGGGAGAGAGAACCAGATGGTTTGTGATTCCCCTGGGAGCTGATTGCTGTGTTTGCCCCCTTTTCTGAGTCATGCTTGGAGGATGGGGTGCCTTCTCTGCTTTGGGTTGGAATTCAGACATGGTGCATGTCAGATGGGAGGTCCAGAAACTATCTCCAAAGATCCAGTCACAGTCTTTGGTGCCATCCACTCACCCTCATTCCTCTACATGGCTGGGTACTAAGGCCACCTGCCCACAGTTATTGGTAATGTTGAAGAGTCATCATGTCTACTGCTCCAAGTGGCCTTGAGCATATGAACGACTTCCATCTCCTATTCATACTGGGAGGTGTGACTAACCACATCTTAGGAGGGCTTAGAAACATGGGCAAGTCCCCACAGCTTGCAAGTGGTTCAGGCAGCACTCAGAACAGGGTAGCCCAGCTCTCAAGCCATGCTCTGGGCGGTTGTGCCCAGCTGTAATTGTCTTAACCCATGCTCTCTACAGACATGGCTTCGTGACACACTTCCCTACCTAAGGGGACACATTCTGTTCTTTCCCCTGCAACCTACTTCTACTTCAAAGTTTTTCACTCTCTGCTCTCTGCCAAATTGGCCTTCAATAAACTCTGCATTGAATTTTTCTTCCTTTCCTGGACCCTCCACCCGCCTGTAAGGTTCCCAAAGTCAGAAGATAGACACTTTTCCCCCAAAGCTAGACTGAATAGAAAATAAATCCCAAGTAAGTGTTTGTTGAGTGAATAAGCAAATTGGCCTTTCCAGGCTACGGACACAATCTATTCTCTTCTACGCTTTGGATGAATCTGGGTAGTCTTCGGTGATTATTTGTGGAGGATGCACTTCAGACATTCGAAAGCCCATTTTTTTTCTGGCCTGTGCTCAGGTGCACCAGGACCAAGGTTTGCTGCAGGTACATCAGCCTCAAGGTTTCTTAGAAGCTGTACACAAAGATTAGACATGCAAAAACTCTATTAGGAGAAAGACCTGAGTTGGAGCATGGGAGGGGAGCCAGGGCGTGGAGCATGGTAACACAAGGCAGGTTCCTATAAAGGAGAAAGAGCAGGAAGGTTAGGCGGGTGTCTTGGTCTGTTGTACAGTCTAAAGAAGATCACAGGTCCAAAGTTGCCCGAGGCAGGAATGCTGGGTTTCCCAGGACAAGGAGCTGGATTCAGTCCTCAGCTAAGTGCAACCTGGGGAGATTGGTCCAAATGCAAATGTGAGACTTGATGGATCTCAAATTAACAGAAGCCAAGGTGCTTGGTTCATCATAGTCTGGAGCAGACAGGAAGGTTTCCATGGCCACCGCACATGAAGTCTCAAGACCAGCAGCCCACAGAGCAGGGAAGATGGAAGTACCCCGGGAGCAGGGCCCAAGCCACGTCTCAGGGGTTTCACCATGATACCTGCAGGGATGAGACAGAGGCTGGTGTCTCCCACAGACCTCAGCGGTGGTCTGTGGTGTGTGTGTTTTCCTATGTGCATGTCATGTGAGTGTGAGTACTACTTGCATGCCACAACATACCTGTGGAGGTCAGAGGGCAACTTCAAGTGTCAGTGCTCATCTTCCACTGTGTTTGTTTGATCTTGTCTGAGGCAGGATCCCTTGTTCATGGCCGCATTGGCCAGGCAGGCCATCCTATGAACTCTGGGTGCGTCACCTGTTCCTGCCTCCACTTTTTAAAAATTATTTATTTTGAGAGTGAGAAAGAGAGAGAGCAAATGGGCATGCTAGGGCCTTCAGCCTCTGCAGACGAACTTCAGACACGTGCGCCCCCTTGTGTGCATGTGTGACATCGCATGCTTGCATCACTGTGCATCTGGCTTACATGGGACCTGGTGACTCGAACATGAGTTCATAGGCTTCACAGCAAGCACCTTAACCACTAAGCCATCTCTCTAGCCTGTCCTGTCTCCACTTTTGTGTTAGGTGCCCAGGGATGACAGACACCAGAGACACGGCATCCAGATTACTTGGGTTCTAAGGGTGAACTCAGGTACTTGCCATTGCATGACTGCTGGTTTATTCACTGAACCATCTCCCCTTCTGTGATTTTTTTTTTTAACCCTTGAGTGATACTGACATGATCTGTTCCTAGACTCGGTCACATGATAACTGCCACCCTCAGCTTCTCTTAATCTGAACATAATGAGAATGTTGAAAGAAGAGTCATAGTTACTGTCCAGAACAGCATAGGCCAAGGTGTGCCCAAATGCATCTGCAGAGGAGGTGAGCTGCTCACACTTACTGGGAGCAAGTTTCAAGATGGCACTGCTATTACAGATGGCCGTCATCTCAAGCACCTGTCAGCAGTCCTCTGTCAAGCATGTTTGCAGTGATTCAACCACTTGACATGGACTAAGTCTTTTAATCTGTGCCGTTTGCATTCCCTGGTGCTTCTGGTGTGGAAACTGAAGTGTGAGAAGTAGTCAAGTAACTTGCCCCAGGCCATGAGCCCACTTAGTTACGGAGCTGAGATTCAAAATGAGGTGCTAACTCAAGACCACACCCTCAGACACTACAGCATGGCCATCCAGAAGACCACAATGTCCATGAGAAGTGACCTGGGAGTAGGGTATCCTCCAGATGTGGAGGAAGCTGTACACTGGAGCATTGAGGGTGATGAGTAGTGATGGAGGGAAGCTTGGCCCCTGACTAGCAGCAGTATGGCTCTCCTCTGCTTGGAAACACAGGGTAGTAGTGGGCATCAAGCCCCCTCATTTCTCTAGCACAGTTGTATGTGTGTGTCCTTACTCCTTGAGATTTTTTTTTATAAGTTTGCATGAAGAGCACCCAAACTACATAAGAAAATACAAATAAAAGACCATTGCAAGTCAATTTCCTTGATGAAAAAAGCTACAAAAATCCCCAATACAATTCTTACAAATTGAATTCCTAATATATTTTAAAAATATAACACACCAGGACCTAGTTGGTTTTATTCCAGAAATGCAAGAATGGTTGAATAGATACACATTCGTGAATGTAATACAGCAGTTAAGTAGAACCAATGACAGGAACCACAAGATGATTTCAATACAAACTTGGGGGGAAAATGACAACACTCACCATTCCTTCATGATAAAAGCCCTGAAGAAACTAAAATAGAAGAATCATGCCTCAACAAATAACAAACCCACAGACAACATTATTGTGAATGGGGAGAAGCTTAAAGCATTTTCCATTTCTTAATCCATTTCTGAAATGAGGCACAGGTGCCCACTATCATCACTCTTATTCAATATAGTGCTTGAAATATTAGCCAGAACAATAAGGCAAGAGAAAGAAATAAAAGGGATACAAAAGAGAAAGGAAAAAGTCAAAATCTTTGCTATTTTCAGGTAATAGGATCATGCAATTTAAAAGACCCTAAAGACTCTACTTCAGTAGAAGGCTCTTAGATCTAGTAAATAGATTTATCAAAATAGTGAACATAAAATCAACATATGAAAGTGATCAATAACAAACTTATGGATAAGCAAGTCAGGAAAATGGGACTAGGGTATGGTTGAACGGTTAAGGTGCTTTCCTGAAAAGCCAAAGGACCTGGGTTTGATTCTCCAGGATGCAAGTAAGCGAGATGCACAAGGTAGCACATGCATCTGGAGTTCATTTATAGTGGCTGGAGGTCCTGGCATGCCCATTCTGTCTATATCTGTCTCTCTCTCTCTGCTTCTCTCTCTCTCTCTCAAATAAATAAATAAAAATAAAAAAACACTTGGTGGCTCATGCCCTTAATCCCAGCACTTGGGAGGCAGAGGTAGGAGGATTGCCATGAGTTCAAAGCCACCCAGAGATTACATAGTGAATTCCAGGTCAGCCTGGCCTAGAGTGAGACACTACCTTGAAAAACCAAAATAAATAAATAAATCAGGAAAACATTCCCTTTAATGACAGTCTCAGACAAAAGTGCCTGGGTGTAAGCTTATCCAAAAATGTTAAAATCCTTTACAATGAAAACTAGAAAATACTGAAAAAAAAATTAAAGAAGACTCCAGAAGGTAGAAAGATTTCCTGTGTTCAATAATCTGCAAAATTAATACTGTTAAAATAGCTGTTATCAAAAGTGACCTGTCCATAGATTACAATAAATCCCCATCCACACTCCACTGACTTCTTCATATTAATAAGAGCAATCTCAAAGTTCATGTGGAAATACAAAAGACATAAAATAGCCAAAGAAATCCTAAGCCAAAAAAAGCAACGTTGGAGGCATTATAATATCTGACTTCAACGTATGCTGCAGATACGGCACATAGAGAATAGAATTCCCAGAAAGAAGCCCACACTGCTATACCCATCTAATTCTTGACAAAGGTACCAAAAGCATACACTGGGGTGAAAGCAACCTCCCTCACAAGTGGTGCTGGCGTATCCACAGTAAGACTGAAATTTGATCCCTATCTCTCACCCTGTGCAAAAAAAATCAGTATAAAATGGATCAAAAAAGTTAACGTTAGGCTCTTTGAAACAATTACAGGAAGACGGGGGGAAAAGATTTCAAGATCTCGGCATAGACAAAGACTTTCTGAACCAGGTCTCCAACAGTTGAGGAAATATAACAAGAACAAACAAATGAAATTCAAAAGGTTCTAACAGCAAAGGAAACAGTCAAGAGAATGAAGACTCTGAGAGCACAGCAGAACTCAGCTACTCTCCTGACCTAATTAATCACCTGGGATTAATGTTTATGATATATAGATAACTCAAATAGTTAAATGCCAAAATAGAAACAATCTGATCAAAATCCACATTACATTGGATAGACACTTTTCAAAGAAGTACATATAACCAATAAATATTTAAACATTTATTCTACATCTTTAGCTATCTGGGAAATGTAAGTCAAAGGTACATGATATGCCACCTCAGTTAATATGGCTGCTATCAAGGAAAAAAAATGCAAAAATGTTGAGTAAGGATGTGAGGGTAAGGGAACACTTGTACTTTTTGGTGGGAATGTAAATGTTGATGGGAATGTAGTGCAGCCTCTGTGAAAATCAGCATGGGACCACTTCTGAGTATACACCCAAATGTATCCAAGTCAACTGACCGTAGAGGCACCACTCACTGAGGTTTATCAGGGCATTGTCCACGGTAATTAAGCTGTGGAATCCTCTTTGACATTCATCAGCAGAGGAATGGGTAAAGAACATGTAATATGCACAGTGGTGCTTTCATGATAAGGAAGAATGAAATCATGCCATTTTCAGGAATATGGATGGAACTAGAGGTTGTTAAGTAAAATAAGCCAGATTCACAGAAACAAATGTCACATTTATCTGTAATGGGAAAAGAACATGAAAATAAAAGGGGGCTACTAGGGATACGGAAGGGGAAAATGACACAGCAACTGGAAATGGTAGTTGGTACAATTAATATACGCTAATTTAAAAAGTAAACACAATTTACATTAATTTAAAAAGGAAATACAATTTTCACTGTTTGTTCATCTGTTTGTCTATTGAAAGACAGGTGTGCTTCTTCCAGTTTGGGACAGAAGTAAGTGAAGTTCTCTTAAAACGTTGTGCAGGGCTGGAGGGATGGCTCAGCAGATAAGGCACTTGCCTTCAAAGTCAAAGGACCCAGGTTCAATTCCCCAGGACCCACGTTAGCCAGATGCACAAGGGGGCGCATGTGTCTGGAGTTCATTTGCAGTGGCTAGAAGCCCTGGCGTGCCCATTCTCTCTCTCTCTCTCTCAAACAAATAAAATTATATTTTAAAAAGCCTTGTGTGGGAGTTTATGTCAACGTTTCAGTAGCTGGGGAAGTCCTATGACAGTTACTGGATTGGATGGCAAGTCTATGTCTAGCTTTGAAAAAACTACCAACCCACCTTCCAGAGGAGGAAAGGGATCTGATATGAGGGTTAAAATATTCATTTGCTGTTGCTTAAGAAAAATTCCTGGTAAGTTGGTGAGCCTGGAATCTGGACCCCTGGGAAGTGGATGTGGCCACCCAGGCAGGAGGTAACAAGCGCTAACATAAGAGCAGGCAGGTGGCGGGGGTTAATGGGCCTCACATGAGAATGGTCTGTTCCACATCAGACCTATCCATGAATGACTGTGTACAATCCAAAGGTAACTGAGGTCTGGGGAGGTAACTCAGTCAGTTAAGTGCTTGGACATCCAGTTCAATCCCTAGAACCCATGTTTTTTGTTTGTTTGTTTGTTTGTTTTTGTTTGTTTTAAAGCTAGGATAGGAACTAGAAATAGCCCAGATGCCCATCAACCAATGAATGGATAATGAATATGCGGTACAGATACACAATGGAATTCTACTTCAGTAAGGAAAAATGAAATAATGAAATTTGCTTAAAATGGATGGAGTTAGGAAAAAAAAGTCATTCTAAGCAAGGTCACGCAGGCACAGAAAGGAAAGCACCGCATGTACCCTCTCATCTGTGGTTCTCAAGTGGGATCAATTGGAGATGAGTGAAAATGGTTGTAAGCAACAGAAATGTGGACATAAAACTTGAATGATACCAGGAGAGAGAAGAAATAAGGAGACAGGAGAGGAGGAGTTACCCGACAGGTTAGGGAGGAACCGAACATCAGAGGTAGGGTCTTAGAGTGGTCGCGAGGCTGGGGAGGAAATTCCTCAAAAGTTAAGACAACTTGAATAGGTTCCACAGAAGCTCTCACTCTGTCTAGCATTCTACAAGATAGAACCACCAATAAAGCGGGAGGGGAAACAGTCCAGACAGAAGGCGGAAGAAGCTTAACTTTAAAATCATGGTCTCTGTCCAGGAAATCCCCAGGCCCAGAATTATGTTGTCTACCACGGTAAGCTATTGGCCAGGGAGACCCATGAGGTCACTAAAACCATGTGGCCCATTGCCAAAACACTTGATTACCTGCCAGAGCTAAAAGGTAGGACCTACTGCTGAAGACACCACAAGCCGGGGAGCCAGGGCGACAGTGACAAACACAGTGGTCGATCAGAACCTATCAAAGCAGAAATCCGGAGGCTACAGAAAACTTAACACGAAATCAGACTGCCAACAGGCCTGCCGTGGCTCAGGGAACATTGCAGAAGAGGCAGTAGAAAGGTTGTAAGAGCCGCAGAGTGGGGAAGAACACCCTGAGGCATGGTCCCCACTTGCCCCACAGGGACTGACTGAGGCCTTCGTGACCCTACAGTGAATACCATAACCCCACTGAGGAGGGCCTCCAGGGTAATGGGGGCTGGGACAAGGGGATAAAAGAGAATAACCTGTTATAATTCATATTAAAAAGCCAGGGGCTGGAGAGATGGCTCAGTGGTGAAGGTGCTTGTTTGCAAAGCCTAATGGCCCAGGTTCAATCCCCCAGTATGCATACAAAGCCAGATGCACAAAGTGACACATGAGTCTGGAGTTGGTTTGCAATAGCAAGAGGCCCTGGCATGCCTATTCTCTCTCTCTCTCTCTCTCTCTGTCTATCTTTCTCTCTTTCTTTCTCTCTCTGCTTTGAAATAAATAAATAAATAAATAAATAAATAAATAACTTTTTTAAAAAAGTAGGTGTGGCATGCTCTTGTGATCCAGCACTGGGGAGACAGAGACAGGTGGATTCCTGGAGCTTGTGCCTGTTAGTCCAGCCTACTTGATGAATTCCAGGTCAATGAGAGACCCTGTCTCAAACAAAATGTGGATGACACCTTAGGGATGACACCACCTGAGGTTGTCCTTTGACCACCACACACACACACACACACACGTGTACACACACATACCACATACACAAATATACATTCACACATACATACAGTGAGAGAGAGAGAGAGAGAAAAGCACCTGACAACCGCAGCTTGGATGATCTTTCAGATTAGAAAATATGCCTTCAACTAGCGAGCACAGGGTTTAGAAGGCACCCCCTTCTTTTCACAGTTCAGGAAGATAGTTTTGCACAACATCTAAACCTAACAATTTAGCCAGCTTCGCCTTTGTAGTAATTACGAGATGATCAATGTCCCCGTCTCTCCTAGGGGGAAAACCTACTAAATATACATTCTATCTGAAATTGTTGTTTTTACCGTTATAAGCTGGGACATGTGAGGTACTGTTTCATATTTAGCAACGTGTAATTTACCTCTTGCACATCATTCTTTAAACTCATGGTTACCTTGTCTCAAGGTGGAGCACTACAAACAATGAATTATCGTCATTATCTTATAATCAAACACAGAGCCGCCGCCAACAACGGCTATCGTTATGTCCTAATGGGGAAATAACAAGACAATTCTACAAGGGTCATTATGACAGCGACATTTAATAATGCTCTGGCTTTTTTGCCCCCCCCCCTTCTTATTTTCAATACCAATTAAAAGTGCTTTTGAGTCTTTTTCCCCCTACATGGTGTGAATCCCAGTCAGCAAAATGATTACTCAGCAAATGCAAGCTGAGCAACTGTGTTCTTTCCAGTTGTGAGCCAGTTAGAGGGGGGCAGAGACTTTCTGGGTGCTGAGGGAACAAACATGGACCTGCCCGGCAGAGGAGGAACAGAGCGAGAAGGTTCTCCAGGGTCTTCTCCTCCAGCAAAGGAGAATGGTGACACAGGGGAGAGTCAGCACCCATCCATTCCTGCACAGGCTCATGCATCCACGTGCAGGTAAGGAGCAGGAGGTTCCGAAGGGCCAGCAGTGTCTTAAAGAAGCACGAACCAGCAGCAGCTTGGACTGGAACCCCAAGGCGGGCCCCGCAGACTGCGCACTCCCCCGAGCTGTGGCTTTCCTTGCTGTCTAAGCATGTGTGTACCACACAGTCAGGGGACCTCTGCAACCAGGCTTTCTCTTTTGCATGTGGAGTAAGTCCCCTTGCTGTGGGCCTCCGTGTGCTAGAAGCCATTCTAGCTAATGTAAGGCTCACTGAGCTGCCACGTGCTCTTAGGTGAGGAGTCAGCCAACTGTGGTCTGCTGACCAAATGGGCCGTTCCTGTGAGAAACGTGTGTGTGCGTGTGTGTGTGTGTGTGGTGTAGTGCATGCACATGTACATCCAGAGGCACACACCCATGTGCGCATGTGTGGAGGCCAGAGTAGAGTATTGTTGCGTCCTCATCTTCTGTTTTGAGACAGGCTCTCACTGAACCGGGAACAATGTTTTTCAATCAGACTGGCTGACCAGTGAGCTCTAGTGATTCTTCTGTCTCCACCCTGCCCCTCGGACTGGGGTTCCAGGCCCACAGAGCCATGTCTGGTGTTTGACATGGCTGCTAGGGATTGAACTCATGTCCTCCTGCTTCACCGTAAATGTTCTGTCTTGCTGAGTCACTTCCCCAGCCTCTGCAGGTGAGGTTTCATAGAAATATAGCCATGCTGTTGTTAGATTAAATACATAAGAATACATAATAACCAACTAAGTTCAATTTCAAATAAACAAGTAATTTTTAAGATAAGGATGTTGTTATATTAAGAATAGATGTATTATACCATTATCCTGCTGTATTGGTCTTCACGTCTAACTAGGAGTCCCACGTTGTGCCTGGCTGGCCCTTCTGGGTGTCCTGTCCCATTGTAATTCTATAGCAGAGCCTCACATCCCCATTTGGCTCAACCCCTTTCCAGGTAAGCAGATACCATCTCTTTGACTTGGAGTGATTCTGGACCACAACAAGCTCCCATTGCCCTTGAGAGGAACTAACTCTTCCTGATCCGTAGCTCTGCCAAGCCTACCCAATACCCTATAAGAGACATCACAGAGGGAGCCTGTAGGCTGTATTCTCAGCTAAGCCACTTGGGTATGAATGTGGCCTGTGTTCCCCTCCTTGTGTTAAATTGGACTCATTCAAGGGCACACAGAGTGTGAGAGCCACACGTGCATTGCTGTGTCTGCTGGCCTCTGGGATGCGTGTGCCTTGTGTCTTCTGTCTCCTCATCCTCTCCTAGAAGATGCTTTGACATTGGGCATCTCTGGTGTGATGTGGAAAAGTTTAGGCAGTGTGCATCCCCTGCCCTGGGTTGTCTATGGGGACAGGTCCTGTAATGAGGTGATCTAGAACTGGCTGGGCCTATTATGACCCCCACTGCCAAGGCCCTAAGGGGGGGGGGCCTGCCTCTTCAGGGAATTCTTTCTTCCTCCAGATGTGTTCCCTCCTTGCTTCCTTAGTAGACCCCAGAACACTCAGCTCCCAGGCCTTCCAGAGTGGTCCAGCTATGTGAACATGAATCCCATACCTCCTGTTAAAGGCGAGGTGCTGAGAAGTGGGCTTGGCACTCCAGGTGAGCCCAGGGATTGCTCAAGCTGGGCCTCTGCTCAGTTGAATGGTGTGAGGCAGTGTGAGAGTGGAGGTGTTTTCTTGTTCACTGATCTCTCTGCCGGGTCTGAGAGAGTGCTGGGCACCAACTAGAGACTCATGAATATTTACCACCAGAAGGAAGAAAGGAAAGAAGGAAGGAAGGAAGGAAGGAAGGAAGGAAGGAAGGAAGGGAGGGAGGGAGGGAGGGAGGGAGGAGGAAGGAAGGAAGGAAGGAAGGAAGGAAGGAAGGAAGGAAGGAAGGAAGGAAATGGAGAAACCTGGGAATAGAGGGAGAAAGGAACAGTACTTAGAAATAATGCAATACTTATTAAATGTGATACTCACAGATCTCTGGAAACTTCATAAAAGCTGTGGCCATAGAACAAAAAATGAATGTCAACCTCAATGTCTCATGCCTTGGGAATTTCACGGTTTTCTTTGAATGAGAAGAAAGTACAGAGGCCCAGATGGAGAGCTGCTTAACTCATTCAACTTCTTTCAGCATCTAGTGGAAGAAACTCAGAGAGATCAGCAGAGGGGTGATGGAATGCGGCTCCTGAGGGACCCTGTGGGACTTGAGCCCAGCCTCCAGCTTTACTTCCTGGTCCCTTCCCTACATGCTTCCATTCATCTTCTCCTAGGCAGTGAGAGCCAGTAATCAAGCTCAAGCTCGTCAATTTGGCTGGGTTGTTGAGTATTTCATTCAACTTATATTAAAAGTTCTGATGTTAATTTTTCTAATATTCCCATTAATAATGTCTGTTTAAGGCAGCAGCTGGTTAGCCAATGTTAAAGTGACTTTGAAACAGAAAATGGATGCAAATAATTAAAAGGAAAAAAATCTAGAGAAAGCTATCCATTTGTCAGGTTTGGCATTAAAAAAAAGTCTTTAAATTCAGTGTTTGGGATAATAAAATATATGAAGTTTTTTCAATAAATGAATTCTAATACTAATCATATCAGTTTATGCAAGTCCCATCCTTCTTTCTAGAGACACCTTGCTAAATCTTTCATATGCACAAAGAGCCTGGCTGAGTCCTCTCTAGGTCAAACTCCAGTCAGAGCAGCCACCAAGAAGACAGATGATGAAGAGCTAGCCTCTGCCCTTAGGAGAGCCCTGGTGTAATGAGGGAACAGGAATGCGCTGGAGAGGTGGCTATGGATAAAACCCTTGTTATGCAAGCATGAGGACCTGTATTTGGATCCCCAGAACTCAGGTGGAAAATCAGATGCCGTGGCAGGCACCTATAATGCCAGTGTGCCTACGTGTAGGAAGTGGGGTGGAGACAGAATTTCTCAGAAGCTCACAGGCCAGCTCTCCTTGTGAACATAGTGGAAAACAACATTAAAAGTGAGAACAAGAAATCCAGCCTTGAACATGGGGGAAGGAGAGGCCAAAGCCTGAAGTAGTCTTCTCACCTCTCTGTATGCACTGTGGCACATGTACGCCTATACTCACCTACATGAAAACACACACACACACGGAAACCATGGATGTCAGTGATGCATGGTCACAGCTGTGGCAGGGCCATGAAGAGAGGGGTTTGAAGTTCCCAGCATCTCACACAAACCAGGGTCCTCATGCAGGTGGGTTCTGGACAGTAGGGGAAATAGCTACAGCTGAACATATCACAGCTGCGAAGAAACTGTGGGTGCTGAGCAGAGTGGGTCTCTAAGGGGGTGCTGAGAGCCCACTTGTGCAAGCTTGAGATATTGGGGAATCAGATCACAGAATGAGGTTTAGAGATGTCACTTTAGAGTAGAAGTGACATGGGAACGAGGAGGCAGGAGCCTATCCATGACAGTTCAAGGAGATGACTGGATAAAGCAAGAGAGGGCCATCCAGGTTTTGGTGTCACTGTCCAGCTAATTGAGAGGGGGAGGGGATATGATGGAGTGTGGAGTTTCAAAGGGGATAGTGGGGGGGGGGAGGGAGGGAATAACCATGGGATATTGTTTACAATCATGGAAGCTATCAACAAAAAATAAAATCAATCAAAAAAATAAAAATAAAATTTTAATGTCTCCTAATATAGTCAGGATTTTATTAATCTTATAATTCCGATTTCCAGCTGCCTGACTAGAGGACGTGTCTCTGGGCTAATCCCAGAGTCCAGCCCTAAGGTGTGAGGGTGGAGTTAGAATTCCAGCCTAAAGATGTGCAAAGTGCCTCAGCTTTGCCTGGAGTTCCTGAGGTGTGCTTGCTTGTGCTGTCATATTTGGTGGTGGCTTGTTCTCTCTCTCTCTCTCTCTCTCTCTCTCTCTCTCTGTCTCTCTGCCTGGGCCTGTGAAATTAGGCCAGCTTCTGCAGTTATGGAACTTCCCCTCTGTCTGTAAGCTTCAATAAATCCCTTCTTCCTCACACAAATTGTGTCTGACTTGGAAGTTCATTGCAACAACGTGGAAGTTGAGTACCACAGCTTCTTACTGTGGGGAGCATGCCCAGACACGGTCCTGTGCAGAGGTGGCTGGCGGCGCCACTTGGCCAGGAACCTTTCATGATTCCCTCACACCGCCATACCAGGTGATTCTAGGAGGACTTCCTCAGGCTTGATGCCATGTGGCCCCTTGGCTTTCACTTCTGTCCACGATAGCATGACATGTTCAGGTAGCTGTCCCTTCTGTCCCAGGGGTCAGCTAATCCAGCACCATGCTCAGACCCCAGGGGCAAGACCCGGCTCACACGGAAGTTACCACCAGGTTTGAAACCCAAATGTGTTCACTTGCTTTTTTCTAGTCTTTCCTTGCCTTCACATTTGCATGAACAAGCGAAGCTTTTAGTCTCAGTGGTTGAGGTGAATGCATTAAAAAGATGAACATTTTAGTTAATGTTCAAAGAAGACTTCCAAAAGCAGTTTTGATTGTGTACTATTAACATTAATTAATTTCCAGACTGGGACCAGCCATGCTATTAGGAGAATGCATATTTTAATCAATTCCTCCCTGCTGCTCTGAGCTGGTTGAAGGCAGTGTGGAATGCTTTGTCTGCCCATCCCTTTCTTTAACTCAGTGCTCCATGGAAGGCCTAGGCTTGTGAACTCAAGGTGCAGGACAGAGCCGACCACCAGCCAGAGAGTCACAGGAAGAGCTACCCAGAGCCAAATGATTTTTGGAAGCAAAGCATCTGCTTCCACCTAGAATGCTGGAAGGGGATCGTGAACACGGCTAAGTGACTATGCCACTCCTGACCTGAGGACAATTTCATGCAAATCTGACAAGGAAAAAAACATCATTTCTTGTTGCTGCATTCAGTGCTCTGGCAGGCAAACGGCTTGAAGAGCAGAGAGCAGATTTGATGCTGGTCTAGAACTGGGCACAGTGAACGTTCTGAGTGACTGCATGTGGTAGCATTGCTTGGTCAGGGTGGTCTTTGCTCCTGATCTCTGCTAAGAAGCCAGTCCAAGAAGCCCTAACCACCTTTGTCCTCATGGGGCTACTGATTTATGGCTCTCTGACATGCTTCATATTGGTTTTAGTGCTTTTTAGGTGATCATACGACAATCTATTTTTCTGTTCCCTTGGAAATTGTGCATGTGTGTAGAGATATGTCCACATGTACACTTGCACAAGAGTAAGAGAACCACAATACATATGAAGCCTCATTCCAAACACCCAATGCGGTTTCACACATGGGGAAGATGAATGGTAATTTCCCAAGGACAAAATGTAATCATTTTTCAAAAGTGACATTACATGACATTACAAGGGCTTATCATTGTGGTCAATGATTTGTTCTACTCTAGGTGTGCACAAACAGGAAGGAAGTGTGCAAATGCACCCATATCATATATGTTTATGCATAGACAGTTGTGTATTTGAGTAAAGCAAATAGAGGGCACTATGCATTTAAGTAAGTGTGTCTTTTATAAGTGTGTACACTATGAATTGAAGTGTGTGCTTTGGGTTAGATCTGCTTAAGAATATCTGTTCATACGTAAATATTTCTGAATATCTATAGGTTTGTATGTGACTGTTCATGTATTCAAATATGGACACACTTATGTAAAGTACATGAGTGTGTTTATGCATGTAAGTGCACATGTGTTTTAAAAGTGCATGTGTATATATTCATGGGATAGCCTAGTGTTAGAGGGCATCTTGTCACTTTCCCAGTGAGAAGAGGGAAACATGAAGACCAGAGCTACATGCCCACTGAGCTGACTCCCTTTGAAGAGCCTCGACCCCAGATGCACACAATAGCCTGTACATGTGCTCCTGTGGCCAAATCAGGGTTGGTTATCTCTAGAGCTGCATGTGAGGTTCATATGACTAAGCTGGGCTTGTGTATAGCCCATGTGACTCAGGACTTCAACACTAGAGCAGAAAGTGAGGAGACGTTTTGAATCGGCAATGTGCCACCCTACCACACCTGTTAAGTGTCTCTCACAGAGAACAGAATTGAATACCATAAAGATGGGCTGGGGACATGGCTCAATGGTTTAAAAAGCTTCTCCCCCCACAAAAAAGTCTTTGCCTTGCAAAGCCTGCCAGCCAAGGTTCAATTCCCCAGACACACACATAAAGCTGGATGGGTATTCTTTTGCAGTAGCAAGAAATCCCAATGTGCACATGTATGTGCACACACACACACACACACAAATAAAAACTAAACACCATAAATAGATTTGTGTTCAGAATCCTGCAATCTTCACAGCGTCATCACTTACAGGGAGATTTCTGTATGAATGGGGAAGGCATGACATGATGTTATATGCTGGTCTGACAAGGATTTAAAAATACTCTGCAGGGTTGGGAAGATTGCTCAGTGGCTAAAGTCAGTGGCTTGCAAAGATGACACCCTGAGTTCAATTCCACAGTACTCGCATAAAGCCAGACACACAAACTGGCACATGCGTCTGGAGTTCATTTGCAGTGGTAAAAGGCCCTGGTGCACTCTCTCTCTCTTCTCTCTCTCTCTTTCTCTCTCTCTCTTCCATATTCCCCTCTCAGCTTACAAATAAATGAATAAAAATATAGAAATAAAAATGAAATTTTCTGCAGTAATTTGTTTTCAATTTTGAGGGCAGTGTCTAGTGATTTATACATCTGCATTGTCTCCAGTATTCCTTAAGAGAAACCATTTGCGCCTGTATTAATAATGTTCTTACTGCTGTGGAAGAACACCTGACAAGAAGCAACTTAAGGAAGAAAGGGTTCATTTCAGCTTATTGTTTAAAGGGATACAGTCCACCATGGTGAGGGAGGCATGGTGACCAGAGCTTGAGGCAGCTACTCCCATGACATGCACACTCCAGGAAGCAGAGTCACAAGCATTGGTGCTCAGCTCGCTTTCTCGTTTCCTATGTGTGGTGGTTTGATTCAGGTGTCCCCCATAAACTGAGGTGTTCTGAATGCTAGGTTCCCAGCTGATGGAAATTTGGGAATTAATACCTCCTGGAGGCAGTGTATTGTTGGGGGTGGGTTGATGTGTGTTATAGCCAGTTTCCCCTTGCAGTGTGTGGCACACTCTCCTGTTGCTATTGTCCACCTGATGTTGGGCTCTGAGGTGATGTCCACCCTTCTTTGCTCATGTTGTCATTTTCCCCTGCCATCATGGAGCTTCCCCTCGAATCTGTAAGCCAAAATAAACCGGTTTTTACCCAAAAGTTGCTCTTGGTCAGGTGTTTTCTGCCAGCAATGTGATCCTGATGGCAACACCACATTTTGGGTGGGTCTTCTCACCTCAGTTAACTTAATCTAGAAACTAGCTCACAGACATGCATACAGATTTGTCTCCTAGATGATTCTAGATCATGCCAAGTTGACAATATTAACCTTCCCTACATTCTAAGTTGATCTATTCACTTGTTCCCCTGCCTTGCCTGACATCACAGGTGTGGTGAATTTGCCCAAGTGGGTGCATTTGCCAGTGTCTTCCACCCAATTCTAACAAACCCTAAAGTCAAGAGGCAAAGAAGGAAAGAGGGGAAGTGCTTGAGTATGGAGGAGAAACGCCCTGTGCACACGGAGCAGAAGCAGAGGGAGGGAGACACTGAATGATCCTTCTCACTAGTCCTGCTTCCCCACACATCCCCGGCTCACCTTCTCCACCGGAAGCTATGATTCACTTTGTAAATATATTATTTAACAGCACACTTAGGAAAGAGGGAGGGAGAGAGAGAGAGAAGGAAAGTGAAGCCAAAAATGTCTCCCAGGTTTGATTTCAAATTGTAAGCAAATTTGGTTCTTGGAAAGATTGTAAGTGGATGCCCAGAGACTAAATCCTTCAGCTTATCCACAAAAAAATAAAGTAAGGAAATTCCAGGCAATGTTATTAACAATAAGGGCACTTCTCAAGATCACCAGGAGACAAAGGACTACCCTGTGGTTTGGACAACATTAGCTGAATCTCCAGGCAGCACCATGAGGCAGGGGATATCTTTATGCCACCCACTTATAAAGGTGCCCACATAGCTTCTCATATACAAGCTTGGTACTGTAATTACCTTCTAGTTGTTGGGAGAAAGCATTGACCAAAGACAGCGGACGGGAAGGAAGTTTTTAATCTTGGCTCACGGTCTTGAGGGGAAGCTTCATGGTGGCAGGGAAAAGCATGGCGTGAGCGGAGGCTGGACGTCACCTCTGCCACAGCAGGTGGACAACAGCAGCAAGAGAGTGCGTGGAACTCTGGAAAGGGCAGGCCTCTTCCAGCAAGACTCCACCTCCCAAATTGCCACTGGTTGGGGACCACGCATTCAAAAACCCATTAGTTTATAGGGGGCATCTAATTCAAACCACTGAACTTGGGAATAATTGAAAAGGCTTCTTTGGTGTGAGGGCTAATCTCATGCATTGGCTTGACTGGGCTATTGGTCAAGCAGTATTCTTGACGCTTCGGTGAAGATGTTTGCTGGATATGGTGTATACTTCAATCAGTGGACACTGAGTGAGGTGGCTGAGCCAGAGTTGGTCAGCCTAAGTCCTGGATGGATCAAAGACTGGGCACCATGTAAGAAGGAAGTCTGCCCTCAGTTGATACCCAGACTCTACATGCAGCCAATCCAGCATCCCAGCCAGCAGGTGCTAGTTGCCAGAGCCCGTTTCTTAAATGTACTCCCTCTTAATGTTGGCTCCATTTCTCTGGAGAACCCTAACTGACATACTGAGAGACACAGGCAGGATCTGAGCCAGCTGCAGTGATCCCTACAGTGCATCCTTGCTGATGGACCAACCGAGCAAGAAGGTCACATGAACAGAAGAGGAAGGACACAGCCCTAGTGTGTGGAGACTGTTGGGAAGTTAGATAGGAGATTCCCAGGTCCCAAGGGCGTGAAAGGACAGAGATGATGGAGGGATGTTATAGGATCCTAAGAAAGCTCAAGTGATGAATCTGAAGCCTGTCTGTGAACAGCAAGGAGCTCAATCCAGGGTGTCTAAGTTGTGATAGGGCTTGTGGAGGAGGGGAGTGCATGGGCAGGCTGTGGAGGCATGATATTCTTTCCAGAAGAAAGATGACAAGGCAGAGGGGAAGGTGACATTGAAGGAATAAAGCCAGAGTGTCTGGGTCCTCGTGAGCCCTTAGCACTATTAACCGTGGGATCATGATCATTTCCATCAGGGCTCGTGGCCTGAGCTGCGTCTCTCAAAGTGTACATGTTGAAGGCCTGGTCCCAGGATCTCAGCACATGGCTGTGTTCTAAAATAGGGGTTTTAAAGAGTCAGAGACAGGACAGTCCCTGGAGCTCTCTGGCTGGCTAGTCTAGCTGAATGAGAGAGCACCAGATTCAGTGAATGTCTTGCCTCAAGAAGTATACACACACACACACATGCACCAATATGCATACTAGCATGTGCACACACATACGTATACACCACAGACATACACAGTTGCAAAAACAGAGTCACAAGATAGATTTACTTCTCTGAGTTGAAAAGAACAGGAAGGTGGAAAGAAAAATCACAGAGACCTTATAAAGGAGATGCAGGTACTTGTCTATACTGAAGGCACAGCCCACTCATTACCATGTACTAATCTGCTAGTGATTACAATAGCCAACCAGGATTGTTAACTGATTGTGGAACACAGATAGAACTCCTTTCACTCTCCTAAAGAAAATAGAAACAACATCTCTGACAGAGACAGCCATGGGACTCCATGTACAATTAGCTGGGAACAATAAAGAAGTGAAAGAAGAGCCGAGCGTGGTGGTGCACACCTTTAATCCCAGCACTCGGGATGCAGAGGTAGGAGGATCACTGTGAGTTCGAGGCCACCCTGAGATTACGTAGTTAATCCCAGGTCAGCCTGGGCTAGAGCATAGAGCCTACCTTGAAAAACAAAACAAAACAAAACAAAACCAAACAAAACAAAAAAAACAAAAAAAACAGAAGAACTGAAAGAATTGGTCTATGGGAGCAGTGGTTTGGTTCATCAGGTCAGGTCAGAACATAGAACAGAGGGAAAATGGAGATGAAGGAAGCCACCATAGGACACATCGAGCTAGAGAGAGACAAGGTGATTTCTGCTCAGGGTCTCGTGGACATGGTAGGCAGGTCTGCCTAGTGGGCATGGTAGGCGGGTCTGCCTAGTGGGAGTGGTAGGCTGGTCTGCCTACGCCCCTAACCTTGTATATCCACAGACACAGTCTAACGGACTTCCAGAAGAGCTCATTTGAAGTTGTTGAATGCCAAGCCACCAGTTCTTAGGAAACACTCTTAACATTAATTTTTATTTATTTATTTGAGTGATAGAGAAAGAGGCAGAGAGAGAGAGAGACACAGAGACAGAGAGAGAATGGGTGAGCCAGGGCATCCAGGCTCTGCAAACAAACTCCAGACACCTGTTCCTCTTTGTGCATCTAGATTATATGGTGTCCTGGGGAATCAAAACTGTATCCTTTGGCTTTGCAGGAAAGTGCCTTAGCCACGACGCCATCTCTCTCCAGCCCCATTCTTTACATTTATTGGGTACTTACTCTGTGATAAGCACATGACACATGTACTTAGTCATTTCTCTTCACTTCTTACAAAAATCCATTTTATAATTGATATGTACAAGTGTCAGCAAACTAAAAGAGCATGGCTCATGACCAGGTTTCAAAGGTGGGTGAGCTTGAATTCAATGAGTTTTGCCTCCTGCCTGGTATGGCTCTGCACACCCTCTACGTGGAAGGCCCAGCACGGCCATTGAGCACTAAGATCGCATCTGTTCCACAAGAGACCTTCCTACAGAGCAGCTTGCTTTTAAGGTCTGTGTATGCCTTCGTTCATCTCATGCTGTCACTCGTTCCATGTGAAAGTCAGCTTTCCAGATGTGGAAACTGAGGCACACTCTCACCTGGCTCAGATTGGCTCATGGGAACTAAAGATAAACTTTTCCAGAAGTGTTGCAACCAAGTGTTTAAACAGAGAGAGTGCTCAAAATAAAATTGTATTCAGTAAGTTTCATTTAAATAACATGTCTAAAACAAAGGTGACAAGTACCTCAAACATGCCACGTTCTAACCGTTCTGCCATGACGTCCTGCTCTCTGCATCATCTGTATTACCAACATGGCTGCCCATGGTAGCTCTGCCCATGGCTCATCAGCTCTGCTCCTTGTGTTCCGTCAGAAGCTTGAAATAGGCCATGAGGGGACACTGGCAACAGGGCTGTCAACCAACGCTGTACCTCAGGGAAAATGTTCTTGAAGACACTTATTACACATCCACCAGAATACCACTGAGACAGAAGGAACATTCAGGGTCAGGTCCACGGAGGAAGTGTGTTAGTTGCACAAAGGTGAGCAAGAGAGACACTTTGAGTTGGCATCTGTGGAAGAGAGCATAGGAAGGTGTGTAGGACAGCAATGGTTACAAATCGATATTACAAATTAAACAAATTATAATTATTTTTTTTCTTAATAAACAAGGGGAGTTTTTAAGGGATAACATCTTCCAGATTCCACTTGAACAAGATTCAACTTCAACAAGATTTAGACACACTGTCTAAAATATCTCATTATATCTGAACCAATTACATTCTCATCCATGGTACTTATCTCTCCTCTCAAAGGCAACGTCATGTCCTTTATGTACCTGCAGGTATTGGTACCTGTATGGGGAAAACTGTTGTCTTTACCTGTAAAGGTGATGTCACCATTGACCATCGCCCCCATGTTCTTAAGCATCAGAGATGCAGCTTGAAATAGTGAGACCACAGCCATGCACAGCACATTGGCAAGTTACAGAAATGCCTCTTTGCCTGCACGGTGACCTTTTGCCTTCTCTTGGTTGACATAATTGTTATAATTAGTGGTGGTGGTGATGGTGATAGTGGTGTGATGGGATGATAGTGGCAGTGATCGTGGTGGTGGTGATGGTGGTATATGAAGGACCACAACAAGCAGGTGGCAAAGCAAGGACGGGCAAAGCAGCATAGACTAGGCTTCCTTCCAATGGCTGCTTTTCTCAGATCTACTTATAGGGGATGCACTTGTGGTCAAATCTGCATCCCAGGTATGTTAACCTCCAGGAATCCATTTCCTATGCAGCTATCTTCTAATGGTTTTATGAAAGCATTTTGGCACAGACACAAGAAATGGCAGGATGCCAGTATGTCACAATGGGCTGTCTGTAATGAAAACGTCTGGGAATATAGTGCTGGGTGATGGAGAACCAGCCAATAAGCTGAGGGTAGGTCCAAGCACCTTGCTTTGCAGCTGGGTCCAGGAGAACTACCTCCCTTGTAATGGATTTGAAAGCTAAAGTGTTCCGTAATATTAAAGTCAGTGTTCCCTGGTTTTCTCCCCTTTCAGAAAACCACAAAGAAGAGATAGTGAGGTAATGGAAGGAGCACTGGTCAGTGGTCAGGAGACCTGGCTTCCAGCATACAGTGCAGCTGGCCTCGTGCCGGACATCACACAGCATCCCTTCCTCCCTCTGGCCTCAGTGTCCTCATTTGCTGAGAAGCTAATCAGATTCAAAATTTATGAAGATTTTCTCAATTCTAACAAGCTTAAAGAAAGATCAGTCAGATTTCTTCCTCCTGAAACTCAGATGGTGAGCAGACGTTTTTTTTGGGGGCGGTGGTGTTTGTTGTTTTGTTTATCGAGGTAGGGTCTCACTCTGGTCCAGGCTGACCTGGAATTCACTCTGTAGCCCCAGGATGGCCTTGAACTCACAGTTATCCACCTATCTCATCCTTTTGAGTGCTGAGATTAAAGGTGAGTTCCAGCATGCCTGGCTGTAAGCAGACTTTTTAAGTGCAATTTATACCTTGCTTATTACTCTTAAAATTCACATAAACATATTATAATCATCTGCCATCATCCAATTATAGGACTTTCATAAAACCATTGTTATTAACTTAAAATAGTGCACCCACATGAGCCATAGCAAATAGGTCAGGACTTTATTATTTTATTAATTGTTCATTTTAAATAATAATATTATGTAAATAAAAATAGCACCTACAATATTGTTTTATTTACTTTTACTATTAATTATTTTATTATTCCACATTTGGTTTTCTCACAGATGTTCTAGGGAGAGTCAGCCAACTCAAACTAAAATCTTCTTTAAAGCCTCCTTTTCTGTATCCCCACTCTTCATAAGGAAGAGCCCTCTGACATCCTTGTTTTTTTTTCTTTAAAACCAAATAAGTCTAATATCCTGACTATATTTGGTTGGCCCAGGCATGAAGACCTGCCTGTAAACACACCAGTCCAGTTATCTTCGTTAATGTATTATCGTGTACCCATCTCTAGGCCAATATAACATGAGGTGAAGTGCTCTGATTGGCTACGACTATATCACAAGCTCATCCTTGGACCCATAGTGATGGAAGAGCCACTGTCTACATTCTCCACACGATTTGATCTAAGTAAGATTGTTACAGAGTTTCAGGGCATGGATGATTAGATAAAAATGGGTTCTGGGGAGACGGCTCAGTGGTTTGTAAAGTGTTGTCATGACAGCATGAGGACCCAAATCTGGACCGCAGAACTCACAGAAAACCCAGGTGCAGCATCACATTCCCCGAATCCCAGTGCTGGGGAGGTGGAGACAGGAAGACCTCTGGGGCTTGCTTCCTGGCTGGTCTGGCTGAATCAGTGAGCTCGAGGGTCAGAAATGACCCTGTCTCAAAAATAAGGTGGAGACAGATCAAGGACATTACACAACATGCACATTACACAAACATACACACATGCACACATACTACACACATATATGTAGAAAAAAAAGAAAGAAAAACCTAAAATGAGGGTGTTAACAACAGCATAGGAATTAATAACTCTTTTAGTCTTTTGGTAAAAACACTCAAAACTTTAGACTAACTCTCAAGACCTCCAATACCATCTGTGGTGGTTCGGTTCAGGTGTCCTCCATAAACTGCGGTGCTCTGAATGCTAGGTTCACAGCTGATGGAGATTTGGGAATTAATGCCTTCTGGAGGCGGTGTATTGTTGGGGGTTGGCTTATGGATGCTATAGCCAGTGTCCCCTTGTCAGTGTTTGACACTCTCCTGATGCTATTGTCCATCTGATGTTGCCCAGGAGGTGATGTCCACCCTCTGCTCATGCCATCATTTCCCCCTGCTATTATGGAGCTTCCCCCTTGAGTCTGTAAGCCAAAATAAACATTTTATTTTTCCACAAGCTGCTCTTGGTCTGGTGATTTCTGTCAGCAATACAAACCTGACTGCAACACCATCTTAGAAGTCAAGTTTAACTCTTAATTTGGCATACTTACCCAGTCAATATGTCACTCATCTCCTTTAACCAATCCATGTGTGAATTCTGTGCATGTTTACATGTGTGTTTCAAATAGACATGCCAGGTGTTGATTCTGTAAGTCTACAAGAGAGCCAAGGAAACTGAATTGTACCATAGATGACACCCTACACACACACACACACACACACACACACACACACACACACACATCCCAAAGCATAGTTTTGGAAACAAGTAACTGCTGATCTTTAGGATCCACAGAACAGTGTTCTAACATGGATAAGAAGATTGTCTAAGAGGTTAAGAGGTCCCCCAGACTGAGAGACCAGAGCTAAAGCCAAGAGGAGGCTTCCTGTTCCTAACACAGGTGCTAAGCACCCAAGCAAGGGTCAAGCTAATCAGCTACATTCAGGATATATGTAATCAGCAGCTGTCTGAAACCCTGTGCACATGGGAGCAGCCACTGAGGACTCAGGCTTGGGCAGTGCTCTGCTAGCAAGAGAAGCAGTGGCTGAGGTACCAAGTGGCATCCAGCGGTCCTCCACAGAGAGCCCTTGGCTCCCACCAAACTCCTGTCTCCACGCCTCTATGCCTCAGAACACGCAGTTCCTTTTACTTCTCCCTTCCTTTGTGCCTCAGGAGTTCCTATGTGTTTGCTATGTCTCTATGTCACCCCCAGATACCTGGCAAGCTTTCTCATACCCCCACCCTGTCTTCTATACCTCTCAGATTTCAATGAACTTCTGAGAGGGAGGACTGTGTCCTACATGTCTTAGGATAGCCATCACCCAGCAGAGGGTGGCCACTCTTGTGGCTGATAACCATTGGTTAGTGACTGCCTACTGGACAGGAGAGGGAGTGGGTATGCAAGGCTTGGCAAGGAGGCATCTCATCCCTACCCTAGAAGCTAACTGTCAGTCTGGGCCTCTCCAACAGGCAATAAGCCATCTCCCTAGAACTGAAGGTTGGGGGTAGGCTAGATAAATGATATTCACAGGATACCTGTTTATCTGATTGAAGCAAAGCAAAGCTGGCCACAGGACGTGGCTCTGTATTGTGGAGATAGCAGCCTTTGACGGCAAATGAAAGGTACATCAAATGGGTGTTTTAGAGCGTCCAGATACCTGGGCAGCATATTTACATCTCAAAGTTTGTAGTCTAGTCAATGCCTCACCACAGATTTAGGATGAGGCTTATTTTTAATATAAAATGGGGACTATTTTATTTCCAGGAGAATAGGTACATCAAAGGCATGAATGCCCAGGTTGGCGAGGAGTCCGAGGCACACCCACCGTGTTTCAGGAACTGTAGACTTTGGCTTTTTTCCTAGTGGGTAAGGAAGAGAAATGAGGGCATGTCTCAGGAAATGAGGAGAGGTCTATTGGCATTCTGAGCATCTTGAGACACAATGGTAAGTGAGGCAGTATCGAGGCCAAATGACAGAAAACATTTAATGTTGTCTCTGAGTGCACACAAGAGCTCAGAACAGGATCCCAGAACGTCGCTGCTCCATTTCTGGAAAAGCTCAGAGAAGCCTGCGTGCCTCAAAATTGGCATCTCTGGGACCCCTCCCTGTGGGTAAAAGGAGGCTGCCACTTCCATCACCTGGCTAAGGAGGTGGAGCTTCAGAGCAGCCTGGGTTCCTGCGTGCCCTGCCACTGAGCCTGGGTGACTGACTCCGAGGAGTCAGTAGAGGAAACCTTCCTGTCAGAAAGGATGAGGTCCATTCTTTCCCTCTCCTCGCCTCTGCAGATGGACTGCTGTTCTCCAAGGGGGCCACAATGGCCTCACGAGCTCCAGCGGGTGGGGATAGGGACAGGCCGCCCCCAGCCTCCCACACTAGGAACATGCAGCTGCTCCCCAGCTCCTACTGGATGGAGGATCTGTCCTGAGTGCCGCTGGCAGGAGCCCGGGTGTTTCTCTCAAGGCCTCAGCAGTGGATGGCAACACCTAACTCTAAAGACAAAATGCTGAGCTGCAAGAAATCACACTCACTATAAGGTCACATGACTGTAACGGCTAGCCATTGGGCCCAGGGTTTGTCAGAGGAAGGGTTAGGAAACTCAGTAAGGCAAGTGACAACACTGGCCTTTGACAGAAAGAGGTGCTTAGAGCTTGTCATAATTACTATCCCCATTACATTATAAAAACAGCATGGTGGCACACACCTTTAATCCCAGCACACAGGAGGCTGAAGTAAAGGGCGGCCTTGAGTTCAAGGCCAGCCTGGGCTACAGTGAGTTCCAGGCTAGCCTAGGAGTGCTTACAATGCTCTCTTCCAGACACAAATTGTCCTTAATATTCGTGACCTCACAGTGGCTGACACTACCTACACAATACCTACATCATAGGAGGAAATAAATGATGGCATCAAAATAGAAGAGAGACTAGTTGGAAAGAAGAAAGGTTTCAGTGGATTGGGGACTTGGGAGGGAGGAAAAATGGAGGGAGGTAGGAAGGGATTATGATGTTGGTATATTGTTTATGAAGGTGTCAATAAAAATAATCCCACACTCACTCTCTGTCTACGTCTTTCTCTCTGACTATCTCTCTCTCTCTCAAATGTGTGTGTGTGTGTGTGTGTGTGTGTGTATTTAAAGAAGTGTAAGATGAAATAAAATAGGTCAGAAGAAACATCATGTCTGTGATGATGTTATCAATATCACAGAATCCAGTAGTATACCTGTACAAGATTATCTAGATTAAGTTAATTGAGATGGGAAGATACTTCCTAACTGAGAAAAGCATCATTCCAAAGATGGACGCCTTAATGAATACAAAGGAGACAGTGAGCTGAGCACCAGCTTCATCCCTCTCTGCATCCTGGCCCTGGGTGCAATGTGACCAGCTGCCTCACACTCCTGTTGCCATGACTTCACTTGCCAAGGTGCCACAGTGGACTGTAATCTGGAACTGTGAGCCAGAATAAACCTTTCCTTCCTTAAGTCAAGTATTTTGACATTGCAGTGAGAGAAGTAACTACTAAAATGTCCATCAAGAGAATCCTGGCCGGGCGTGGTGGCACACGCCTTTAATCCCAGCACTCGGGAGGCAGAGGTAGGAGGATCGCCGTGAGTTCGAGGCCACCCTGAGACTCCATAGTGAATTCCAGGTCAGCCTGGGCTAGAGTGAGACCCTACCTCGAAAAAAAAAAAAAAAGAGAGAGAGAGAATCCTGGTTAATTGGGCTTTGGTAGACTCTTATAAAGGCATGTATAATGTATATAACTGTAGATGCTGACATGGGCCAATCCAGCCTCAAAATGGGAATGCTGTCAATAATGGAGGATCCCAGCTAAATCAAGGTGGAACACTGTGTCCTGTGCTGCCTGTAGTTGAGAAGATGCATGCGTGGCCGTGTGGGGATGGAGCATCTGAGCAAGGCACATTGAGAAATCCTTGGTTAAAAGACAAGCGCTGGCTGGGAGCTCAGGGTGAGTGCAACTAGGTTTTACTGTCTGTTCCAGTTTTATATATTTTGAATTGTGTACCAGGTATATTTATTGTTTTATCAATCACTCATTCAGGCACCCAATGCTGTGATGTGTGTGTGTGTGTGTGTGTGTGTGTGTGGGTGTGTATGTAAGAGGAAGAGAGATTGTCACTAGGCCCATGTGCAATTCTGATTTTAAAGGTGTGGGGCTGAAGGAGGCACAACAAGAGAGAAGAGAGCTGGATGGCTGGATGAGATGGTTCAGTGTGTATATTTCTTGCCTAGCAAGCATGAGTACCTCAGTTTGGATACCTTGCATCCATGTAAAAAGCCAGATGCAGGCCTCTGAAATCCCAGTGTGCCTACAGTGTATGGGAGGTAGACACAGGAGAATCGCCCAGACACTAGTAGTTCAGCTAGTAGGATGGATATATCAGTAAACAATGAGAGACACGGCCTCAAACAAGGTGGAATGCAAGGACTGACATCCAAGGCTGTGCTCTGACAGAGAGAGAGAGAGAGAGGGAGAGGGAGAGGGAGGGAGGGAGAAGAAGAAGGGGAAACTTAGCCATATTCTCTGAAGCAAGAGCTGCCAGGGACTGAATTGTGTCCAAATTCAAACGTCAAGGCCCTCCTGTCTTCACATCCTTGGGGCTGAATTTTAGTAAGGAGATAATTGAGGTTAAATGAGGCCATGAGTATAGGGCCCAGTTCCCACAGGTTTAATGTTTGTCCTTATGACATATGACAGGGGTTAGGCTCTTTGTCTTTCCACCATGACAGCTTGCAAGAAAAATCGCACAAGCTGGCTAGAGACACTGAACGAGAAACCAAATGCACTTGCACCCATGATCTTGGACTTCCTGAACTCCAGAACTGTGGGGATGAGACATGTTTCTGAGCCCTGAACTCCATGGTATTTGCCATTATTGCCCAGAGCTGACTAGGACAGGAGCTGAAGGAGGTCAGGGAGCAATCCAGGAATCTGTAGCTAATTCAAGGCATTCATGAATGTACAAAAGGCCTCAGGGAGGGGATGGGAGAGGAAGGACACTGGGGACCTCAGGCAGAAGTAGCCTGCTCACTGGCGGAGTCCTGGCACCCAGTGCATGGCCCTGGGCACTGGAAAAGTGGAAGGAGCCATCACTTCGGCACATTTCAGCAGAGGTCCAGGGCAGCCTTCCCTGAAGCCAGTAAGTAGGCTCCTGCTTCTGGTATCACCCTAGAGGGTGCCCAGTGTCCTTGTCCCCATCAGCTAATGGTTTGCAGGTGGCCCCTAGGAGGCAGCTCTCTGGCTGGTGGAGCAGTGTGCCTGGTCTGTATGGGCTTCCCAGTGTCTTTCCCTGAAGGTCAGGCTAGTCATTGCTTCTGTGGGCCTCCACAGCTCTCTGCTCTTAGTGTTGTCCAGGCCCCAGTGGTGCCTCTCACAGCAGCTGCCAAGCGGAAAGTTTGTCTCATCACAAGTTCGAGAGCCCCACAAAAGATTCTGAGAGCTACATTTAGCCTACCTTTGTTTGCCCATCACCAGCATGGTCCTTGTCAAAGGAGTGGTCATAGACATTTGTTCAATGGTCATACAAATGGATGAGGCAAGTAAAGAAAGGAGCGAGCAAGGGAGAAAGGAAAGATTGAAGGCCTAGACCAGAGAGTGTTCCCTGAAAGAATTAAAGAGTAAAAACAAGTCAAATTAAAATTATTTTCAAGGCCTAAGGTCACGATATTAAGTTGCAAGTCCAGGAATCTTGGTCTGTCTTTTTGTTAATATGTGTTTTCATGTGACAAAGAATTCAGAAGGGGCTTATTTATTATTATTTTGTGGCTTTCTGGATTTTCATCATTTTATTCACTCAGAGTTGCACACCTACCAGAACTGAAATTTCCCTTCAGATGAGATGGTTACAGGTACTTGACAAAAAGTAGGAGGTGGGCATACGGTTTGGGCTTGGCTAGGCAGGTGACCTTGAACTAGTGACTCAGCATTTCTGGGTTGACTTTCCATTTGGAGACTGTGAGAAGGATCCTTTTGATTTGTACAGAAATATTTGCTGTGAAAGTCTTTTTGCAAAAGTTGTAGGTCCCACCAAGTGGGACTGGTGTATGTTTATCCTTCCACTTTGCGCTCAAGGGATGGTTGGTATACAGAGGGATGAACGCGAACTTTCCTTGAATGCCTGATAGAGGCTCCCGCGAACAAACACGAGGGTCGTCAGCCAGAGCCTGAGGAGCAGAGCTGGGACTCTGCAGGCACTGAGTGCAGCCCTTGGCAGCTACTGCACACGGTGGGAGGAACTGACAGGGATGGTGACAAAGGCAGGCATGGAGCGGAGGCCATGGCGACCTCACACGGGCGTGGCTGAAGCTCACCTTCCCAGCCAGGCCAGCAGCTTGGCAGATCCCAGACTTGCCATGCCATGACACGGGCCAGGGCATTGCTGCATGCTGCTTCCGACGATGTCCTGGGTAACAGCTTTCGCACTCTGGTCACTCTCCTCCCTAATGTCAGCCACCGTCATCTCCACATTCCATCCATGGGAAGGAAGAACTTGACGGAGAATTCAGCAAAGCCCCCAGATGCCCTTTCCGCCTGACTCCCTTCCCGAACTGGAGCAAGCATAGGAACAAAACTGAATTCTGCCCACTCTCTGTAATTATTCTGGACTGATAGAGTCCGCCAAGCCTGCCAAAACACTTTCTATTTCGGAGAAAGTCTTTGTTCCAAATTCTTCAGATTGGCAAGGTCTTTGAAGAGCTGGGCTGTCGTCTCCATGGAACGCTGCACGTGCGTAGGTCCCCGAGCCAGCCTGGCTTTGTCCAGAACTTCATGAAGAACTCTTCCTATGCGCCCTTATGCTCACAAGGTACAGCTTCTGGATCCTTCCACTTCTGATTTGATTCTTCTATTTCCCTTTTTTTGTTTGCAGTTAGTTCCACCCATAGAGAGAAGGAAAACATGACCTACAGCCAAGCTCAGAAAAATGTCAGCAGTGAAAAGCACAGAAGAGAACCCACAATGAAGATGGAAAGACCCACCATATTTCTAGCTGGAAATTAGATAATGAACAGAATATGCCTCAAAAGAGGAGGCTGAGATGCACAAGGTCACACATGCATCTGGAGTTTGTTTGCAGTGACTAGAGGCCCTGGCACACCCATTCTCTCTCTATCTTTTCCTCTCCCTCTTTCTCTGTCAAATAAATAAATAATAAAATATTTTTTTTAAAGAGGAGGTTGTTGGGCTAGGGAAATGGCTCAGCAGTTGAAGGTTCTTGCTTACAAAGCCTGGGTTCAGTTCCCCAGCATCCATGCATGCCAGAGCACAAAAGTGGTGCATGAGACTGGCATTTACCTGCATTAGTATGTGCATGCACACACATACACATGCACACACATACACATACTCATACACAAAAATAATTTTTGAAAGGAGGATGTTTGCATAGTGTTTCACTGTACCCCTGTCCAGCTCTGACCTCTGGGACAGAAAAGGCAGGAAGAGAGTGTGATGAGCTCACTCTTCCTTCTCTGTAGGCTTACATCGCAGGGAGAGGTCTTTAGGAAGGGTGAAGACATAGGGTCAGTGTCCGGAAGATGGCATAGAAGGCGCCTTCCCTTCAAAGACTTTCCCGACACATAGCACTGTTACCCACTCTCGCTACCTCCAGGGCCCTGGGCAAGCAGCAGGCTCTCTCTACTGTTATTCTCAGCCCCTTGATTTTCCTGAGAGCAAGGGATTCTCCCTGCCAACATGGGGCTTGGTGTGGGAACCTGTATGTTGGGTTGGATATAATAAAATTTAACATCCAAACCAGGACAGAGTTAGGATTCTGCTAGATTCTACTAATCACAGTCCAGGACAATTGGCACCAACCTAGAACTTCCCTGGGACCAATGAAGATATGTGGTCAGCTGGTATGGGAATATGTTTATGTACATATGTCAGTAACTCAATATGAGTAGCTTAATGGGAAAGATGGGCGTATTTACTGGCTCTAGATGTTAGCTGGGCTCAGTCACACCAATACTCCATGTCTCCATACTCACTCTCTCTTGCATTCCTTCATCCCTTTGCTATTACTCATACTTTTTCTCTGGTTAAATCCAGATTTCCTGCAGGCATCAGTAAAGGTCAATGCTCTGTGACCGCCCCCCCCCCCATGCCAGCCCTCTTTTCCTGTACAGTGAATCATCCTTAGATAAAGAGGTTGTCCCAGCTCACATCACATGCTCACTGTGGATCATGTGCCTGAGGAGGAGATACTGTGCTGGGGGTCTGCAATACATGTATTTATTCATATATATATATATATATATATATATATATATATATATATATGAATAAGAACTTCAAATAATGCAAAATAAAAATCAATGTAGTCTTAATAAACTTTAATAAACTGGGTTGGAGGCAAAATTCTGAAAGATGATGATGGGAAGAGAAAGTAGTTATCAAGCTGCATTCTTGAGAATCAGAAGGTGTGGTGTGAACCCGATGTCCCTCATAATCTCATGTGTTCTGAATGCCTGGTCCACAGCTGATGGCAGTTTGGGGGATGGAGCCTTGCTCGAGGAGGTGAGTTGTTGCAGCGGGTTTAGGGGTGCAATACTCAGATCCCCCTTGCCAGAGGCCGGCTCGCTCTCCTGCCGCTGTTTGCAGCTTGCTGTGGCAGCGGCGACTTCCAGCCCCTGTCATCAAGGGGCTTCCCCTCGAGTCTGTAAGCAAAATAAAAACTCTTCTCCCATCAGCTGCCTTTGGTCGGGTGCTTGCTCTCATCAATGGAAGGTGACTACCATAGAGGGGGATTGGTTAGTCTACATCCTTCCTCCCTTTTATAGGTAAAAAGCTAAGGCCCAAGGTGTTAGGCATGTTGCCCACGGTCATACACATGATAAATGGAGTTTCCCAATTCTGCCTGGCGTGGGCTATTCCCAGCTCAGTTTCCTTCCTGTGCCCAGTGTGGCACACAATTCATCCTTAGTCCAGGCTGACTTTGTCTTTCAGCAGCAGAAAAGCAACATGGACAAGCTTAGAGGAAAAGGGGGACCTATGTGTCATACAATACATAAATGTGGGTTATCCAGGGATACAGGCAGAATCAGTGAAAATGAGCAGAGGGCACGTAAAGAGGGAAGAAAAGAGCTGAGGAGGTCTGAGCCCAGGGCTGTTAGGTTTATCTCATGGAGACAGACCACCCACCAGGGAACATGGAGCTAATGTGGCAGGCTCTTTTTTCACCTAGCTCCATCAAAAGTGGGTTCAAGACAGGAGCTGTGTGAGTCATGTGTCCACAGGCAACCAACGTGATGGCCAACTGAGGCTCTGTGATTGGAACCACTCCAGTCAGATGCCCAGCACTAGCCAACCACGGGCTAGAGAAACACAAAGACCTGTGGATTCTTCATGAAACTAACTCCCAAAGTGGCTTCGAAATAAGCATGCCAATGTTCTAGACCATTCCATGCATGGTGGTTATTCGGTTACCCATCCTAGCTCTGAATTAACACATCCTACTTGGCTAAATGCAGTAACTGTGTTTTGAGGGTCATGGGAGGCCAGCGTCAGCCCAGTCAGCAGGCTCAGCCTAGGTTTTACTCAAGGTCCTAAATGGTGCAAGTGTTCTGGACCCTTTATCCGTTCTCAATGAGGACTCCAGGTCCATTTCTAACTATTCAGGATCCCTTCTGGACACAGGATACAGATGTGTGACACAGCGGCTGGTTACCTGAACTCTTTTCTGGGGAGATGCCCACAAGTGTTTGTTCCCCCAGGCAGGGTACCCAAAGTAGATCAAAGGCTGATTGCACCAAAGTTCACTCTGGTGAACAAGTGAGTTTAGTGTTGCTTCTTTGTAGACTACAGGCAAAGGGTTACTTACAGGAGCATCGAGACCCCAACACAGTGGTAGCATGGAGGGGGTCTCAGCCCAGCTACTGCCTCATAGCTGCACAGAGGAAGCTCCTGGCCCCTTGGTCTTCCACCCTCAGTATACTCATCTCTCTTTGAGGCCACAAGCCCTCGTGCATCATTGCATATAGCTCACTCAGGGAGCGCCTGAGATCTCAGGTGAGGGTCTGATGACCTTCCCCACGCTGCCTCCTTCTATGGGGGATGCCAACAGACCCAATCTTGGGGGTCTCTCTCAAGCAGCCCAGACGTTTCTGATAAAGGCAATGGTTATTTTTCTTAGAGGATGGTTTCACACAGTGTAGCCATGGTGGGAACCCCGGGGAGAGCTTAAAGCAATATGTGGCAGAATAATATTTCTGAAACAAAGTTGTTTTTTTTTTCCTTGAGATTGTTTTCCCTTTACCCCCAACCTCCTTTTTCTTTTAAATGCATTTTTTAATCATTTTATTTTTGTAAGAAAGAGGTAGAAAGAGAAAGAAAGAGAGAAATGAAGAGAATGGGCTCACCAGGGTCTTTCAGCCACTGTGAACGAACTCCAGGCACACGTGCGACATTGCACGCTTACGTCACTTTGCATCTGGCTTACGTGTGACTTAGAGATTTGAACATGCATTCTCAGGCTTCGCAGGCAAGTGCCTTAACCACTAGGCCATCTCTCCAGCCCCTGCTTTTTCTGTTGTCCATCGCCTCAGAGACAGTGAACACCAAAGCCAAGTAAACTATGTTGTTTGTGTTTTCCTAGGTTTTCTTCTTCTGATAGCCACATCCATAGAAACAGATAGTCAGGGCCAGGGAGAGAAACGCATTCCCTCTCTTGCCTCCCAGCTCCAGCCGAAGGGAGAAGGAAGCTGCAATGGAGAAGGGAAGATGCAAACACGGACAAGTGCAGACGCGGGGACAGCAGCATCGTCAATGCCGAACACAGCTCTCCACTCAAAGGGAAGGAGGTAAAACTTGTTCTGGAGCCCGATAGGAGGGACCATAGCCTAAGGGCAAAGACTCAGGCTGCCCCAAATTCCATGTGCTTTATGAAGTTTCTACAGTAACAGAACATAAACCAAGATAGTTTTCAAATACATTGGTGGATACGTTGGGTAAGTTAGTTATAGCAGAGGGGCCAATCTCTGATAAAGGCCTCAGCTGCTATCTGATGACGTTCTTAGTCTTTGGGGTGTTGGAAACTGTGGTCTGTCCATACATTCCAAACGTATCTACTTAATAGTCATAAGGGAGCTAAGTCACCCACAAAGGTGGCCAAAAAAAAAAAATGGTTATTCAAATAGGGAGCTACTTTAGCTCTAAATAATTTAGCTCAGCACCTACACTATTCCAACCTCTCCACAAGCATTGCAGTTCTAATCTGTCAGTCAGCCTTGTAGAATGCTCAGTGCTCGAAGGCTTCTTTCTTAGAAGGTCAACTAATAGCGCCCACCCCCAACGTGGTATTCTCTGAACCTAAGGACAGAGACAGCTCAAATCTAGCTCCTGTGTAGCCCTAGGAACATGCTGGAATTCTAAGGAGGAAATGACTTTATGAGGTGTTCCTGAAGGCCTGGCCACTCTCATCAGTTCCTTGCACCCACCTAACCATAGAAAAGTCCCCTAACCTGAGTGGAGCAGCAGCAGAGAGCCGGACCCAAGGAACGTATCTAAACCCGAGATGAGCCAAGGTGGTAGAGAGCCAGGCTCTGTGTGCTCACTGAGGTCCGCATGCCTGTAGAAGGGATGAACTTGAGCTCTACTTCACGTCTGTGTGAGTTTGTAGATTAACTTAGGCTTTCTATCCAAAGACAAAAGGGGAAGGAGAGGGAAGGAGGCGAGAAAGGTGACCTTCTCTCGACACTCAGTCTAGGCTGGACCATGTGACCATGTGTAAACCCCTTTTCTGCTGCTGCGTAAGCGATGACCCTGGAAAGGGTAGCACTCTCCCTTACTGCCTCACAGTTGTCGTGGGTCAAGGAGGGGGCTCAGCGCAACTATACACTGTGCTCACAAGGTGAAATTAAGGCCTCGGTGTGACCTTCATGAGCACCTCAAGGTGACTTTGTTTGCAGGGATGCTGTATTTGTCTACGGGACATCCATGAATTCAGACTAACAATGGCAAAACATGTCTGCTGTATTCCAGCTTTCTGGAAAATGCATGAAAATCATATTGTAATCCTCCAGCCGTAAAACCCAATGTCCATACTTTGCTTTGGACCCAGTGGGGGATGTCAGAGCCAAAAGCTTTCTGCGATGTTAGCAGTAAGGGCTGTGGCCCAGGCTTCCCCCCACCAACTCCTCGGCGTCCTCACCCCACCTGCGGCTTTCCACGTGATGGATCTTGCTTGATCTCCTCTCAGGAAAGCTGAGTCATCAATCTTGCCTCTTCTGAGTTCACACCACTGCCACCATAGACAAAACCGTGGAGGAGCATTTCAGCGTGGTCGGCTAGGCAGGGTCTCAGCAGATGCTCAGTGATCACATGGTTACCGTTCCAAATATGTCAGCACCTTGCACTTTCAATCTCCGAAGCTGTGTGCCATCGTTGTTTGTCATTTAAGCCACCCAGACCATGGCATGTTTACTATAGCAACCCAGAAAGACGGAAACAGGCTTCCAATGTCAATTGTGTCAAGGTCACGATCTGCTCCAGTGGACCCGCGAGGGATGTTTTATATACTTTGACATGACGACATGTTCTTATGGGAAAACTCTACCATTTGACTCAGTTCTTAGTTTGTTTGAGATAAGTGAGTCACTGGGCAAATCTTCATGGAGTGTCTGCTACTCAGCCAGTATTATGCCGGCTGCAAAGACAGTAAACAGATGCCAGGTGCGAGGAGCAAGTGCAGCTGAGGTATAAAAGTACAGAGGTCTGGTCCCGTGGTGACAAACATCCGCCAACTTGCCATGGGCACTACTGTTGGTTCAGCATGAGTCACACTGCCCTTGCCAGGTAATGGCTGTAACGATGAAGCCTCCCTGTTTGGGTCCAGTCCTCAAGCTTAGTTCCCATCCGGGTCCCACCCCAGCCCCATCAGAGGGAAGCCGCACTCAGCTCAGCCGTGACCACGGAGGGTGGGAAAAGGGATGCTACAGACCTTGCTCACAGTCTGACCCACTCAAAGGCAAAACGCCCAGCAAAACAAGAAGCAGATGAGATGCCCTGAAGAAGATAGGCTCGGCTGTGGCTCTTCACAGTGCCAAGCTGCGTGGGCAAGTCTGACCCGAGAGTTGGCAGAGTCCCTGCCCTCGGGGAATCAGCCTGAGACAGTGATCATCCCAGGCCGCCTTCTGCCAGGTCCTCAGTGGCATTCCCACAGTCTGGAGAGGGTGGCACAGGTTCAGCCTACCCCTCTCCCAGGGCTGCCTCTGTTGACCCTGCTGCCCTGGGGTGCAAGGCTGCACAACCAGGGGCACACAAACTTCCTGGGATGCTTGGTGGAGGATACACCCAGCTGGGCCCTCACCTTGCCAGCTGGTGATCTCAGAGGGTTCATCATGAATTCCTTTATTCAGGGTAGGTATTTATGGAGCCCTTCTGTGTGTATGCTGGGAACTCTACCGGCTTATAGAGTGTGGCAGTAAATGAAGTAGACATGTTTCCTACAGTCACAGCGCTTGCAATCTGAGATCCATGGGAAACCAACACAAACCTGCAATCCCGTGATTATTTACCTGGCCTGCGGCGTTTTGTAAATCAGTTAAATGGGGGCTGGGGGCTGGAGAGAATTCTTAATGGTTAAGACACTTGCCTGCAAAGCCTAATGACACCTAGTTCGATTCCCCAGTACTCATGTAAAGTCAGATGCAGAAAGTGGCACATGAGTCTGGAGTTTGTTTGCAGTGGCTGGAGGCCCTGGCGTACCCATTCTCTGTCTCTCTCTTTCTCTCTCTCTTCCTCTGCCTCATTCTCTCTACCAAACAAATAAAAATAAAATTTTAAAGTTAATTTAATCATCATAGCATCCTTCCAAAGTGACCACTGCGGCCCTGTGTGACAAACAAGGAAGGAGGACCGAGGACCGAGGGAGGCCAGGAGACCACAGAGCTTCCTATACGTGCTGGTACTCAGAAGCCCGGGGACTTGCACTGCGCTTTCTAGACGTTCCTTCAAGACCAGCTTCCTTTCTCTGGTTATGACCATCCTCCCTTCTTACCTCAGGTGGGCCTGGTTTCTTGCCAAGGTGGAGATGAAGAGGACACCTGGGAGCCAGGAGACCACTTTCCACATAGCCTCCCTGTGTATCTGACCCATTCCCGCTGCTGTTCACCTATCACACACACAGCAATGGAGCACTTACCTTGTGCTAACTACTGCGTTATAGTGGGTGGCAGGATGGACCATCAGGTCTGCTGTGTCCTTGAGAGATGGGCTAATGCCAAAGTACTTGGGACACAAGATGGTGGTGGTATTTATTCTGAGAGGTGCTGCTAAAGTCCTTGGGATATTCAGGTGAGATGGGGACACATCGGGCAATCTATAAAGGCTCTGAGGAGGTGCCTGTGAGCAGAATGCTAAAGGGGTGCTTCAGGGTACATGTTGGAGGAACATCATGGGTCCCGAAATCTGAATGTTCACCAGCAAGGAATGAGATTCTGAGTTAGCAGAACACTGGGCTCATCTTTCGGGCTCAGACTCTCAACGGCTTCCTGGGTGGATGGAAACCTAGTACCCTCAGCAGCTCTGGGGACTGAGGCACTTGCCCCGCACATCTGTCCTCTCTGGGGCCCATTGGCCTTTTACTCTGCAGCAAGCAAGGCCCCTTTGCCCAACCTGGAGTTCCGAGGTGATGGAGACGGGGACAACGCCCCTTTGCTGAAACAGACCCAGCTTCTCAAGGCTCTCAAGACACTGGTACTCCCATTGGGAGCATACCAGCAAAGGGCAAGGTGTGTCAGGAGCCGACAAGGGCCGGGAGCATGCCCAGCTTTGTACCACGGCCCCTGGCACTCTCACACAGGGACACTGGCTGGCATGCAGGTGCTGGGCTTGCTGGCTGGTCTGGCTCAGCACTCACTCCCTACCCATGCCAGCCTCGCCCTCCAGCCTTGCCAAATGGACATGTTTCTCAGGATTGTCTGAACGAGAATGGTGGCCTGCCTATAGAGAAAACTCTTCTGCCTTGATTTATGCTATCATTTTCTTTCATAGTGTTTAAAGGACAGCGAGATCTGCCTGCCCCATAGAAAAGTAATCCCACCCTAAATCAATGCCAGATGACCCTTTACAAAACTCAGATCTGGAAATAATGTCATAACAACATGTTATATCTTATGTGTGTGCAGGCGTTCATGTGTGTGCAGGTACATGTGTTTGTAAGGGTGAACATGCATTCTGAACTTGTGCAGATAGAGGCCAGAAGACAGCCTTGAATGTCCTTCCTTAGGCACCATTCATGTTTTGTAGACAGGGTCTCCTACTGGCCTAGAACTTAGCATGTAGGCCACTCTGGCTAGCCATCAAGCTCCAGGGATCCTCCTGTCTCTGGTATGCACCACATGCACATCATTGATCTAGGGATGCTTGCAAGGCAATAGTATTATTGGCTGACCTATGTCCTCAGCCTTGTTGTGTCTGTAGAGTGGTTGGATCCTGTGTGCCGGGTCTGGGTTCTTCAGGTCTAGACTATGTCCGGTGTTGTAAGTAAAATTTCATTGCAACACAGTCTCATCCATTCATGCTTTGTCTAGGGCTGTTTTCGTACTGCAGTGGCCACACTGTGCAATTGCAATAGAGTCTGTAGCACACAAAACCCAAAATGTTTTCTCTCTGGCCCCTTAAAGACAAGTGTGGCCAGTCTTTCCTCTATGGTATATAAGATTTGTTTCATTCACTCATGGGTGCATTTCTTCAGTTACATTGTTAGACTGCTTCCCACCAGACTATGCACAACTTGAAGACAGAAACCCTTTTGCGTGTCTTGCCAAGAACGGTGCCTGATAAGCCCTTGAGAAATGACTGCTGAGTGAGTACGTGAAGAACAGTGAGTAATTTCTGAGTCGCAGCCATTGCAGATCTAGTGAAACAGAGATGGTAATCAAATCTGGAGAAGGTTTATCATGTTCATGGACACCTTTCAGGGGACACAGCTCCTGCTCCTGGGCTGTGGGAAAGCTGTTGAACTTGGTGTTGGGGGCTACTGAGTTTGAGTTTTTAAGTCTGGAATCCAAAGGTTCTAGAAATGAGGAATAGGCAAAGCTCAAAGCAGCCTGAGTATTTATAGAGCTTCCAAACTACAGCCCACCTGTACCCGGTGCTGGGGTGTGACGGTGAGCGCCCCCGGCCGGGCAGCAGGAGAGGAAGCCACAGCTCGCACTGACCCTCACTCTCCTCTCTAACCCTTCGAAGAGGCTCATCTCCACCTACTAAGAGAGTCCAGGGTCATAGGGACTGGCTGATGGACAGGACAGGGCTATGCATCCACACAGGGCCAAGCTCACCCTCAGGGCTGACATGTGACTTGACCAGCTCGCTCTGCCTCTCTCTGGTCATATCCGGGAGGATGATCGTGGTGCTCACTCGTGTACTGAGTCTCACAGGATGATTACTGCAGTAAATGTTGGTGTTCTGTTCTGCACCTAGAAGCATTTGGGAGTCAAGGGAAAATGAGGGTATTGGCTCATGCTCAGGGGCTGCAAAATGGCAGTTGGGTCCTTCAGCCTGACCCACTTCCACAGTCCTGCATGGGCAAGCTTAGTCCTTCCCAAAGGCCTCCTCCTCTTGGCCCAAGAGGTGTAAACGGGATGACCTAAGGCCAGGCATGTAGCTGATAAGATTTCCCAGGCACCAGATTGCCCTCCACCTGAGCCAGGAAGGAAATTGCTCCTTTCACTGCATGCAAAGATCTTATCAGGGGACAGCTTCAGATCTCTTACTTCCCAGGCATACACCCCACAAAGAAACTGGCTTTTCTGCTTGCAAAAGAGCCTTTCTCTTATATCTGTTTCTCTCTCCTTGCTTGTGGAATCATGTCAGAGTGACAATACGTGGCACTCATAGTCAAAGTTAGGGCTATCGATCCTGTTTCAATAAACCTATAGCTAGCAGAACAATGTTCAGAGCCCTTAAGTTACTTGCATACTCTCCCCTCCCCCGCTCCTCCTCTTCCCTTCCATTTCTCCTTACTCATATCTTTTCCCCCAGTCACTTCATCGCTTCCCCCTTCTCAGCACAAAAGTTGAGGGGGAAAAATTAGGGAATGGCAGTCATCAGGAATATCTAGTGCCATGTATCTTGTCAAAAAATCAGTGAGGGTGTTAAAAACGGAAGAAAGCAAAACTGAAGACTCAGAAGAATGTGGGCTCCCATATTCTCATTCAAATTAATTTTTTTCTATTTAAATTTCACTATATCTCTTTTTTTAACCTCTACTGCAGGTCTTTATATATAGGACAACACACACACACACACACACACACACACAGAGTCACTTCTGTCATTTAAAGTATGAAAAAACTAGCAAGGAAAAATCTATTTTCAGCTATTTCTTGTTAGAATGCTTTTTGCTACTGTGACGGAAAAAAAAAAAAAAGATTTCGAAGAAAGTCAGGTCCCTGATGAAGATGAGTGAGCATCGTAACGAACCATCTGTCCTGTCGATTAGATCCAGTACATATAAAGTTACACCTTCCTATGGAGCTGATATTTAAGGACCAGAGAGATGCCAGGTGCATTTTATTTCCTACCAGTACTTTCTTATGCTTAAAAATAAAATAAAAAATAGGGACCTGCCCCTGCCCTGGTCCACAGTCAGAGATAACTAAAGCAGCCTGGGGGAGGGGCTCCAAACATAAATTAGGATTTGGGCCTCAGAGAACAAAGGTTTCTGTCAGACGCCTTCTTCCTCCAGTGGTCCTTTGCAGTAAAAATAAAGTCCAAACACTATAATTTCACTCGCACAAAAGTGACAAATACTGTAGGTAACTTTAGAAACAGCTGCAAAAGTGGCTTCACGTCTGACAAGATTGGTGGTAATTATCAGCAAGGACTTCAGTATCATACTATTTAAATCATTTTAAATTATCCCTCTCAAAAATTAATTTTTCATCAAAGATTACACACAAGAAATCATGATATCATCTCTGCAGCTGCGATTTAGTAATAATTTCATGTATTATTACCAATGTCAGTTGGATAAAAGAAAAAAATGGCACCCCTCCGAGCCGATTCCAGCACAGGCCATATATAGAAATTTTTAACTATCACTTATAATCGCTTTGACGAGCTTAAACCTCCTCTCAATTAACACCCTAAATGACACTGAGACATCTTAATGGGGGATGGAAGTGAGGGGAAAGACTTTATAATCAAGGAATGAGGAAGAAAGGGCTAAGCAAAAGAAAGACTGTGTGCCCACCTCTCCCGGTCCAACCCAACAGGAGTCCTGTTCAACCCTGTGTCCTCCGGGGTCCAGAGAAAAAGCTCTGTGGTGACAGAGACACAGGGAGCAAGGGCAGGCTGGGAGATCTCTAAGCTCTCTAGAAAAACAGAGACCAGTCTAGGGGTCCCCAGCGGGACCTCCAGACTTGGGGATGGGAACTTTAGAAGATTTCTTGAGTGCAATAAAAAAAAAAGACCTGAGGAAGACATTGCTCCCTGAAGACCACCTTCTGGGGCATCCCAGGGTAGCAGTTTGGGGGGTCCAAGTTTCATATGGAAGCACCCCCAACTCACTCTCAGCAGAGCCGGAGAATAAAATGGGTCCCTGGAGGTGTATTTGAGTTATGCAAACTCCTACCGCCGTGGGGGAACTGCAGAAGGACATTTCTCAGGCCATTATTTTTTATCGTGAACGGCTGTTTCTGGGTTTGGGGAGGATTTGAAATAAAAGGAAATAAAACAAATCCAAATGAAAACTGACCAGCGTGTTTTACTCTTTTTAAATCATCTTTGCGGTCTCCATAGTGATTTTTGTTTCCAATTAAGATGTCCTAATGAGCATGTGTTAATTCTACTTCCAGGAAACAAATTCTGCAATTAATGGCCCTACAGGAGCCCTGATCTCTTGGGCCCCATATGAAGAGTGGGTCAAAAAAGCAAGTTTGCAAAGGCTTAAAAACTGTATTGTAAAAAGTAAATGGAAGAAAATTTGACTTTCAGATACGACTTACCTCTTCCTACCCTTAAGCTACTTTAGCCCCAAAAGACAGAGTTAGAACTACCATTGCCTGCCTGGTGCCTTGTGGGAGAGAAAGGAGGTGTGCATAGCTCCGTGTTTAGGAGCAAAATAATAATAATAATAAAAAGATACATCCCTACATGTTGGCACTGAGGGACTATAACACACATGCAGTGCCCAGGGACCACAGTCTAGTCAGAACTCTACAAGTAACTTACCAGAATTCATCTCACCATCCAGAATTGGGGCATCAGATAGTGTTAGAAATTTCTAGAAAGTCTCACTGATATACAGTAGCAAAGCCAGTATTAAAACCAAGCTGGGGAAATAGTAAAGTGTTCACTGTGCCAACGCAAGAACCTGAGTTTCAATCTCCATTTTCATGGAGAAGCCAAGCAGGGGAGTGTGCCTATAAAGCCAGCACTGACGAGGAATGCCCAGGGCTCGCTGGCTGGCCAGTATAGCCAGATCAGAGTACCCCAAGTTCACTGAGAAACCCCGTCTCAAAACACAAGATAGGGCCTGGAGAGATGGCTTAGTGGTTAAGCGCTTGCCTGTGAAGCCTAAGGACCCCGGTTCGAGGCTCGATTCCCCAGGACCCATGTGAGCCAGATGCACAAGGGGGCGCATGCGTCTGGAGTTCGTTTACAGTGGCTGGAGGCCCTGGCGCGCCCATTCTTTGTCCCTCTCTCCCTCTGCCTCTTTCTCTCTTTCTCTGTCACTCTCAAATAAATAAATAAAAATAAACAAAAAATATTTTTTAAAAAAACACAAGATAGAGAGCAGTCAAGGAAGGCACCTTCATCAGCCTTTGTTCTTCACACAACACACATGCACATACATGCATGTGAGCCCACACACAAGTGCAACTATGCAGCTATGTGAACGCTCACGCACAGAGTATTTGGGCTCTTTTCCTTTTTTCATTATTTCTTTTTCCTATTTTGGTTAGCTGAATATTTCCCTTAACCTCTATCCTACCACTTGTCCAGAAAACATGGTGGTTCAATACTACATCGTATTGGGTTAACCATGCTTATTATATGAAACACGATCGTTTTATTTCATTCTCTTTGGATATTGCTTTAAACATAGACATATACACACATGAACAGATAAGTGTGCTAATTTACCAACCCTTAAAGTGCATATTTATCAAAGCCTCTTCCTGCTGATGTCCGTCCAAAACTATTTTCAAACAGACTAACTGTAACCCTTCTGAATGGGTGGCAAACCCCCTAAGGTTTGAAATAAAAGAAATAAAAATATCATTATAGTGTCTACATATTCAAAACTAGTTTAACTGGATGTGAAACTAAGTGTTGGGATTAGCAAGATAGCTTGGCGGTTAAAGTTCCTGGCTTGCAAAGCCTGATGGCCCTGGTTTGATTCCCCAGTACCTACATAAAGCCAGATGCAAGAAGTGACTCATACATCTGGAGTTAATTTGCTGTGACAGGAGGCTATGGCTCACCCATACTCACTCTCTTTCTCTCTCTCTCTCTCTGTCATGTAAATAAAAATATTTTAAACTAAAGGTTAAAAGTTGTATTTTTCAATACTTCAAAAATAATTCTGCACTCTCAATTCAAGGTAGCTATTGAGAAAAAAAGATTTTTAACTTGAATGCTTTTGCTGCATAGGTAATTCAACTTTTCTCTCCAAGATTCTCTCTCTCTCTCTCTCTCTCTCTCTCTCTCTCATATTGATGTTCTTAAGTATCGTTACGGATTTTCCTCAAGTTACCAAATGGTTACATCCTAATAAACCCATCATAAGTTGAAAAATAAAATAGATAGAAGATGTGCTGATCACACCCAGGCTACATCAGCCACATAGTACACTTGGAGTGTGAGTTTTCTCTCCTGATCGTGTGTCCCCTAAGGCTGGGGTTCACTCTCTGCTCAGAGGTGTACCTCATAGCTCTTATGTGACCCCAGAAGCTCAGGTTCACTCTCTGCCCAACATCTGATGGAGACGTGTACCTCATAGTTCCAGCCAGAAAATGCTGAACATTCAGTGTAACTTCTATGGAATGTATATCTCTTTCACATCATGGTCCAATGGAAAGATCTAAGTCAAACCATCATAACTTAGGGACTTTATACAACTATAATAGTTGTGCTTCTATCCTGTAATTCTTTTCTTATGTAAAAACTTATTTTCCTTTCTTCTCCCTATCTTTCTGCTTCTCTCTCACTCTCCTCTTTCTCTCTCTCTCTCTCTCTCTCTCTCTCTTTCTCCTGCTTTCTCACAACAGGGCCTCATGTATCCCAGGTTTGTCTCAAACTCACTATGTAGCCAAGGATAACTTTGAATTTTTGATCCTCATACCTCTACCCCCCAAGTGCTGAGATCCCAGGCGTGAAGCACCACACCTCTTCTGTATAGCACTAGGGATCAAACCCATAGCTTTATACATGCAAAGCTAGTATTGTAACAGCTCTCATTTTTCTCCTGTTTAGTTTTCAGACTTTTATACCTGCTCCCTGCCTCCCCAGTGACTCTTAGAGCTTCTCTTCTATCTCACTGTTTACTCTTTTTCATTTTAGTTTTAATTTTTTTATTGACATCTTCCATAATTGTAAACAATATCCCATGGTAATTCCCTCCCTTCCCTCACTTTCCCCTTTGAAACTCCACTCTCCATCATATCCCCTCTCCCTCTCAATCAGTCTCTCTTTTATTTTAATGTCATGATCTTTTCCTGCTATTATGATGGTCTTGTGTAAGTAGTGTCAGGCACTGTGAGGTCATGGATATCCAGGCCATTTTGTGTCTGGAGGAGCACATTGTAAGGAGTCCTACCCTTCCTTTGGCTCTTACATTCTGTCCGCCACCTCTTCTGCAATGGACCCTGAGCCTTGGAAGCTGTGATAGAGATATTTCAGTGCTAAGCACTCCTCTGTCACTTCTTCTCAGCACCATGGTGCCTTCTTAGTCATCCCAAGGTCACTGCCATCTGAAAAGAGAAACTTCTCTAACTAAAAGTTAGAGTGGCATTAATCATATGGGTATGAACATTAAGAGAGATGCTTACTGGGAAGTTTGGTGAGCATAGTATATACATTTAGCCAGACACCAGCAGATGTTATACCCCCAGAGCTCATGACTACCCCTGTTGTAGGTTTTCAGTATCAGGAATGTATTCCCTCCCATGAAGCAGGCCTCCACTCCACTTAGAAAGTGGTTGGTTTCCCCCATAACAGACATGCCACAATTGCACCTGTTGGCTCATTATTTACTCTTGAGCTATGTTCATTGTGCTTTTTACTCTCTTAAAATTTCAGATGCAGAGTATTAGTCAGTTTTATATCACTGTCACAAAGTAGCTGAGGAAATCAACTTAAAAGAGGAAAGAATTATTTTGGCTCATTATTTCAGAAGTTTCATTCCATGGTCACTTGGCTCCAGTATTTCTGGGGAGACCATCAGGATCAACATCAGGATGAAGTAGATCAGAGCTTCTCATCTCATGAAATACTAAAACTGAGAGAAGAAGGCCCAGATACTCCTTTCTCACCCCCAGTAGCCTGTTTCTTCCAATCAGGCTCACCCCATTCTGCTACAAAAGCATTTATGGGTTCATCCCTTGGTAGTTATCATCCTCATGGTACAATGATCTCACAGTAGCTCTATCAGCCAGAGGCCAAGTCTTCAATGCATAAGTCTTTGAGTGAGGGGACCTCATATCGAGATTATTTCTGTTACTTCCCGTTGCTGGGACTAAGTGCCCAACAAGAAGCAACTTAACAAAGGAAAGGTTTAATTTGTCCAGCAAGGGAGAATAAAAACAATGGTGGCACATCTTCATATCAGCAGAGAAGAAGTAAAGAGTGAGGAGTGCTGAGTGCTCATCAACAGTGTCACATGTCACATCAGCAGAGAGGAAGTAGTGAGTGAGGAGAGCTGAGTGCTCATCAACAGTGAACATTTCACATCAGCAGACAGGAAGTAGAGAGTGAGGAGAGCTGAGTGCTCATCAACAGTGAACATTTCACATCAGCAGACAGGAAGTAGAGAGTGAGGAGAGCTGAGTGTTCATCAACAGTGAACAATTCACATCAGCAGAGAGGAAGTAGAGAGTGAGGAGAGCTGAGTGCTCATCAACAGTGAACATTTCACATCAGCAGACAGGAAGTAGAGAGTGAGGAGTGCTGAGTGCTCATCAACAGTGAACATTTCACATCAGCAGAGAGGAAGTAGAGAGTGAGGAGTGCTGAGTGCTCATCAACAGTGTCACATGTCACATCAGCAGAGAGGAAGTAGAGAGTGAGGAGTGCTGAGTGCTCATCAACAGTGAACATTTCACATCAGCAGACAGGAAGTAGAGAGTGAGGAGTGCTGAGTGCTCATCAACAGTGAACATTTCACATCAGCAGAGAGGAAGTAGAGAGTGAGGAGAGCTGAGTGCTCATCAACAGTGAACATTTCACATCAGCAGAGAGGAAGTAGAGAGTGAGGAGAGCTGAGTGCTCATCAACAGTGAACATTTCACATCAGCAGACAGGAAGTAGAGAGTGAGGAGTGCTGAGTGCTCATCAACAGTGAACATTTCACATCAGCAGAGAGGAAGTAGAGAGTGAGGAGTGCTGAGTGCTCATCAACAGTGAACATTTCACATTAGCAGACAGGAAGTAGAGAGTGAGGAGAGCTGAGTGCTCATCAACAGTGAACATTTCACATCAGCAGAGAGGAAGTAGAGAGTGAGGAGTGCTGAGTGCTCATCAACAGTGAACATTTCACATCAGCAGAGAGGAAGTAGAGAGTGAGGAGAGCTGAGTGCTCATCAACAGTGAACATTTCACATCAGCAGAGAGGAAGTAGAGAGTGAGAGTGCTGAGTGCTCATCAACAGTGTCACATGTCACATCAGCAGAGAGGAAGTAGAGAGTGAGGAGTGCTGAGTGCTCATCAACAGTGAACATTTCACATCAGCAGACAGGAAGTAGAGAGTGAGGAGTGCTGAGTGCTCATCAACAGTGAACATTTCACATCAGCAGAGAGGAAGTAGAGAGTGAGGAGTGCTGAGTGCTCATCAACAGTGTCACATGTCACATCAGCAGAGAGGAAGTAGTGAGTGAGGAGAGCTGAGTGCTCATCAACAGTGAACATTTCACATCAGCAGAGAGGAAGTAGAGAGTGAGGGGAGCTGAGTGCTCATCAACAGTGAACATTTCAAATCAGCAGAGAGGAAGTAGTGAGTGAGGAGAGCTGAGTGCTCATCAACAGTGAACATTTCACATCAGCAGAGAGGAAGTAGAGAGTGAGGAGAGCTGAGTGCTCATCAACAGTGAACATTTCACATCAGCAGAGAGGAAGTAGAGAGTGAGGAGAGCTGAGTGCTCATCAACAGTGAACATTTCACATCAGCAGAGAGGAAGTAGAGAGTGAGGAGAGCTGAGTGCTCATCAACAGTGAACATTTCACATCAGCAGAGAGGAAGCTAGAGAGTGAGGAGAGCTGAGTGCTCATCAACAGTGAACATTTCACATCAGCAGAGAGGAAGTAGAGAGTGAGGAGTGCTGAGTGCTCATCAACAGTGTCACATGTCACATCAGCAGAGAGGAAGTAGAGAGTGAGGAGTGCTGAGTGCTCATCAACAGTGTCACATGTCACATCAGCAGAGAGGAAGTAGAGAGTGAGGAGAGCTGAGTGCTCATCAACAGTGAACATTTCACATCAGCAGAGCAGGAAGTAGAGAGTGAGGAGTGCTGAGTGCTCATCAACAGTGACATTTCACATCAGCAGAGAGGAAGTAGAGAGTGAGGAGAGCTGAGTGCTCATCAACAGTGAACATTTCACATCAGCAGACAGGAAGTAGTGAGTGAGGAGAGCTGAGTGCTCATCAACAGTGAACATTTCACATCAGCAGAGAGGAAGTGGAGAGTGAGGAGTGCTGAGTGCTCATCAACAGTGAACATTTCACATCAGCAGAGAGGAAGTAGAGAGTGAGGAGTGCTGAGTGCTCATCAACAGTGAACATTTCACATCAGCAGAGAGGAAGTAGAGAGTGAGGAGTGCTGAGTGCTCATCAACAGTGTCACATGTCACATCAGCAGAGAGGAAGTAGAGAGTGAGGAGTGCTGAGTGCTCATCAATAGTGAACATTTCACATCAGCAGAGAGGAAGTAGAGAGTGAGGAGTGCTGAGTGCTCATCAACAGTGAACATTTCACATTAGCAGAGAGGAAGTAGAGAGTGAGGAGAGCTGAGTGCTCATCAACAGTGAACATTTCACATCAGCAGAGAGGAAGTAGAGAGTGAGGAGAGCTGAGTGCTCATCAACAGTGAACATTTCACATCAGCAGAGAGGAAGTAGAGAGTGAGGAGAGCTGAGTGCTCATCAACAGTGCCACATTTCACCTTAGCAGAAAGGAAGTGATGAATGCTGGGGCTCATGTAGCTTCCTTCTTTTTATATAGTCTAGGAACCCAGCCAATGGGGAGTTAGGGTGAGTACTCCCACCTAATCTAGAAAATCCCTCACAAAAACAACCAGAGATTTGTTTCCATGGTGATTCTAAATCATATGAAGTTGGCAACTAGAGATTAATCATCACATAGACCACAACATCCAACATTGTACATATGATATTCAGAGTTCCCTAGTGATTCTGTATTGACACTTTCACATGCCCTCTGTGTCCCTCATGTTTCACTATTGTTGTCTTCCTCCTGTCCCTGCTGCTTTTCTCTCCAAGCATGTAAGTAACAAGGCAAATTCTCCATGTTAAAGACCACTAATACCAATGTCTGAGTATGGCTACCACATTGACTTGAAAACCCCAGAACCTTGAGTAGCTTTCTGTCTATATACCTGAAGACAGTTCCTGCCCCAGAGTCTGCCTCACTGTGTCCTCTGAGGATAAGGGAGGAAGCCAAGATGGGGATACTCATTAGCCAGCTGTACTGTGTATACCTCATCTTGAACTTGTCCTTGCTGACCCCAGATATCACTGATTCTGCCTAAAACAGGCCCAGGGGTTGGCAGGGATTTGAAATGAGTACTTTGGAATCCAAGAACAATCAAATCATACGTGATATTCTTCTGTCCACTCCCCTGAAGATGGCATCAGGCACCCTCATGTTCCCATCCAGGTTTTCCTGCCCTCACTTTTCCCAGAGCTTCCAGAATGTCTGCACTGTCTGCTCAAGTGCATTCCTGAACTTCTGGTCCTCTGTGATGTGGGCCTGTGGTAGGACCAGCACTGCAGGCTAATGATATCACCAGACCAGCAGAAACAAGACAAATTCAGGGTTGTTAACAGAGAAGCAAGCCTGAGAGAAGACCAGGAAACCACACAGCACAAACTAATAAGAGGGGAACCCAACAGAGGAGGCATCTGGGTTTTCTGACTATTTTTATCTGGGGTCAGCAAGACCCAGTAGAGAAGTAGAGAGTAGAGAATAAGAGGAATATGGAAGAACACAGTTCTTGGACTAAGGATGAGATGCACAGGCATTTTCCTTTTTAAAGTGAAGCAGCGTTTGGTCACACACACTTTAGGCCATGTCACATGGTTTTGATGGTGCCATATCATCTCACTCTGAACTGTTACACTGGAACACTGGAGATCCACTGACTCTACTCTTGCAGCTGAGATCAAAGCTGATCTTGTCAGTTTCTATGGTTGTTTGAACGCGAAATGTCTCCCATAGCCTCATGTGTTTTGAAAACTTGGACACCAGATGATGGCAATTTGGGAAGTGGAGACTTGCTAGAGGAGATGTATAATTGGGGATGGGCCTTGAAGTTTATTAGTCCAGCCCCATTGGGTGTTCACTAACCAACTCACTCTTGCTGCTACCTCCCATCTGGTGTGACAAAATATGATGCTCAGCCACTTCTCTGCCATGATTTCTAGCCATGATGAATCTCACCCACGAGACTATAAATGAAAATAAGCTCTCTCCTCCCATATGCTACTTTGGGGCTAGTGTTTTGTCCCAACAGCAACAAGATAACTGCTAGATTTGACTTACTTCTACTTAGTTGTTATTTGACTTTCCTGTCTTTGTAACTGGGCCTTTTGTTTTGCATGTGTATGTGTGGTATGAATGTATGTGTGTTTGCATGTGTGTATGGTATGAGTTTATGTGTATGCACCTTCCTATGTCTCTGTGCGCACGTATGTGCAGGTGCATGTCAAAGCCAGAGTTTGACAACCATTGTCTTCCTCGATCACTCTCCACCATATTTTTGAGACATGATCTCTGACCAAAGCTAGAGCTCACCAATTCAGCTAGACTAGCTAACCAGTAAATGCTAGGGATCCACCAGTCTCTACCACCCCAGTGTTGGGATTACAGGCGCATGCCAGCAGGCCTGGCAGTTTACATGGAGGACTCAAGTTCCAAACTCAGGTCCTCATGCTGCAATGGCAAGCATTTTTCCCACTATGCCATCTCCTCAGTCACCTTGGTTTAGGTCTTAATACATGTCCCCACGTGCTCCAAGTGTGGCTTCCCCAGGGAAGTAGGGAAGATTGTGCCCAGGATTGTGTCAGAGCCTCACCTGAGGAAGCCAGTCACTCTGCTCATCTCACCAACAGTACTTGATGAATTGTGCTTTCTCATTAACCACCATGAGACCTGAGAGAGAGGTGGAGAGAGTCATTGATGCAGCCAGAAAAGAGCTCAGACTTGGATCCCAGGCAAGACATTTCACAAATTTCTCTCCTTTGACCTTGAAAAAAATCCTGGAAAGGAGGCACTGTTACCCACTTCTCCATGGAGACCGTCAAGGTGGAAATAAACAGAGTAGCCCGAGTTCATGCAGAAAAGACAGGCAACTGTTACAACTCTAGACCCATAAAGAGGGTTCCCTGGCGCCACATCTGAGAAGGGATGAAGTGAGTCAGACCCCATTCATTCATTCAAGTCATATTTTTAAATGTGTTCCGGTCTCCCACTTAAGAGTTTAAATTTTACTCAAACCAAACAGACCACAGACACTACCTTCCTGTAAAACAAGGCAAGCATGTGGTTAATATAGCAAAGAGGAAGAAAAAAATAAAAACAAAATGAAAGAGAGCCTTCTGGGTTCGGGCCAGCTGAGACCAGTATAAGTTTGTGTCCAACATCTCTGTATTTGACCTCAAATGGTCACCTAGGGGTCCTTATGCCTCAGCCCCTGGACTGGGTAATATTTATCCACTATTGATTGTTTGCCAATGAAACTGATATTTAATGTTGGGCACTGACATGGTGCAAGGAATTGTCAGCCAAAGGTTCTAATTTCTTGTGAGCACTACAACTCCCGACTTTGAGTCAGGAGTCATGCTTCAAGGCCTCGTTTGTTTTTAAATCCCAGGTCTATGTTTCCTCCACATTGCATCCCAGACACACAAGGAGCTATATAGCCAATGGAGCAAGGCTTGCTGAGTTGTTAGGCTCAGAACTGGATGTCACCCACCATGCATAGGAAAGCATGTCACCCTATGTGACCACCACTTCCTGAGGTTATATTACTGTGCCTAATCAAATAGACCACTCAGGCCCACAAACCTGGAACTGATGCCGGACAGCCGTTAGAGAGCCATTGGCCTCTGTCCCTCCGGTGCTAAGCAAAACAACCCTGCAGCGGGATTCCACTCTGTAGCACCTGGAGGAAATGCCCTCCACCCCTGTCACCTAATCCTGTAGTTCTTCTCTGGGCACAGAGCAAAGCCAGAATGCTGTGCTGGGGTGGTAAAGTATGGAGTCAATGCCACCCAGAGCTGACCTGTGGGCCAACAGTGCCAGTCAGCCTCCAGCTCAGAAAGGCCCCGAGGACAAGCCAATGCACACAGGCCATAGCCGTACTCTATGTGAGTGGAGTGCTCTTCACATCGTAGCACAACGAGAGGGTCTAAATTGTCCCTGCTGTGCCTGTGCCCAGAACACCCCATTCACTCCTAAAATGAAGGGCTCTCAGCAATGTGAAGTACTGAATTTGGAAACGACGGAGGATTTGGGTACAGTGCAGAACAATTTAGCCTTATGAGCTCTTCAACTATTATGTATATATATATATATACAGGCACTTCCTTTCAGAAGGGGTCCTGAGCACTGCTCCATCACCACTGAACACACGGCTGGCTCATAAGCACTATCACCAGGCACCAAAAACATAAATCCCCAAAGGCTCCAGACTGGGGGAATGTGGAGAAAGGGCAATGCTCAGTTCTCCCTTACACCCACAATAGCTTCACATTTCCACTCCATCTCTTAACCCTGAGCTGAACCACTGCCTCTCAGATGCCTTTCCACTGAGATCTGCTGACATGCACTGAACATCTGCTGTTAGCCAGCCTGGTTCTCACTTGCTAGGCAATGGCAAATCTGTGGTGTGATTTGAATGCCTGCTGGACCCCCCAAGGATACAGGAACTCAAAGGAACTAAGCTGGTCTTAGAACCTTAAAGAACAAGAAAACACACAAGCTGCAAAGGTCTTTACTTGATGAGCCAAAAAAGAAGTGGACTTTGCTCAACATGGAAGACTTTAAAAAAAACAAAACTTTTTCACTGTCAATTTGCATACGTGTATATAATATATTTTAATCATCACCCCCACCTATTCCCTTCTATTATTCCTCCTCCCACCCCTCTTCCAGTGAACCCCCTTTCTTTTTTTCAGCCTCGTCCATCATCTAAGACAGAATGTTGACTGGTACAAGATTGTGCAGGTCTTTTGAAGTCATTAATGAAATGGCTGCATACATCGTGTCCCAGATACAGCCTTCCGCAGCGCTCCGCCCCATCCTCTAGCTCTTATTTCCTTCCTCCCTGCCTTCCACAGTGTTTTCCTGAGCCTCGGAGGGTGCTGGTGCACAGACTTTCAGGCAGCCAAGGTGGACTGCGGAGAATCTTGTCGTCGATTTGAATTCAGGAAACTCAGGTTCTGGCCAGAGGGCCTGGTTTCTGACCTCACGTGTCAAGCAGGGACACTTGGGAGGTAGGCGGGAGGGGAGGAAGGCTGGCAGAAGACAAGCTCTTGGATAAGTACTTGGTGTTGCTGCTCTCACTCGCTCTTCCCACCTGTCAGTGACATCTTGGAACTCAACTAGTACCCACCACCACCAAGAGGAGGCTTTGGCAAAAAAGGCTTTGAAGACTTCCAATCTGGGTGAACCAGGAAGTGGATCCCTTCCTGAGACTGTTGCTACTATGAAACCTTATTGCCCCAGAACCCTCTGGACTGCTGGTCCCTGGATTTTCAGGCCAGCCCCCATTGATGTGCCTCTGTGGAAAGAAAAGATGAGAAAGAAACATGTAAGGAAGATGGCATGCATGCGAGAAGAGGGGCCATTGTGCATACTGTGCCCAAGGCATGCTACAGAACTGGGAAGGTGAACTGCTTGCTTCCCCTTTCATTGGACAGTGCGACAGTCCAGTCTCAGGCAGAGTAGGCATAGCAGACCTGAGGGACATTTGTGGTATGATGCACTATGGCTGCACCTTGATAAACAGGGCCCCTGAGGCCCACAGGTTATGAGCACAAGCCCAGCTGTACCCAGCCCATGTCTCCTCACACTCCAGTCCAGGGCTTCTCAAACCCTATAGTGTGTCGCTAGCCAGGGCAAACAGATCTACAAAACCCAGAAATTACTGCTGAGCTGCCCATGGCATGGCTTCCTTTACCGTCTTTTGTCTATAGGAGCTCTAATCTTGGACATATACCCAGGGTCCTTTCCTCTTCCTTTCTGATTTTCCCTCTCATGACTTCTCAGAAAATCCAAGTCACACCTGTGGCTTGAACACCAAACTCTAGTAGGCTGGAAACTTCCAGATCTATTTCTCTGGCTCAGATCTTTGAACTTTTTCTACAAGGACTTTGAATTCTACCCATGTCACAGTTCTTTTCCTCCTTCCTCCCATACTACACAAACTCACAGCTGGAGCAAATGAAAATTATGGCAAGAAATTCTGTGCTTCTAAGGAAGCAATTGGGGGGCTGAAGAGAGGACTTTTTTCCCTCAGATAAGAGTTGAAAAAAAAAAAAAGACGGTGTCAACACACATGGAGAAGTTTGAGTTGATCCTGGAGGATGGTGGGAGGTTAGCCATCCCAGGAGAGACATTCTGAGCAGAGGAACAGCACACTGAGATCAGTAGGCGAGGTTGGACGTGGTGTATTGAAAGAAAGATGGGCCACGTGGCTTTGAGCATCCAGAGATGGGAGGGGAGCTCAGGTCTACATAGCAGCAGGAGAGCTTGGTTCTATAGAGACATTAGGATATTATTTTAGGCACAATAAGCTTTGAAAAAAAGGTATGTTGGCAGTGACAGAGCCAGACTGAACCCCCACTCACACATTTACACTGTGTGTCTGTCCAGACTTCAGCTCTGTTTTGTGATTTTAAAAAATATTTTTATTTATTTATTACTAAGCAGAGAGAGATAAGAGAAGACAGCCAGACAGAGAGAATGGGTGTACCAGGACTTCCAGCCACTGTAAAAATCTTCAGATAGATACATGTGCCACTCTGCATCTGGCTTCATGTGGGTACTGGGGAATGAACCCTGCTCACTAGGCTTTGCAGAAAAGTACCTTTAGCTGCTGAACCATCTCTCCAGCTGTGATTTTTTTTTTTAAGAGAGTCTTTCATATCCCAAAGTGGCCTCAAGCTTGCTAAATTACCAAGGATGATCTTGAACTTCTCAGGTTCCTCCTGTTTCCCCCTCCTGAGCGCTGGAATTGCAGGTGTGCAGCATCGCCCCTTGTTTTGTGTGGTGCCGAGGCCTGAGCACGCTAGGCAAGTACTCAACCAAAGGAGCTCCGTCCCCAGCGCCAGGCATCCCGCCCAGCTGTGCATGAAGCTTGCATGCCTCTGGACTTCTCCCAGTCAGCAGTTACTGTTTTGTCCTCTCTGCCCACCATCTTGTTTCCTTCTTCTTTGCTCTGATTCTGGTCTTATTGTTTAAGCTGTTATCTGATGTCCTCAAACTCCATGTGTGAAACCCTAATGCCCAGGGTTTCAGTACCTGCTATACTTAAAGACAAGCCATGAGAAGGGGATTTAAATTAAAACGGGGTCAGGATGGACTCTGACCCCACTTGACTGGTGTCCTTCTGAGCAGCGGTTACACAAAGACGAACATATGGTAAGGTGTTCAGAGGACAGTCAAGGTGAGGATGTTCAAGAATATGGCCATCTGTAAGCCAAGACAGAGGCCTCAGAAGAAGCCAGTCCCCGCTAACACCTTGATCATGAACTTCCTCTGCGGAAATGTGGTTCTGTTGCGTGTGGCATTTAATTACAGTGCCCTAGGAAGTACCCTGATGTTTCTTCCCTTGCCCTTCCTGCAGAACCACTTCACTCAGGGATGCCTGATTGCCCTTGAGACATAAACGTGCACTTTCTCTGCTTTGGCAAGGTGGCATCGTAGGGGAAAGCTGCTCTCAACCTTCTCCGGGCCGGTGCCCTGTGTGAGAAGGTTTTATTGCAATTTCCCCAGCATGGACTTAATTGTTTATTGGCATTGCTGTGAGATTTTAGCATCAGCCAGATACTGCCTATCCTAGGAAACAGACACACCCTGATCCTCAGAAGTCACCAGGAGAAGCTGATCTTATTTGCAGAAATATTTGTATTCCCGACAGGCCATGTTCACGTGGGACATCTCAAAAACATAACAAATAGATAAAGAGATTTATTATTCTGGATTCAGGAGTGAGGGTGAGGCTGGCAAAACATTGAAAATTTCATTGAGACATAGTTTAAAATGTTTGTAAATATTTAAGGGAAACATCAAGCAATAAACTCAAATTATTGCCTAGTGCAGAAAGAAATGAGTGGGTAATTTATCAAGGCAGAGAAGGGATGGATACTGCATCTTACTGGGGCCCATACATTCTGACATGCTAATGGGGATTATGTCAGTTAAATGTTGACATGCACCAAATCATGGCCCAGTCCAAATGCCTTAGTCATGGCAGGGGGCTAAAAAAGAGAGTATTTGAGAATAATGTGAATTTAAAAGGCAAGTTAGTTTAAATTTCTGTTTGGTAGGCCCCCAGGCCTACAAGTCCAACGGGAATACACTCTAGCAAGGGCTTGATGAATGGCCTTAATGAAGTTGGACAACTCGGAATACATGCATAAAATGACTTTAAATATTGATACGATGTCATTGTGTGTCTGAAGATATTGAAATGTTCATTCTCTGAGCAAGACAGGCTCCATCTAATTTATTAAAGGTGGAAATGATTATTTACATTTGAAAATGGAATGTGTGCCCAGATAGCAGCCAGGGCAATAAAATAATTATTGCACTTAGAGAAATAGCTATACTCTATCTTCTAGAAAGAGAGCTATCAGAATATGCCCTCCTTGCGGTTTGTGGTGGCTGTTAGGAAAACAGTGGTAATTTTCTTTTAGGTTATCGTTTCAGATTCCTACGGCCCAGAAGCATATAGATCCTACAAGAACAGTTAATGATGTTTAATCTGCTCACATGGAGAAGGAGGCAGGATGGAAAGGCTTCCAGGGTGGAGTGGGTACAGCCGGGCCCCTCCCCACACAGATATAACTATCAGGACACTCCGATGCATCTGCCATCCCCTACACCCCGCCGCCCTGCTCTGTGACGGGAGGCAGAGGCATGGTGTGCTAGTGGAAAGTGGAGCTCTGTTGTGATATGAGACTTTCTACGGAGAATGCCTCCGGGCATCTGTCTGCCTCGTGTGTTCGACATTAGGGCTATGTAGCAAGCTGGATTAGAAGGGTATTAGAGGTAGCAGGCAGTGCCGAGTCAGCTGGAGGTTTGAAAGTGCTAACTAGGCCGAGGAACCAGGGGCGGACCCAGGTATAAAAATAAAATCACCACTGGCCTATTTCATTTCCTGCCTATGCATCTTGGCTGGGAGAGCTAATTGCACCTCTTTGGATGTAAGGCTTTCACTCCTGGAAAGCTGCGTAAGTGCTTGGCTCCCTCTCCCATTATTTCCTATTAATCTCCCATCACTTTCACTGTGGCTGCACACGTGACAGGCAGGCCACACTGGAGCCGTCACCACTGCCAAACCAGCCAGCCAGGAGCACCCAGAGGACCACAGTCGGGGCTAGCAGGCAGAACACAGGACAAGCCAGCTGTCCATCCATTCATTTCACATTTCCTGAACACCTCCTGCGATCCCACTTTGGCCTTGGAAGTCACTTAACCTCTCTGTGTCTCAGTTTCCTCATCTGTGTCATGGGAAAGATACTAAGAACAGCATCAGTAGGAATGCAACACAGGGCCTGGGAGATGGTTCAGCAGGAGTGTTTGCCACACACGCACGAGGGTCTGAGGTGGTCTAACGTCAACCTCCAGTATTCGTGCAAAAGCCTTGGCATAGCAACACATGCTGGTAACCTGAATCCTGCGGGGAGCAGAGGCAGGAGAATGGCTGGGACTTCCAGGTGCAGCAAGAGACTCCATCTCAGGAGCCACATGGAAGAGAGGTCAAGGAGGACACCCAACTTTCCCCTCTGGACTCTACGCGGAACGTACATAAGACATATGCACTGTGCTACAAGCACTACATGAACACACATGCAAAAAATAACGAATGCAGTACAGATACAGTAAGTTAAGACCCTTGTCTAGGTGTCTAGGTTGTGGTAATCCTAACAGTCCCACTGCTGTGGTTCTTACTGAGTGCCTCACACCGTCTTCTCCACTGAATAACACACACAGACCATGGCCCCGAGAAGCTTGTAGTCACGGAGATAAGAGTAAAGCTTGGGTCTAGGCGACAGTCATATCACCATCATGTGTCGCATCAGCAGGCATTGTGCCGGAACTAGATGTGGCCTAGGGCACTTGGCCTCATCAGAATCTTCCTGGGGCAGGCTGGAGAGATGGCTTAGTGGTTCAGGTGCTTGCCAGTGAAGCCTAAGGACCCAGGTTCAATTCCCCAGTACCCAGGTAAGCCAGATGTGCTGCACAAGGTGGCACGGGCATCTGGAGTTTCTTTGAAGTGGCTGGAGGTCCTGGCATGCCCATTCTTTATCTATCTGCTTCTCTCTCTATCTCTCTCTCTGTCAAATAAATAAACTTTTTTTTTTGTTTTATCGTTTTTCGAGGTAGGGTCTCGCTCTACCTCCAGCTGACCCAGAATTCACTATGTAGTCTCAGGATAGCCTCGAATGCACGGTGATCCTCCTACCTCTGCCTCACAAGTGCTGGGATTAAGGGCATGTGCCAGCATGCTCGGCCAACAAATAAATTTTGTTTTTAGAGAAAGAATCTTCCTAGGCTGAAGGGATGGCTTAGAGGTTAAGATGCTTGCGTGCAAAGCCAAAGGACTCAGGTTTGATTCCCCAGGACCCATATAAGCCAGATGCACAATGTAGTGCATGCATCTGCAGTTCATTTGCAGAGGCTGGTAGCCCTGGCTCACCCATTCTCTCTCTCTACCTCTCTCTCTCTCTCTCTCTCTCTCTCTCTCTCTCTCTGTGTGTATGTGTGTGTGTGTGTGTGTGTCTGTTTCTCTCGAATAAATAAATAAATAACAATTTTAAAAAGAGAATCTTCCTGGGGCTTGGAGTTCCTACTCCCATTTGCAGACAGAAAATTCAGCCTCATGGATGTCAAGTTAATGAAACTCAGAAGCAGCAGAGCCTAGCACAAGCCTTCCCACCGTTGGACTCCCACCACCCCCATCTTCCAGAGCCAGGACATGGGCCTTGAATGACAGGCCTGGACTCAAGTGGCTGCTTCCCACATACCTGCCTCTCAGCTCTGCTTGCTTCCTTGGGGCCCAGGCCTTTAGGGTCATCTGTGAGTCTGCTTGGGGACCAAAATAAGGGGCAATCAGTGATATATTTTTCTGCCAGTATGACCAGGTAAGCTTTCTAAAAGAATGTTGAATCACCTTGGTCTGTCTAAATGGACAAGGTGGCCCACTTATGGGGTCTGTGTGCTAGGGAGAACTTAACTTTCCTCACTGTGTGGCAGCAGAGGGCAGCATCCTTCCTGCAGGCAGAGACCTCCTGACCTAAACACAGGTACAGACCGTGTCCACTTCTCCCCACGCTGAATACTGCCAGCCTTTCATCTTTCAGCCCCACTGGGCTTCACACATGCCTCTCATCAGAAACTCACTATGGTCCCCAAAGGACTTCATGACAGAGTTCGGTGAACTAATGACCACATAATCACTGCAAAATAAATAAATGAGATCTCTAATGAGGCAACCTTGAATGCTTCTACTCATGTAGCTCTCCTGGAGGTGTGAAACACACATGTGTGTAAAACTCTCACAGTTGATGGATAAGGAAATCGGTCTCAGACGCTTCTGAGATGGAGGTTTGCTACAGTGAACCTGAGTTCTAATCAAATGGTCCAGGACCTGAGCGGAGGAACTACACTTTCTTTTTGTATTTTATTCCTTTTTTTAAAATAGTTATTTGATTGTGTTTCCATCTTTTTATCCTTTTGGTATGATTATTGAATAAATATGAGTCTCTCTTTCAAGTTACTCGCTTGAATAGACAAGCTAGCCTATTCCTTTCCAGAAAGGATTTGCACCCCCAACATACACACGAGGCTCAGAAAACAGTGCAGAAGAGGAGACAAAAAGAATGTAAGAGCCAGAGGATAGGGAGAAGTACTATGAAAGCTGCCAATCTGTCCTGACATGGCTGTTCTTCCACAACCGCACAGCAATTGTTGTAACTTGCACAATACTGGACCCATCAACCTGTCACAGATCGCACAGGAGGGCATGAGGACCACCCTGAGGGGTTATGCAGTTAATGGAGGCTAAGTGAGTGGGAGACATTTTCTGCAGTGGTATACCTAGTGATAAGACCCATCTCCTCCGATCAATAATCTGCTACTCATGCCCACGAAGGTAACCCTAATTAAATCCAGTAGGTCACACCAACACATAAGAACAAAGTTGAAAAATTAACAGCTTCACTGGAAAGGGGACAAGAAGGGAGGGAGGGAGAGAGGGAGTTAAAGACAAGAGAGTGGAGGAGATTATGATCAAATTATATACATGTATGAAAATTGTTAATACTATTTAAATTTTTGCTAAAATAAAAGGATGTGCCCTGCTAATAGATGAAATGTAATTTTGGAGCTGTTTGTTGTTAAAATCTCTGCCAGAACTAGACAGTAAGACCCTATTGCTGAAGACACCACGTGCTCCAGTTGTGGAACACTGAGAAATCTATGGGGAAGAACGAAGCTGGACGTCTCCTCCCTGCTGACTAGTGGTCACAGAACCACACAGCCTGCTAGAAAGGAGGAAGCCAGCAGCAGCTTGGCCAGCAGTGGATCCGGCAAGCTACACACACCTGGCCACCCAGACAATATGTCCCCACTAGTGCCATAGTGGCATGTCTTTTACGGGCCTAACCAACCGCTTTCTAATTTAAGTTGAGGTTTGCTGCGTGGGAGAGAGTTAGTTCAGGGAGAGAGTTCGTGGGAGAGAGTTCATGCCTGATACTGAAAACCTAGCTCACAGTCTATGCCTGGGAAGGTCACGGACCTTGAGGGGTGGGGGAGGTACCACTGTTGTTTAGCTCTGTGAATATATTGCTCCTATCAAAACTCATCAAAACGCCAAGAAGTGACAGCTGAGCACTCAGCACTTACAAGACGTCTCTATCGCCCCTTTCAGTGTCTCAGAGACTACGATGGAAGAGGTGGTGCGAAGAATGCTAGAACCAAAGGATGGGGAGAAGCGCTTTTGGAATGCTGTCTCCCAGAAATAAAGTGGCTGCATGGTGCACAAGACTTGCATAATTTTAGTCCCACAAACAGGTGGTTGTGGATGGTGGAAAAGGGCAGAGGGGGGAAGACATTGTTGCGGTCAGGTTTGCATTGCTGGTAGAAATCACCCAACTAAGAGCAGCTTGGGGGAAAAATAAAAAAAATAATAATCTGCACAAATTCTCAGGACACAGGTATAACAACGAGCTTTTCACACAAACTGCCTATAGCCCAGTCCAAGCAAAGCTCTTTCTCAGCCTCATAAGCCAAACCTCACAATTCATAGTTCTTACTGCATTCAGGTCTTTCAACTCTGACCAGAATAGTCCGTCAAGCTGTACTTACAGCACTGCAAGATGTCTCTTAGGCCAAGGTTTTAAATCCTTCCACATTCCTCTTGAAAATCAGCTCCAAAAAGCCAAAGCCACATAGTCAGGTGTCTAGTAGCAATCCGACTCCTCAGTACCACTTTATTTTGGCTTACAGGCTTGAGGGGAAGCTCCATGATGGCAGGGAAAAATGATGGCATGAGCAGAGGGTGGGCATCATCCCCTGGCCCACATAAGGTGAACAATAGCAACAGGAGAGTGTGCCAAACACTGGCAAGGGAAACTGGCTATAACACCCATAAGCCCGCCCCCCGCAATACACTGCCTCCAGAAGGCATTAATTTCCAAATCTCCATCAGCTGGGAACCTAGCATTCAGAGCACCACAGTTTATGGGGGACACCTGAATCAAACCACCACAGACATCAATATAGTAGAGGGCATGAGGGGGTATAGGAAGGAGGGTAGAAAAAGGTGGTAGGATGGGGATTATGAAGTTCCTTTTAAGTGCAGTTTATACTGAATTTAATGACTCCTTTTAGTATTTATCTTGAATGGACATATGTTTGTTGTGTAGTCCACAGTTCTGTGCTCCCTGGCAGCATGTGACAGAGCCTCCAGCTACACAAGCGGAAACAATTCCACAGACATCAGGGATTCATAAACACAACCAAATATTTCCAGGTACCTTTTTGGCTTTGCAAACATACTCACATACAAATCAGGGCATATATTCAGTCTGCCACAATTCCAGATGACCAAAGTCACTTTTTTAAAAGTAGCAAAACAAATCACATTAAAAAACAGTGAATAGGAAGAGAAAGAACATTTGTTGAAAATATATGTTTTCGAGTTTGCAACTTTGGGTTCTGTTAGAAAGAGACAATAGAGAATAGCCTTCCCCAAACCATGTATGAGAACCTGACTCAAAGAAGGAGGGAAAGAGAGACAAAGAACATTCGGGAAACTTTGGGATATGGGTGATGGTGGAAGCCCTTGTTCACCTGCTAGCACTTATTGGCCATATTTAAATCCATATGGCCGATGCAACCTGGCTCTTCAGTCAGGAAGCAATTCTTCAAATGAGTCCTTCCTTCAGTCATCAACTACTGAGCACGTGTTTCATGCCACATACAACTTTTGCTCTTTGAGAGAAGGTACCAGGCCCTCCAGCTGCTTAAGCAGACAGAGGAGAAGGGTAGCTGTGCCCCCTCCAGCCATGCCCATATCTGCAGCTCTCTGAAGTTTCCTGCTAGGTGAAAAGACAAGCCAATACTCTGTCTTAGAAGACTGTGGAGATATCAGTCAGACCCACATACAAAGATCTTTGAACCTAACAGATGTGAAAAAACAGTTAAATCATCTTCTTTCCAGTTCTCTTTGCATCATTTTTGACCTTTAAACCACTCACCACATTTGCTCTTATACCGTAGTTTAATGGATTCATTCCCCACAGTTTAGGCCAGGACGTCTTGAGGGCACGTGGTAGTCATTAGAGCTGTGAGGAGTTATCACCAGCTCTCCTCTTCCCCTTCCCTGACACTACATTTCTGGGCCTCCTTGGCTTTGAATGGGGCTCTGTAACCAATTCTACCCCTTCATGTGAGTGGAACTCATATTTGCTGCTAAAGCCTCTAATACTATCCCCATGGAAACTAACAATTTGAGGTAACGGGGATCCAACTCCAATTCCGTAGTGAAAAGTTCTGAAGCCAGCCCACACAGCAAGTGGAATCTGCCTTTGGTTTGATAAGTGACTACGATTTAGAGGGCCTTTGTCATAGCAGCATAACCTCACTCATCCTGACTAATGCAGACCACCATGCATTAGAATGGCATGGAGTCTAGCTTAGGCCACATGCAAAGTCTCAATGAAGGAAATCTAGCTATCTTCGGAGGAGGCAAAAATGTGTATGATTCAAAGTTCATGAATTTCAAATGTGAGTCTAATAAATTTGCACATGCTGAAATATCAACATTAAATAAGAACCACTTAAACCAGATAGTAAAATAATGGCCCATCGTACCCAGTCACTGATAAATGTTCAGCACAGAACAGAAACAGCGAGGAAGAAGACATAATTTTTCGGGGAGGAAAATCAAATTAGATCAAGTCAGGTTGGCAGAATAATTGCTGGGGACATGCAAGGCGATAGAGGACAATGCATCCAGGGGTTACGAAGGCACACTTCATATTAGTATGCTATTGGATCTATTCATACTGGCCTGGCTGTCACTGCTTTGAGCAAGCAAATAATCATCACAACCAAGGGGCAGTTGTAATGACAGCATTCTCCTTAATGCATCCAAATGACACCAGTGGCTTGTCCATCAGAGGAGTGCATTTTCAGACTGTGTCAGTAGTATTGGGGCAGGACTTAGGTGCCGTGGATATGCTCTCAGTCTGACACTCTAGGTGCCAAAGGCCTGGCTCTAATAATTTTCTTTGTGTAGCTTAACAGAGAACACGTTCTCATGTGCACAGGCAGGCCCAGAAGAAATGAGGAACTGTGTCCCAGGGAGGGAAACTGGCTTGCTGGTGAAAAGCTGGAGACCTCTGCCGGAACGTCTCCGTGTGAATCTTGGTGCCACCTGCTACTGACGGTGTGAACTGTTGGCTGTTTTCTTGCCCTTCATATGGCCTTTCGCTCACACATAAAACAGTGCTGCTACTAATAACAACAGTGAGAGACGCTGTGACACTTTCACAAATTAATGCATGGGTGTCACTTAGACAATATTAGCCACAAGCTTATGGGCTCCATATATGTAGCTGCTGGTACTGTCATAGCTATTATTATTGTTATTATTATTATTATTATTATTATTATCATATTTTCAGCAGCACTGTTGTTCCTTCAGGTCACTCAGCTGGTAAGCAAGAGAGAGGATTTTGACCACAGTGACTTCATGGTGGACCCTGAGGGACCATAAGAGAGACAAGTGTGACATGTCAATTGATACTCATAGGCATTACAAACCTCCATGCTCTGGCTTCCAGGCCATCATGTGAAATCAGTTAAGCCAACCATTCAGGAGTGATCTTGTATGGCCATCACCTTCGCCCCCTGCCAGGGTATCACTTCCAGACTGGCAGGACTAGGAGCTCAAGGGTGCAAATTCCATGATGTCCCAACCAACCAAGCTCCCCCACTCCTAATTAGCCCCAAATGAGTCGTCTGCATAAGTTGAATACCAAAGTCATCAAGAAACGCCTGCTCTGATTGTAGGCTCTGAGAGGCAGTCATGCAGCTCCATTTCCCTTCAGGAATGTCATTGATTATAGGAGCTAACTGATGAAATAACAAGTGGAAGGAGATTGTGTGGAGGGTTCATTTCTATTTTTTTTCTTCCTCTGTCTTTAAGTGATTGCAAGCAAATGACAGAAAACCACCTACTATATGTCACGCACTATAGCATCATGTCCATACTATGCATCAAGGACTAGCTGCAGGCCTTGCAGATTGTGGGAGAGCTGGGAGGATTTCTGAGGAGCAAGCCATTAATGTTGGAGAGTCTACACCTATCATTCCAATCTATAAATTGCCACAGAATCACGAGTTCACTTAGGAGAGTTGGAACTTTCCCCCCACTGACTTACCATACATGCCATTTTCCTATTGACATCAAAAACAGAAACTCCATTGATCATTTCTCAGTGATTTGACTGAGGGATTTATACAATCAATGCAAACCATTGATTGCAATGGCAATTCTTACTGACTGAAGAGGGCATTCACCTCTGATGGGATTCCACCACATGAGCAGGTATCCCTTTTCAGTAACCTACAAATCAATGTTCAGTCACGTTCTTCTTAAAAACTATTCCCAATCACTTAGTACCAAGTCCTCAACTTTTCAAGGACCTTTCGGAGTCCTGCAATAATAAGATGCCAGGTCACTGTGCCCTTCCTTCATGGTGCCCCCCAGCTGGGGCCATTCTTCTAACTGTCTCCTGGAGTATTACAAATTTTCTTTCATACCCCAGCACCTGGCAGCCATGATGGGATCAGATGATTGGAAAATACTCAGAAGAGACATCTGCCATCTCTGCCAAGTGGACCAGGAGTCACTGTGGATTCGTTAACTCCCTTCATCCTTTCACAGGAGTGCACACAATGTCCAAACAACAGGGGATATATCTTTGACCAGGACAGCTAAGATGCACTGTGTACATGCATTCTAAAGGAAGAGACAATTTGCATAGACGTAAGCAAACAAATTATGAAGATATTGTAGTCGAAGTAAGAGTAATAAAAATACTGAAAGACCATGGTGGGCTAGAAGTGCATTTCATGGGATTTTAGTCTGGGTCACAGGAAAGAATAAATTTAGTGATCTTGGATTTAATCCCACATTTCCCCACTTTGTGCTTTAGCCATAACCCTATTGGTCTGGCCTGAGGGACAGGGAAAAGATATGTTAACCTCATGCTATTTTGTTTTGTTTTGTTTGGTTTGGTTTGGTTTGGTTTTTTTTTTTTTTTTTTTTAAGATGAATAAGAAAGCAGGATCAAACCATGCAGTAAACAAGAAAGCCACTGTGAATCCTAGCTGCCTCTCCTGTCAGGATCAGCACCTTTGAACTGACTGTTTGCTTTCCTTCTCTCCCATTCCATGTCCAGATTGTCTAAACTGTCAATTATTTATCTCTAATAAAGACTTTTCTTCCCTATCTGCCAAAGATGACATTCCCCATAAAAGAAATTGACAGGGCCCAGGATGGTGAACTGGATCGTGCTGTGTGAAGAGTCTCACGGGATGGAAATCCTCACCAGGGCTCAGGAGGTGAGAGCTGTCCCAACTGGAGACCTAACAGCAGAGAATGGTGAGAAGTGGAAATGAAGGAGAACTTTTGCTGGGGCTAACTGTGGACATTGTAACACTGAGCACGTTACCTCTCAGACCTTCCATTGTAGCACTTGTCACATCCGGAGAGTTGCACTCTCTATGGGGGTCCCTAAAGAATTGGAACAGAGGGTTTGTGAATGGAAGCTGCTGATATTTTTGCTAACAGCATCTTTCCACCTGTCCGTATTGTGATCTTTTCTTAAAGAAACCTCAGGAGAGTTATTGACACAGATACTATTACCTTGGAAAGTTGGTCAGCATGTAACTTTATTTCCTAATTGTCCCCTACTCTTAAATGATCTTGCTTTCATCTTCACATTTGTGTCCTATACTGTACCTATATGCCAATCTTTCCATTCGAAGCACTCTAGGGACACAGAGAATTAAGTCATTCATGAGCTAATGTTTAGCAAGCACCTTCTGGAAGGGAGGTTGTGTGAGCTATCCATGGAAAGGAGGTGGAGTGAACTGATACAAAGATGAGCATGTGCAAATAGAAGAAATTATATCTAGGGCTGTAGAGATTGCTTAGTGGTTAAGGTGCTTGCCTGCAAAGCCAAAGGACCCAGGTTTGATTCCCCAGAACCCATGTAAGCCAGATGCACAAAGTGGCGCCTGCATCTGGAGTTCATTTGCAGTGGCTGGAGGCCCTGGCACACACATTCTCTCTATATATCTGCCTCTCCTTCTCTCTCTCTCAAAAATAAATAAATGAAATATAAATAACATTTTAAATATAAAACAGAAGAAATTATGTGTATATGATGATGAAGATATGAGAGTACCAAGTGTTACAAGACAATGATAAAATTTAGGGGCCAACAAACAGGTCTCTGTTTGCTGTAGAGTCATGGGCATCTTGCAGGCATTGGACTAGCCTTCTTGAGCTCAGAAAATGACACCCCAAAGTATGGCACTTAGATGCTATGTCCTGTGAACTTAAGGGTGCTGGACCTGGATTGTCATATTCTCTTGTCCTCTTTCTCCAGATCCTTTTATTCCTTCATTGAAGCAATTTATAGAAACCACAGGTGTTCTTCCTCACAGTGGGTCATGGAAACTAGAAATGTTGCTCTGACCTTTCTCTGCCTTTCTGTGTAGTATACACATTGGCCATAAAAGAATTCTGTGACTGACCTTGTCTGATAATAGAGCACAAGTCTTTCATTCCAAGAGGACCCTCCCTGACACCTGGGAGGAAGAATGCTCCACAGACACTGAGGTAAGGTGACTACACAGGCTTCCTGGGCAACACCCCACCAACTCAGTCATAACCTTTTCATCGAATAACACATCCCTCTGCCTGTTCATTCATCATTGAGTCTGCACTTCATGCACAGGCAGTTCTCTCAAGGTCTCTGGGTTTTTATTGCTGAAATTTTCCATGTCATGAAGAAATTTAAGTAAGTCTGTGATATTTTCTCTTGCTAATTGGTCATTTGAGATAGAGGTGTTGGCAGTAACCCTTAGGACCCGGAAGGGAATGTATTACCCTTTTCCATTCCAGTATCCTGGAAGGCAGATGATTTAAAGATGTACAGGAGAGAGGAGAAGCCACCTGGGAGGAGGAGGAGGTGGAGGAGGAGGAACATAAGCCACTATCTAGGGGTGGGAAAGCTTAAGACTTGAGTGGGACCCATGGAGGTAATAAGGAAGAGCAGACCTCAGGGCTTGGGGATCTAATGCCAGAGGGTTCTGAGGGCCCAGTGCAAGGGCTTAAGCTTTCCTGCCAGAGACAGAGCTGGCCCTGCACACGTCAGAACTATCCTGGCACTTGCCTCTGCAAGCCTATGTGTCTCTGCTTTTCAAAGGACAGCAGGACTAACTCTTAGCTCACAGGCTGGAGTTGAGAATTCAATGGAATGCTATGAGCATGGTTTGCCATGGCAGCTGGCACCCTACAAGTTGTGAGCCATGAGCTGGAACTCCTGGCTGACCTGGTGTGATGAAAGCTCTGGGATGAGGGTTAGCATGCCTCCAACACAAGCCTGGCACAGAATAATGCCAGGACAGTGGAAAGTGGCACTCAGGAAGGAAGGAAGACACATTCCCAATGTGCTCAGGTTGGTTCCAGTAGTAGCTGAAGCCAGAGAACCTTGGACTGCACGGTTTTGAGACCCACTAAATTCTCTCTTTTGCTTAAGACTCTTTCAATTGTATTCCCTGCTGCTTGCTCCTGAAAATCTTACTACATGAATATGCTTCTGATGTTCCTGAAATCATGAGCTCATCTCACACATAAGACTTTATTCCCATCAGATGATCCCTGAGACATTTCAGCTCAAACCAGAAATTGTGGAGAGGACCACACCATGACTTCTGTGACCCTTGGGCACTTTTGCCTGGGTCTTGCCATTCTCCATTAAATAATATACATGTTAATATTATATGTTTATTTGATAACCATTGGTATATGGCTGCCTATAATCCAAGTTGGATTCAGTCCTATGCATTTTATTTATTATTATTATATTTTCTTCTGGCTTGGGTCCCTAGGAGGGTCAGGATCTCCCACTTTCTGCATAATGTGCTTGGTGGGGGGTCCCAGCTGTGTCCAGTGTCCCATAGAACCTATTTCAGAAGACTGATGAGGGTAAGCCTAGAGGCTCTTTCATCCTTTGAATGCTTTAACCTCCTTGCAAGAGGTATTTGTGTCTTCATTTCAAACCTAACACGTATTTCCAACCTTTATCCCACAACCAGTATGAGGCATTCTGCCATTACCAAGCAGTCTACCACAGGACTCCACCAAGACCACCCCTCCACTGCCTGATTCTCTCTCATACCAACCATGGAGCAAAGGGCTTAAATCTGTGCATGTGTGTGGGCGTGTGTGTGTGTGTGTGTGTGTGTGTGTGCATGCGTGCAAGTGTGTCCATGCAGAGGTTAATACCGGCTGTCTTTATCTATTGTGCTCCACCTTATGTACTGAGACAGGATCTCTCACTGAACCCAGAGCTCAGCAACTCAGATTCTCTAGCCAGCCAGTCAGTTCCCAATAATTCCCTATCTCTACTTCCCCAGTGGGTGCTGGGGATCCAAACTCAGGTCCTTGTGCTTTCATGACAAGCTCTTCATGAACTCGTGTCTAGGGACTTATCCCAGTGTTAGACATCTTAGCGGTGAAATATCCCCATTCTTTGTTATTCTTGGTTCCATCTAATCCAAATCCGTTAGCTCAGGATACTCTTAACTCCCAAATACACTTGTCCATTCCTTCTTTCAAAAGTTGCAAGCAGCTAGAGAATAAACTAAGAGGCGCAAAAGGTTGGGAGGGGGAGATGAGGCATGAGACACTGAGTAAAATAGGAAGCCTTCATGGGCTGGGGAGATGGCTTAGCAGTTCAGGCGTTTCCCTGCAAAGCGAAAGAATCCTGCTTCGACTCTCCAGGACCCACTTAAGCCAGATTCACAAGGAGGTGCATGCACCTGGGGTTTATTTGCAGTGGCTGGAGGCCCTGGCATGCCCATTCTCTCTCTCTCTCTCTCTCTCTCTCTCTCTCTCTTTCTCTCTCAAATAAATTTAAAAAATAAAACTTAAAAAAAATAGGAAGTCCCTGTATTCTGTCTGTCCTTCCTCACATGGGGCTCCTACCTTGTTCATTGCATCTGGAGGGTAGTTCTCCTTGGGCAGGCAAACTAAGTGCATTACACACCAAGAAGCCACTATCTTGGGTACAAGCGTGGAGGGTCACTCTGAGCCCTGGCTCTCACAGCTCCTGCCCCAGATACCAGAATGCCTTCTGAGAGGCTACCATGGACTCCTGCCCCCTGTTCATCACCACTGTTATTATTTTGTGTTCCCCTAATACGTTCATTGAGAGATGATCATGTTAGGAATATTAACTCTGGCGGCCTGCATTTGTAACTGCCTGTGTGTAAAGAAGCGGTACTTTCCAAAACCAGAATGACACTAATAACTTAGTCAATTTACTCTTTCCCAGCTCCGTGTTCACAGTCCTGTTAGCTTGTGAGTGCACAGTCTGAATTTTGATTCAGTCATCCTGGTCCTAAGCCTTTTTTTTCTTCATATTTAAATATACGTTTGTCACACAGAACAAATCATTGTCAATACTCTCATTCAATAAATATTTATTGATTAGCTACTAAGTGTCAGATCGTTTGTAAGTACACAGGAAGGACAGGGACTGTTTTTAACAGATCACAGAGGAAAGCAACAGAGACGAAATTAACAGCCACAAAGCCATGAATCAGGAATGATGTTACAAGTAAGTGGAGGGTCTTTGGGGTGTTTCAAGTGGAGAAACTGATCAAGTCTGAGATTCAGGGTATACTTTAAAGTTTGAGGGGAGAAAGGGGGCTAGGGAAGAAAGAATGAATGGGTGAAAGGTCCTCAGGTCTATTTTGTGTTTATAGAGGCATGGAAAGCTGTAACACAATCTTCTCCTTGCTGGGACAAAACACCCAACCAGAAGCAACTTGGGAAAGGAAAAAATAATATTTTGGCTTACATTATCAAGGGGAAATCTCTTCACAGCTGGGGAAGCATGACAGGCCTGAGCAGGAAGCCTGGGCCACATGGCCACACCAGCAGACAGGAAGTCATCTACCTACTGGGCTTGGACCTGGGCTATACCACCCCAAAGAGAGCCCCTGGCGACACTCCTCCTCCAGCAAGGCCTCATCTCCTGAAGGTCCCACAGTTCCAAACAGTGTCACTATCTGGGCACATGAGCCCACTGGTGGGGGAGGTTGGGGGGCATTTCCCAGTCAAACCACAGCAATGATGATGGCGGGACACCATCAACACCATGAGCCCATCTGCCACTGAACCGGGCACTTTGGCCGTGGTGATGTTTGTTTTAAGGGCACCGTGCCACAATTATACTAATCATAATAGGTGTGGGGAGCCACTCCCCTCCTTTCCACCTGCCAACTGCTTTGGGCTGGAATTCCACATATAGCACCACTTCCCACCCATTTCCAAAATGCCATCTTCCAGGCAGCAGCCATGGTGTGGAAGGCGGCATTATCTGCAAACACAGTTAAAAACCCAACTGCAGACGCCATCACCGGAGGGGTAAATGCTCCCTGCCCTGTAACTGTGTGCTGCCATTCCCATTAACAGTAATGAGAGTCCCATGGCTGAGCCTCTGAGCTTTGTGCTCAGAATTTACCCCCTAGAGTTTGCAGATGGAAGAGAGAAAACATGATCTTATGTACAAACGGAAAATGAAGCCAGAAAGGGGAATCTGGCCTCAGAGATGCCACAGGGGTGATGAGCAGGCAGTCACAGGGGTGGGCGTGGTTGTTCCAATGGGAACCAAAAGGGGGAGATGGTGCCAGGCCTTGGGCTCCTCAGCCTTGTGTCATGTGGTCAGGTTAACTGGTGGCCCAAAGTCAGGAGCCTGAGTTGTGACTCTAATGCCATACAGAGGTGGCCAAGGTTTGGTTGCAAGTGGACTTCTCGGAGCGCTGTAAGAGTGAGTGTGTGCTCCCCTCCTCATTAAAGATGTCAGGTTCTTGATTTCCTCTGCACTTGGTCTGAATTTCCTCTGGATCCCTAGTCATGTTCTGTTTCTATGTTTCTATGTTGCTAGGAAAAACAAATAAATAAACATAATGGCTTAGAGGGGCTAACCTAGATCTCTTTCTTTGTCTGTCACTAGGTTTTGTCTCTCCACACCTCTTTCTCTGTGTGTGCTTTCCATTCTCTATCTCCTCCCCACCCCCACTCCCACCATCATTCTTTCACCATTGATTCTATTTGATTCTACCTGCAACAACATACCCTTCCCATTTCCTCCTCTGCCTCACTTGGAGGATAGGCTCCACTTCTAGTTTGATAACTGCTGACTAGACGGTCTCTGAATAACTCAGAAGGTCAGAAGGGGAGGCTGAAGGGCCACCACCTTGCCAATAGATTGAATGAATTGCAGCCCAGTTCCCATCTTTCTTCCCTAAGTTTAGCCAGGGTTGGGGGAGAGGGGAGGGAGGACAGGTGTTCTTGCTACTCACACAGAGAACTAGAGTGTTGCTGTAAGAAAGGCATGAATGCAGTGGAAGTCACCAACCAGTAGCCACAAGGTCTGGCTTTGCCTGAGAGGCATGGCTCACTGGGAACAGCCTGCCTACCATGCAGATGTGGCCAAAGGGTCTCCAAGGCCAGCACTGTTCCAAGTGGCAACACTCAAACACACTTTCCCTGTCTTCACATGACTGGAGCTTATTCTGATGTGGAAATGCTTTGGGGAGGGGGATAAGATTATGAGGTGCATATACACAGTGGGGTACTATTGGGATATAAGCAAGGGTAAACTCCTGTCATTAGTAACAGGATGGACAAGCCTGGAGGTCACTGTGTAAGGTGAAATTAGACAGACACATAAAGACACAAATTATTCATAAAATGATATTTTAACAATGGATCAGCAGGCTGGGAAGATGGCTCGGCAGTTAAAGGTACTTGCTTGCAAACCTGTAGGACCAAGTTTGAGTCCCCACAGATCCAAAATAGTGCACATGTCTGTGATTCCATTGCACCCACAACAATGGGAGGTAGAGGCAGGAGAATCCCAGCAGTTAGACCCGAGCACACACACAACAGAGGAAACAGTGAGGGACACCTTGTCTCAAGCAAGGTAGAAAAGAGAGGACAAGCTCCCCCAAAACTGTCCTCAGGCCTCCACACACATGCAGTGGCACATGCACAACATAGATAGATGGCAGATGATGATTGATGATTGATTGATGACATAGGTAGATGCTATATATTGGATAGATCGATTGATGATAGATAGATGGTAGATAGATATGTAGATAGATGATAGATAGATAGATAGATAGATAGATAGATAGATAGATAGATAGACAGATAGATAGATTAGATGATAGATCTCAGAGAAGTAGAGGGTAATATAGTGCTGACGGAGGCCCAGGAGGAAAGGAGAGAGGGAGGGATGGGTATGTGCAAGTTCAGTTATATGGGAGTGGTAGCTGTCATGCTATGCTGTGGGGCAATAGGAGACTAGCATTAATATTGATGTCTTGAATATTTCAATGTAGTTAGAAAAGAGGATCTCCAATCTCATTGCCACCAAGAAATGAGAAATGTTTGAGATCACTGATAAGTCAGTTTCCCGGATTTGAAGGTCAAATAGTGTGTAGACATGACAAAGCTTGGAAGCTTCACGCCACAATCCATAAATACGTACATGTATCGTGTGTCCATCAAAGTTATTGAGGATCATGGTGACCAAGCTTCCAGAGCCCTAACACTCACCACTGAGAGAACAGTACATATTCTGCTGGCCAGTCCCAGGCTGTTGAAAACACTGTCCTCTGAGCATAACCACCATCACCATCTTCCCCAGAGTAGGCAGGACTAATAGCAAGAAACCCTCAACGCTGGGTCTGTTGATGTTCCCCCATAGGAAGAGGGCTGTGGAGGGTCATCCAACCCTTACCTGGAATCTTAGCCACTCTCTCCTGACTTTCTGCCAGCTGTAATTCTGCCTTAGCTGCACATGGTCTTGTGGTCTTGGGAGGTGCTAGTGTTAACAGAAGGGAAGACCTCATCTATGCAGCTGTGGGTCAGTTGTCATCCATGCTGGGGTGAGACTTTCTGGTGATGTGTCTGCTTTGCAGTCACCCATGTTCCTATAAGTGACCCATCATCCATGCTATGCAAATAAGTCCATTAAACTCTTTGATTCCCCAAGGTGGTATGCTGCATCATACTTTGCTGGAGGTACCCTATCTGGACTACTTACATCTCCCCAGAAAACGTTCACTGTGACACAAGTCATTTACTGCCACATACTGAAGCCAAAATAATAATGCCAACCATGTCTCTGATAGCGTTGTGACCACCATTAATCTTATTAAGCCTTGACATCACCCCCCCCCAGCCCCCGGGAAACAGTTTTTGACATTCTATGTAACAAAATGGGAAGAAATTCAAGGAGCTATTGCCACACCCCAGAGTGCCACAATTATGTAAAGGAAAACTTGGGTGATTGCTTGAGTTGCAAGCTCAAATAGCCGGTTTTCCACACAACATGTTTACTTAAAGGAACAACAGACAGAAAAACTGAATTTGATGAGATGACTGCTTGACAAGTACTTCTCCAAAAGGAAGAAGAGCAATTTCAGTAGAAATGACTGACAACAGCTGTTTTCAAATTAAAATATTTGAGTATCTATCTACATGGGCTCGATGAAGCCCCAAAACTCAAAAACATTTTCTGATGAGATTGCTGCCATACTGTTGGTTTGATGTTTGAGACATTTAGTGAGTAAAGATACAAGAATTTGGAAATTTGGTGCCACTCAACAAATCCATAATTTCCAATAAATACATATAGGGTATTATAAAAATCACTCGAGTCTCCTGTTCAAGTACTTACAGAGTCCAACACTGCTTACCTGACTCAAAGATCAGATGGGATTGGGCACATTCAGAGTAATATGTCCTTGGCATGACTGTGTGATCAATTCCACTTGAAGTTCAAGGCAAGCAATTGCAGGTTAGCACGACTAAGTGTGAAAAGTCCACTGGTGTGGTTTCTGGTCCTATCACAGATAACCTTTATGAAGCGACTACTTGACCAGGGTTGGTATAGTGTGAAGGAAAACCATGAGACATGAGAACACAGATACATAAATAAAGTCAAGCTGACTTCTACATTTTGAACAGGACACCATGGTTAAACGAGAAGAGAGCCCTAGGGGAGCTGGAGAAAGGGGTCATATACTCTCCTTCTAACATTCGCATACGTGCCAAGTACAAAGTTGGAAGTACAGTAACAATAAATAGAATGGCCTCCCCTTCATTCAGAGAACAGGCCAGAAGTCACCCTCGGGACCTGGCATTCCTCCTTCCCCACATTTCACCTCCTAGACCTTCTCTCCCAAAGCTCAGACTCCTGGCACTGGCCTCACGACTGTTATGGAGTCTGCTCTTGCTATAGGCTCTTGTCTTCACCATGGGTTCTAGGGTCACTGTCCCTCAGGTATCCCCCTGTCCCTCAGCTTTGTTTCTTCCAAGACTCTGCTCAGAAGTGACATCCTAGCCAGGTGTGGTGGCACACGCCTTTAATCCCATGGATCTTGGAACATGACTGTCCTAGGTGTGTTTGCCAGTAACATAGACTGGATCATTTGTGACTTTCCACAATGTCACTCCACCAATAAAGCCACAAGCTCTGTGGCTTCATTGAGTGCCATCTACCAAGTACTTCCCATTTCCCTTGATAGATGTCTGAAGCACACACAGGCTCTTTTATTTTGATCTCAATGACTAGGTCTCAGATCACACATTACACTTCTGCATTAGTTCCTTTACCCATTGCTGGGACCAATACCTGACAAGAAAGAGCTTAAGGAATGGAAAGGTTTCTTTTGGCTTATACTTCCACCAGGACTACAGTCCATCACAGAGGAGAAAGCATGATGGCAGGAACAGGAGGCCAGAAAGAAAGAAGGAAAGAAAGAAAAAAAGAAAGAAGGAAGGAAGGAAGGAAGGAAGGAAGGAAGGAAGGAAAGAAGGAATGAAGGAAGGAAGGAAGGAGCAAACAGGAAGTGGAGCTAAGCTATAAAACTTCAAGCCCCACCCCCAGAGACCCACTTCCTCCATCAAGGCTCCACCTCCCAAAGATTCCACAACCTTCGCAATCAGTGCCACCAACTACAGAGCAAGTGTTCAAATGCATAAGTTCAGGGGTGGGGCCTTTTACATTCAAACCGCAATAATTTCCCATGATAATGTACATATACATGTGTAGACTAGGGAATACTGCAAAAAGGTCAAAGAGGCCACAGAGTGCACAGAGGTCTTCCTGGGGGCAGAGGGCTGACAGTGACGCAAAGAGAACCACTCAAAGGTTGGAAAAGAAGTTAAGGATCCCAGCTATAAAGCTATAAAAGGGGTTTGGGGTCACAGTCTAGCTGCCAGGATACAGAACCATTGGAGCAAAGAGCCTGGTCCAGATGGACAGGTGGAAAGATGGACCAGCATCAACAATGCATGTAGGCCGTGTTGAGCAATGGGGATAGGCAGTTCTCTCCTGTCATTCTCTTGAAATACATACCCTGCGGTCAACAGGGCTGCCATGGCAGGACAGTATTAGGTAACCTTCTCTTCAGTGTGTCTGAGAGAGGGTGTATCACCCTTTGCTGGGCTTGGAGGGTGGTTAGTCAGGAGAGGGTCCAAGGAGGGAACCAAAAGAGATCACAGCACCTGCTCCAGCAGAACCAGAAATCGGCGTCTGATGCAGCCTCATCCAATCAGCGCTCTCTTGCCCTCTTACTCAGGAGTGCTGACCTCCTCCTGAGCCAGCCCCCTGAGCCCAGAGCACTCAGCCCTCTCGCTCTCATCTCAGCCTGACGGTAAAGCCCACTACAATGAAATGAGCAATAGATGCTCACCAGTTGGGCAAGGCCTCCTTTTGGCTGTTCACCTCTCGTGATGTCTGAACCTCCAGGTCCTTGCTGTGGTAAGCCCCCACTGTCCCAGCCTGGCTGAGCTAGGATGACATGAGGAGGGGACTCCCACTCCCACCCTGGCTCTCAACCCCCTCCCGTCTTCTGCATGGCAGAAGCTCTCTCCACTTCCTCGTCTTTCCTTCTCTTAATCTAATAAAGTCTCTCTAAACCTTACCCTTTGGTCTGTGGATTTTAATTTTTTTTTTTTTCAGTTCATAAGACACGAATCTGGGAACACCTAAAATGTATTGGTGCATTGGCATATATTGGTCTTTTGGTGAGGAACCCCCAGTCTCCAGTTACAGCCTAGTGTGTTCCAAGTTCCCAGGCCTGGCTTTTCTGATATGGTTGTATTGTACCCACGTGGTCAGTATTCCCAGTCTACTTTGATACATTTCATAGGTATTACCTTTGTACTTTAAGGGATAAGTTTTCAGTCACTCTGGTTCTGAATTTATACTCAAAATGAAGCCAAATGTGGCTTTATGAAATGGGATCAGCCAGGGCAAGACACAGCCTGAACGCCCCCATTCCACACAATGTGCAACGACTTCCTTCAAGCAGGACACAGGCTGACCTCCACAGTGGGACTTGAAAAGGTGTTGTGAGCGAGTAAACCTGCCCTTGGCTTTACATGTGCTGTTAGGGTGGGGTTAGGGGGAGTAAACACCATTCTGACAGAACAGACAAGTTAAAAGGCATGGAATGGCTCCCAGGACCCGGAGTAAGGGATCAACTGGGTCCCCTTCCACTTATCGTGGGTACCACGAGACAGTCCCCTGCTCTAGTTAGTGTGTTGAACCTGCGAGTCAGAGGGGGAAGCCCACACGTAAGGCAGAATGTGATCCAGGTTGACTGTTATGAAAGATTTAGGAAGGCTCCTTTCTAAACACCTTCACAATTCGCAGAGCGCTTCTCTTATGTGGTAGGTATCTAATGAAAAAAGACCCATACATGACAAGAGACACATGGGTAGAAACAGCTATTAAAGCAAGAGTGACTGATTTCACAACACTCCAAGGTAGGGCTCTCCAGCTCCTCCGCTCCAGCCACCTCTCCACAGCGCCCCCTCATTTGCATAGGTAATTGACAGCTTGTTAACAGCTCATTAAGAACACTGAAAACCATGTGACAACGACAAACGGGTGCCTAAGTGGGGACAGAATCTGTGAATTGCAGGGTATTGAGAACTCAATCAGATCTCCTACTGCAGGTCAGGAAGTAAGTGAAGAAAAAAAAAAGGATATCAAACAACTTTAAAAAAAAAAAAAGGAAAGAAAGAAAAAGAAAAAAACTTCATTCAACTATCCTGGGTCCAACCAAGATGATTTTCAGAATTCAGCTGTACCCAACATGATGATATGAGTTCTAGTTTAATATAAATATATAACAGCCTATCATTTTCAGTTTCTAAAAACACCCGTTAAACTGCTTATGCAGGTTTAAAATTTGTTCTTAAAATTCACCTTTTTCATAAACACAAGTCATTTAGACGCCGCAATCTAATATTCTGCAAGTGAGAAAAATGTAAAGTGTAATTTGATTTTAGCCTATAAAAAGGAGATAAGTTTCCAGATTTGCACACAGTTACTATCAGTAAATTTGGAGGCTGCACTTTTTTTTGTAGAACATTTGAATATAAATAGTGCAAATAATTGTTACATCAGCGATTCTCTTTTGAGCATCTGATGCCAGCCAAGTCCTTCTCTGATGCACTGTTTCCGCTGGATGGAAAAATGGGCTTTCAGAGCGCGTGGCTCTTTGGGAGAGCTTCTGGGTGCTTTGACCCTAGGTCACCCACAGCTGAGGAAGGACACATGCGCTATGTCAGAACCTGCAGTTTCTTATGTTTCCTTCCTGCCTGGGTCTGCTGTGTTGTGAACCTGAGGGCCAGGAACAGTGCCCGAGCATATTTTGAGATTATGACACCAACCTTGGGTTGCAGCCAGGCTGGCCCTCAAGGCTACAACTCTGGCCAATCCCACTGGATATGCTGTTTCTTCCCCACCGCTGCCTTAGACTTAAGCATGAGCTGAGGTCCAGTCCTCTGTTGTTTATCCATGGCCCGTTCCCTCATCCCATCAGGACAGTCTAAGGGACTTTGTCATGACAGTAGTTCCAGAATCAGGAAAGAGCTCAGAGTTGGGATTGAGGGAGCTCTCAGCAGAGCCACAAGGGACCTGGTTTCCCCACTTCTCAGCCAAAGTCCACGACGGATTAGAAATTTAGCCAAGAAGGCCTTGGGGGTCCTTCCCCTATAAAACAAGATTAACACTATCCATGAACTAACCAACAGGCAGCAGGCTGCATGTACCCCAGACAGCTATGAATTCAGCCCAGTGCAAACTAACTTAAAACATTATGAGACTTTTTAAAGATTATTTTCTATAACTCAGTTGAGTGATTCTCAGCTGTGGACACTGTAGATGATGGACCATATCCAGTATCCCTTGAACATCTCACAACTTGCAGGACACAGGTTAGACATCCCTGGATAGGAGTGTATGGAGTTCTTGGGGGTATTGGTTTAGATCTAGTTTAAGGACAAGATAACAAATAAGAATTCATCACATACAGGCCACACTAGAGGTATAGATTGATGGGGTGGAGTGTCCACTGACCCAGAGAAAGGCAGTCCAAAGGCAAGGCAGAGCCATGCTAGGGCCTCACAAGAAGAGATGGGCTGACCTGGAGGATGGCGAGATGATAGTGGTCATAGGTATAGTCACGGAAAGCCCATGGCAAGGCTATCACTTGGGAAGTGACCCATACACACGCCCACACTGAGCTGTCTTCCAACCTCATCCTGCCAGTGTGCCTCGTTAGACTTTATCATAATTTTCTATTAGCCAGTCCACCAAAACTAACTGAAGGCAGTACAACAATGTGTGCAGTAACAATCATAATAGGAAAAAAAAAAAAACAGAAGATCTTTTGAAGTTCAAAGTTCACAAAAAAAGCATGGTATATTTATATTCAAGTTGGCCAGCAGGTGTGTCTGGCCTTATGGATATTATAAAGTTATAGTATAGATTTTAAAATGTTTGTCAGGCATGGTGGTGCACACCTTTAACCCCTGCACTCAGGAGGCAGAGGTAGGAGAATCGCTGTGAGTTCGAGGCCAGCCTGAGACCACGTAGTAAATTCAAGGTCAGCCTGGGCTAGAGCAAGACCCTACCTGAACAAAATAAATAAAGAAATAAAAAAGAAATAAAATAATACAAAAAGTCATGAATACACTTAAAACTAGAAGAGTAAATAAATATGAAAGAAATAAGGGCTGGAGAGATGGCTTAGCGGTTAAGCGCTTGCCTGTGAAGCCTCAGGACCCCGGTTCGAGGCTCAATTCCCCAGGACCCACGTTAGCCAGATGCACAAGGGGGCACACGCATCTGGAGTTCGTTTACAGAGGCTGGAAGCTCTGGCGCGCCCATTCTCTCTCTCTCTCTCTCTCTCTACCTCCTTCTCTCTGTCGCTCTCAAATAAATAAACAAACAAACAAAAGTTTATAAAAAAAAGAAAGAAATAATAATTAAAGATACTACAAATACAGAATATTTTCTCTTCAAAAACTGGGAGATGAGGCTCCCCAGACTGTGTTCTTTTGTTTGTTTTGCATGTTCATGTGTGTAGTATGTGGTCATCTATGTATGCATGTTTGCATGTGTGTAGGCAACAATGTTTATGGGGTTACGGGTACACATATGGGCATTATATGTAGCAGCCAGAGGCCAGTGTCAGGTGTGTTCCTCAATCACTCTCTCATATTTTGAGACAGGGTCTCTCAATAACTCAGGAACTCACCAATTTGGCTAGGCCAGGTTAGCTAGAAAGCTCCAAGGATCCTCCTGCCTCTGCGTCTCTAGCACTTGGATTACAGTCATGCAGGCCACTGTGCCCAGATTTCACATGGTAACTGGGGATATGAACTCAGGTCGTAACGCTTGTGTGGCAATCACTTTACCTACTGGGCCATCTCACCGGACCCCAGGCTGTGTTCTGATGTAGTGACGATTTGCCAGAGCTGGAGGGGTCTTGTCACAGATCTTGCTCACCAGTGGCCCCCACCTGCCTCATACAGACAGCAGCTGACTTGGTGGGGGGCTTCTCTGAGCACCAGGGACTATAACAGTCTCCTTCTAGTTTCCTGAATTCTCCTCCAGCTCCTAAAATCAAACCCAGTGTTTCCATGGTGCAAAAGAATAAGCAGACTCAAGCAATATAGGCAACTTAACCAAGATGGCCCAGTCAGCACAAGGCTGAAGAGAGCCCCTGCTGCTGGGAGCCAGGCCGCAGCGTAGAAGGAACTAGAATGGCTCCCCCCACCTCTGCGTCCATCCCATTCTCTACTGGTCCTGCCCCATTGTCCTCTGAATGACTCTCGACATAAAACAAAGATATAAATTGCCTGATTTTATTTTTCTTCTAAAAGCAATTTTTCTTGTCTCAGATGCAACAAATTCCTTTAAGGGTAAGGATGGTGCTCTACTTTGTTGCCTGGACTAGAAGCAGATCCTAAACACAATCAGTCTTGATGGGGATCTTTAACTTGGCCCTTTGGTGAAAATAGATTATGGGTCAGAGCAGGTGAACCCAGGGGACCAACTTCTCCAAGTAAGAGATCTGAGAAATGAGAAAAGGGAAAGAAGCCTTGGCCGACAGTGCAAAACTCCATGAAACCTGTGCAGAGCAGGCTGCAGGAGATAGGAACTGAGAGCTGAGGCCAGCACCAGGCCTGCTGGAGCAGAACACAGGGTTCCTGCTGCCGAAGCATCTGCCAGGAGCTGGACAGAAAGGCTTGTTCTTGGGCCCCAGTACAGATGTATGGAGTGAAGTTCCCGAGATTCCCAGCAGTCAGTGTGGTAATAATGTTCTCCAGCTCATCCTTAAACACACTAGGGGCTGGGGAGATAGCTCAGTGGATAAGGCACTTACCTCCCAAGAATGAGGATCTGAGTTCAATCCCTAATACCCCTGTAAAATGCCAGGCATGGTGGTGTGAACCTACATCCTAGCACAGGGGATGTGGCATGGAGGTGGGAAGATCTCTTGAGCTCACTGGCCAGCCAGTCTAGACTAATCAGTGAGCTGCAGGCCAATGAGAGACCCTGTCTCAAAAAATTAAAATAAAATAAATATCACAAGTGGATGGTATTCCTGAGGAATAACACTTACAGTTGTTCTCCAGCCTTCACACTCATGCATGAACACACACACACATGCGCACACATTCACACACAGCACATGAAAGATTAAAGATGGCTGACTGGACACTGGGGAAACTTTGAGGAGCACAGATAAAAGACTTAGCAAATAATAACACAGGGTGCCCACTGAAATCAAACTGAAGTTTGATTTCTAGTTAAACAACAAATGATTTTTGACTTTATGTGTGACCCCAACATTGTTCATGGATCCCGGGAGCCCAGCCCCACCCTGGGTAGTTCTCACTTCCTTGTCTTGACTATGGCATGTGCTGGGATAACAGGTAAACAGCCTGAGAAGCAACCCCCTCCCTCCAGAGGGCTTTCTCTGGACATTATCTCATCTACATACTGGCTCTGGAGTTGGGGACAGGGTGGCCATTGAGAAATGAATCTTCTTGGGTAGAGCAGATAGCAGGGCCTGAAAACAGGCTTTAACCATTAGCTAGGAAATCCAGTATGGCAATAGGTCATGATTACTTCTATGCCCCTGCTGTGTACAAATTACCACCATGTCCCTCAGGGTAGACAACAAAATCCGCCCTCCACAATACTGGAGATGCCAAAGTAGCAAGATGTGAGTCCCATGTTCCCTGAGTAGAGAAAGTGGGGAGTTCTTGGTGACCTGGAATTTGGAGTTGTGGCTTCTCTTAGGAACCTGTGTTAATGAACCAAGTGGGCCTGGCATCCAGAAAGCCAGCTTCTCATCTGTCCACTGCTTCAGACTTTCTAGAGGATAGTGGTGAAGGGGACAGGAGAGGATGCTTGTCCACAAAGGCAGAGCCAAGGATTTGTAGGAGGTCTCACAACTCCTCCAAGGGCCAGAGTTGAAGGCTCCCCTTTCCCTGGCTCATGACTCTGTTGATCGGTTGAAGCACACGGAGAGAATGCTATCTTCCTACAAGGGAGCATTTTCTCCCTTTATTCCATGGATTCAAACTGGAACCATTACAGGTAAGGTGTCAACAACCGTGTCATGAACACAAGTGGTTCCCACACACCTTTACATAGAAAAAGACATATTGTTACCATAGGTCATCTATTATTCAAGTCTTTGTGTCCTACTCCTTACAACTCCCACACTTCAATCCCTTTTGATATATAAACATACGTCTCACTCCTTGCAGAACACCCCATTATCTCCATTTCATGTGGTGTTCATTCTCCACCTGGTATGTCTTTCCCACGTCTTTCCTGAGGGAGTTTGTAAGTTAACTTTTTATCAACTCTACCTTCCACACAGATTTGGTTTGGTTACTTTCAATTTAAATCTATGAGAGTCTCTTGCAGGCCAGGTTGGAGAGTGTGTTCCTAAAGAAGCATTCTGCAGTTCCTTCTACAGAGACTCCAGACCCATATGGAGATTTTTCCCCACATCATAAATACAGTATAAACTTGAATATTACTCATGCTCTCATACTCACTTATAATTTTGATTTGTCATAAGAGATTTTTTTTCCTATTCAGAAGCCAAGCGAAAGGGCATGATTTCATGCTATATATACTGGTCTATCAGATCTTTCTTTACTGTTTTTGTTATTAAAATAATTATCAAAAAATTTGCATAATCCCTTCCCACCATCATACTTTGAACCCCCTCTCTACCACCCTCCACTGAAGCCCCTCTTTCCTACTATTCCCTCTTCTATTTTGGTGTAGTCTTTTTTTGTTGTTTGTTTTCCTTCATCATCCATGACAAGTTCACAGGGCCAACATGCAGGACTGTTGTAAGGGAGACAACCACTGTGAGGCCATGGGTGTCCTGATCACCTTGTGTCTGGAAGACAGTGTTACAAAACACTCCTCCACATCCTTTGACTCTTACATTCTTTTAAAGGTAGACACATTTTTTAAGAGAGAGAGCAAGAAAAATGATAGAGAAAATTGGTGGACTAGGGCCTCAGCCATTGCAATCAAACTCTAGATGCTTTCACCCCTTGTGTGGATGTGCGTCCTTGCATTTGCATCACCTTTGTGTGTCTGGCTTATGTGCGGTCTGGAGAGTAGAACATGGGTCCTTAGGCTTTGCAGGCAAGTGCCTTAACTGCTAGCCCATCTCTCCATGACAGTATATATTTTTTAAGGTGCTGGTATTCAGTTCTCTTTTCCTCCACACATAGATTCAAAGATTCATCTTCATTCTCAATGTGGACAATCACACATAAGACCCTAGAATATAGGACCTACACTCATGAAGGATGTCATGGTTTCAGCAAACCCATCTGAAAGGCATAAGGCTATTTGTATATACAGAGCTCTTCCCACTTGGCCACCCTTGATATTCTGGCCCATCCCCATCATTTAATGGCTGCAAGATAGCTGTGAACTGTGACCATATTCAGGGCAGAAAGAAGGAGCAGGGCTGCCTGACCAGTTCTACCCTCCCTCACAGGAATATGGACACTTTCTCAGAGATTTGTGGTAAACTATTTGCCTCTCTCTGGGAGGAACCATGTTCTTCCTGCAGCAAAGGAGCCACAAGTCATTTTCATTGATGCTTTTTGCAGGATAGACTTCTGCAGGCTCAGAGGGAATAAAATTAATAGTGTCCACCTAAAAATCATGTCACAGGCCAAATATGCATTCAAAGGCCTATCAGAATGACTGGCCTACAACATGAAGTTAAGGGACAGAGATTTGATAGCAGCAACAGTGGTGCTAATGGTGATGATGATTATGGTGATGATATTGATGATGATAGTAATGATAGTGATGGTGATAAGGTGGTGGTGGTGGTGATGAGGGTGATGATGGTCATGATGATGGTGGTGGTGGTGTACTAGAGATGGTTATGGTGGTACTGATGGTGGCGGTGGTGATGGTAATGGTGGTAGTGGTGATGGTGGTATGGTGGTGATGATAGTGTTGGTGGTGATGGTGATGATGGTGATAGTAGAGATGGTGGTAGTTGTGGTGGTGAGGGTGAGGGTGATGATGGTGGTGGTGGTGAGGACGATGTTGGTGGTGGTGGTACTGATGGTGATGATGGTAGTGATGAGGATTCTAATTTATGTGGTCCACATCTTAATCTAAGAAGTACATGAGGGAGCTTATTATAGTAATAAATTAAACAAAAATAGTAACAACATACAAGCAAGGCTAATGGACTAAGACAAAGGACATGGAAAGAAAACAAATTCCTTTTTAGACATTTGAGGAGGAAGGCCTTTAATCTCTTGCTTAAGTCATTTTAAATGCAGGACATTCTGCTCTTACTTATGAGGACTTTGCTATAAGAAAAAGTGGTTACTCAAGACCAAGCATGGTGGCACACACCTTTAATCCCAGCACTGGAGAGGTAGGGTGATCACTGTGAATTCAAGGCCACCCTGAGACTACCTAGTGTATTACAGATCAGCCTGAGCTGGACATAAACTCTGCTTCAAAAAAACAAAAGAGAAAAGAAAACAGAACAAGTGGTTACTCAAGAATAGAGTGATATGTCCGGCGTGGTGGTGCACGCCTTTAATTCCAGCACTCAGGAGGCAGAGGTAGGAGGATCACCGTGAGTTCGAGGCCACCCTGAGTTTACATAGTGAATTCCAGGTCAGCCTGGGCCAGAGTGAGACCCTACCTCGAAACACCAAAAAAAAAAAAAAAAAAAAAAAAAGAATAGAGTGATATAAATATGTACAAATATGAATAACTAAAAGCTTACCATAAAAGAGGACCAGAAAATCACAGGTGAAAAGAAATATCTAGAACATCTGGGTTGCACACAAGTCTTACAAAGTGTTAGAAATGAATCAGAATTTCACTGCAGATGATTGGTGGCTTAAGACAGACAATTATGCTTCAGTTAAGTGCACAGCAAGTTCTAAGTAGCACTGACCTTGCAGGATTGATGGCCAGTGCTCAGTATCAGATGTGTCTATGAAGCACATTCCACGTCATCTACTGCAGCAGGGGTTTTCATACATTTTAATCCTGGACATACTTCAACAAAGAGGGCTTTCATGGCATTTTCTAGGCAGTGGAATTGAGCCTTGGAGATGCTATGGGTGAATGAAGGCTTTCTATGGGAGCAGGATGCGTTCCCATCCATGTGCAGCTACCCTGTGCTTCCACAGGAGAACCATGCCCTCCAATCCACCCCTGCCTGTCCCTCAGCCCCGAGGGACTTACCACAGTTATTCTCAGTAGAGTTTTCAACAAATCCAAAATGGAGAGATAATGGTTGCATATTTGCCAAAATAAGATGACCACAAATAGCTACAAAGCCAGCAGATCTCGTGCCCGTAAGTGCGGTGTGGGGTGAGGATGGTGGGGAAAAGCTGGGGCTGAGGCTCGTCTTCGGCAAGGCACTCACAGCTCAGGAGTTCAGACTCTGTCTCGCCAGCTGCTTTGCTCTCAAACGCTGTTCTTAGATTTCAGGATTTCTTGTGGTCAAGCGGGCTGTGTTGTGCAGCCACTTTTATGCGTTTATGGTGGCCGAGAGCCTGTCTGTAATCACTTTGCAGGCGACAATTGATTATCTTGGATGTTAAAGACAGTTTATTTTTCACTCACACTTACATCTGGCTTCCCACCATGTGGCTCAACACCTTCACAGGACACAGGCAAAGCAACACACATCTCGCCTCAAGGACAGAAACAAATTTTGGAAGAATTTGTTATCCAAGAAACATGTCAAAATTCTTAAGCTGAGTATTATTGGTGCTAAATATAAATATTAATTTCAGTGTAAAAATGCACATGGGAAGGGACTGGATTGTTAAAGTGCTTGGAGTCGGATTGTCACCAGCCCCCTGTGCTGGAGGTTGTCAGCCATCCACTGGCCTCCCAGAGAGAGAAGCAGAGAATCCCATGCCCTGCTTCCTCCATCTCCTCCTCTTCCTCCTCTTCCATGCTCTGTGTGTGTCACACTCGGGCTCTCAGGCTATGCGTTGGCAGCCCAGCATTGGCAGGAGACCAGAAGCCCATTCTTAGAAAATTCAGGAAAGAGGACTCCTTCAAACCAGGGGCAATGACCTGGATGAGCAGCTGTCTTGCCTTTTGGGTAGACAGAGATCTCTCCACAGCCGCTCCCCTCCATGGCACAATGTGCCTCAGATGGGCACACCTAAAGAACTCTCACCCCCGTGCTAGGGAAAGTGTGCGCACGCATCTGCACACATGCATGTGTACACACACACACACACACACACACTCATTTCAGGAAGGCCATTAATTCAGTTCCTCCTTTACCAAGCACCATGACAGAGCCCACGTCCTGCTTTCTCCCCCTCGCCAGCCTCTCTCCCGTGCCCCCCTCACAGCCCGGGTTTTATTAGTAGTATTATTCTCTTAAGTGGCACATGCACCACCACTTCCTGCTCCGCCAGGCCCCCCGCCGACAGCGACGGAAGCTCGCTCTCCTCTCGCTGACATCTGTCTTCGTGGCAGCCTCCTCAGGCGGCTCTCCTGGCAGCCTCTGTGCTGCCACCAGGCCTGTCGGGTGGCTCAGCGGCTGACGGGCTGTCACAGCCGCCTCGTCTTGTGGGCTGCCATTTTCTTTTGATTACCTTTTGATTCGGAAGCATTTGTGTGCTTTCATCACTTGGTGGACAAAGTCCTCAGCAAGTCCCCCATGGCTGCCTTCTGTGTAGACAGCTAGGAGAGAGGTAGAGCCCTATGTGACTTGACTTTAAGGTGGAAATGGGAGCCCAGGTGGCCAAGGCCACGCAGAAGCTGGTGGAGGGTGTAGACTGTCACTTCCCAGCTCCCAAAAAAAAAAGCTGATCTTCTTGTCACTCCTCTCTCATAGTCACAAGCCACTTTGCCAATGGCAAAGGTCTCCCGTGTCAATTAGTTTATTAACCACCCCGCTTGGGACTGTGGTGACTTCAGGGCTCGGATGCTCCGAGTTCTACCTTCCCTAGCTGGGCATCAAAGCTCATTAAAGTATCTCCTCTCCTCCTCAGCAAAACATCTCCGTCTTTGTGCACATCCCAGTGACACAGCTCACACGGTACCTCCTCCTCCCGGGGCGGACAGAAGCGATGACAGGGTTAAATTGCTAATCGAGGTTTCGTGAGGTCTGCCAGAGCCCAGTCTCCAACACTTACATCTGTTCAACAATTATTACAGCATTTTTGTCATAAAAAATTCAACACCCTGAGTGTCGTGCTAGCAAAACCTGAAAATTTATGCAGTGAATAGAATAGCTAATTTCTCTGAGGAAATGCAGGGGAAAAATTACAGATTTTACTTAACTTCCAAACACCAGAGTGCATGCATCTGATGCCCTCCTTGGGTTTATTTATTTATTTATTTTTGTCAAAACACTGGACCAAAGTAAAACTTGCCATCCACCATGAAGCAGGGACAGCCCAAAATATAGGAGAAGCCACACTGTAAAACCCCAAAGAGCAGCATGTTCCCACCACAGGCATCTCAAAAACACCTCTTGCCCAATTAAACCCAGTATGGAGCAGACCTCGGTGCTGGAGTGAGGTTATGGGATCGGGGTTGGTTTATGGTTTTGCCACACCTTTTTCTTGCAACTTGCCCCATACATGTCTTTAAAACAAATCTATGTAGTACACAGAGCAGCTGGGAGAAGGGGTCTCAGTAGCCCTAGAGTCTTTACTCCTTAATACATACTAATGCTATTTGAGGCTCTCAACACAGCTTTGGAGTTCAGCTCTCTGCTCCACAAAGGTCTGGAATATGGATTTTATGCTAAAACTAAAGCTGTCTGGTTAGGATGCCAGTGGAGTGAGACCGTATGCTACAGGTGATGGCCCTCTGTTGTCTGGGGCACCAGCCTGACTCCCTACGCTGAGTATAATAATCCCTGTAAGGGCACGGGCGGGCATTTCTTGCATCAACACTATGGGAGCATAATCAGCGTGATGTGAAACTTTAGAGACTCCTGCACAGACAGGATCCTTGCTGTCCTCTCTAAGATTGCTCCAGAGACTCTGATCGCTTCTCCCTAGAACAGGAATGGTCCAAGAGACAGTATGCTCTAGTCTTTATGCCATGACAGGTGGGGGTGGTAGAGCTAGGAAAAGCCTTACCCTACAATAGCTCACCAATCTGTGCTATCTTACCACAGGTCTGGCGGGGGGGGAGGGGGGCAGCCACCAGGAGAGACACAGCTCAGCAAAAAAGCGAGAAGGCACTCCATCAGTGCATGCACATCTTCAGAGAAAGCACGTGCTGTTGTCAAAGTGGATCTCTTCTGGGTGGAGGCTTTTGGCTTCTCGGCTTCTCATCCTTTTCTCACAGGTACTACGTGGCCTCAGAGGAGACCTCAAAGGCTACAACTCATGTCTCTAGATAGGCCAGCATGTCTCACCAGGCCCACAGCCTGTGTGGTGGCCCCTCATCTGCAGCCAGCTGTTTCTCAGGCACAGAGCATCTCCTGGGATGAGAACTGGACCCTTCTGGCTCCCAGCCCAAACTCTCCTGCAGTCACCTCCCCAGGCTCTGAGGTCACAGCCCAGGTGCTGCCTTTGCCTCTGTCATGGTGGGAGGCCTCCTGACAGATCACTTCACTGCACAGCCCTCCTGTCTGACATCCCCTCACACCGACACACACACACACACACACACACACACACACACACACGGCTGAAGAGCACTGAGGAAGCCCTTCTGACTATAAGATTAATCAGCCAGAGGAGAAAGAATGGCTCCTTCTCTTTTCTGCCCTTCGCCCTAGGGACAATCATAAAAACAACACAGACATTAGCAATGCTGTGGCATTGAGCAGGGGTCTGGTCTCGTGTGCTTGCATTTCTTTTCAGAACCACCCTATAAAGTTTCCAGCTCCTGACCTAGCCAAGGATTCTAGAGGCTAAATCAAATCCCAGGCTGGTTCACCTCAAACCGCTGCCACCTCCACTGGGCCATGCTGCCGTAGAGGTCAGTTTCCACTGAGAAGCAAGTTGAGCATATGTCTCAATGACTTTCTCATCCCTAGGACCAAATCCCTGACAAGAAGCAATGGAAGGAAGAAAGGGTTTATTTCAGCTTACAGGCAGTTCAAGGTTATCGTCCATCATGGTGGGGAAAGTGTGACAGCACAGCTCACCGTCAGGAACCAGAGAGCAGAGATCTCTGGTACTCAGCTAGCTTTCTCCTTTTTATGTACTCTGGGACCCCAGCCCATGGAATGTACACACCCACATTTACAGTGGGTCACCCTGCTTCAAATAACGTGGGAGCTTACTCATCGAAATAGTAAAATGAGAAGATGAGAAGGGCACAGAAGTTGCGTCTTCAAAAGTTTAATTCCCTAAGGGGTGCCCCATAACTATTGCCACACTCTATTGGTAGAAATGAGTCACTAGATTTAGCCACATTCAGAAAGGAGCTCCCATTGGAAGACAATTCAGGAGGTGGGCCTCATGGGGAACCCAACACTCCATGAAGCGCAATTTTAGTTGTCAACTTGATTGGATTAAGAAATTCCCTGGGCACAACTGAGTACTCAGGAGGTAGAGGTAGGAGGATTGTTGTGAGTTTGAGGCCAGCCTGGGACTACATAGCGAATTCCAGATCAGCCTGGGCCAGAGCAGAGTGAAAACCTACCTCTGAAAACCAAAAAAAAAAAAAAAAAAAAAAAAAAAAGGAAGAGGAGAAGAAGAATTAATTCCTAGGGCATTAGTGAAGCACACCTCAGATTGTGTTTGTAGGATGTTTCCAGAGAGAATTAACTGAGGGGGAGAGAGCATCATCCCATGGTTTGGGGTCCCAGACTGAATGAAAAGAGGAAAAATAAAAAAAGCCAGCTAGCTACTAACATTTTTTTCCTCTGCTCTCTGATCCATCAAGATGTGAGCAGTCCCAGCTACAGGATCCTGCCGCCACTGAGCTAGCTGCTCTCAGGTCTTTCATGGTGAACTCGGATCTCCTCAAACCATGAGCCAAAATAGATCCTTCCTCCCTTAAGGAGCTTCTCCAACTCCACCCTTGCCAAATGGATGGGCTGTCAAAATGCAAAGATTTCACCTCTCACTGGGGGCCTAGAACTCTTGTCTGAATAACTGGTACCTGTTGACAATTGTTTTTCATCTTTTGTTGGTTTATTTATTTTCCTCCTGCCAAACCCCGACCCTTCAAGGAACAAAATACATGCTGTAGCATAATTGCCACTGGCGAAGCAAGCCTCTGCTATAGATGAGGCATGGAGTGAGGGCTGCAAATATTTGATCTCATTGGGTCCTTCAAGCATGAGAAAGCATGAACAATGAGTGAATGGGGGAGGACTCAGAAATTCCAAATGGTCAGGAATGTTCCCAGCCTTACTAGCCACTCATTTAGTAAGATCTGAGACTCAGTACAGGCAGTGTTTCATCCGCTTGGCTGTGGACTTCTTGGTAGCTCATTGTAGGGGAATGTTGCGTTCAGTCTGGACCTCAAAGCACTCATACTCATTTTCATGGCCAACTCCAAAGAGAAATACTTACACATGTGGGAAACTAAGGTCTGGTATAACCCTATTCTGGGAAATTTTCAGTGAATGACATGAATTCATTCACTCAATAAAACAATTCTAGAAACACAAATAAATCTGACTTCCTTAACTTTATTTGAACCGTATAGCATCACCATTATCAGTCATCAAAACAGCAAGGGTGATTGTTCTGTGCAGCTGATCCTTGTGCATTTCTACTAATCTTCCCAACTGAACAAATGATTATTACATATTAACAAATTATCCTTTTATGGCACAAATAATCCATATGACAATGATCTATACCACAAGTTCTACAGATGTAGAGAGAGATGGAGAGAGAGGGAGAAGGAAGGGGAAGAAAAACAGACATGAAAAAGCGGGAGAGAGAAGGAAAGGGAGAATGAGGCCAGGCCTCATGAGTCACTAACAAATGATGACAAAAGTCCCAGTCTGGGGCTGGAGAGATTTCTCAGTGGTCAAAGCACTGGGCTACAAAGCCTAATGGCCCATGTTCAACACACAACTACCCACCTGTGGTGGTTTGATTCATGTGCCCCCCATAAACTAAGATGTTCTGGAGGTTAGGTTCCCCAGCTGATAGCAATTGGAAATTAACACATCCTGGAGGCAGTGTATTGTTGGGAGTGGGCTTATGGGTGTTATAGCCAGTTTCCCCATGCCAGTGTTTGGCACACTCTCTAAATCGCAAAAAATTAAATTAGTAAGCAGAAAGCAAACTAAAGAAGGCTTTAGGAATTTAGAGCAGAAGTCATCAAACTTAGCCAGAAGGCTAGTATCCTCCCACTGCTTCTTCGTATAGATAAAGTTTTATTGGAACACAATTATACTCCTTGTTCCTGTATAATCTATGGTAGGATTTTTATACTTCAAAAGTCAGAGTTAGCCAAGCATGGTAGTACATGCCTTTAATCCCAGAACTCAGGATGCAGAAGTAAGATGATTGCCATAAGTTCAAGGCTACCCTGAGACTACATAGAGAATTACAGGTCAGCATAGGCTAGAGTAAGACCCTACCTCAAAATTTTAAAAAAGGTCAGAGTTCATTAGTTGTATCAGGGACTATTTGACCCTTGGAGCTAAACATACTTTTTATTTAATCTTCAAAGGAAATGTTTGCTGATACCTGCTTAGAGAAAGAATGACAGAGGGGCAAAGTATGTGAGGAAAGACCAGGAGGAGAAAGAGAGTGAAAACCTTCTGCGTGAAGAAAAGCATGTGAGCAGGTCATGACAGAGGGGAAGAGCCGAGTCTGCTTCTGAAAACGGTCACATTATTCCAAAAGCAACATAATGCAAAGCAACAGTGAAAAAGTATTCTTTATAGAAAGTCATATCTTAAGGGAAAATTAATCTCCAGAGAAATTGTTCCTATAATCTTAAGGAGATAGTGGATACTTGCAAGAATAAACAAGAATATGGCTACTATCAAATTTCAAAATTTTTCATATCACACACAAAAAAAGATAATCTACTGAGGTTGAGGGGAAAAAATGGGTGGATTCAATAATTTTATACCCAGCCAAGAGTTCATCCTATGTAAACAAAAAGATATTCTGTTATGCAAAAATTCATACTATGATTATACTTGTCCTTGAAACTGATCTGTAGATATATTCACAAAGACTTAGTAATCAAAATAAATTATTCAAGACAAGGAAACAATAATTCAGGACAAATAACAGTAAGTGTGGACCACAAGTACTAAATACTAAATACATAGAGTCAGATCTAAGTTGGCTCAGTCAGTACAGTAAGAAAAATTAGAATGTCAAACATTAAAACATAACATTGAAACAAGTATGTAACTTAAAAATAATAAACCATCTCAAGTAAAGCAGAACAAATTTAAAAACAAAAGAAGCTAAGGAGGAAATGCAATAAAATCTGATGTTAGTTAATTATAGACACACATAATATCATTACTAAATGAGCATGAGAACTGGTATTTAGAAAGACACAATAAATTATATAAACCATTATTAAATCCAAATTAAGAAACCAGTAACTAAATAAATAAATAAGAGAAGTGAATATGAGAAATTAAAAGTTGTATCAGATGAGACTGAGCAATTAGAAAATTACGGATGCTTTTCCTTAAATAAAGTCATCTGGACATGTAGTGAGATGGAAATTTAAAATAACAAAAATTAATCCAAGAAAAATTTAACAACTCTAGTAAGCTTGTAGTCCCAGGGAAAATGGAGAAAATCTCTTCAGCATACATGTCTCCCAAAAGAACCTTAGGCAGAATAATTCTGTGAATACTCAATAGAATTAGATGGTTGCTTTAATTGTTATATATGACTGTACCCAAGCATGCAAATTTCATGTCCCAGATATACTTTATAGCCATATCAATATCATAGTCCTGCCTGGTGTGGTGGCACACGCCTTTAATCCCAGTGCTCAGGAGGCAGAGGTAGGAGGATCACCATGAGTTCAAGGTCACCCTGAGACTACATAGTGAGTTCCAGGTCAGTCCGGGCTAGAGTGAGACCCTGCCTCAAGAAAAAAAGAAAACATCATAGTCGATGGTACAAAAAAGCACTAGATATTTAACTTACAATGAGAAAATAGGAATTATCGTAAATCAAATGCCAAATGAATTTAAATAAACAGTAAAAGAATCCTAGTCATTTTTTTCTAGGTATAAAAGAAGGATTTAGGGCTAGAGAGATGGCTTAGTGGATAAGGAAGTTCAGTTGCCCAGTACCCACCGAAAGCCAGATACAAAAGGTGGTACATGTGTCTGAAGTTCGTTTGCAGTGGCTGGAGACCCTGTCATAACCATTTTCTCTCTCTCTCTCGCTCTTTCCGCCTCTCTCTTAAATAAATACATAAATATTTTTAAGAGGAGGATTAATATTAAGAACCTGTTAATCCATGCTGCTCTCTGCTAGTCAGAGACTGTTCTGTAAAGATGGTGATAGACGCTGAGGAGGAGACTGAAAATCCACCAAAGCAGAAAATAAGAGGCTGTTGAGAGCTCAATACTAAGCAATATTTCTATCATGGCCTTCAAGGCTCAGGGAACGTTACACAAGGGTGGGGCAGAGAACATAAATGCCATAGAGAGGGAAGGATTGTTCTGGGGCACAATTCCCCTGGCATGAGCTGACTGATACATTCACAACCCTGCTGTGGTTTCTGGTTACCCTACAAGACCTGCACCGCTCTGAGCCCATCAACATTTTACCCCTACAAGACCTGCAGTGCTCTGAGCCAATCAACATTTTACCCCTACAAGACCTGCGCTGCTCGGAGCCAATCAACATTTTACCCCTACAAGACCTGCACCGCTCTGAGCCCATCAACATTTTACCCCTACAAGACCTGCGCTGCTCTGAGCCAATCAACATTTTTACTTGGAGGATAAAAGAAATGAGACAACAGAACAGAGGAAAGACTTCCTTGAAAGGGGAGAGTCCTTATTGAGTGGGGATGAGGGGACGAAAGAAAATAATGTGACTGCTGGGCAATCAAATTACAGTATGTTTATGTATTAGAGTTCTCAATAATTTGATTTATCACAGGGCACTAAGATACCAAAATTAAGGGGAGAAAATATATGCATTTACAAAGCTGAAGTAAATTCCATGAGTTGAACTTACATTCTTTAAAATATACACATATTCCAAAGCATTTGAAGATTATCAGAATACTCCTTTCATATTCTAAACTGGGCATGTTTCTCAAGCAAGAGTCAGCAGACGTGTGATGCTCGCATCATGGATACATTCTTACTCAAGGGGGAACAAGGACAGGGGCACCAGCTCGAACATTCATCCTGGCATTGGTTCATGCTTTCTAGACAATGTTGAGAGAGGGACATGATAAATACCAGTTATGCAAACCATAAGGAGAAAAAGATACTCATTAGTCATTTCTAAACACTTAACCATTGGGTAATAACTCTGGAATATCTTACATGGCTAGCTAATAGGAAAATATACACAGCTTTAAGCTAATTCAATTACAAAAGCATCACTAGGAACAAATGGGTATCCTGAGCCAGTTTAGGATAGGTCACAGCCAGAAGACACAAGTACAACATCCAAAACTAATTGCAAACATGTTTGAATCCTTTCAATTATATCTTAACATACCGTTTTATAAAACAGTGCACAAACCAAAATTCCTTTAGTATTCTCTTTCAGCATGGCTAGCTCCCCCATGCATTTACCTATGTGGCTGTGTCCTCTTGTTGACATTCCTCAACACTAGTCCATTGTTTACTCATAATCTCCAAGCCACTCCCTTCAGATGGAAAACATAACCAGCCCCCTTTCTTCTAAATTAATATCTATATTTAACACAAATCAGGTCAAAATGTCCTTTTCATTTTATTTATTTTGAGTGAGGAGAGATAACCTTCCATTTCTTTGGAGTAAATATAGTTAAAATACATGATTTTTTTAAGTGAATGGAAGACCCTCTATTTTATCTTGAATTATTATCATACCATAATATTAACAAAGTATTTGAAAACTCAACTCTTGCACCTAATAGGTTAGGACAGGAATTCTAAAACAGACTTGATTGTGTGTTTATGTATGCACAGACTTCATCTATAAGAAAAGAACTGAGCTGAGCTGTACTTATCTAGCATGTTCCAAGCCCTGGGTTTGATTCCCAGCACTGCAAAAATGAAGAAGAGTAGGAGGAGAGAGGAGGAGGAGGAAGATAAGGAGGAAGAGGAAGAAGGAGGAAGAGGAAAGAGAAAGAGAAAGAGGAAGGAGGAGGAGGGAGAGAAGCAGCAGCAGCACCAGGCATAATCCAGTTCTAGAGACTGGTGATCTGAGAGATGAGCTTGAAAGGTGACTTTTTTTAAGCTCAATTTCAGTTAGCCTTGGGTAAGTCATATTCATGTCAGAGTTTAAAAAACAAATAGCAAAGGACTGCTGGGAAGGATGGATGGATACTGTGAGGTTTATCTTGACTGCCAATTTGATTGGATCGGGAATCAAGGAAGAAAGAGACATTCCCCTGGGGCATATGTGGAAAGACTTTTCCAGAGAAGATGAACTGAAGGGGCACACCTTACCCCAAGTGGGCAGCCCTCTCCGTGGCAACCTATCTGTAGAGATTCCAGGAAAAGACAGTTCTTTTGCACGGCTGTCCTTGTTGCTTGCTTGGATGTATCTGCCCTGTGGCCACCACACTTCCCTGACATTGGAGCCCAGGTTCTTCAGCCTTCTCATGGTGCCTTAATAACATTGGACCTGCAGGAATCCTCCAGGCCTCCGGTGCTAAACCGGGACGACTCAGACCCGCAGCCTGTGGTGAGCAGCTATGCGTGCTCAGCCTACTGAGCCCATGCTGTGTAAGCAACTCTAACCCCACTGTGATGTCGATCCGTTCTACCTCTTTTGCCCCGCTAGAGAGTCCATGGAAGAATTGGCACAATCCACTTTGGGGGGAGCTTTGGTTTCCAAGATGACCAAAAGGAGAAACAAAGGCCATGCGCAAACAGATAGCGGCCACGCAGAGCCCATCCTCTCTGTTAGCTGTGCCTATGTTTGCCCAAGCACGTGGCTATTAAGAAGGTCCCCACTAGAGTCAGGAGAGACAGCCAGCAGCAGCACCATTTCCAAAGCAAGGATCTGTGTGGAGGTGAATTACTATGTGAGTTGTGCAGTTCAAACCAGGTGGTCAGGAATCGCCCTCTAGAAGCCCGGAAGGACAGAACACCTTGACCACACCTTAGACCTGCTGCTGCTGCTGTGTGGCCTGCACCGAAACCCATGGAAAGAGCTGGACTCCTAAGGACTGAAGACTGGAGGAAGAAAATGTCTTGTGGGCAAAGCAAAATAAAATGGAAGTTATCCTTAAAAATAAAAAAGAATTGGGGATTAGGGACTGAAGAGATTTCTCCGTTGTTAATGCACTTGCCTGCAAAGCCTGACAGCCCGGGTTTAATTCCCCAGGACCAAAATAGAGCCAGATGCACACAGTGGCACATATATCTGGAGTTGATGCAACAGCTAGACATCTTGCAGCATCCATTCCTTCTGTCTGTCTCTGTTCTCTCTGATTCTCTTTGCTTACAAATAAGTAAATGAAAATATATTTTTAAAAAAGAACTGACACAATTCACAGGGTGACTAACCCTGAAGGGTAGTTTCAGGAGGTGAGATAGTTAGGAGATGGGCAGAGCCTTCGTGAATGGGACAATTGTCCAAAGAGGTCCATCTTTGCATCATGTGTGGTCTGGGTGATGAGAGGCTAAATAACAGGAAATTAGCACTCAACAGACATACGATCTTCTGTTTTCTTGATCCTGAACTTATCAGGCTCCAGAACTGTGAAGAATAAATTCCCGTTATGTCTGTATTTTGTTTCAGCAGCCCAAACAGAGGGGGGCAAGAACACTCAGCAAAAATAATAATAATAATTAAATAAATAAATCTTACTACATCTGACCAAATAAAACTTCAAAACCTTCTTTATTAAGTACCACCATAAGTAAAGTTAAAATACAGTGTGAACGAGTAGCTTGCATACAAATCCATCAGGAACAACATTAACAGCCAACAGACTCAAAAGATACAACAAATTAAACATACACATACATATCTCAAAAGCAAATACAGGCAGAGTTCATAAATAAATAACTTCAAGTGAAAAGCATATATAAATGGCTAAATAAATAAATTCCATTCATTGTTATTAGTAATTTTACAGAAATAATTAAGGCTGAATAAAGAACAAAAATTAAAATGAATTAGCAGCTATATGTTTCTCTTTCTGTATTAGTCAGGATTCTCTAGAGGAGCAGGAGGAACATGTATTATAAAGGAGATGAGCTTGCGGGATGTTGCTGGGCAGTCCATCAATGGCTGTCTGCAGGCTGGAGGCTGAGAACCCAGTAGCTGCTCAGTCCACAGGGCTGGATGTCTCAGGGGTCCCCAGTCTGCTGCTAGGGGTTTCCTGGAGAACCTTTGGTCTGAATTCAGTTTGCATGGGAAGGCTGAAGAGGCTGGTCTCCAGCATCCATGAAGAATGGACACAACACCTGAGAGTGGTGATGGCATTTGAGCTAAAAGGCTCCGCTTTCGCCTGGAACCTCGCTACCTGAAGGGCTGCCCACTCTGTAGCAAGGTCTTCCTCCCTCGGTTAATCCTTCCGGGGATTACTCTCATAGACCCAACCAAGCCGCGTGTGTCTCCCAAGACTCCTGACCTGAGAATGTTGACAATGGAGATTTAACTGTCCCGCCTTAGCTGTTCTGAGTGGCACGGGTAAGGCAGAAGCTTTTGGTTCCCATGTCAGGAGGTTTGCTGGTCTCCATGTTACCTGGAGGAAAGCCCTCAAGCAGTTCCCAGCTTTGGCATGTGGTATCAGTGAAAATGCTCACTGACCAAAGGAGAATGACTGGGGGCTATAGAGATGGCTCAGTGATTAAGGCATTCGCCTGCAAAGCCTGAGGACCAGAGTTTGATTCCTCAGTACCCCCGTAACGCCATTTGTACAAGGTGGCCCATGTGTCTGGAGTTCATTTGCAGTGGTTGGAGGCAAAGAGGGTCCCATTCTTTCTCTTTATATCTGCCCCTTTCCCTCTCTCTCTCTCTCTCAAAAAAATTTTAAAAAATAGTATTTAAAAAAAGAGCATAACTGAACTTACAGAAATGAGATAGGTAAGGAACTTAAAATATTTTTTATTTTCATTGATAATTTTACTGCCACTCAGGTATTTATAAGAAACCATATATTCAGATAAAATATATTTACATAAATGATTACCATAGTTTAAACAAACAGTGAAAATATCTCATAATTAGGGCAAGCTGACATCCATATAATTACCATGTCGATGGTTTCAAAAATTGTTCTGTCCCCAATATATTTAATGGCAGAAGAAAAATGTTATTAATATGCTGAATACTGATAAATGGGTATTGTGTGCATATATGTAGGGGGGTTACATATGACACACACAGAAAGTACCAAATTTCATAAACAAAATACGGTAGTGACCTGGGCAGATGGCTCAGTGGGTAAAGTGCTTACTGCACGAGCATGAGGACCCGAATTCTGCTCCCCAGCACCCAGGGAAAAGGCAGGCCTTGTGGCATGTGCCTGTGTGACCCCAGGTTTGGGGAGGTGGAGGCAAGAGGATCTCTGAGGCTTGCTGTCTAGTTTGGCTAGACAAATGGATGGGCTTTGTGTTCAGTGAGAGACCCTGTCCCAAAAAATAAAGTAGCGAGTGATTAAGAAAGAAACCAACATCAACCTCTGGTTTTCATGCACACATATGAACATGCAAGCACACACCATAAGAAATCGTCCTTCATCTATGTCTCAAGGGACTGGTTCCAGGACCTCCCACCGCCTGTGACACTGAAGACAGCCAAAGCTCAAGAACCCTATGTGAAATGGTGTAGTCCGTAAGCTTTCCGTCATCTGTGCATCTAATGCACTGCAAAGGCCTTGTGAACCCTTGTTAGACGTGACTGAACTGTTCAGGGGATGATGACAAGAAGACATTGAGACATGCTCAGGACGGATTCTGCCATCTCCCATTTTATTCACTCCATGTGAACTGCTCTACTAGCAGTCTGTTATAGCCCCCCTTTCTCCTGCCTCTCACTGACCTTTTCTATGTGTCTGCAAAACCTCTCAAGAAGTCTCATGTAGAAGTCATTGTCCCATACCCCATAGTCCCTGGTCCACCTCTGCGACAGCCTCTGTTGGGTTAACATTGTATTGGCAACTTCAGTACATATAGACACTGAATCATGATTATAATCCCCTCCCACCACCCGCCCTTTCTCTTTCCCAAATCCCCCCTTCACTGAATCCCTTTTTCTTTCCAACTAGTCTCCCTTCTAATTTAATCTTGTTGCCCTCTTAGTGCAGTAGGAAGTGTGTCAGTCTCATAATTTCATATCACCTTTTGCCCCCTATTATGCAGGTCTTGGGTAGGTGGCATCAGACACTGTGAGGTCATGAATAGCACGGCCATCTTGGGTCTGCAAGACAGTGTGATCAGCACTCCTCCCCTTCCTTTGGCTACTACATTGTTCCATTGCTTTGTGACGACTACACTTGCATGTCACCAGGCTCCACATGGATAAGGGCAAAGGCAGGAGTCACACCAGGCCTTTCTCACACCTGGACTCCCCACCAGCCCCACCATCCTACCTGCCAGTGTCTCCACACAGAGGACAACCTGGGCTCAAAGGGACGAGGGTCTGTCCGAGCGGCACAGAGCGTGATTCACCTGGGCGTACCGGCCTTGCCTCGGAGCTCAGTGCATCAGTCACACTAGATCAATGCTTATGGGTAGAAAGAGCAAAAGGAAGGAAGGAGAAAGAGGAGAACAAAGGATTACAGAGGGTGGAGGGAGCCAGCATTTGCTTGGCACTTATATTCCTCTAAGACCCTGTCCCACCACCGAGCTTTGCCTCTGCAGTAAGATAAGAACACTAGTCACACGTGGACATCACAGCTTTCATAAGGCCTCTGCCTGTTCAGGGCTGGCACACCAAGAGGAGCCACAGGGTACACAGATCTGCTGGTGCCTGGCCAAACCCTCTGCCAAGGAGGTGAAGTTGATGTAGCAGTCACCTTCTCATTTCTGAGACCAAACACCCAATCAGAAGCAGCATATGAGAGAACTGGGTTTGTTTCAGGTTCATGGTTCCGAGTGGAAGTTTCATCATGGTGGGGGATGCATAGCACAAGCAGAGAGCTGGCTCGCATCTTGTCACATACCTGGGTGAAAGAAGGCTGCATACCAGGCTCAGAACTGGACTGACAAACTTCAAGGTCCATCCCCCACTGACACACCTCTCCCAGCAAGGCTCCGCCTCTCAGAGATCCCATCAAGTGGGGACTGAGTATGAGACTTGACGACAAAGCACTTGAGGCTATGGGGGAAGTACAGTCAAGCTCTCATGGTCACCTCCAGCTCACAAGGCCTTTCTGTAACTGATTTGATGCCACTGGAAAGTTACTTAAGGCAAACCCACCACCCCTCTGCCCTGGAAACATTTCATTAGCATTAATTTAAGTCAAGGTAGGAAGGGAAAGGACAATCCTCCTAGGCCAGCTGAGTGACAGTGCACTAATCCCACTTAGGGACACTTTGAACATCGACTTATGGATGAGGAGTGATTTAGAATCCCCTGGTCAGCCTTCACTGGAGGCTTTTTACAGGGAAGGGATGAGTAATTCTGTGGAGATGATCTCGCCTTTCGTGAGCTTTCATTAGTGCTTTGCTGGCCATGGACGGATCCCATAAATTTTATAGCCATCTATTAACAGCTTCAATTGGAAGTTGGTTTCGTCGCTCTCCCACGTAGCATCTCAGGAAACAAGTGTAATAATAACGGGAGGATCAATACTTCCTGTTTGGTACAGGACCTGAGGTAAGTGAACATGGCTGCAATATATCCAATTATTGAACATCGTGTCAACAGATTTCCATCTTGAGAATCATAAAACAAGTTATATCTAATGCCAAGGTCACTTACCCATACAAAGGGTGTGCAACGTATTTCATTTTAAAAAAAAAACTGGTGCTAAGTTCTTTGACTAAAATAATCCATGTTTTTATCCCCTTTGTCAAGTAAAAATAATTTTGCATTGAAACCTGGCAGCTCTAGGGACAGAGAAGTCCCATAAAACGGGCGATGGCTATAGGGAGAAAAATGCACCTGGTTTCCCTAGCCATGTTCAGCGAGCGTGTGAAGCATGAGGCTCAGCATATTACTCAGGGTGTGTGTGTGAACTTGGCATCTCCCTTACAGACACACACACACACACACACACACACACACACACAGTGCACGGCTGTATTTACCAAAGGAGGAAGAAACTTTGCTGAGGAATCGTTTCCAACCTATAGTTCTCAAGCACAGCGTGAAAAGTCTGAAAAATGAAATTTTAGTCATTAGAACCCGACAGCTTGCAGTCATAATATGCTGACATGTGTAACAGGAGTTAAGAGGGGCCACCGGCAGAATGAACGTTCAGAATCTTCTGAGGCAAAGTCGTTTATTTCAGCTCTGCGAACCGCGCAGCGCAGTGGCGCAGCGCCGGACACTCAGGAAACGGCACGCTGCAACTTTCCCGGCTGTTAAGTAGATTCCACGCAGCAGGCTTTAATTACCTGCTCGGCGGAGGCTCTTGCTGGGGTGCAGAGCACAGGAGCTCCAGTCAGAACACACCCAAGTTTCCAAAGGTTCTGCTGAGAGCCAGAGGCTGGGGAGTCAGCTCTGGGGGTCTCCTCTAGGGTGAGTGGGGCGTTTAATTGGTTCATCTGCTCAGCTTCCTCTTCTTCTTCCTCACTCATCACTGGAAATTCATTCTTTTTTTTTTTGCAGTATGAAGAAGCAAATTTATTTTTATTGATATGAGTGTGCATGTTCATACCTGTGTGGCCTGTTTGTGTCAGGTCTGAGTACATGACTGTGCGCGTTCATACCTATGTGACACATTAGTGTGAGGTCTGAGTGCATGCGTGTGCACGCACACGTGGAACCAGAGCATAGCCCTGCATGTCATTCTTAGGAATGCCATCCACTTCTTTTTTTTTCTGAGGTAGGGTCTCATTGTAGCCCAGGTTGACCCGGAACTCACTATGTAGTCTCAGAGTGACCTTGAACTCACGGTGATCCTCCTACCTCTGCCTCCCGAGTGCTGGGATTAAAGGCGTGGGCCGCACCTGGACCCCTTCCACCTCTTTTTGAGATGGAGTCTCTCATTAGTTAGAGTTCACCAGAAGAGATAGCTCAGTGGTTAAGTGCCATTGAGCCGTAGAGATCTCTTGCCCCTGCCTCCCCAGCACCGGGATTCCATGTGCTTGCCCCATGCCCAGCACTTCTACATGGGTACCAGGGGACTCACTTCACGTCTTTACACTTGTTTGGTAATCACCTTATCCACTGAGCTACCTCTCCAGCCCCAGCAAATGTTTAGTATATGCTTTATGCTGGACATGATCCTAGCCACAAGGACACAGAGGGGATTGGAACAGGGAGTAAGCAGTCTCTCCTCTGACCCTTTGCATGTGTGGGGAAATAATCAGCAAATAAATAAACACTTTGTCTAGGGCCTCTCGCTGAACACTAGGAAATAGGAGCCTCACCTGGGATGCTAAGGTCCCAGGATGCCCCAAAGCCTCAGAGTCCAAAGGCCTGAGTTCAAACTGCAGCAATGAGTTTGAGGTCTCTCGGGTCTTACTTTCCTTCTTTCTGAATGGAGACGGTCACCCTGCTTCTGTCCTAGGGATACGGTGAGAATAAGAAGTGTTTCTGGTTCTCAGGTAACGGCACCATCTGCTGAGAGGACGGTGAGCAATGGCTGGGTTCCATTGTAGAAGCACCTAAGGAAATGACGCAGAGGCCAAGCAAAAAGCGGATGGTCCCTGAGCCTCATAGAGTAGTGGGCTTTGCCCAGTGAGGTTTGGTGTGTGCCCTTCTCCTAGATCTCCTAGTGGGTAAGAGATAGCTGCCCACACCTGTCTCCCAGTTGTGTGGGAGACATAACCCTTGCGGGCTCTCACAGCTGGAGGGGAATCATGTCTCAAGCTGAATCCTTCCTCAAATTTAACCCACCTCTGATTTAAATAATGGTGCTATTTGGACAAGATAGTAATGCTGGGATAGGTTTTGATTTGAGGGAGGGGTGAATGTATTTTGTAAACAGGGAGAATATGTTTAAGAGGGACATAGAAGGTAACTACTATGGACTCAAAATTCCTATATTCAAGTCCTAGCTTCCAGTCCCACAGATTGCTACTACAATGAGACAATGAGACAATGAGACAAATAAAAGGTTTTTGCACACTTGCGTGCACGTGTGTGTGTGTTATGTGAGTATGTACAATGTATGCATGTGTGCAGATGTGTATGCCCTGTGTGTACACATGTGGAAGCCAGAGGAGAATGTCGAGCGGCCTCTATTGCTTTTCCACGATTGTTGTTTCCTTGAGACAGAATCTCCCACTGAACCAGGAGCTCCCATTCCTTCAGTCAGGCTGGCTGACCTGAGAGTCCCAGAAAGTCTCTTGACTCTGCTCCTCACGGGACTGGGGTTACACGTGTGGATGGCCATGCCCAGCTTCGAGTACTGGTGCTGAGACGTCAACCGCAGGTCAGCTCAAGCCCTCATGGCTGCATAGCAAGCAGTCTTACCCACTGAGCCATTTCCCTAACTTCAATAAGAATATTTTGCAAGGGGATTTCAGTTAAGATGGCCACTGTAGCAGGCTCCCGGGCAGGACTTGGTATCTTTGTAAGAAGAGTAGTTCCAGGCACAGACATACCCAGAGGGTAACTGTGGGAAGGCACAACAAGGATACTCCCAAGCCAAGCAGACAGAGAGGCCTCCAGGGAAGCCAGCCCTGCTGCCCGCACCCTGACCTGGACCTCCAGCTTCCAGCACTGAGAGCTCCTCTCCTATGATGGTTTGATTGAGGAACTTTTTGGACTTTATGATAATGAATGAACAAGTGATAAATTGAAGCAAAATTGTATTTGGAATTTTAAACTTTGATCTTTTGTTCTGAGCTGGGACATATTGCCCGATCCTCTCTGTTGATAGGAGAGCAATGTGGGGACACTGTCCAGCATGCTGTGTGACTAACCTGGACTGTGTGGCAGCCTAGGTGTAGTAATCTGGTTTCCCATCTGAGTATCGGCAGACAGACCACAGCCCCACTGTGAGTGGAGGAACATGAGTAAGTCCCCTGTGGAAGTCCCTGGGTGGGTGGGTCTTCATGTTGACAGCCAGTGCAGTATTTTCTTTTTAATTTGAGGGCCACAGACAGAGAGAGAAAGAGGCAGAGAGAGAATGGGCGTTCCAGGGCCTCCAGCCACTTCAAATGAACTCCAGATGCGTGCGCCCCCTTGTGCATATGGCTAAAATGGGTACTGGGGAATCGAGCCTTGAACTGGGGTTCTTAGGCTTCACAGGCAAGAGCTTAACAGCTGAGCCATCTCTCCAGCCCGAGCCAATGCAGTTTTAAAAGGGCTCCTGTGTCCTTCCCCTGGGTCTCCAGGCAGAGAAGTATGGGTGGCTTCCTTGCTGATGCTCAGCTGACTCTAACATCTGAATTCTGTCCCTCATTCACACAGAACTCTGGCTGTATCCTCTCCCCCAGGATCTTGGCACCCCCCCCCCAAACAATAATAGCAACAAAAACCCAAGGGACTGGGCAACACAATCCACTACTAGGAATTTTTCAACACTTGCAGGTGAACTAAACCAATATACATCCTACTTCTTGGTCTTTTTCTACAGAAGTGTGTTGCTTGGGAAAGAAAGCTCAAACCAGCAGGGATTGTGGGTTCTGTGGGACACGGACTCCATATTCTGAGCCTGTTGGGGAGGAAGGAGAAAACAAGGATGAAGTCAGACATTGTAATCTGAGGTCCTCAAGTTGCTGGGCACCCAAGACAGCACTCACATAGCTAGACCTTTCCATTTCCAGAATTTTAAAATTTAAAAAATGCTTTTTACTAGTAGGTATGTATATGTGGGGTTCCCTAAAATGGGAAATAAACATGTCTCTGTCATAAGTATGTCTGTGTCATTGACCCCCACTTGAGAAAATAGAATGGGTTGGGGGGGACTCTGCCCTATGTTTGACAGTATAGCATTTGTGGGGTTCCTTGGCCTGGAATTTGACGAAGAACCCCAGGTAATCTGGAAACCCACAGGCATCAGGAAGAAAGGACAGAAGCCGTGAGGCCAGTTTCAAGCCCAGCTGGTAACTGGGGACAGAAGGATAAGGGAAGAAAATGCAGACATTGCAGAGCTGATGGAGAAGCAAGGGTTACCGGCCAGCTTCAGTCTCCGCCATGACGCCCTGAGAGGCGCGTTATGTCATTTACAGGGTGATTAATTTGCCTGTGGGGGATGTTGGCCTATTCCCGAAGGCTTCAAGTCATTCAAAGCTAGCATAATTCAAGTTCAATTCTCGAGAGAAGGCAATGTAAAGTAGGGTTAGCATTAGTATGAAGTCTATGCATAAACTGTGACTATTAATGTAACGTAATGTAATGTTAATATAATGTGATATAATATATCACAACCTCAGATTTTAATCACTCAGATCCACCAAAATCAGGACCAGGCCCTGTACAGACGCAGGGACCAGTGGAGCTGCTTCGCAGGTGCACAGATGAACTGTAGCTTGTTCAGAGACATTGAGACACTGTCTACTGGAAACACCCTGTGTTCCAACGCCATGGCTCTTCCTAGAGCCCATCCTATGATGCCCACCTCCCCTAGCTAGTGGGCATCTTCTTAAGACTGCTCACCTGGGATGGGACAAGACAACTTAGGAGCCAAAAGTTGCATCTCCAACTTGAGAAAGACACAGATGCAAGTCTCACTTAGCTGGAGTCTTAGGCAAATCACTGCACTGTTTTTGATATGTATAGGTGTGTATGGTGTGCATGCATGTGTATATGCATGTTCACATGTGTGTGTAAGGGTGCACATGCACTTGTGTGCATGCATAGATGACAAAAATCAATGTCAAGTGCTTTTCTCAGTAACTGTCCATCTTATTCTTGAAGGCAGGGTCTCTCATCGAATCTGGAGCTTATGAATTTGCTAGTCCAGTGAGCCAGCTTGCCTGGGAGGCTTCCCTTTCTCCACCTCCCAAGCACTGTGATCAGAGGTATGCGCCACCATGCCCAGCATTTCCATGAGTGCTGGGCACTGCACTCAGGGCCCCACATTGCATAGCAAGTGCTTTATCCAATGAGCCATCTCCCCAGCACCTTGTTAATTTTACACCTGCGAATACAACGCGAGAGGTAGAGGTAGGAACCCACATCTGTCTGCGTGCACATTATACATGCACACGTTTTCTCTTCTTGTTTTTCTTTCTTTCTTTCTTTCTTTCTTTTTTTTTTTTGAAACACAGTCTCACTGTGTAACCCGGGCTGGCTTTGAACTCGTTATAATCCACCTGCCTCAACTTCCTAAGTGCTAGAACTACATATATGTGCTATCACACCTGGTTTTTCATGCACAGTTTCTACTTTTACTGCTCATGTGAGAGAATGTCAATCACCTGCCATCCCGATGACATAGAGCCATGGGCATGACTGGGCCTCTCCAGCAAACAATGCTTTCCCAAGAAATGTACCTGTGTTACCAGTTAGGATAGATGCACTTTGTGAATGCTGCTGGCATTTCAATAATGCCAGGACATTATGCACTGTAAAACACAGCACCTCACTGCTTACCGGGGGCTTATAAAAATAACTGCCATGCAGCCTGGTCTCTGTCACTAGTAATTTATCGCACTGTTCCACTTTTTGTTAACGTAGTTTACATGAGTCAAACGAATTATATGTAAATGAGGAAGCATGTTAGACTTCAAGTCGAGAAGAAGAGTCATGCACCGGTGTGAATACGATACATTCTGGTCCTTTAAATCCTCAGTGCAAGCAGGTGAGACATGCCCAGTGGAAACAGCGACACGCTGTCCCTCCCTCAGAGACATCAAGGCTAAGGCCTCAGCATCTAAGGGGCTGCCTGCTGCCACCACAGGATCATATCCCCCCAGTAGGCCTTGAACCCATCTTCCCTGAGTTCCTGCTAGACTCAGGCCAAGTCCTCTGCTTGGCAGCCAGAATCCCCTTTTGTGGCATTGCTACCTTGCTTCCTGAGTTCCTCCCATCAGCCTGCAGGGCTTCCAGTATGTGCCCCTCAAGTGCTCGTGCCAGCCACAAGGCTCAGCACACCCTCACATGCCAAATTCTGTAAATCATTCCCCCTGCCCCTCCCCAAACCATCTGCCAGCTGCTCTTGGCATTGGTACTCTCCCTTCCCCTCTTGTTGTACTTGGTGCTTTCCACCAATCTGGTAGCCTCCTAGTGCCTAGACCATGGTCTGTTCATTCCCTCCATCATTTATGTTCTCTCTCTCTCTCTCTTTCTCTCTCTCTCTCTCTCTGTGTGTGTGTGTGTGTGTGTGTGTGTGTCTGTGCGCGTGTGTGTGTCTAACTTGACAAGTAACCCTTGAGCTCTTTCAATGGACTTGGCCTTCGATAAGCTTGTAGCCCAGCTTCATCTTTCCACCCTCACTCTTCAAGGTTGAATCCTGGTGCTTAGAAGAAGAGGATGAACAGAAAGGATTCAAGCCCACTAACCTATGTCCAAACTGTGCCAGGGCCTCCACTGGTGGTCCCACACTGTGATGGCTTGAATGCAAAATGTCCTCCATAGCCTCATGTGTTTATTTTATTTATTTATGTATTGGTTTTTCAAGGTAAGGTCTTACTCTGGCCCAGGCTGACCTGGGATCCACTATGTAGTCTCAGGGTAGCCTCAAACTCACAGTGGTCCTCCTACCTCTGCCTCCTGAGTGCTGGGATTAAAGGCGTGCGCCACCACGTCCAACTTTGCCTCATGTGTTTATATTTAAGTCCAACATCTATTCCCCAACTAGTGGAGCCTTTGGGGGGTGAAGTCTTGACAAAGGAAGACTGTCAGTGGTGATGGCTTCAAGGTTTATTATTCCAGCCCCAGTGGGTCTTTGGAGCTCACTGACTCTACTTCTTCCCTGTTGATGTGTGGAGATGTGACACCCAGATGTCTTCTCCTGCCATGCTGTGCCTTGCTGAAACTTCCCCTCAAAACTGAAAACCAGCAACAAATCCTTTTTCTCTCTGCAAGTTGCTTCTGGTTGGGTGTTTTGTCCCAGCAATGAGAAGGTAACTGCTACACAAACTCTGTTCTCCCATTGGTCTTACAAAGGACACCTCTTTCTATGATGCTTGGGGAATGGAGGATCAAAGAAAGCAGATAATTGAGAGAATGCCTGCCAATACGTGAATGTGAAATGTCTCCTCGTAGGCTCATGTGTATGAGCACTTGGTCCCCAGCTAGTGGAGCTGCCTTGGGGAACCTCTAAGAGGTGGATCCTGGTTAGGGGAAGTTCATTATGAGGGGCTGGCCGACTCTGCTTCCTGTGCTGCCAAGATGTGAAGAGGTGAGGAGTCCCAGATGCACATTCCTGCCACTGTGGAACCACCTGCTGCTCTCTTTCCATAATGGACTGTATCCCCTCAGACTGTGAGCCAAAACCAACCCTCCCTTTTCAAGTCCCTTCTCGATGAGGATTTAGTCACAGCAGCAAGAATAGCAAATAATACAATGTCACAGGATGAAGACTCCCTGGTAACCATGGTGACTCAGAGGCCACCTTTGCACTATAGCACCTTGGCTTCTTAGTAAGACTGCCATCAAGCTTTTGCTAAGAGGGAATGGATGACTGGTGGTGGAAGGGCACATGTCACGGAGACTGATCTTCAACCAGATACACTGGAGACAGGAGGGACTGGTGACAGGGACAGAGAGGCAGAGAGTAGCTGCTAAACACATTGGGCCACATACTGAAACCAGCTCCTGTCAGGATTTGGCACTGTGAGAAGCACTAGGCTGTGGCCTAGGTCAAGACTCTGAGGATGATGGGTTAGCTCATAGCTTCTAGATCCCAAAGTTCCAGGTAGCTCCAGACATTGGGGTCCCAACTCAGGGAAATACTAATGTAGAGATTAGTTAGACACACTAGTAAAGAGACCCCTTCCTAAACCAGTGTCTCATCCTTGATAATCAACACCACCTCCTCAAAGCATCAAACGGCTATCGTCCATGCTACAGCACATTTATCTAATTCCTGAATGAATTAACGACTACAATGGAAGTCCCTAATTTAAGGAAACATGATATCGTCATTGAAAAAATTAAGCCAGGCATGGTGGGGAACGCCTTTAATCCCAGCACTTAGGAGACAGAGGTAGGAGGATCTCCGAGCGTTTGAGTCTACCCTGAGATTACATAGTGAATTCCAGGTCAGCTTGGGCTAGAGCAAGACCCTACCTCAAAATATATATATGAAATAGAGCCTGGCATGGTGGCACACAACTTTAATCCCAGCTTTCAGGAAGCAGAGGTAGGAGGGTTTGCCATGAGTTCCAGGCTACCCTGAGACTATACAGTGAATTCCAGATCAGCCTAGGCTACAGCAAGACACTATCTTGAAAAAAAAATTTTTTTTAAACATATAAACTATGAAGTATGTTCCTAACAGCTAATGAATTTGAGTGTTTGCTAGCTGCCAAACACTGCACACAGAAATACTAACCTTCACGACCTCACAATGTTCCAGCAACGTAGACACTCTCAGTCTCCTGTTACCCAAGAGGAAGCTGAACATCAACAAGTTTAATGATTTGCTGTGTGTTAATTAACAACAAGGGACAATCGAATTGCCCATTCATTCATTCTAGAAATGGAGGGGCTGGGGAGACGGTGTCACTGGTAAAAGCTTGCTATGAAAGCATGAAGGTCTGAGTTCAACCTCCAGAACCCGCATTAGAAAAGTCCAAGTGTGGTGGTACATTCCTGTAAACCCAGCACTGGAGAAGCAGAAGCAGGAAGACTTCTGGGGTTCTCTGGCCAGCCAGTCTAACTGTCCTGGCAAGCTCCAGGCCGATGAGAGACCTTGTCTCAAAACAGGTAGACAGGGCTGGAGGGATGGCTTAGTGGTGAAGGCTCTTGCCTGCAAAGCCTAAGGACCAAGGTCCAATTCTCCAGGACCCACGTAAGCCAGATGCACAAGAAGGCACATGCATCTGGAGTTGATATGTAGTGGTTAGAGGCCCTGGTATGCCTATTCCCTCTACATATATATGCCTCTATCTCTCTCTCAAATAGGTAAATAAATAAAAAGGTAGACAGCACCTAAGGAATGAGATTGTGCCAGGCTGGTCTCCACACATGCACATATACACACATATATGCACGCACACACATACATACACTCATGCACACACATAAAAACGTTGCCATTCAATATTTATTTTAGAATTTTGATAGCTGAAATATTTTTAAGTAAGTTGTCCATAGGACAACTGGTTTAGCTCTCTGTTATATCTCCAGGGTGGTGGAAAGAATGTAAGAGCCAAAGGAAGGGTAGGACTCCTTACAACATGCTCCTCCAGATACAAAATGGCCTGAATATCCATGATGTTACAGTGCTTGACACTACCTACACAAGCCCCTCATAATAGGAGAAAAAGATGATGACATCAAAATAAAAGACAGACTGATTGAGAGGGGGAGGGGGTATGATGGAGAGTGGAGTTCCAAAGGGGAAAGTGTGGAGGCATTGCCATGGGGTATTGCTTACAATTATAGAAGGTGTCAATAAAAAATTTTAAAAAAAGAATTTTAAAAACAAACCAAAAAAAAAGGTTGCCATTCACCAGCTATTTCCTGTCCATGGAGACACGGTGAGCTATTGCTATAGACACAGAAAGAATTGCAGGGACACAGAGAAGACACAAAGAAACGCATGCCTCTACCTCAAGGAGTCCCCATCTAGGGTAGAGCTGATAGGTCCTAATAAAATCCAGAACAGGGTGGGTCTGGAGGCCAGAAGGAGGAAACGGTCAGCGTGCCTGCTAAGGAGCATCAGAGGAGAGCACTCTCAGGTCCATGGCTATAGAACCTGAAAGGCGGACTCCAGAATGTAAAACACTGGCCAGCAGCAGTGTTGATGTGAGCAAAAGTGAGGTAATAAGGCCAGGCAGATAGCTCAGTTGGTGAACTGATTGCTGTGTAAACATGAGCACTTAAGTTCAGCTCCAAGAACCCATGTAAAAATGCCAACTATCATGGCATGGGCCTATAATCTGGTACTGAGGACATGAAGACAGCAGGATCCCCGGGGTTTATTGGCCATACAGTAGTCTGATTGGTGAGCTTCAGGCCAGCGAGGGACACTTCTCAAGAAAGGTAGACAGCAGACGTAAGGAAAGACATGAAGGTGGTCCTCCAGCCTCCACACAGGTACATTCATGTGCACTACACACACGAACATGCACACACACATAGACATATACATACATATGAGGATCTGTGCAGGAGAAACCTTTTACCCATGCAGCGTGTCCTCTGGAAGTCTCACAAGCTGCCCCCTGATGAGACCTTCCATAGCTTACATCCTCATCTGGAGAATCAGAATCTTCCCAGGACCTTCAAATGCCAGCATGACCCAGTCCCTGCCACTCTCTAGTTGCATTTTGTACCACTGTCCAAAGTCCCCCTCCCCAGCCCCTGACCCTCCTCCAGTGCTCTGAGCCACACACCCCATAACTTATACCTCAAGCATGTGTGGACATGTCCCCAGGGTGTAGGTGGGTAGGTGGTGCCTCTCCAAAGTGGCCACTCACAGGTGTTTGGACGGTTCTGTTCTAGACGTCTGTCACTGGAGCCAGTCGGCTACCCAAGACACGTTCCCACACCCGTGGCAGAGGCAGCTGCTCACATTATGTCCACTGACATCCGATGAGGAAAAACAAGCCTATGGCCAAGCCCAAAGACAAAGGGGTAGAAATTAAGGTGCAAGAAGTAAAAGATGACTGACAGGTGAGGCAGACTCTCATCCGTGTTGTGCAGATCTTATCTCAGGACCCTTGAGCACTCTGTCCTCTGTCCCCTCTGCCTGGAAGTTTCTTTCTTCCTCTGCCTCTCTCGCATTCAGCTACAGAGTCAAGCCTCTCCTGAGCCCCAGACAAGGGTGGGCCCTTCTACCCCAGTGATCTCAGAACACCCTGCAATTTCCCTTCACTGATTTGCCAGGATGGGTAGCTGTGCACGTGTGATTATTCAATTATAGTCTGTCTTCCCATGAGGGAAGAGACCACGTCTGTTCCTGCTCATCACAGAGGCTCTCCTGTCCATGCCTGAAAGTGCTCGCTGCATGACTGAGCCCCACAAGCAGGCTCCCAGAGTTGTCCCCAGCCCAATCTGTGTTGTTGGAAAGCAACTCTGCCAGAATGTGAATGCTCAGAATGGAGAGAGTAGAGGGCCACAAGAGGCCGCCACAGTGGCCCTTCATCACAGAGGATGGTGGCGGCCCATGTAATTGACTCTGGCTTTCAGCCACATGAGTACTTATCTTATGTGTCAGACCATGGGGGGCATCACCTCTTAGCACTTGCCCAAGGGGGAGGCGAGGAGAAGCACACGCTGTCAGATACTATGAGTTCTAAGAGCACAAGAAGGAGGAAGGGTGAGGACAGTGGGCAGCAAGGAGAAGGCTCAAGAGATGTGTCCACAAATAAACATATTCTCTTGGCATGTGGCTGGTGCCCTCGTAAATGATGACATAAATGATGGAAGTTCCATAATTCATCTCCCATAGAAGAAAGCACAGAAGGGCTGGTTCATGACCTGGAAGCAATTCAAAGTCAGGTCAGTTAGGAAGTATGGTAGTATTCTCAGCAGAAGGCGCAAGGGTCCATGGGGACCTAGGTTCCTTCTGACCCTGGATTGAGAATCAAACGACCCCAATATTCACTAAGAACAATACATCATAATGGTGCTGATGGCTATCAGGAACACTGTACAATTGTGTGCATTTTGCACAAATAATTTCCATTCTCTTGAACCACCCTGTGAGGCGGACATTGTTGGATTTCTGAGGAGCTGAGCGTAGATGGAGATTGGAGGAGGAACCTGGACTGAGGCCCAGTCACGTGAGGCAGAGTAGCCGCCATGGTGGCCTCACCGGTGTTTTCATGTTTCAATGTGAGCTGGACTTCCGGACTCACCTTTCCCAGGAGGATCCCACAGATGCACCTGTGACAAGTCCTGATACTGGGTGACATAAATACCATGACTTCCATCTGGAACTTTCTTTCTCTCCATGCCTCTATTCTCCTCCCTCCCCCATCACCAGCCCTCAGTCACAATGAAGCCAGAAAAACACCGTATTTGAGGAGCCCTGTGGGCAAGAAACATATGTGAGGCCAAAGCAAGTGAAAACACAAGGGTCTCACTTCATCCATCTGCAAAGAACTCCTCACAGTCACGTGAGAAAACGTGGAAAAAGAATTTCCCCAAATCCAGAAGTCTTGGCATGGCAACAAGCTCCAGCACGCTGACAACTGGACTGCAGCCTTGTAGGAGAGCCTGTATCAGAAGTTGAGCTGAGTCAAGGTTCCCACCCCAAGCACATCTGATGAGAAATGCACTTTTGGAGCTGAAAAGCTTGGGGATACATTGGTTGTTCAGGGCAACACAGATAACTGACACACGAAAATCTCACTCCAGGGTCCATGTTCCCAGCTACCATATCTGCCTGCCTTAGATAGTCTTTCAAATTATTTCAACCACCACATCACCTGACCCTCACTCAGATGGGACAGACAGTCACCAAATGTGTCCTGGAGTAACATTAGAACACAGATCTCCAGCCAGCTCCCCTGAATGAAATAATTAGTACCGTTTACTACCTGCCAGAGTTTGACATTCAATGTTTGAATGAAATCATTGACATTCAAAATGATTGGTAGAGAAAATCTCAGCCTCAGTCTGCCTCAGCCTCAGGAAGTTCTCACAGGTACCCCACTCATCGGGAAGCCCACAGTGAGGGACGCTGCTGCAAAGAGCCCTTCGTCCACTTAGTCCTTGTATACATGAACTTACTCACTTCAAACTTGAGCACCATTATGTGCCAGGCACTGGGAGGGATTCTTGAGGAGACACACTCAAGGGTTTTTGATACTAACTTGCAATACTCACCCACAAAGATAGAGATAGAACAGAACTCACTTGAGGGACTGTAGAAAGACTTCTTGAGAAAACTAGGGTGACAGGGATTCTCAAGGAAGAGCAGCTTTGGAACTTACCCAGAGTGTGTGGGGTTGGGGTATCATTTTCTTTCCCATTATTTCACTTGCCTATGAATTCAACTCGCTCCACGCCTATGGTAGAGGTTAGCAAGAATACAGAACAAAAGACACCATGACGTTAAAGAAATGTGAGTTCAGCAGTTAGCAGTTACTTCTCTGACCCATGGAGATGTAGGTCAGAAGTGACGAGAGATGAGAGAAAGCTGCCCTAAGAATAATGGGGTGTTGTTATGGTTTGGATTTAAAATGTCCCCCAAAAGCCACATGGTAAAAGCTTGGTCACCAGCCTGTGGTGCTATTTGGAAGTGGTGCGACCTTTGGTAGGTCACATTGGAGAGATAGACAGTTGTGGGTGTGCCTTCGAAAGACACGTTGTGATTCAGGCCCCTTGCATGTGAACACATGCTAACATTTGCTCTCTCCCTCTTCCCCTCCCCCGCCTCTCTCTCCTGGCCACCGTGAAGTGATCAGCTTTGCCCCACACCCTCCCCACCATCACCTTCTGCTCACCATAGGTCTGAGGCCAGGGCCTGTAGCCTGACAACTCTAAAACCTTGACGCCAACAAAACATTTCTTCCCTTCAACTGATTCTCTCAGGAAGCTGGTTGACACAGGTGGCTTCTCTGAGTAGCTGAGATGAAACCCGGCCCCAGCATTGGATGTCCAGCTGTTCTATCAGGCAGGCGGGGGCTTTCTGAGCATGAAGGGACTCGGGCACCATGGGTAAGTCTGCTATGAGCTAAGCTGCCATGGGCACCTCAGAAACCTCCACTTCAGAGCACTGACTAGACAAGGCTTCATAAGCAAAAAGGACTTGAGCGAGTGATTTCTTGGGGCAGCAACTAAAAACTGCAAGTGACAGAAGACATTATTCCAGTTGCTTATGTGTGGCAGGCTGGAGATAGGCAGAGTGTATGCTCAGTGAATTTGTGGAAAGAGGAGAAAAAGAAAGGAAGAGAAGAACAGAGGGGTGTTGGTTAGCTTACAGTAGGTCTAAAATTCTGAGAATTATTGCATTCCACCCAAAGTCCTGGCATAACTGAACTCCCATAATGCTTCATGAGAGGGAGTCAGGTAGGGGTGTTCAGTTAGGGTGACTGGGCCCCTGGAAGTACAAAGGCAGAAAGGTCTGCACTTTGTAGAGATCCAAGGATGATCTGACTTCTTACCTCTTCCCTAGATCTGATTTTCTACAAACAACCTGGTCCCCTCCTGGGAAGGAGGTCTTCCCTAGGATTTAAATCAAATCCTAACATTGTGATTGGTCAAATTCGGCCCCTAGAACTTGGCATCATGGCTGGCCTCTTTCTGAGACAGCCTCTAGCCCAGACCAATCGCTGTCCCTCTGGCTGACCTGAGTCAGAAGGTAGGGCCCACCTCCACAAGGATATAAATATGTTTGAAAGGGAAGGGCACACTCTCCGGGCTGCCCGGCCCCTGGTGCACCTCCAGCTGCTGGTGAGTTTCTCCTTGGCTCAGCCTGGCCGGGCCGGGCAGAGGGGAGAGCCCCCAGCCCTTATTCCCCACATGGGCTCCTCCTCCACAAGGCAGTACTCTTTGTGCTTTCTTTGCTGTCCTCTGCATGGCTTCTCCAGGCCCACCATGTGGGCCCTCAAGCCACGTGGGAGTATTCTTTCTCCTTCCCTTGGTTCTGTACTCCCTCAAAAAATATAATAACTTAATAATTATCCTTCTCAGTCTTATTTTATTCAATTCTTTGGTTAAAAATAGACATGAAGCAAAGGTTTGGGGTTCAAAGACTTCCTGAACCCCTAAACACTCCATTTCATTCTGGCTTGATAAATCATTGACTAGTGTCACAAATATCTCCTGTGTTTTCAGGGGTGCCCTATGGATACAATGCATGGGTCATGGGCCTCAGTCCTGGTCTTATACCCTTCTTATTCCACCATTTTTTAATTAGGTTTAGAACCTTGTTTTTCTCTATTTTGAGGAGGGGGTTAGAGTTCCTACCTGAGAAAGCTATTGTGCGGTTTAATTAGATAATGTTGAAATGTGTGCATAGCTCCTGGTACACATTAACACCTTGTATATCTATGCTTATTTCTTCCCCTCTCTCTGTCCGAAACAAAGAAACAAAAAAGCTAAAGGATTGGAATGTCATGGAAATGCTCCAATATAACATTAATCCTAAATTAACAAAAGTTATCTATAAATATAAGGGACTTTTTTAAATAAACACTAAAATTGACCGAGAACACTGGGTCTGGGGTGAACGCCAGCTGCGCAGTCGTAGACGCACGGCCTCGGCCTCTGAACTCAAGCATCTGCAGCAATGTGTGTATTCACTGATGAACAAGGAACTGAATGGGTTTCTAAAATAAATTTGGATAATTTGGCCATTTGAACAACCAAGTCGAACAGATTTTAATGGCATTTTAAGCCTTAGAAAATCAGGCTGCTAATGTAAACGCTGACAGACCCTCAACCATAACCAGACATCTATCGACACAGTAATAGCTTTAAGAGGGAGAGTAACCCACTATTTACATTTTGAGTACAAGTCTATTCCCTAAGCACAGGCACACTTGAATCAGATAAAAGACCAAGAAGCTAGCACAAGCTGACTGACAGGTGTCACGGTAGCAGGAGGATGAACAGGGATCAGTCTTAAACACCACTGTTAGAAATTGGTCCCCATTTAAAAATCAAATGTTGTCATGACTGACTCCTGCTTGATAGCCAGTGAGATCTTTGTCTACTTACCCTTGCAGACATTACTCTGGGACAAGTGTGGGAAAGAGGGGCCAATAGTGCTTCCCATCCAGAAGCCACAGAACACTGAGCTGGCTGACCACCCTTTTGTTGGGTTTGCTCAAAGGCCAGTGTCCAGCACAAAAGAGATGTGCAGTAAGTGTTGTTTGAAAGACAAAAATGGAAAGAAGACAGGTAGGAGAGAAAGCGGGCAGACAGAGGAGATCATTTAGTGAGTATAACGCTTACTATGCAGGCAGGAGGACCTGAGTTCAATCCCCAGAACCCGCACGAATGGTGGCCTGCTCCTGCAGTCCCTGTAAGGCAAAGAACTTGTAGGCCAGATAGTCTAGCCTAGTTTGTGAGCCCCAAGTCAAGGAGAGACCATCTTTCAAAAAGAGATGAAAGTCAATAAATAAAACTGAATCTTTAAAAAAAAGAGGTGGGGCTGGAGAGATGGCTTAGTAGTTAAGGCACTTGCCTCTGAAGTCTAAGGATCCAGGTTCAATTCTTCAGGTCCCATGTAAACCAGATGCACAAGCATCTGGAGTTCATTTGCAGTGGTTGGAGGCCCTGGTGCGCCCATCCCCCCCCCTCTCTCTGTCTCTCTCTTTCTCTCTCTCTATATATAAATAAATATAAATCTTAAAAAAAGAGATGAAAGTCACACCTAGGGAATGACACCTCCACATCCACACCCACACACATGCTCATCACCTGCACACGCATTTGAACACTCATACACACTTGCACCTACACCATACTCATGCACAAAAAGAAACAAAAATAAGGGAGAAAGGAAGAAAGACATTGTCTGAAGCCATGCTGAGACACTGAAGAACAATGCAGAAGAAAGCCTTGTTCTCACCCCCAAAGTGCAGTAGCCACATAGCAGCTGAGGAAGATTCTGGAAGCCCAAATGATCACACATCAGTCTGTCAAGTGTGGAGGTTCAGATCGCCTTTCTTAGTTTCTTCTCTGTGGTGTTGCCTCAAGACCCTGTGAGCTGCCAGGTGTCATGAATGAGGAAGGGCTCCAGGTCCTTTGGGTGAACGGGACCCCCACCACTCCACCATCTTCATTCACTCTAATCCTCCTTTATCAGGGTTACAAGTAAGCTTCCCTCTTATTCCTCCTCTTCACCCTTCACACATAGCTCCGGAGTCGCCTCTAACACAGAGATCTGACATACCTCCCACTCCGAGCCCTGTTTCCTGTTTCCTCTGCATCGGCTGCAGTGCCTACAGGGCCACTCCAACCCCAGGACTCCAGGGTCTGAGTACTGATTTATCCCTGAGCAGGATCACACGGCCACAGCAGGGTAAACTGAGTCCTGGATAAGTAGAATAACGAACACCAAGTTACCTGATAGAAAAGCGTTCTCTTGACAGGCCTTGGCAAAGGCAGGGGCTCTTCCCTCCAGGCAGCGCTCTCTCGGGCATGCAGCCTTTCCCAGATCCTGAGCCACATCCTGGCATTGCCACGCCATCCTGGGCTCTGCCACTGTCTTGAGAAGTGTTGATTTGAATTCCAAATGTGCCAGCCTTACTATCATCATCAACAGACATCTAATGAAGCTGCCAATACCGTCAATGGCATCATTTAATGACACTTCGTGAAGGGAAAGAATCCTGCAGCTCCCTCCGACATTGCCATTTGGTGCTCTTGCCTCATGGCAGACTAGAACGTTCTCTCAACCAAGACGCGACAGCACCAACGGCAAGAATAGCAGTAGCACCTAATGTTCCCTGGGTCTGAGTCCCGTGCTGGTACTGTCTAAGCACTTTACATGTGGTTTGGGGGACTTTTCGCCACATGTTGAAGAACTTGGCTCAGTCCTCATCACTTCGGTGTTAGATTCTGACTCGGCTACTGGGTCATGGTCCCTGGGATGTCCCAGTTCCTATACGCACTATTTTTCTAATCCCTGGTACAAGTCAGCAAGGACTTAGGTGTATTATGCCAGCTCTCAAGAAATATCCAGGCACATATAGGCTATAAGGTATTTATTTGTCCAAGGTCAACCAATTAAGGGGTGACTATGGAGTCAGAGTCAAAAGCCATGCCAAGAACTGGGGAGTCAGTGCAGTGGGTAACATGCTTGCTGTGCCAGCACGGGGACCCCGTCTCAATCCTCAGCCCCCGTGTGATTTGCTGGGGATGGTGGCGCGCACCTGTAATCCCAGAGCTGGGGAGGTACAGACTGGGGAATCCCCTGCATCTACTGGCTGGTTGGTCTAGCTAAATGGGAGACTTCCAAGTTCATCGAGCCTGTCTCATAAAAATGAGATGGAGAAGTGACAGAAGAAGATAGTCACCCTTGACAGGCACATGCACACGTGGGCACATGCACCTGCACACGAGTATCCACACGTGTATGAACATGCCTGCACACGTGAACACCACAGTCTCGTGTAGAGGCAAAACGAGAGCCATACCTCTCAATTTCCAAGGCCTCATTGTTGCCCTTGACTGCGCCAGTGCCCACCTGCCGTGCTTAAGTATCTGACAGACAAGCCCAGGGCATCTCAGGACACGAGGTGGTCAGAGAAACGCAGCAACTTCCTGGCTCCGGACTCCAAAGCTAACGGCAGCAACCCAGTCACTTCTAGAACTCAGTGTGCACTTCATGGAGACCCTGCCCTGCTGGGTCAGACCTGAGGGTCAAGCGGAACCTGGAAGGCCACCCTTATCCAGCCTGTTCATGTGAGAAGCAACAAAACCCTCGAGGGTGAGCGTGGGCACCGTAGCTTTTGCTCCAGGACACCACCGAGCAAGCAGCACATCAGCATTTTCAGGGAAGGGGCAGATGCTGAACAGATCTTCATCCCGGAATGTCCAGGAAGCAGATCTGAGCTGAAGGACAGAGTCAGATGCCCACTGACTATACGACCTTGGGAGAAGCTGCAAGCTAATTCCAGACAGCTTGGGAGTGGCCAGTCGCTAGGATGGTGGGGATATGAAAAAGACAGCCTGGGTTCAAACCTCAACTCCACCATCTGCTGGCTGAACCACCTTGGGCGTATACCAGAACATCCTGTGCCTCAGTTTCCCTAGCTGCACAATGAAAGCACCTACCCAGGGATGCTGTGAGGATCCAGAGATATCCCAGTCTCTGAACAGGGCCACTGTGGAGGAACCTGATGGTAGCCAGACTTCTCTGCGCTGACACTGGCTGTTCATCCAGTTTGTTCCTAGAATAAAAACTCATACCTTCTCACATCTGATAGAGTTATAGCTCCTTCTGTAAATTTTCCTAAAGGTCCTGCCAGGGCTGTCACTTTCAAATGCCTCCTGGGGACACTCACTCCTTCTATATTGAGCCAAACAGGCCAGTAGAGAGGAGCACAGGCCCGGTTGGTGTCTTAAGTACCTGCCAAGGGAGACCCCTGCTTGGATCATCATAGCCTATGGCCCTCAGTACAGCACATAGTCTCCGGGCAGCCTGGTTTCCTCAGGACTCTGTGGGGGAAGGATGGGACCCTCCTCCACTTGTGGAAGCCCGCATGTGAGAATCCTGACTGCTTGGGTAGAAACCGGAGGTAGAGACCAGACTTCTGGCAAAACAAGATGCTGGAATTCATTGGTATTTAAAAACACTTCCCTGCCCTTTTCATTATACAGTCTAACATTTAAAGACTCCCAAGTCACTACATATTAGTACAATGCAACTCTTGAGAGTGCCAAAGTGGTGGTGAAAAAAAAAAAAAAACACTGCTTCTGGGGTAACTGTCTGGGTAGGTGCTTTCATCACGAGCTCTTCTCCTGATGGGATCCAGGGCTTGGATTGTGTGACACTGGCTCAAAGTCATCCCCTTCCTAAAGAGAAGGCGGCGCTTGCCCGCAGACTTTCAGCTCCTCGTCCTTTGGTCATCAGAGTGTCCTGTCACTCATGCAAATCCAGGACATTCCTGTGCTGGGCCCAGGAGGTGGACAAGGGCTAGTGATGATGTAGACCTGAAGGCAGAGCCCTAGACCTAATGTCCATCTATGAACGCAGGAAGCTTGTAGTTGCTCTGTCACTGAACCTCCGTCATTGAGCTCCTACTGTCTTCAAGGCCTGCTAGAAGGTGCAGCACTCAGGGGCCTTCTACCTAGTCAAGAATTCTGATGTGTAAGCTAATCAGCGCAGAGGGATGGACATATCGGACATACGTGCTGGAAGTCCGTAGAGTTCAGGATATGGTACTAGTAGCCACTTCTGCCTAGGAGCAGTAAGGACATCAAGGTGTGGCTATCAAGATCAGCAGGCATGACTACAGAGAAGTGAAGGGCAATAGTTCTCCCAGCTGATGAGGGTGGATGAACATCAGGAGGAGGGCACAAACTGACAGTGCTAAGGCCCTACGGGGACAGCAGGATAACCCAGTGTCTGTTTCTTAAAGCCTAGAACCTGTCTATGAAGCATCAGACAGCAAAGAGAACTTACAGACCTTAAAAGAAGGAAATTACATGCTGAAGAGATTGCTCAGTGGTTAAGGCAGTTGCTTGCAAAGCCTAATGACCAAGATTTGATTCCCCCAGAAACCCACATAAAGGTAGATGCACAAAGTGGCTCATACATCTGGAGTTTGTTTGCAGTGGCCAGAGGCCCTGGTGTGCCCATTCTCCCTTCTCCCTCACTTCAAAATAAATAAATAAAAATAGGTTTAAAAAAAGGAAATTAACC